>JAUMJK010000089.1:600000-1198426 GCA_033558105.1 Coccyzus lansbergi | reverse complement strand
CCCCACCCACCCCCCTTCCCCCCCCCTTCTCGTTCCAGTCGCCACCGGCCACCCCGGTCCGAGAGGGGGATGCCCGGGCGGCTCTGCCCTCTCCTCCCCTTTCCCCCTGGGCCACGGAGAGCGGCGTCTTCCTCCCCCTCCTCCTCCTCCTCCTCCTCCTCCTCCCCCATCCCCTTCCCGCGGGCATCGGGTTTTTCTCGTTTCCACGCCAGGAGCGCGTTAACAAAAAAAAAAAAAAAAAAAAAAAAGTTTCGCTGCTGCTGGCGTCGGTGGTTGCCAAAAGTCTTGTTGTTGACGTGGTGAGGGAGACCCGAACGCTTCCCCTTTTTTTTTTTTTTTTTTTTTTTAAAACCAGCTGCCCGGAACGGCGCGTGAGTGAGTCTGTCTGTGTATGCGAGTCTGGCTGTGTGAGTCCGTGTGTGAGTCTCTGTCTGTGTGTGTGTGAGTCCATGTGTGTGTATGAGTCTGTGTATGAGTCTGTATGTATGAGTCTGTGTGTGTGTGAGTCCATGTGTGAGTCTCTCCGTGTGTGTGAGTCCGTGTGTGTGTATATGAGTGAGTCTGTGTGTGAGTCTGTGTGTGTGTATATGAGTCCGTGTGTGTGAGTCCATATGTGTGTATGTGTGAGTCTGTGTGTGTGAGTCCATGTGTGTGTATATGAGTTTGTGTGTGTGAGTCCGTATGTGTGTATGTGAGTCTGTGTATGTGAGTCTGTGTGAGTCCATGTGTGTGTATATGAGTCCGTATGTGTGAGTCTGTGTGTGTGTCCATATGTGTGTATGTGTGAGTCCGTATGTGTGAGTCCGTATGTGTGAGTCTGTGTGTGTGAGTCCATATGTGTGTATGTGTGAGTCCGTGTGTGTGAGTCCATGTGTGTGAGTCCATGTGTGTGTATATGAGTCTGTGTCTGTGAGTCTGTGTGTGTGAGTCCGTGTGTGTGTATATGAGTCCGTGTGTTTGAGTCCGTGTGTGTGAGTCCATATGTGTGTATGTGTCAGTCTGTGTGTGAGTCCGTGTGTGTGTATATGAGTCTGTGTATGTGAGTCTGTGTGAGTCCGTGTGTGTGTATATGAGTCCTTGTGTGTGAGTCTGTGTGTGTGAGTCCATGTGTGTGTGTGAGTCTGTGTGTGTGAGTCTGTGTGTGTGTATGTGAGTCCGTGTGTGTGAGTCCATATGTGTGTATGTGTGAGTCTGTGTGTGTGAGTCCATGTGTTTGTATATGTGAGTCTGTGTGTGTGAGTCCGTGTGTGTGTGTGAGTCCCCGTGTGTGCATGTGAGTGTGTGCATGTGGAGTCTGTGTATGTGAGTGTGCATGAGTGTGCATGTGAGTCTGTGCACGCATATGTGCATGTGGAGTGTGTCTGTGCATACGGAGCTCGTGTGTGTGTGTGTGTGTGTATGTGTGTGTGTGTGTGCGTGCCTGGCTCTGCGTGGCCGTGGGTGTTCCCGGCTCGGCCCCGCTCGGCAGCAGCCGGGAGGCAGGTTAGTGCTTGCAGGCGCTTTTTTCTTTTTCCCCAACTGGTTTCACACGGCGGCTTCGCTGCGGAACCGCGTGTGCGATGCGCGTCTCTACCCTCCCTTCCCTCCCCGCCCCCCTCCCTCTCTCCTCCGTGCATCACCGTCTATATTTAGCCGCAAATGGCTTTATCGGCCAGACACCTCCCGGAGGAAATGCCGAGCGCTCTCCCGAGCCCCCAGCTCCGCAGCAGGGCCGGCCCGGGACGGATGGGGTGGCTGTGGGGTTCTCGGTGGGTGTGCGTGGTGTGCGTGTGTGTGCATGGTGTGTGTGTGTGTGTGTGGTGGGTAGGGAGGAAGGTTTTCTCCGTGCTGGGGCGCTCGGGGTTGCATAATGGGGCCGCCCCCGCGGAAGCTGGGTATAAATAGGAGCGGTGCCCCACACACCCCGATACCCGGTCCCCTGCAACCCTCCCCCTCATATCCCCGTTGCTCCCCCAATCCCCTGCCCCGTATCCCTGTCCCCGACTCTCTGCTGCCCACCACATCCCTGCATCGTTGAGGGCTTGTGGTGTTTGGCCAAGCCCCCGGAGTTCCGTGCGCCCCGAGAGGTTGCCACTTCCAAGGAGAGAGAAAGAGAGAGAGAGGAGGAGGAGGAGGGAAGGAAAAGGGCACGTGAAGAGTTAAAAGTCTGCTGCTTGTTGCAATGAAATTATGGCTGGCAGTGGCGCCGCTGCTCCTTCAGCAGACCTCCACTTTTAAACAGTTCACAAGAAGTTCATCAGCGGGGTGATTATAACCGCGTACGGTGAGCGCCAAGGGGCGGCTTTTGGGGAAGGGGTTGGCAGCCCCTTCGGGGTGAGGGCTCTGACCTGCCCTGGTGGCACATCCCATGGCGGGACATCCCACGGCATCCTCGTGTCCCATGCCCTGACGGTGGCACCAGGACATGGGGGTGTCCATATTACCCGCAGCAGCTGGCGTAGCTTTTGGCCCCGTGCGACTTTGGCGTTTCGCTATCAGGGGATTGGCAAGCACTAATTCAGGCCTTATCTTAATGATAAACTTCCAGCGAGGAAGCCAGGAGGGCACAGGCATTGGCCTCACATGCCCCCGAAGAAAAGTGGGGCGTGAGGAGTGGGTCCGGGCGCTGCGAGGTCTGTCTCCTCTGAGCCGGCATCCATCCCTCATGGATGAGGCAGCGCACACGGGGCAGCTACTAACCTTATGTAAAACCCTAAATCACTCTCTCCATGCTGCTGCTGCCTCTATTGAAAACATTACGAGCGGCGCATCTGGAAAACAGTAAATCTGTCCAGAAACCGTCTTTCCAGCAAAATAACTCCTTTTGAATGATAGCGCGGTATCTAATCTCGGCGCATTTTTGTTTCCTCGCAGCGATTTTTGTGGACTTCATTAGGGAAAGCTAACTGTACCGGGGAGAGGAGGGTCAACATGCCGTTGCATTAATATACATTTGTTCCAGACGTGGAGTTTTGCACAAAAGGCCCTTCTGAGGGGAGAAAAAAGTATTGGGGAAGGAGGCTTTCCTGTCGTTTTCAGTTCTTAAACCTCTCAAACCTCTCTGAGCGTGTGTGAAGTATTGTGTTAAAGGCCCAATCTGGGCTTCTTCCCCATTAAATGCCAAAGTGATCATTTGCATATTTTGTAGCCTGACAAAGGAAATGAGTTTGCAGGGGAAGCATGGATGCTTTGGGAGACGTTAGGCATTAAACTCCCAGTGGTCAATCGCCCGTTACTGGCTTGCGTATGTGTGTGTGCAAAAGGAGTATCATGCCTCCTGCTTAAAGGCTTCTATTTTTGTGAGAAAGGAAGAGCTGAGGGATATCCTGTGCATTAAAGGCTCCCCCTACTTATTAACCCAGCATTTAGCAGCAGGATGCAGGCTGAAGCTCAGTCAAAAGAAACGACTCAACCTCCGAAGAGCAATTAAAATCTTGCACTGGAATAAATCATGCGCCGCAATAATCCTGTTAATAAAACGCAGCTTGTCCTGACACTTCGCTCATGCAGCAAACTAGAATTTAATGCGAGTGGAGGTGGCGTTAGGCAGCGTAGAGGGAAGGAAAAGCCTTTTCCCCCTCTGCTGCTGGACACGAAGATGCAGTTACCTTTCACCTGCCTCTCTGGCTGCACACAGTGCCGATCCTCTTGGACTGCTAATACTTCTCCAGCGAGCCCGCTAATGATTTCTTTCCCTGGAGTGAGCAGGCATCATTGAATTACTGAAAGCACTCGCAGCACCAGCAGCAGCAGTAGTAGTAGCAGCAGCTCCGATGCAGAAGCCACCAGGGCTCAGTGCTTAATCAAATCAAGGGGTGGGGAGCTCACCAACCCACTTACTATTTTTAACCCCTTTCTCCAAGTTAGTCATGTACCGATGCTAAAGGGGAGGTTTTTATTTAGATTCCTTCTGTAGCACCGTCTCTTTGGTTTGAAGACCTCGCGTGAAAGCTTTATTGGCAATCAGCGTAGCTAATACGCACGGTATGTGGCAGTTCTCGCAGAGCGCTCCTGCGCATCCCTAATGCAAGGTTTTGGTGAGTGCCTGGGGGTAGTTTTCCCTGTTCCCCAGAGCCGATGGGGTCTCCTTGGTTCATCCTGTGCGAGATGAAGGTTTGGGGGCTGATGCACACTTGGCCGGCTGAGTCATGTCTTGTTCAAATGAAATGCAGCGGAGAAACTTTTTTTTATTTGTTGATAGCCTGGAATGATTCTTAATTTTCTGTATGTGTGCTGGGGAAAAGATCCACCTCCTCTGACCTATAAATGCCCTCAATTTACTCCTTTATTGCAGGGTATCTCCCTTAGTGGTTAACGTAGGCAGCTCACTCCCTGCACCAATCCTGCATTCATTATTAACTACCCAGAGGGAGGCTGCCTGCTCTGTCGTGGTGTTTGAACTTCCTCCTAGGTGAATCTGCTCAACTTTTGTTTTCTTTCTCTTTTTTTTTTTTTTTTTTTTTTTAGTAGAATATAAAACTGTGAAGAAAAGCAGTGATCTTTAAGAAGACGTCATGCTTTCTGCAACTCCCCTGTATGGCAACGTTCATAGCTGGATGAGCAATGAAAGGGTCCGCATGTGTGGAATTAATGAAGACAGGTAAATATTTAAGCTTCTGGCAAGTTAAACCACACTGTAATTCTGTAGCGTGAGGTCGCAGAGTTTGCTCGCTTCTCTAATACTGGAGTAGATAGCTGCTGCCTTGCATCGAGATCAGCCCAGCTTGGAGGCAGGTGAGGGGGGAGAGTCGAGACGTGACTGAGAGCGGTAGAACAGCCGCTGATTTACTATTTAACAGGCAACCTGGGTCAGTGAAGCGGGGACACCCTTTAAAGAGATTACTCCCCAAAGCGGCCTTTAAACGTGCTTTTACAATTAATTTATTATTTCGTATTTGTGAAGGGGAATTAAACCAAATAGTGCACACGTTCTTGTGGTGACTCTGTACGGCAGAGGGGCTCCTGCCTACAGCTTGGTGTTTCCTGCCTTCAGACCCACAGCTTGTCCTCTGAAATAAGAACAGCAGCCTTTCTGCCTCCCACCTTTTTTTTCCTGCAGATTATCATTCATTCGATGATAAATATTGTAGTCTTTTAATAATTTTCAATGGGGTGATGCAGGCACTGGCTGCTGTCCTCTTCCCTTAAACTCCAGCTTTTTGAGAAGTGAAACGAGTGAAATGACACTGAACAGAAGCTGCAGGAACGCCTGAGTTTCTTTGTGCCTACTTTGTGCGGTTTTAGTGTTTTTATGTCTTCTCTTTGAGCCCATGTTCTCCCTGTTGTGTGAAAAGCTGCTGGGAAGCCGGCGAAAGTTCTCCATCTTTAAGGGAAAAACTGTTTGCAAACATAAACTGGAGGAAAATGGCCAAATGTCTCACTCTGGCTTTGCACCCTCTCTCCCCACTTCCAGTTATTTAGGCATAATGTTTTTACATGCTCCTTGCATGAAAGGCGACTCTTAAAAATGAATAAACAAGTGTATTAAAGTCATATTTCTGCTCAAAGAAGATGATGTACCTTTAAGCACTTTGATCGAAAGGAGTTCTTTTGGGTAATGCTGAAACTTTCCTTCTGCTGCATGTCAGCAATTTTTATCCCCAGCATTTGAAATTTGGCACAAAGGTATATTCTTTATCGGTGCTTTCTGTGATAACAAGTCCCAGTGCTGTAACACTGGTGCAGCACAGATGTGCAGCTCACTCTTTAGCATGGAACAGCTGACATTTGTATCATCTTCGTGTGTTTGTGTTTTAATTTTCTCTTCGGCAGCATTTATAGACGGTACTTGATCAGGGCATGTTTAAAATGGGAAGTGTGGTCCGTGTGTTCTTGCTGTCAAAATCCTGTATACTTCCTTTCAAGTGGCCCTTGGTTTCTAAAGTAGTTGCTGTCCATGGCACACGGAAGGAATAATATGAGATGCACAGGACCTTTTCAAATAGTAAACTTCTGTTTCTTAATAGGAAAATTCCCGTTAATGATGGCGATGCACCGAAAAGCAGACTGGAGTTGAGGGAAGAAAATCACCTGAATCACACTGTGGTAAGAAGTTTATAACTTCGTGCTGCACCTGAATTCGTGCCTGTTCTCCCTACCCTGTCTCCCACCCCTGGGTGTTATTACATGATCCATTTGGAGAAATGATTAAACCAGCTTTCTACTGCAGCTCTTACTGGGCTTGGGTACACAGCCGTTCTTTCTGTGAGAGTGAAATGAAACTTGATTTCTTTATCTTGTTATTGTCTTGGTGCTGACTTTGTGGTGTTGTGTTATCGTATGATATCATATTCTTACTTTTGGTCTATTATGGGTAATGTCATGCAGCGTACCTGCATGTCTAACAAGAGAGGTTCATGTAGGTGTTAAGTAAATCAGCATTTCAGTGGTTGGTGGTTTTCACCTCCCTTGAGTACATGTAGGGAGCAGCGAGTGGGGAAGAAACTGTGCAGTGGACATTTCTTTATGCTGCATTCTCAGATGCTTTACCCTGTGATTCGAGTGATGGGTGTTGAGCTCTGGAGCTGCGGCAGAGGGAGAGGTCCTGGAGGAGGAGAGGCTCTATCCTTTCCTTTCTTCTCTCAACACTGCCTGCCCATATCCTCTCTGACGGGGCTAGGGCTGAGGTTATTGCATGGAACCGATGCTACTGAGCATCATCTCTGGGCCACTTTTGGCTGCGTGGGCTCTGGGTCCTCACAGTTTTGTTTTTTTTTTTTTTAGCTGATATATTATGGGTGTGGAGAGATTTGTATTGACATTTGTGGTGATGTATGTTGTTCTGTATGTTCTTGTTCTCCCATTCTCCAGTGCAGTCAGCCTTTGTCTGTTTTCATGACAAACAAGGTGTTTACGTTGGTATTATTTGTCTTCAAATGCTGACATGTCTGTAGCTGGATACTGGAGTGGTGGTCATTGTAGCGAAATGTGAAAGTAACATATATCTTGTTCTGTAAAGGTGGATGCAACTACAGCCCATCGCATTGACAGTCTCGCAGCTCTGACTATGGACAGGTCTGGACTCATGCGAGAAGGACTTAGAGTCCCTGGTAGTATTGTGTATTCCAGCTTGTGTGGACTCGGCTCAGAAAAGTCACGGGATGCTACGAGTTCCATAGCCGGGCTCGGATTTACTCCTGAAAGAAATCCAGAGATACAGTTCAAGTCTAATCCTCCTGAGGCAGTAGAAAACGCACCTGTCTCTGGAAAAGCCCCAAATGGATTCAGTGCTATTTACAAAACGCCACCTGGAATACAAAAAAACTCTGTCCCGACGGGGGAGACACTGGGTTTGGACCGAGTTGCGGGTGACAAACAGAGTCCCCTCGGTGTCAATGGTGCTAGTTACCTAAGGCTCCCCTGGGTAAATCCCTATATGGAAGGCGCAACACCCGCCATCTACCCTTTTCTTGACTCACCAAATAAGTATTCGTTGAACATGTACAAGGCATTGCTACCTCAGCAGTCCACCTACAGCTTACCACAGCACCTGGCTTACTCGCCTGTATGTACGAACGGTGAACGTTTTTTATACCTGCCTCCCTCCCACTACGTTACCCCACACATCCCTTCGTCGTTGGCATCACCCATGAGGCTCTCTACTGCTTCGGCTTCACCAGCAATCCCACCTTTGGTGCACTGTCCGGATAAGAGCTTGTCATGGAAGATGGGTGTCAGCCCCAGCAACCCTGTCGACGCGCACACCTACTCCCACATCCAGAGCAGCAAGCAGCCCAGGGTCCCTGCTGCCAAGCCGGCTCCTACCAACATTCCAGCGGACCCCGCGCTCCTGCTGCCACACTCACCCCGGCCGTCCCCTCGCCTCCCTTTGCCCACCCAGGCCGGAGACGCCTACACCGATTTCCACAAACACTTCCCAGGTATCACCACCTCTCCCTCATCTGCTGTTACGCTCCCAAAGCCCTATGTGAACGTCGGCAGTGAATTTCCAGCCTCTCGCCTCTCCAACGGGAAGCTTCCCAAAGGCAGCGATGCCGGTGAGGCACCCCCGCCAGCTGCTCCCCATACACGGAAAGCTGGCCATGACCGGAAAGACAGTAGGTCCCCTCCTCTCCTGGAAAAGCAGACCCCAACCAAAGATGTCACTGACAAACCGCTGGACTTATCAGCGAAAGTGGTTGACACGGAAATCGCTGGCAAGTCAGACCACAGTAAGAAAATGATACCAACGGTGCTGGTGCACAGCAGGGCAGGAGGAGGGGGGCCACACTTACCTGGTAGCGACATCATTCAGAAAGAAGCTATTTCTCCTGGGAATGGCTGTCCCATCTACAGACCCGAAATTATCAGCACGGCGCCCTCCTCCTGGGTCGTTCCCGGTCCCAGCCCTGGTGAGGAGAGCGGGAAGAGCATCCAGCTGAAGAACAAGGCACTGGACTGGGTGATCCCGCAGCAGCGGAGCTCTTCCTGCCCCAGGATGGGCGGCACAGAGGCAGTCGTCGGCAGTGTTTCAGGGACCGTGTCGGTGGGGGGACGACCAGCGTCGGCGTCACCGGCTCCCAACGCCAATGTGGATTGCACCAAGACGACCAGGAGCTCCACGGAGAGTACTGCATCGGTCATACAGCATGTTGGGCAGCCTGTTGCCGCCCCTGCAAAGCACAGCAATAAGGTGGCCAAATCCTGCAGCCAGGAGGCCAACTTCAAGGCAAGTGAGACCGCCCTGGCCTCCAGCCCCATCTTCCTCCCACCCAATGAAGCATTTCGCTCCCCACCTCTGCCCTACCCCAGGAGTTACCTCCCATACCCCGTGCCGGAGGGGATAGCCATTAGCCCTCTCTCCCTCCATGGGAAAGGACACGTGTATCCGCACCCTGTCTTGCTACCCAATGGTAGCCTTTACCCTGGCCACCTGGCTCCCAAACCCGGCCTCCCCTACAGCCTGCCGGCAGGGCGGGGGGAGTTCATGACTTACCAGGATGCTCTGGGGATGGGGATGGTGCACCCTATGCTGCTGCAGCATTCAGCTTTGGAGATCAATAAGGAGGAAAAGGTGGAAAGAAGGTCACGGTCTCATGAGAGGGTCCGCTATGAGGACCCAGCTCTGCGGGGCCGGTTGCCAGAGCTCCTGGAGAGCAGCGGGAAGATGCATTTCGAAGTACCCAGTGACAAAAGCGTGAAATTGCACCAGAGCTCCAGCCACAGTAAAAACCCGGCCAAAAGTGACAAACACCTCTTCCCTGATCTTCTGCGAGACGAGCAAGAGGCTAAAGGCGAAGCGAACGTAACGAATGTTGGCTTTGCTACTGAAAGCGGTAATCAGGCTAATGACCCTACAAAGCACAAGGTAGAGCAGGCGTCGCAGCACAGAGATTTTATTGTAATGAGAGAGGAGTTTGGGAGAAATAATGATCTTCACGAAACCTATAATTTCAAGCAAGCCCAGAGTTCATCAGTGTTCGGCTTAAGGAAAGAAGATTTATCTGTGAGCCAGCCTAAGGAGAGAGTAACGATCCAGGCCTCGTCTGCTTTCTTGGAAACTCATGAGAGTGATGTTCCGGCTCTGGCTTTTGGCAAGGTGCAGGAGGACACAAAACCATTCTGCATGGGGACCGTGCCACCCAACATCGACACCAGCCAGCCCTACACCAAAGACGGAGCCGACGACACAGAATCTGCTGATGGCAAAACACTGAAACCCAAGCCATCTAAGTTGGCCAAGAGGATCGCAAACTCTGCCGGTTATGTAGGTGATAGATTCAAGTGTGTGACGACTGAACTGTATGCAGATTCCAGCCAGCTCAGCCGGGAGCAGCGGGCATTGCAGGTGAGTCTGCGCGGTCCAAAGGCCGCCGCGCTTTTTGTCGTTATTTCTCTGTTGCAAGTCACAGTCAAGTATTAAAGTTGAGAGAAGCAACGCAGGTGGGAAGATTAGAAGTTTTTTGTTAGGGCATACTTGCCAGAAATGGTTTTAAATAGCAAAGTAAGTTTTTTAATGAGAGCGAAGCGATGTAAAGAGTAGTATATGTGGCTTTTACGTATGTACGTGCTAGTAAGCTTTAAAGGTCTTTCACTAAGATCTGATAAAAATGTTAATGTACATATGAAATGTTTGTGCAGTTGCAGAGGGGAGTCGGACAGGCATGTTACCTTGGCGCCTAGCGATGGCTGTAATTTCTCGGCTGGCGTGTAGTGCCAGCTAGCAGAGCATACCCAGAAATTGTGATTAGTATGCCAAATGTGCTGTTTGATGGAGAGGAGTCGCAGCCAGGTATTAGCGGGTCTCAGGCAATGTTTGCGCCAAGTGAACACGTAGGAAAGGGTAGGAGCGGTATTGAGATTGTTGCTGAGGGATGACAGACAGATATTGTATAGGAATATCCTTAAGGTATTTTACTTGTAATGAAGGGATGAGTTAAGCCAAATTGTTTTGCATTGTTAAGAAAAGAATTGGTTTATGCTTATAAAAATGGATGAAATTATCTAAATGATCCATTGAGTGCCCATTTTAATTACATAGATGGAAGGATTACAAGAGGACAGTATTTTATGTCTACCTGCTGCTTACTGTGAGGTCAGTTCTTCAAATTTTTATTACTAGATTCTTACATAAACCTTTGAGTTAAATTTCATTTCCAAATACACAAAGGGAAGTTTTGTGGGCCATGGTCGTATTTATTCGTTGTATGGTTTCGTGTTGTTTTGTTTTGTTTTTTTCCCCCTTTTGTTTTTGTCTCTTTGCCTCCAAAACGGAATGTTTTTTTCTTTTATATACAGTAAACATTTATACATATATATATATATCCATTTTATATATATATTTATATATGAAAGAATTGTGTGGCTATTTGCATATAGATGCTAGAACACTGTTTTACAAGTCCTACTGTAGCTATCTGTCTCAAACCTTGGGTTTGAGCCAGTTTTTCTTTGGAAATGCTTTCATATAAGGTAAGGTAAATGAAATAGCTTTTATCGCAAGACTTTTTTTTTTCATATCAATTCTCTTTCTAGCGTGCAATGATGCGCTTCTCAGAGTTGGAGATGAAAGAGAGAGAAGGCCAAACAGCTACCAAAGACTCAGAGGTCTGCAGATTCAGCCAGGCAGACTGGGAAAACTTGAAAGGAAACAGTGAAAAGAAGCCAAAGTCTGTCGCTCTGGAAGATGCCATTGCTGACCAAAATGACAATGACAGATGTAAGCAAATTTAGATGGTTTTATGAAGCGCGTACGTGTCTATATGCCACAGCAGCTTGCGGCAAAACTGTGTGGGCAGCGTAATCTTCATGTTCTTATGGTGTTGCTGGTTAACGTCACTGACCTCAGCCTATGTAGGTACAGAGCTGCCAGGGCTAGTGCTCTCCATGCTTGTTTTGGGGTCGTCATGTTATTGGTTATAGTTGTGCCTGCTTTCACTGGGTAGTTAACTGCCACCAAAGTTACTGTCTTAAAGAGATAATTTATTTAATTGATGAAGTACCACATCAACAACTGAAAGGAAAGGTCTAAGGTTATATTTTAAATGCAGAAGGGAGGTGGGAGAAAAGTGAGACAACAGGGAGTTCAGCTTCCTGAAGGTGCCTTAGCACTGGGAAATGACAATATTGCAGCTTCCAGGCAAAGCAAGGATGGAAGAAGAAGAGTGATGGGGGTGGGAAAGGATGTGATCTATCAGACTGGTTTATCCATAAAAGCTGGCTGTAAACCTCCAAACGATGGGAAGCGAGTTTGGATGACTTCTTGCTGCAGTGGCTGGGAGGTGCGTGGGGCTGGCTGCCACAGGTCCTTGCAGGTGGGCAGGGGGTGTGAAATTCCCTATAGGACTGGCTGCTCTCTCTAGGCTGTGGCAAGTTGTCAGAGGACTGTGGAAAATGTTGTCCTAAAAGTAGGATAATCATAAAATAAATAAATAAATGGTACTAGGGGATTTTTTTTTACTGCATGCAAGAAAAATCACTTTTTTTTTTTTGAACTCTTTGTAAGCATGTGGCTTCCATTGATGTCCCTTTTAGTTTTGTTTTTTTTTAACCTATGTAATTAAGGAATGGATCAGTTCTTCCTGCTGCTACTTTGTTTTTAACAATACAGGGAAAAAAATCTACAGAGAAAGTATTGCAAAACAAGAGGAAATGCACTGCAGAGTGTGTTGGGGGGTGTGTGTATGCACAGCGTAACTCGTTGGTTTAATGTGCTCTTCTGTAGGTGGAGATTCATGAGTAGGGCAAGTAGAAAATTTCATTCAGGCAATTTAATAACTTTGAATTATCGTTCTGGTCTTCGGTTAATGCTTTTGGCAGAGAGCATGCTGGTCAATCGTACTTGCTCGGTTACTCATGTAAATCAAGTTACTGTGGTATCCCTGTCACTGAAATAACAACCTCAACAAATTCACCCTGGCAAAATAGTGAGGGAAAGTTTTAATTGTGGAAGCGGAGAAGGTACCAAGGTGGGGAGGAGGAAGCTGAGCCCCCGGAAGCTGTACAAGCTTTCCCTTCTCCAGGCTATATTGAGACAGCTTTGGGGAGAAAGACACTGCTGCTTTTGTGGTTCCCATGCTAAAGCCAAGAGCTCAGCAAGCTGCCGCCCTGGCTCTGCCCCGTGCACATCTTTTTGTTCCTCAAAGGGCTCAGGGTTGCCTGGTGATGTTCTGCATTAAATCCATCCTGTATGTGCTGGAAAGCATGAAGAACAGTAGCTGTGGGGTCCTGCCAGCTTGGTCTGGCAGCAGGGCAAGATGGGCTGGCCAGGCAGGGGCAGGGGGAGGAAGGGAATGGTGGTCTTGTGGGGTCTGGGACGAGCAGAGAGCAGACGCGAGTAAGGGAGCTTGGGGCTGTGGAGCATGCTACTCTAGGTTAAAGAGTGGGTACTGTGAAGAAGAATAATATTAGAACATTGTTGTTTTCTGAAAAACACCTTTTCCCGTCTTTGGAAGAAGCTGATGATACGGTGCGTCCTTAAATTCATTGTTTAGTGAGGTCTCTGGCACTTGAATCTGCTGGCTAAGATGTGTTTGAGGCTATTAAATAACTGTTGGAAGAAGGGAAATTATGTTCAGTCTTATGTTAGTTCGTTCCTCTCCTCTTCTAATTAGCTCTGACTTAACAGGCTATTTCAGAGTTTGGCTCACTGTCTATAAAAGCGCAAATCTGTTCTGCTGGGGGAGCTCCTCTTCTGTATGCCAGCCTGTACAGAAGCAAATACTTACCGGTACAGATTCAGGACTCAGTAAAAGTTTTTTATTGTGGTGGTTCACCTCCTGCCCCTCGAGATAGCAGCTGATAAATCAGGAAGCCAAGTTTCACGCTTCTTAAATGCCTCTAGTGTAGTGACTTGGTCTCTGGTGGGGCTTGAGTTGCCAGCACTCTTGATGCATCTCACCGAGCAACCAGGAAAGGGGCGATATGTTGTGCATGTTCTTCCCCTTCATTCATCACCAGTGAGAACCAGGGCTACTTATCTCTTGTTACTCCTTTCCTTTCAGTTTCTCACTACACTGTCAGTGTGTTCGGCTTTAAAGCTCTCAAATGACAAATAGGAGATGGTTTTGCAACCTTTCTATTTTTCTGCCTCCTCTTGCTGCTCAAGAGACATTTCACCTTGCTTTACATAGAGATTATCCCGCGCTGGCTAAAAACAAAGCAGTGTGCATTTATGTGTGTGAGCAGGGAATCTAGGAGCAAAACCGGTGAGCTGTTAGGCACGACCCCTGCCTCGAGCGCTTCACCTGCCTGATGTTGGCAGGAAAGAGGAAAACCACAACCGAAACTGTGATTGTGGCCCGGAGCTGGCATGCAGGACTCCTCTGCTGCTGCCTCAGTGCGGCTGCAGCCATGCCTGCGGCTGAGCACAGGAGCTGATCGGGGCTGATGCAGCTGTGTGCCCCCTCTGCTCCTCTAAATCTACTGGTGTGACAATTGGGAACAACAAAAGGCTAAATAACCCAGGCAGGTGATGCTTACAGAGGCATCTGATGGGATGGAAACTTATTTTTGCCCTGGGACTTGCTCATTTTCATAATTTTGTAGTGTGTGTACATACTTCTTTTTTAAGCGAACAACAGCACCATATCTGATTCCTTGAACTTTTCCTCTAACTTGGTGGTGCACGACTTTCCTATACCAAGAGTCTTCTTAAGCTTCTGGAGAAAGGTAGAAAAGGTGATGTTGGTTTGTTGTTCTTTTTTTTTTTTAAGGCCTGATTTAAAGGAGGTGGCTGTGTTAGCTAATTAATGAGTAATTAATGCTAAAGAGTAAAGTAGGAGTGCTTCAATTCTCTCCCATCTCGTTTAGGTTTTGCCGGGTGTTCTGAGAGCAGCCGCGAAGCTGCTTTGTTGCCAAGGTGACTTGTAAATGTTGCTGAGGCAATGCTGCTCCGGTGCATTTCCATAGCACAAACATGATAAATTATGGGATGCATATGTCATGAGTCATAGGATTGTTCAGAGATCAAGTGATTTAAGCTATTGGCACGGACACGCGCATCAATACGGGCATGTGATGATTGCATGTTGGTTCATAACAAAGCTCTTCAAGCAGTATTGAAAAAACATACCCAAGTGTGAAAGATTGAATAAATTCTATAAGCTGTGAATTTCTTCATCGAGGAGCATAGTTAGCTGTTTATCTCATTTTATAGATACAAAGCTGTTTAAGCCTTAGCTGGGAAAAATAAAACCCGATAGGTTAAAAGCCTGATCTTAAGGCGTGAGGTCATGGGGAAGAAGTTGTAGCAGTTTCTCCATGTGAAAGTAAATGGTGTAATGTGACAAAGCTTTCAGAGCTGGTCTTTGGCGTAGGAGTGAGGTGCCAGTGTCCCTTTGCATCGTAATCCCCTGCTTTGCTTTTCTCTCTAGGCTATGTGTATACCTGAACAAATGAAAGATGGAGACAGTAAACATGTCCTTTGCCCTGGTCAGTGATTACCGTCTTGCAATGGGACATAGTGCAATAAAAAGATAAAAACCCCCAAGAGTCTATGCAGGGAGAGTGAAGGTTTCTTGTTTGTGTAGTGTGATGGGCTTCAGTAGAAGGAAACAAAAGTGGAAAGCTCAGAAGCTAAAGGTGCTTTAAGGGAAAAAAGAAATCAACTGGGTTCCCTCTGCTCCTTGGGATACTCAGACCTGGATGCTGAAGGTGACTTACAGAATTTCTTACTGTTGTTGTGATCTCATGCTGAATACTGGGTTTTAGAATTTGGATAGTCATTACCCTGCTCGGATGAATAAAGAGTGTCTTGCATAAGTGAGCGCAATGAGATGTTGCTCCAGGGAAGAGGAAAGGCTGTTTTTAGCTGCCATGTTATTTGAACAAAAGAATTGCAACTTAAACACTAAGATGTTTCCTTCTTTGCATTGCTTGGGAGGGCCTGGTCTCAAGCAGCTGACAGCAACAGGAAGATGGAAAAATGAAGGAAAGTTTTTTTTTTTTTGGGTAGCTTGTTTGTGCATGTGTGTAACTGTTTCTTGTGAGTTTGCAACCTGTGCGCTAAGGAGATACAGCTTCAGGCAGAAACCATATGGGAAGAAGCACCTTCTCTATTCTTCCTTGTTCCTAGTTGTGTGGAACAGTGAGAAATCGTTTGAGTTGTTGGTGCTGGTTCTCACAGCTGGTGTGAGACTGGCGAATGCTGGAAGCTCGAGGAAGGAACATGTTTAAGAGTTTAATCTCCTTACTCATAGAGGTGTGTTGCTATGAGAACTCAGCATTTATCCTGTGTTTCTGGCTACCTCGTCACTGTTTGAATAATGATAATATGAAAACTCCCAACTATTTTGTTCTTGTTTTCTTCCTCGGGCAGAGAAAAGGATGTTGTAGATCTATGGCAAGAGGGAACAAAAGCAAATATAAATTCTTCTTGTCCTTGTTGGGCATGGAAGACGTGCTTACGTTACTCTGCCTCGTGTTGACATTTATATCTTAATTTGGGGAGACATTGTGTCTGATCTGGGCTGTTTGCAAAACAGTTCGAGGACAGAGTGGAATTCAGTGGTAAAATATTAATAGAGCCTGCGCTCTGTGAGGCAGTTGCTGCCATGCCAAGGGGAAAAATCTCTGGGCATGCGATGTGTCCGTACAAGCTGCGTAGAGAGCCTGATAGCCTGTGGGTTATACTATGTCCCCAACGGTGGCTGACCTTTTTTCTTTTGTGGTGAAAATCTGTCTGTAAAAGAGGCGGGGGCAGTGTTGGCAGTGGAGCAGATAGGCAAGGACACGTCCTGCGCAGCTCCCCGGCTTCCCCATCACTGTCCTCTCGCGGTGATGCAGGATGATTACGCAACTGGGATTAATGTGCGGAGATGTTGCTCCTCTAATGATCTTAACTGCATCTAGCGGGACGGATTTCAAAGGCGTGTATGTGGCGGGCAGCCCTCGAAAGGGATTTCTGGCTTGGTGGCTGAGGAGGTGGTGATCTGTCTCCTTTGAATGTGACTGGAGAGCGGAGGCAAAGGTGTTGCAGAGCTGCTGGCAGCGAGGGCTTTTTGGACGAACTTCAGTAGATGTGTGCTGTTCTTCTTGGCACGTGGAGCCCTGGAGAAATGCCGCAACGCCGACTGTGACGGACGGTTAGCGAGGTTACAGCAAATGTCTTTCCTCTCCTTGTTTTGTTTTTTTTTTTTCCTTAAGCACGGGTTGTCTGAGTGAGCAGAGCTCAGCATCGCTGTGCTGAGTTCTCTTGCAGATATAGAAGGAATTAATCTGCAGTGGGTTGCTTTCGGTGGTGGCAGGCTGGAATTAGCTTGCTGTTTCCTGCAAGACCCAAAGATTAAGACCATCACCCCCCTGCCTACAGCCTGCTACTTCCTTTGACCCTGCCAAAGCTTCTCCGGGAATTGGTCAGGATGTGCCTGCCTTTTCTCAGGCCAGACAGTGTTAGGAGCAGGAAAGCTGTCCTGATCTAACGACTCGCAGCGTGAACTGTAGCGTGTAGTTCCTGGGATGGCAATAGATGTGAAGGCTGTAAACAGCAGGAGTGCGGCAGAGTGTGCCCTTACCTGATCCCTTTGGGGAAACTGAGTATATAAGTACAATGTTTCCTTATGTAAGAAGGAAAAAATAGCAGACTGCATTAAACATGTAAAATTAAACCAAACAGAAGTATTACTAAAGTGATAGTTAAAATGTGTCTGATCAATTATCTTTTGTACTGTGCAAAACAGGAGTACTGGGCCTGTTGGTGTGGGTGAAGACTACAGCTGTTGGGCAGCATCTTTACCCCAGATGTGCAAGCGTAGGGTGATGCCAGATCCGTTCTGATTTGGGGGGATGCTGGTGATTTAGAGACACGGTTGTAGTAACCTGAGATATATGATTTCTGGAACATGTTAATGTTGCTGGCTGAAAGATGTGTGACAAACTGCATTTTAAAGTTTTGAAGGGAGCAGGTGTTGGCCAGACAGCCTTGCAGAGAGAAGCATTGCCAAATAGAAGAATGGCCTGAGTGTCTCACTTACGTGGAAAAAGTCAACTTTTGTTTTGATTTTTTGTGACAAAATATCTTTAAATCATAGAATCATGGACTGTCAGGTTGGAAGGGACCGTCAGGTTGTCTGGTACATCTTTTCTTGGCAAAAGTGTGGACTAGACAAGACGACCCAGCATCTTGTCCATCTGAATCTTAAAAAAAAAAGTGTCCGATGTTGAGGAATCAAACAGTTCCCTGTGGAGATTATTCAAATGTCTGATTGTTCTCATTGTGAAAAGTTTTCCTCTTGTGCCCAGCTGGATTCTCCCCAGGAGTAATTTGTACCCATTACCCCTTATTTTCAACATGTGATTCCTTGTAAAAAGTGAATCTCCTTCTTTTTAATAGCCACCTTTTAAATACTGGAACATAGTGAGAAGGTCTTCCCTAAACCTCCTTTTCTCAAGGGTGAACAAACCCAGTTCTCTCAGCCCTTCCTCATATGACAGGTTTCCTTTTATCTTTACTGAACTTCATAAGGTTCTTGTCATTCTTCCACCCTACCTATTCAGGTCTTCCTGCAGGGTGGCTCTCCCTTCTGAAGTGTTCTCTTAGTTTGGTATAATTGGCAAACTTCATCGGGGTACACTTGATCTCATCTTACAGATCACTTATGAAGATTAATTAAACAAAGTTGGGCCAAATATCGATCCCACTTGTGACAGGTGGCCAGTTTGAAAAGGAGGTATTTAACACCACCCTCTAGGTGTGACTGATCAGCCAGTTCCCCACCCACGGCACAGACCACTTCTCTAGATCATAACTTAAGAGTTTCTCTAGGAGGAGGCTATGGGAAACTATCAAAAGCCTTGGAGAAATCCAGGTACATAATGCCCAGCGCTTGCTGCACGTCAACTGAGCAGGTGATATTGTCATAGAAAGTGATAATGTTTGTCAGGCACAGTTTGCCCCTGGTGAATCCATACTGGCTTTTCCCAATCATGTGCTTCATTTGACTTGTGATTGAAGACTGATGGGTTTGTAATTTCCAGGTTCCTCTTTTAAGACCTTCTTGTAGATGGAGGTGGCATTAGCCTTCTCCAGCCTTCCACGATCTCCACAACTTCTTAAACAGCATTAGCCAGCTCTCTTAACACCCTTGGGTAGATATTGTCAGGGTCTTTCAATTTGTAGGGTCAAGCTCCTGTAATGGTTTGTGTACCGACTCTTCCTTCACTGAGGGCCAGGCTGTGTATACATCAACCCGAGTTTTTGTTCCCAAGGCTTACGGCCAAACAGCCTACTGGTGAAGAAAGTCTTGAGAACTTCTGCCTTTTCAATGTTGTTGATGAACCAATTTACCCCTTCTGTTTGGCAGCAGGCCAATATTTTCCTTCTATTTCTGCTTGGTTTTTTTCCTACCTAAAGAACTCCTGTAGTTTTTGACATCTCTGGCCAATTTAATTTTGAGCTGAGCTTTTGCTTTTCTAACACTGGCGATGCCCTTGTAGTTCTCAATGGGTATTCATCCATTTCTCCCTCTCTTGGTTCTCTTCTGGTTTTCAGCACACTCAGAAACTCATATTTAAGCTATGGGGGTCTCTTGCTCTTCCTGCTTCCCTTACCTTTAAAGGGGACGAACCGTTATTGTGCTCCCAAGAGAGTGTTCTTGAAAAATATCCAGCACTTGCTAGCTCCATTTATCCTCCATGGAAGCTTCCCATGGAATCCCTCCCAATTAAGCTCTGAGAAAGCTGAAGTTTGCTCTTCTAAAATGTGCTGTTTTATAAAACTGCCCTGCAGGCAGCTTCCCAAACAGCATACAAATGATGGTAGTGTCTCTTCTGGTGCCTGCAAAGATCTCTAGAACCTTTGGTGATACATAGAACCATTTCCAAGTTCAGAGGGAGAAAAATATCTCATCAGGTGGGGTCTGTCGTCATTCCCCTTCCATTGCTGACAACAGGAGTCAAAACCATAATGTGTTGGCAGAGGTCTGAGAAGGTGTTCATAAGATAAGATGGGATAGAGAAGGCTTCATCCAGGGGCTGCTGGTGCCTGGGTGCTAGTGTGATGGGTCTCAGAGGGAGCAGGAAGGAAGAGGAGGCTCCAGGGGACCAACATCTGCCCTGGTGAGGTGGAAGAGCAGAAGTTGAAGCTTGGGCTATATGGGGGAGGAGGCTGCGTAATGATGGGAAGAGGCAGTGGGAGGGAAGGGAAACAGAGCTCTCTAGAGTCCAGGTAGGAAATCAGCAGATGCGTTTGCAGGAAGGGAAGTGTGAGAAGGAGGAAAGAGCAAGGAGGATGAAGAGGAAAAGGGACTGAGTTGTGGGGAAGTAGGACAGAGCATACAGACAGTTTACCAAACAATGGCAGACGTGTGAAAACAGTGTTGTGGTCAGCCAGGAGAGACATAAAATGAATGGGAAAACCAACTCATTTGTGGGAACTGTAAATAGGAGGCTGATTAACAGTGTTGCAGTTTGTACTGCCTGTCTGCCTAATCGTCCCTCAACTAGTTTGGTTTAAACTCAAGAAAAAGTGCCTATTCAATATGATGATTAAGTACCATTTTAAGTCAAGCATCCCTTAAAAATTGCTTAAGCAGTCTTTAAATTTGGAAGGGACAGTTTTGGAGAGGTGAAGCTGAAGTTAGGGCAATATGCTTTTAGGTTAGTTTGTCAAACTAGTTTTGAGTAAGCTTTTAAAATGTCACCTGGTCACTGCTGTTGGAAATAGTCACTGAAAAAAGTGAGGTCTTTTTTAAAAGGAGGTGACAAAGATTGGGAGATGAACAGTGGCTGGCTGGTTTCTTGAAGTGAGGAAGCCTTTTTATAACCTTGGATTCAAGTAGTGCTTTTTGCAAAATATCACAGCTATTCTTAGTGGTATTCCCATGTACGTGTGTGTGTGTTCTGTGTCCCATTTGTATCTCTAGAAGAAGGGATGAATGCTTTTAAGTCAGACTCTGCAATTTGATGTGAGAAGTTGGGGAAGGATTATGAATTAATGAGACTAAGACTTTATTATCATCAGAAGATATTTTTGAAAAGAAAGTAATTGCAAAGTGAAGTTTGAATTATTATGTACCCACAGTTTTGGGGAGCAAGGTCACTTTCTGAAAAGGGCCTGTGCTTTCTATATCTAAAGGTATTTCTTCATTTATAAAAGCATATTGTGATGTTTCTATGGCTACAAGTATTGTGAATGTTGTACGTCTTAAATCGATGTGGAAACAACACAATGTATTGTGCTTTTGGGCGATTTGTACTTAGCTGTTGAGAAAACTGCTGCTTTAGGCTGACCAGAGAAGATATATTCTGAAGTAACATCTAGTATTTATTTGCATGCCTCCTAAACAGCCAAAATGAGGCAGCCACGCTCTCTTAACTCTTCAATGTCATCTCCACCATGGGTTTCTCACAATGAATTGTTTGTTATTTATCGGGCTTTTTGGTGTTTGTTTTCTTTGTTTTTTAGGTAACTTTACTAGTACAGAAAACAACCAAGGTCACTTTCTTGAAACTCCGGAGGAAAAAGAGCTCTCAAATGAGAAATGTTATTTAGAGAGACATTCTATATATGAAAAAGCGGAAGAGCAGCCAACAGAAGATATTGGCCAACATCCATGTCCACGTCTGGACAGGAAGCGTAAACACTCTGGTGAGAGAGTGCAAAATGATGGCAGCCAAAATGAAAACTTTGTGGATGAACTGCAGGATGAGCTTATATCAAAAGCAAAAAAGAAGAAGAACTCCAAAGGTAAGACAGCATTTTGCTTTGCTCTCTCTCAAGGAATGTCTTGTGAAAGGAACGTCCCTTTGGCTTAATGTGTTTCCATTTTTGAACTTGATAGTTACTAATGTGAGCACTGTCATTTCACTTAATATTATATATATGTATATATATGTATGTATATATATGTGTGTATATATATATATATGTATATATAAAAATCTTGGCATATAAGGGTAAAGCACTAGTCATTGGACACTGTAGCCACAGCAGTGCAAGTTACTGTAGTGCATGTAACCCTTAATGAGCGAACATTTAAAATGCATAGTGTGGTGGTAAAGCTGAGACTATATGCCCCGAAAGTGAAATGTAGCTTTTGTTTTAAGTTGAGGGGGCTTTTTGATTAATTTTTAGTTATTTTTCCATTAGATGACTGGCCTGAGAGGGAAATGACAAACAATTCCTCTAACCACTTAGAAGAGCCCAGTTGTAATGAGGTGACCAACCTGAAGGTGTGCATTGAATTAACAGGGCTCCATCCCAAAAAGCAGCGTCACCTGCAGCATCTTAGGGAACTATGGGAGCAGCAGGTGTCACCAGAGAAATCCCCGTCCGGCAAGTTGGGCCGGCAAAGCAGGAAAGATTTAGCTGAGGCTGTTCAGCCAGAGGCCACTGCAAAGGTCAAAGACTTCACAGAAGAAAGGCACACCAAGAAAAGGTCAGAGGCCAAAAGCAATAGAAGTTGGTCTGAAGAGTCCCTCAAAACAAGTGACAATGAACAAGGTATGCAGAGACTACTAGGGAAACCAGCTGGCTTTAGCATTTACAGTGACGCATGCTGCCACCGATGTTAAGGAATTGTTGAGAGCTTTTTTTTTTAAAAAAAAAAATTATATATTTCTGTAGATGTCCATTTATTTAAGGACTGACACCTCCTCTTTAAGAATTGCACTGTAGCTGATATTCGGCAGACAAGAAAATGTGTTTGTGTATGTGCGTGTGTAACTATGTGTTTGTGTGCGCGTGTGTGTGGGCGCGCGCCTGTTTTGGCTTTAAATACTCTTTCATAAGAAATATGAAGATAAAGTTTATGTTTCAAGAGGAGAGCTGGGTGGGACATACAATACGTGCATGCTTCTGGGAGAGGGAGGGAGCAAACAGGCTGTATTTAACAACACAGGATTTGAGGAGCTGTGACCCTCTCAAACAGCATCAGCACAGCTAGCAGCTCTTGATCTCGGGAACTCAACACCTCCAGCACTCTCAGCCCTGCTGTGTTCCCTTGCCTTTCCCAGGGCATATGCTCAAGAACAAAATTCATCCTCCTCCCAAAGAGGAAGCTGGTTTGTCTCAAGCATGTCCTGTAAACCTTGTGGCTCCAGTCCCCAGCCCCTTGGCAGAGATCTCAGCAGCAGCTCTGTCCTAAGAGGTTGCTTCCTCAAAGCTTATCAGCTTTCCTTGACTCGTTTCAGGCTGCTTCTTTCCCCCTCACTCTCCCTCCTTTTCCCACCCTCTCCCCTTTTTCTGTCCATTCCCTATCTTGGGGAAGAGCCTGTGGAGGCAATCTGCCAAATTTTCCTCCATATGAATAGGTTACTCTTCTCACTGTCCTCAGCTCCTCCAGACACATTGTCTGTGCTGCTTTTCCCCTTCTCTGTGAGTTTCCTGCTGTAGTGTCTTTGGAGGACTGGTAAGGAATAGCAGCATGCAGCTCTTGTATCCAATCCACCTTGTGTGTCCCCTGCACCTCATCATGAATCCTCTTCTCCTCTGGGAACAGCAAGGATCCATTGTCTCCTCTTTCAGCTTTTCAAGTAAAAAGTTGCAAATACTTTTCTTCTTTCCTCTCCTGCTTACCCCTCCAAGTCCTATCCCTGCTTTTAAGGGAAGGCTGTTTCCGAGAGAGGTAGCTCTGAGTTGGATGTTAGGGCTCCTTCCTCCCTCACAGACCTGGGAGCTTCATCATACTGGTAGACATTCACTCTCCAGCTCGCCTAACCTGCAGTTTAGCTGAGATCCCCTCAAAAGAGAGAAGCATGAGGAGAGTAGGTCCTCTTGTCCTATGCCGTGGAAAGGGCTGAGTCCAGGTTATTCTATGCCAGTGAGTTTTCCTGGTTAGCATTCTCTGAAATGGTCACAGGCTAAAGTATCAACTTCCCTTCTGCAAAGAGCCCATCTTTCCCCTCAGTAGGATTATGTAAGGGCAGAAAACCCCAAACTTTGATGCTTATTGTTGGGGAAGGTTCTCCAAAAGGATTTGTGGAGCAGGAGATCAAAACTTAGTTTAAAGGGGGCTTTGACTCTTACTCCCTTGCTTTATGTGCTGCCTTGACGAGCATGGTATCGTCTCAAACATCCCTGCCCATCACCTGCTTCCCTTTGTACTTCCAGAAAGAGATACCTTGTAGAGATTAAACAAGGGTCACTAACAAGAAGCCACATTGTGTAAGGATACTCGAGCTTTCCCTTGCAATACCTCCTATGGCAGTGACAGTCTTCTTTAACGCCTGACCTTGGGAAATAAGAGGTGGCTCTTGATGTACACACTGTTCCCAAAAGTATTCAGATTCAGTTGCCCCATGTCTATGAAAAACCTTTTGATTTCAGAAGCTGTTATAAAACCATAAGACTGATTAAACTTTGCCTTACCTCATTCATTGTGCAGAGGCACTGGAGATCGTTCAGATCACTTTGCTGATTCTCCTCCAACTCCATTAACATATAAACATTTGAATCCCCTTTTTCTCAGTTTGCTAGAACGAGGACATCTTTCCCTGTGTGTGATGGTAACACAGAGATTCAGGCTTCCAGCCTATCTTTCTTGCCCAGGACAAGTCCTCAGATTTTTTCTTAAAAACAAGCGGATATTCTGAATATTGAAAACATTCCCTGTTGCTTGCAGCTTCTTTTTGCTCTGCGGCTGGGAACAGCTGTTCCTGATGCCCAAGCAGTTCCTACAAATATGGCAATTTCTGCTGCTGGGATGCTGATTGTATCCCAAGAAGCGGGCTGTAACAGGGCATAGTGTTCTGCCCCATGGTGCCATGGAGCCTTAGTCTAACAGTAGGATGATTTGCTGCCTGTGCCTGCAAATCTCTGGGAAGACTGAGGATGCTGACTTCTGGGTTGTTTCTCTGGTTGTTTTCAACCCAGGATTTTAGGATGGGAGGAGTCATGCATCACACTGCAAGCCGCCCCTCTGTCCCCTGGTCAGTGCCTGCTGACTAGGTGACCAAGTGGTGGCTGCTGAAAATGTTCCTCTGTGGCTCTTCTAGCTGTTGCCTCCTTGCAGCCTCACTTGTAGGTCCGAATCATGAGAGCTGGGCTGTGGCTTTCCAGGTCCCTGCCTTATCCTGCTTTGGAGGTGTCATTACCCGTGCTGGCTTTCTGGGGCACAGTTGGTCTGTGAGTGTGGGGATGCCTGCAACCTCAGGGCATCGTGCTGCTCACCTAGACCCGGGGCTGAGGTGGGAGCCACAATCTCTTCTGGGGTCCCAGCTGAGCAATAACCTCCTGGTGCTGCCGGCAGTGTGGTAGCCAGCCCTTCCCACAGTCCTCCAGGGAGCCACAGCTGCTCACCCAGTGTGAGGTGAAAACCCAGGCGGCGCAGAAACAAAAGCCCCAAGGAGATGAGCTGGGAGGATTTCACCTGTCGAGAAAGGCTCAGCCTGCCCCTTGGAGCTGCCTCGGGTTGCATGCAGCACGGCCGCTGCTGGCTTGGCAGGCAGGAGGAGGCAGCTGCCGGGGTGGGAGCTGAACAAGCACAAGCATTCAGGTGACGCGATAGCAGCTGCATTTCCGTGTGGACCTCTTTGCAGCCTGCGGGAAGGGAGGCAAGTCCTGCTCTGAGTCAGACTTGCCACAACCCACATCAGTTGGAGGCCTGGGTTTTTTTGGGGTTTTTGGTTTAGGGTTTTGTTTTTTTTCATGGATATTTGGGGATATTCCTGCCCACTCTTGTTTTCTTTTTCCCCGCACATATGTAGTGGTCAGAAAAATGGGATGGGATTCTAGGATTAATCGCTTGCCTTTTTTCTGCCTGTTTGTCTTGCATTTCCCAAGCTAGCGCTTGGCTTTTTCTGGACAGCGCTGGCCTCTTGCAACAGTATTGATCCCGAAGGTCCTGGGCATAGCTTTGCCGCTCTCCGTCTCTTGGCCACAGTACCTGTTTAGCCTGGTGCCTGCTGTCACCACTGTGGGGGGTCAAAGTAGAGCACAGAGTTTATATGGAGCTTGCAGGCTGGAGTACACATCTTTTGTGATGATTAAACTTTTGCTTTTATTTGCCTTGGCATCCCTGCATGGGGAGGTCTGCAATTCTTTGAGATAGGCTTCTCTTCCTGTGTTTTTTTCCTCCAGCCTTTAGGTATTTCTGTCCAACTTCAGACCTGTGGGTTTTTTTTCTATTCTTGTTATGCTACATGCAGCAGTTTCTTACTTTTCTTCACACTCACCAGACTCACCTACTGCTTTCCATCTTTGCAATTTTTTTAGTAGCTAATTAAGGAGATAACGATGGTAATTCTGTCTTGAAATCAGGCTTTTCACTTGCTACTCCTATTAGGTTAGTTTGGAACAGGAGAATTAAGCACTCCTTACTTCATGCTGTCTGCAGAGTTGGAAAGAGCCTTGCATCCGTAGGCTGAGCCTCCAACAGGGTGGCTTCCTTCAGGATTGCAAAGCCAAAAAAACAGTGGATTTTTTGCTGAACAATCTGCATATCGCGTGTCCCGTAAATTCCCTGACATCTGCTTTGCAAGGCATGGTATGCATCTTTTTCTAGAAAGTGGCTTGAAAGAACTGAGGGATTTCTGTTTTCATCTTTAATCTAGAAAGCCTTCTGCAAGTTGCTTTCACAGATCTATTTAAAGGAAGACAAAAGTGCGAAGCTGCCCACCAAGAGGAATCTAGATTTTATTTTCCTTTTTACCAGCTGGCTCTGGATCTAGTCTCTTTAAATAAAGATATCTCTTCTCTCAGCAGCTGCCTTATTTGCTCCTGCCATCTCTGCTGTTCCGAAAGTAGCATCACTTCAGAGACTTCTCAGAGCAAAGGGGCAACTTTCAAGTGCTCAGGGTTTTTTCTGCACTTTCCCTTAGTGGTGTGGTATTGTTAGGCTGAAGTGTCCCCTCCTTTCCAGCAACCTCTAATTCATTTTTCTGCAGAGGAGTTGGTTCTGAGGTCACCTCAGTTCTATTCCCAAGGGAAATTCAGACTATAAAAAGTCAACTTTCTGGTCCTTGTTTCGTTGTAAACCTGCCTGCACTCTGGAAAAAAAAAAAGAAGCAACCATGCTTTTTGCATGTGACCCAGATTGTAGGATCCAGTATGTTACAGCTAACCCATGGAGAAAACCCTCCTTGCCAGTGACCTGTCTTGAGCAGGGAAGCACTGGCATTGGTTCTTCAGTATCCCAGGGCTTTCTGGTCTCACAGAAAGACTCACTTCTGGTCAGAGTCTTCAGAAAAACACAGCTGATTGCTTCTTTGCCAAATCCCTGTACTTTTTAATAGAGGCTTTGCACAGGGTTTCTGTAGGAATGGCTCCTTGAGTAGCCTTTCTTCTCTTGGTTCACTTTTCAAGTAAAAACACTGCCAAGAAGATGTTCCCCATCATATTGCCATCTTAGTTTTAAGCTGAACGTTTCCTCTGTACTATCCAATTAAGACTTCATCTGCGCTCCTGCCTCTCCCCCTCTTTCCCTGCCATCTGCATATCTGCCCTGCAACCACACCTAGCCAAAGGTGGACATGCCCAGCTAGGCCCAGGCTGCTGGAGGAGTTGGTTCCCCTTCAGATAAAGCAGTTCCAGGTAAGGAGGCGAGTTTTTTCCCATGATGCGGTGGCAGCTTTCCACTCTGCCTGTGGCAGCGCCAAGATGGCATGGCATGGCATGGCATGACACCACGTGGCTGTTGCAGTGCCCTAGTGCCCGGCACGGGGCATGTCATTTAGCGATTTTTATCAGAGCCTGCTAACTGTTAACGTAACTTTAACTGGTAGGATGCTATTTACCATTTGAATGTGGGACGCTTAAAATATTAATGATTTGAAAATGTAATTGGTAGATCTCTTAGGCAGTCGAGGAGCTTGTCTTAAGTGCTAGCGATGTGTTTTCCTTTTAACACACCATGCGACGTGTAATGCCTTTCCTTCCCATTTAGGCTTGCCTGTATTCCCAGTGTCTCCGCACATGAAGAGCCTTTCATCCACCAATGCAAACAGCAAAAGGCAGGCTCAGCCAAGCTGTACTCCAGCCTCGAGGTTGGCTGCCAAACAGCAGAAAATTAAAGAAAGCCGGAAGACAGATGGGCTGTACACAGACGAAGAGGAGGATTTCCAACATGCATCTCTGCTGCAGAAATACAGCGAGTGTGAGAAGCCATCAGGGAAACGTCAATGTAAAACAAAACATTTGGCACTGCAGGAGAGGAGAAGGAGGTCATCTCTGACAGGGGATGACACCACAGATATCGAAAATGCTGAAGATAAGGTATCTTTATTTAGACTTAATTGTCCACCAGCAGCTCAGAAGGCAGAGCCAGCCTGCTTAGAACTAATGCGCTGTCATGCATGCAGGATAGTGGGGATTGCATTCATATTCATCTGTGAATGCTTTGTGCAGTTTGTATTTGCTTTTTCTAACCCAAATTAAAGGCACTATTGCAGGGCTGAGGCATCTTTCATTTAAAAACTATAGCAGATCTTTCATAAAAAATTACAGATGAGTAGAAAAGTGTAATGCTTTGCTGGCAAAATGTAATCCCATCAGTGTATCGAAAAAACAAGGATAACCCCCCCATAATAATGGTTTTGACAGGTCACAGTAACGAGGAAAGTCAGGAAGCGACAAGAACCTACTTCAGACTGTGACTCCTCACCAGCCAAGTCATACGAACAGAAGCTCTATGATCGCCTGCAGCAGACTCCCACGTTACTACCCGTCTCACAGCCCTCACAACCGCCGATCACAAGCCCTCCTCTGGAGACCACCCCGAGCCGGCCCATGCCGCCTGAAGCACGGAGGCTTATTGTCAATAAGAACGCGGGGGAAACGCTGCTGCAGAGGGCGGCACGCCTTGGGTACGAGGTAAGGTTCCCTCACCACCCGATAGGGTGATGGCTTTTTCTGTTTCAGAAGTTAAAACTCTCTTCCCAGATTTATAAATCAAAATTTGCAAAGCAGCAGCTTTGAGTTTGGTCATTGAAATCTGCAGCTCCTCCCCACCCCCAACTACGTTCCCTTCCCCACTGTGCAGGGTCCAGGGGCAGGTCACTGTGGGAACGTGTCCCCACTGCTGTCGGGGCAGCTGGCAAGAGCGCAGGGTAAGCAGCAATCCTGCATGAAGGAAGGAGCAAAGGGTAAAGTTTTATTGGTAACCCTCGCTTCCGTTTAAATATAAGCCATCTGCAAACGGAATGAATGTCTTTTTTTTTTTTTTTTTAATGTAGTCTTTATGGTGATCCTTAATGAGCTGTACAATTTTAGCTTTTGTTGTTTGTGAAGAACATGTAGTTTAGGAGAAGGGTTCTATTTTTTGTTCTTCTCTCCAAGGAGTATCTGGTATGTGACACAGGATGTAACACTTGGAGCGTCCTCTTGCATGATCAGATGCATCACAGGAGTACTCTGCATGCTTTATGCTCGGAGTCTGGAGCTGCTCAGTGTAGCTGGAACAATGTTGTCTAATGAAACGGCCCCCCTGTTGCTACAAAAATCAGAAACCGATGAATCCCCTAGCTCTGCTGTTTTGAAGTATGCTTTTATTGGGGAAATATGGGTATGTAGGTATGAGCGTTGCTGTTGCTGAACTTCAGATCTTGCAAAGAGGTATTTCATTGCAGAGAGATTGCTGCCTGCAGGGTTTGCCTTGATAGAGAGAGGAAAGCTTAGACCCTGGAGACAGGCTCGAGCCCAGAACTAGAGGGTGGCATCAGCCCAGACCCAGGTGGGACCTTCCCACCCTTAGGAGTTTGTAGAAACCTCAGAATGCCCTTCGTTTAGCTGGAGAGCTTTGTGTGCAGAGAGGCCTTCTCCTGCTCTGGAAGGCAGGGTTTCTTGGAAAGGTTTTGTTTACCCTAGACAAAAGGTTCTTCTAACCAGGGCACTTCAGCTCTAGCTAGGAGGAGGAGGAGTGGTTGTTACAACGTTGCTATGGTAATCTCCATAATATATATATTTTAATTTCCTATTGACCCAAAATTTTCTGTGGATCCAAAATCAAAATGTGTTTTAGCATGTGCTCCAAGCTATTGGAGTGTTATACTTCCTTCCTTTGCAGTGTCTGTTGGGGCAAGTACTGTTCGCATCTAGCAGGCTGCTGTGGGATGCTTGTGCACTTTGCTTTCTGTGCCCAGCATGCTCCACTGAGCACAGTTCAATGGGAGAAGCTCCAAAACTTGGTGATGGACTGAGATCTTGCTCTAGCAGGAGCGGAGAGCTCTCTGTTTGCTTTCCTGATAGCGGGAGCTCTCTGCAGCATTGGCTGATAGAGGACTGGTTGCAGAAAGCCTGGGAAGCCCAGGCTTGCCAAGATAGGGGTGCTGGGGTAACCTTACTGTGCCTCCCATGCCTTTCCATCATCAACTTATTGGGGATTTTGACTTTCTGACCTGAATTCACCCAAAAGTTAAAGGGAACACCATGTTATTAATAGGCTTAAGTGTTTGACTTGGTGGTTTGGCCAATACTGACAGCCCAGGACAGGATCCTGTTGTTGGCAGAGTGTGAGGCTGGAGAGCTGAGTGGGGCAGGGAGGAGAGCCTAGTCTGGGTGCCCAAGCTGCTGCTGGAATCTGGCATTGAGGTGTCTTTCAAAGACCAGAGCGGTGGATGTCTGTGCTACCTTGTGGGGGCTTCGTTTGGCCGGTGGTGAGCTGTGGTAGTTTGTTCAGCCAAAGCTCTGTAGTTGTTTTTCTTGCTGGTGACCAGACTGCTGCAGATATTAGAAAGCTGAATTTCCTCTGCAGAAAAAACAGAGTACTCAAGAAGTTACAAATACCTCTATCTAAAAAAAAAACAAACCCAAACAAAAAATGCTCAGTGGGTCAAGCTAATTTGCTGGTTTGTGACCTGTGGCAGCTGGACGCATCTGTTTTCTGCCATCCCCATTAGCAGGGCAGCAACCTTTGGTGGCTGCAGCAGAATGGCTGAAGTGGGAGTATTTAATCCTCACAGGCATGTGGGGGCTTCTGTTTGCTGTGGTGGCAGCAGGAAGCCTTGCGGCCCCTCACAAACCCAGTGGCAGAGGAGGTGAATGAGCCTGTGCTACTGGAGTTATGGCTTGCTGAGGGATAGCAAGTGCTCTTGTGGGAATTGGAGCTGTAAGTAAGTGACACCCCAAGACACCACTGAGAGGTGTTGTATCAGGACAGGGCACCACCAACAGACCATGTGAGCTTATGCATATCCTGGGCCACCTTGCCTGCCTTTGCAGCAGGGATTCCCTATGGGTATGCAGAGATCTCACCCCAAACCTAGAAGCGGCACTGGCACTTTTTGCATGCAGAAATGTTGGCGAGTTTTATATATCACTCCTGGAACCACGAGGAACCCAAATGCTGCTAACTCAGGCGGCTCTGCCTCACTCTGAATTGCACAGTGTGGATGTGCTCCAGATATAACTACAGGAAGGAGGACAGAAGCAGTTACGATTTTGTGTGTAAAAGCTGATGGGAGAGTAGAATGTTAAAGGACAAATGCAGCTTGCGCCTGGTCAGATAAATTGCATGGCTGCAGCCAACAAAGCTGCTAAAGACTGTGGCGAATGGTCTTTGACTCTGGAAATTGAAGTGGTCTGAGCAAAACCCGACCAAAGCTGGTGGGAAGCTTTGCCTTTTCTTTCCTAGGCTTCTGCACCAGGCATTGCTTCATCATGAGGTTAGCAACCCATCCTAGTGTATGGTCTCTCTCAAATTCATTTTGTTTTCCCTGTTTGAAATAAATGACTTAAGGTAATAATAGTCTTAAAACTGTAATTTACTTTTTGCGAAGGGGGAATTATAGGGAGCATGATGTCTTCCTGGGAGAAAAATTATACAAGGCTTGTGTAATGAATTTGATGGGAGAGGAAACACTGGCTGTCTTTGTGTAGCTTGTTGCTTTTTGATGTGTGTCTGGACTTGGGATGTTCTCTGGTGGGTATGGGATTAAATCCTGCCTGGGAAGGCAGTGAAATTAGAGGAATGTATGGTATGTGGTAGGGGTGGCAGAAAGATGATTTCCAGTGGGGTTAAACACTCATGGAGACAGGGGTTATCCAGGCTGTTCACCCTGGGGATGCCTCACATGAGGGCCTGTCCCTGGGTCCCAAGTGGCACTGCTGCAGGAGCAGTAGATCCTGAGTATCGTCCTGCCCTTTCACAGCTCCTCTGGGGCTCCTGCACCCTGCCTGGGAACGGAACATCACTTCTGGGGTTTAGTATGGCACTGCGGGAAAATGTTTCAGCTCAGGTTATAACACCTTGCCCAAGAGCAACCTTTAGGGGTTGAGTGGTGGGAAGTAGTGCTTGTTCGCAGTGTGTGTGTGCCCAGGGCATGGGGGATGCTGACCCCTTTCCTTGGAAAAAGGGGCAGGAGCAGCTGCTGCTGAGCGCAGGTGAGCAAGAATAAAGAAAAGGGCATCTCTTTGTAGATGTGGATGGAAGATGTGTGTTTGCATGCACCCTATAAAGTGGCTGTTTGCAGTTAGGCTTGCCAGCTACAGGCAGCAGAAGCAGCAGTGGCACAGACCTTGGCTGTTGACATGCTAGCTTGACTCTTTGGATTAACTGCGAGCGATTTTCAGATTGCTGGTTTAAATAGAGCACCTGCACAGACATTAAATTGCCCCATAGTGCTTTCACAGCCTTTCTCTAGCGTTAGCAAGAGATACTTTTGAAACCAAAAGTGTGTTTGTGGCACCACATGTTCCTGTATTCGGCAGTGGTGGCTAATTTTTTTGTAAATTGAATAAATCATGTTAAAAAAAGTTAATGAGGCATTTAATTAATTAACAATGTAGAGTTTTATGGTCTTTATGGTTACATTTTGTGGTTAATGACATTCTTCTTATAGCCTCTTAACGCAGAATTGCTCAACAAAATTAGCCTTTTCGTCCAGTAGTAGGTATTTTGCCCTAAGAAGAGCCTTTCCTTTTTACAAAAATAGATGAAAGGTCTTTTATTTTGAGTTGCAGAATCTATTTTAAATGGTAACTGCATGCTAAAAGTGGAGCCAAATACAGCAGCCGCTTCTGCTACCTATATCCATCTGCTAATTTGCTTGGCAGGGTGGTCTGTTTTTGAAGGAAAATTTGTACCTCTGGGGTATAATTTTGCACAGGCCTTTCTTACGCGTTTGAGCGAGTGCAGGGTAAAGAACATCCATTCTGGACTGATTTTTGGCCTTTGGGCTGATTAGCTGGAACATTATGAGCCCCTGTATAGCAAGAGACAGAACTGTGGGCATCCCAGGTTAAACCAGCGGGTGCATCAGGGGTAAGCCTTGGACTGCTCTGTCCTGGTGCAGGCTGAGGGGATGCTCTGATGCCTGGGGTGGGCAGCTTATTAGCTCCCCGCTTTAGCTTGGTGAGTGAGGGCCTGCTAAAAGAGCAGCTTCATGCTGTATCCTGGATACCAGCTCTTGGGTCAGGTATACCCAGAGCACAGATTATTATGGGCTTTCCGGTAGATTTTGAAAAGGAAAGAATAAATGCATCTTGCCTGGCGTTTTTTTTTTTTATTATTATTCTCTTGTTTTGGCAAAGCAAACACTTGCCTTCTTCACACTGTATTCTGCTTTGAGAGGATGTCGCTCAGCCTTCGACAGAAGCAAATGCAAAATTAATGGCTTGCCACTAATCTGGGAACGTGAGAGCTATTTCATACGTGCAGCATCACTTAGAAATGTGGTTTGTTCCTTTTTTTCCTTTTGCATCTGAGACAAATTGAGAAGGACTCTTACTATCCTAAATTTTTGGTTGAGTGATGGAGCAGTCATTGTATCAAGGCCGCACGATAGCGTAGAGCTGAGTCTGGCCTAGGCTTTCGACCGTGGTATTTGACTGCAAGATGAATTGTGTTAAATTCACATGGCTTCCCACAGAGCTGGGCTCATTATTGGAACCTGACGCCTGGCTTTAGTTCTGCATGCGGAAAACCAGGGTGGGTGAAAATGGGATTTCCCCGATCTTGATAGAGTCGGGCTTTTTTTTTTTTTTTGTTTGCTGGTAGCAAAACGTCCTTTATGTGTCTTAAATGTGTTTTGTTTTGGGTCATGTGCTTTTTCTTTTTAAAATCAAACTGACGTCGGCTGTGCTGCTGTTGTGCTTGCAGAATTTTCTGCTTAAAAATGCAGATGTAAGAGTAAAAACCTTCCTGCTAGCTTTACACATGGAAGTTTTGAGAAGTCGAAAGCTGTGAGTTTTGTCTGTGAAATTTGCACATTCCCTCTGTGTGACAATTCCTGATGTTGTGGGCTGTAGGAGGGTCACTACAGGGCATGGAGCTCCGGGTACTGCTTTGTGTTAGCCATGCCTGCTTTGCGGAAGCACTCTACTTTTGGGAGGTTAATGCTCTCTGCTGTGTCTCCTGACCAAACATGACTTTTCAGAAGTGTCCCATTTTCTCTTCCTTTTAACTGACTCGTCTCAGAGCAGTTAACTTAGGGTATGTCATAGGGATTGTGTGATTTTGCCTTCCCCCTCACCCCCCCTCCTTGGTTTTCTTTCAAGAAGAGAAATCTGTGTATCTCTGCAGCAAGAAATAACTCAGTGGATCTGTTTTTCCTCCTATTTCCAGGAAGTGGTCCTGTATTGTTTGGAAAGCAAGGTGTGTGATGTGAATCATCGTGACAATGCGGGTTACTGTGCCCTGCACGAGGCCTGTGCCAGAGGCTGGCTGAGCATCGTGCGGCATCTCCTCGAGTACGGGGCTGACGTCAACTGCAGCGCTCAGGATGGAACCAGGTTAGCAACATTCCAGCCTGGCATTGGGTGATCACCCCATCAGGACAGTGGTTTCTTTGACCGTTTTTTTTTTTTTTTTGGGTGATTGGAAAGAAAGCGCCCTTTTCCTTTTTAATTCATTCTGCTCCTTTATCCTTCCCTTGTCCTCTGTTGCCTCCCTGCATGAAACCCCCAAAGCAGACAGTGCTAAGATCCTCCTGCATGCTGTCCTTATTGCTGGTCCTTGGGCAGCAGCATGCAGGATTCTGTGACCTCCTCCACTCTCTCGTTAATAGAGCAGTGGGGGCATACTTTTGTTGTGGCTTGAGTTCAGTGCGATTTTTTTTTTCTTCTGGGAATTTTAAGAAGTTCTGCTTTTTTTTTTTTTTTTTTTTTTTAAAAAAAGAGTTTATGGAATTCCCAGCTGCAGGGCAGGAAGGAATGATACTTGAGCTGCAACTTTGCTCCTGTGTGCTCCAGGTCCTTTGAGCTGTGCCAAAAGAGTGGGCTTTGCCTTGTTAGCAGGGCTCCTGTGAAAGCACTTCAGGCTTTTACGGCAAATGGGTGTGTGAGTCCTCGATATGCTATAAAAAAGTTGTTTTGCGGAACTGTTAAACTATCTGCTCATTTGATGTTTTGGATTTCTTTTTTAATCCTGAATTAGGCTTTTTTACTTTCCTTCACAAAATAGTAGAGGCTCCTAGTTCCACAGAATAAATAGTGAGCTGGTTTTTTTTTTTTTTTACTTTTCTTTTTTTTCTTCTTTATGGAGCTAGAAATGCTGCTCCATGCTTTTTTTAACCTTCTTGTGCATCTCCTAAAAGTAGCTCTTTGACTACCTCTGCGGGGCTGACCTGGAGATAACTTTTCCTCAGCATATGCAGAACATTGTCCACTCTATGCATTTTGGGGACAGGTCGCTTTGAATGCTGCAAAGCTTCCGCAGCTTCTTATCTTAAAAGGGTTTATCGCAGTCGCTATCACCATCAGAATAGCCAGGGAAGTAAAATAAGCATAACTAAGAGTCTGCCTCTTTTGTTTTTAAGCCTTTTATTTATTAACTTGGGAAGGGAGGAGTCAAGAAAACAAAAGTCTCAAGAGGACCAGTTAGAATGGTCCATTATAGCTTCGTGATGGTCAGTCGTTACCAGCCCATCACGGCCCAAAGAAAAGGTTTATGGAGGAACATTAAAACTCTGGTTGGACTGTCAGATTTCTTCTCTGTCTCCCACTTAAACTCATAAGAAGTCTCAGCTCTCTTGGCTGACAAACAGCTCTGCATTTTCTGGTGGCTCCAGCTTTAAAAAAATGTGACCTACGGAAGGGCCACGAGTAGCCTTAAAAAGAATCCTCCATTATTTTTTTGTCTAACTTGCCAGAATAACCTGTATAGAAAATTAACCCCAGGAAGTTTCTGACCGGTCTTAATCACTGCGGCTTCGTGTACATCTTTGATTACAGTTCGCAAATGGAGTTGATTTTCAAGAAAGAAACTTGGCTTTTGTACCCTGAAAAGTTGTTTTGGGGAAAATGCATTTTAGAAATGAACACGATTAGTATCTGATCAGAGATGATAAGTGTCAGAACTCAGCTTGCAGTCCCCTTTCTTTTCTGGTGGCAGACTCTTTGTTTTTCCTGAAAAGCTGCCCCACAGGTAGCAGGAATCTGAGGCCTACAAAGATGACCAGAGGGCTGGAGCACCTACCGTAGGAGGACAGGCTGAGAGAGTTGGGGTTGTTCAGCCTGGAGAAGAGAGACTGTTCACAAAGGCTTGTGAGGGGCAATGGGTATAAAATGGAGAGGGGCAGATTTAGACTAGCCATAAGGAAGAATTTCTTCACCATGAGAGTGGTGAGGCACTGGCACAGGTTGCCCAGGGAAGCTGTGGCTGCCCCATCCCTGGAGGTGCTCAAGGCCAGGCTGGATGGGGCCTTGGGCAGCCTGGGCTGGTGACGGGTGTCCCTGCCCATGGCAGGTGAGGTTGTGGCACCGGTGAGGATATGGTTGCAGTCTAAACAAAGTGTCTGCTGTGAGTTCAATAGAAAAGCTCCTCAGCTTTCAGCCCCTGGTCCCCGGTGTTATCAGGAATCTTAGTGCCTGCCAAACCCCGAAGTGCCAGACCACGTTTTGGGGGTGCAAGCCCTTCCCTTTGCCCTCAGCTCAGGGCAGGAGCTTTGCCTGCACAATCCTACAGAACACCGTGTCCCTCTGCCCCTATGTTTTTTGGGTTTGTCTGTTTTTTTGCCCCTATGTTTTTTTGTTTGTCTGTTTTTTAATTTTCCCTTCAACTTCAAGCGGGTGGTGGTAGCTCCAAATGCGGCGCCAGCAGACTCTGAATACACAAGCATTCTGCTGCCGAATTAGTGGCTAATCAAAGATTATTATACAATGGGTGGAGATCTTTAAGACCCTGTCTCGGAGGCGCCACAGTCACTAAAGGGCTCTTAATCGTCTTACCTATAAATAATAATAGGCTGTGCTTAAGAGGTGAGCACTTTCCTCCCCTGACGGGACCCCAGTGAGTGCAGTGGCTCATCAAGGGGCTTCGACAACCCGTGCCTGACATTAGCAAGCACGGTTGCAGGTTTATGTGGTCTTATCTCCTTGTTCTTGCCCTCTCAGCCCCGCAGCGTGCCCTAGCTCAACCGGCACTGCTTGAAAAACAAAACCACATGCCAAAGATACAGGCGTCTCCTGCCTGTTAGCAAGGATAACTTCACACCTTCAGAGTTCCGCTTGCTAGGTTTGTTCTCCGCAGCCAGTTTTGCTTTATCCTTCTCGCTGGCGGCTGATGAGCTCAGTCTTTTTCGGTTTTTTTTCTTTTTTTTTTTTTTCTCCTTTTTTTTTCTTTCCCTGGGAGGACCATGCCAACATGGCTCTCATCCTGCATCCTTTCAGCTGGTCTTGGCAGAGGGATGCCCTCCAGCATCTAATTGTGTTTGAGGAGAGGCAGGCGGCAGAGCTGCCCTCCTGCAACTTGTGCCTTTGCCTCGCCTCTTCCGTGGGGCAGCCTTGTGTAATAGAGTAGATGGAACCAGAAATAAAAACACCGGGGGCTGGCATGGCTCAGCAAGTTACGAGGCCTCTTAGTGCAGCGAGGAAAAATCTGGTGGTGCCTGAAAGGCTGAGAGCGAACCCTGAGTGGCCTAAATAGTTTATAATTTTGGTGGTGGAATGATAAACCCCCAGCGAAATGTTTTCCTAACTCGGGTAGCGGTAAAAATAGTAGGAAGAATTCGACAGTACACGAGAGGGTTGAGATGTGTGTCTCCTGTAGGATATTGCAGCACTCGAATGTCCCCAGATCCATCTGGGGCCTTTCAGAGGGTTTGTTTTAGAAACGAGCTGCACTACCGTTAACTGTACCATTAGGGAGAAGAGAGTGTTTATTTCCACGATGCTCCGGGCGGAAAAGATTATATGGGCAAAGCAGCCCAGGAGAGGGACTCCTAGGGATCTTTTTTTCCACATCTGAAAAAGTTGCCGACTCCAGTAGTCACTTTTGTATCTTACAAAGAGCGCTGTTAAACTCTGCCAAGACTGAAAAATGCTCCTTCCTCTGCCAGCCCTGTTGGGAGAAGCAAAGGAGTAGCTGTGCCTTTTGCACGGTCAGGCTTGTGAGCTTGCCAAGAAGCTGTGCTAGCCAGTAAAAGAGTCTGTCAGTGCTCTGTTATTGCCGTTTTCCCTGTGCTTTATCTATGGGGAATCGGGGACTCTTCTTACTGCTCTACCCTCTGCCCCCTCCCCCCAAGTTTTCTTCCCTTCCTTCTATTTATTGCTTTTCCTCCTTCTGTGCAGCTTTACTGTGCTTTTCCTTCTCCTTGCCTCTACAAAGTCTTGTGTCATGCCTGGAGTGAGGACAGGTCTACGTGCCCTGCTCCTGGCTCCGCTGCCTGCCCCATTGCTTCTGCTCCTGTCTTGCACTTCTGTGCCGGGACAGGTGTCAGGAGATCCCATCTCAGGGTTACTGCTTATGATTTTTCCTTCCTTGGGAAGGCCGAGGTGCTTTTTAATAAACTTGTCTGGGTGTCATTAAATCAATTGAACGGGTGGTGATTTAGATGGTGTTTTTAATAAGTTAGGGAATCATCTTTAATCCATTACTGCTTAAAAAGCCACTTAGGTAAGTCATTTTGGAAAAAAAAACACCAAACAAAAAAACCCAAACAAGAAACACCAATAATGCTGCAACACTCTCCAACTCCCCACCCCTTCCCTCAAAAAAATCCTAATTCTAAATTAATTGGAAAATGATTCAAAATTAAAGATAGCAATAAAGTGAGGGAGTGAGGAAGAAAAAGCATCGCCAGCATTTGGCAGCAGGCGTAATTCTTATCTGTTCCAGTGCTTGTTGCCAGACGTTCAGCCAGGGATGCTTCATGCTCAGTGGGGGACAGGAGGGTTTGCAGCTAGGCTGACCTTTCCCTCAACAGATGCTTGGAGTGTTGTGACCCGACAGCTCAGGCCTCAGATCCTTGCTGACAGCCAGAAACACTCAGTACTTCCTGGTCTGGATGTGCTAGATGCTGCGTAGGCACACGATGCTGCAGAAGTCCCTGTGCGGAAGCACTGAGGAGGTGGAGGTGGGAGGCTGAGACTTGCAGGGAACCCCGGGAATGCTGGCATCTCCAGTGCCGTCTGTCTCAAAGGCGTGAGATAGTTTCAGTGTAATGTTAAAGACTTTCCTGAGAAACTGAGAAGGGATATCCTGACCCTTTGTAAGTGATCTTCATGGACCTTGCTGGTCTTAAAAAGCAAAAGTGGTTTTCCTAAAGAGCAGTGTGTCGGCTTTTTGCACTCTCTGCTGCTAAGAGTCTTGAGGGGTGGCACGACTGGAATTGAGGACTACACTCAGCAGCTCGAGGATACCTGCATATTTGCTGTGTTGGTGGCCTGGGGCATGCAAGTGGCAGGCAGTGCAGGATAAGCTCTCTTTCCATAGGGAATGAGCCACAAGCTCTCCAAATGCACCTCCTCATGTCAATATAGTGTGGTTTTGCCAAAACCAAAACCACATACAGCTTTCCAGCAAGATAGGTTTGAGTGAGAGTGCGTCGTGTGTGACAGATGTTAATCACTCTAAGTTACAGACTCCTGCAAAAGTACTTCAGTAGGCACACCTGGAGCAACTTCTTTTTTAGATGGATCAGAGTCCCCTTCCCACCATGAGAAACATGGTGGGAAAATGGCAGTGTGCCTTCCTCTTCTGCCTGTTTTGATCTTCCCCTGCTGTGTACTGAGCTCACGTGGATGCCAGCCTGTACAAAGCAGTGGTGACACAGAGGGGACAGTTGCTGCATGTGACAGGAGGAGTGGTGGGATGGGCCTCTTTGCAGGAGGGAGTCTCAGCCCTGTTAGCTGAGCGTGTCTTGGAAGATTGGTAGGAAGACCTGAGGGGTTTGCTTGTCTGCTTCCAGGTGACTTCTCCTTGTAGTGTCATTCTGAAAGCTTTCCAGGAAGGCAGTGCATGAGGTAGTTAAGGTCCTTCCTTACTACTCTTGCTTTTTAATACATCTGCTTGAGAACTTGAAAGCTTTGTTGGGAGCAACAGTGTTGACAGATTAAAGGGGCAGGAGTGTAGAATTGAGTTGTACTGCCCATGATTGCTGGCCATTGCATTTGACTGCCCTTTAAGTTCCCTGCTCAGCACCCTCTGAGGAAAAGATGGGATTTTAACAGATCTTCATTAGTCTGAAGGGTAATATGTTCTACTTCCAGACAACTCCCTGTTGCTTTATAATCAATTTTAAAGGCAAAAGTTAATGCAATTTATAATTAGCGATAAAGAATTCTAAACCTGGAATTGCAGGCAAGTGTATTAATGAATAATCCTTCTGTAGGCTCACCAAATCTGTGTCTGAGCTTGTATAAATTGCTCATGCCACATAAAATGCATTGACTTTCTGGATGGACTAAACTTAAAGTAACGTGTTTTTCTGTTCTCCGAGTAGAAGGGTTGAATTGTGCTGCAAATATATCCACAAGTGCTATTTAAAGAGGAAATAGCACAGAAGTTCTAATTCCCAGCAAATTTTCATAACTTATTTCTGTGTACATAATCTAGGAGCTTTGGGTAACTGATTTCCATGCTTGCCCAGAGGTAGGCTGAATGAGCCCTTACTCCACAACACACTGTTAAATTGGCAGAGATTTGGAACGGTAGAGTGACTTGCAGCAAAATTATGTTTGTGAGGCTTCACACAAATTCCTGCTTTCTGTTACCGTAGTGTAATTATTTTACTGACCCTTACAGAAGGCAATGAATAGAGGTAGCAGAAATATCTGCCCTGAGCAGTCTAACTCTGAAAAGACAAGAGGGGAGTCAACGCTGTAGAAGGCAAAACTGACAATGAAGTGATTGGCAGCTGTATTAATAGTGCTATTTGCTATAAATAGCTTTGATCTGAAGTCAGAAGTTTCTTGTCGAACACATTTGCATAATATCGTTGAGTCAAAATGTAACACCATGATCTTTTTTAATTTCCCCCTAGACCAATCCATGATGCGGTTGAAAACGATCACTTGGAAATCGTCCGCCTATTACTGTCTTATGGTGCTGATCCAACACTTGCGACCTATTCTGGGAGGACCATCGTGAAAATGACCCACAGTGAGCTCATGGAGACCTTTCTCACAGGTGTGTGGCCACATTGTATGGGGCTCTGCTGGTTGTGGAAAACGGGGAGGATGTTCCCTGGCCCCACGAAGTCCCTGCTGCCTGGTGGGCACGGCTCCATGCTGAGGAGCATTAGGGTGGGCTGCAGTAGCTTCCTCTCTGCCTGCTCCCTCTCCCCAGCTGCTGCAGCTGAGGAGTGTAGCCATGCATGGGGGCTCCTTCTAATTGAAATTTTTAATAAGTTGTGAGGATTATGCCACTATGAAATTTGGTAGGTGGGAGGTTGTCAGGCTGTTTCAGTGCCTTCATTTTTCTTCTTGAAATGAAAATAAGAAACTTGCCAAATCAAATAGCTGTTTGATAAACATAATCATGTTTTCCCATAGTCTTGTTTTTTATCCTTCCTGGACTTGTCTTTTTTTGCAAGTTCTGTCTCATTTTATATCTGAAGTGCTGTAAAACTGTATTAAAGGATCTTGGATTTAAACGTATCCATGTTATAGCATGTTGGGTTTTTTTTCTCCTGTTAGCTTTCGATAAAGACACTTGCACTCCCTAATAAGTTTACCTCTGAAAATGTTTGTAGTGTTCATAGTCAATGAGTTCAAGTACTGATCCACTTAGCTTTCTAAATGGTGCAGTATAGAAGGCACGTAAGTGTGTCAGGACTCCAGTATGAAGTCCAATACCTTGGACTTCTTAGCATCTTGAATTCCAGTATCTTTTCATCGAGTCAAATTATGTCTGTAGAAAGGAACTACATCTTCTGAACATATTTGTGTGAAAACCGCTTTTTCTTTGGGGCCACAGTTTCACCCTCAAGTTGGTGACCAGAAAGACTGCAGGCTAAAAGTGTGCTAAAAAGGGCTTTTATCTTTCACAAAAATAAAATACCACACTCAAGTTACCGGAGCTTAAGGTTGCATCTGTCTCTCTTAGGCCATGGAGGATTATTTGGTGTGGTGGGTCATTATTTGATGTGGTGGGGATGCAGGAGAAAAGCGAATTCCAAGAATATTTGTACGAGCGATATGTGTGTATGCTGTTCTGATGCTTATGCGTCAGGAATATGGCATGGGGTTTATTTGACGGAAGGTATGGAGGATGCATAGTGAGACTGCATGACACATGGTCTGCTAAACTTGCCAGCTTTTTGTTCTCATCAGTATGTTTTTGTTGTTGTTTTTTCCTCTCCAGAGTATTTAACTGACCTGCAAGGTCGAAGTGTTGATGACCCTGGTTTGTACTGGGATTTCTATGGCAGTTCTGTGTGCGGTGAGCAAATGTTACCCTTTATTTCTATGTATTGCAGAGACTTTCAAAACATGCAGCATGTGGGGTGGGGGCTGTTTTGTTTTTATGGTGGAAGAAGCTAGGAAGCAAGCAAACTGATTTTATTTACAGATCACGTTATTGGAAGAAAAAGCAAGACTTGCAATAATCTCTTCAATGCTGACTGTGCACCTTTATTCAATTTTATTTAGATCCAAAAGATGAATCTGGATTTGACGTCTTGGCAAATCCTCCTAGCCCAGGTGATGAAGATGAAGATGACTTTAGCGATGTGTTTGAATTTGAATTTTCAGATGAGCCTCCCTTGCCGTGTTACAACATTCAAGTGTGTCTCTCTCAGGGGTAAGAACAAATAAGGGGTTTGGGGTAAAAATAGCTGAGACGATCTGCTTGAAATGGTGGCAGTTTGTGTCCGTGGGGAAGAGTGCTTGCATTTATTTAATGTAAATGAGAAAGGAATACTATAATTGCAGAGCTTTTTAGAAAGAAACTAATAAAAGGAGAGTGGGGGAAGGGCTGACTTGTTGAGACTGTGTTTTAATTGAAATACTCCTCAGTAGGATGAGTGACTTCTGAACACCAACTCCTTCCCTCATCCCTTCCCTCACCTTGACAGAACATCCCAAAATGCAAGTGCTTTTAGCACTTACCTTTGGGTAGTTCTTTTCGTTTATTGGCCTTTTCTGTTTTGCTGAGTGGGCACATTTTTGTGGGTAATGAAGTGACACCATTATTACTGTTCTAGATTTTGCAGAAAAACTGGTTTAAAGCTCTGAATTGTTATCAAACAAATAAGTGTCTTGCAGAAGGTACTATGATACTTAATAATAACCAAGGACCTGGAAAACTTTATTATCTGGTATATTCAAAATATAAATTAGCTTCATAAACAGCTACTGTTTGTTATTTGCACCAGTTTTGATGACAGCTGAGGGAAAAATTGTTCTAAATATTAATCATGCAGGAGTGTGGGTTTAGCATGTTTTTATTATTGAGGTGACAGATATAGCTTAAGTTCTTTGAAATGGGCAAGTATAAAGCTTGAATTAAAAAATCGTTTTCTTAATCTGACAAAAAAACCCTCTGTTGAATTGTGTTTAATATTAACACCTCTGGAAGTTAGAGGTGCTGAAATTTTTGGCTATATCTCTAGGCCATCTCCTAACTTGCTAAATGAGAGTCAGGCTCAGCTAGGTGAACCTTTAACCATGTGAGCTGCCGTTGGGGTGGCTGCTGACCCGTGCGTGCACTCAGGAGCCCTGGGTTTACAGGGTCCGATGCCCCTGCATGCTTGGTCCCTCTCCTTCCCCAAAGCTGTAGTACTATGAGTAAATGCATATGCGCCTGCACATCTGTTATATTTGAGCGCCCTGGGCAATGGTTTTTGTGTGAGGGTTTATTTCACAGTGATATGGTGAAGGGTCAAGAAGCCTGTGACTTATTTTCAGTTATTGAAGCCTGTTTCTCCTTTGATTCCACAGACCACGAAACTGGCTTTTGCTCTCGGACGTGGTGAAGAGACTAAAAATGTCATCTCGCATCTTCCGCTGCAACTTCCCCAATCTGGAAGTTGTCACCATCACAGAGGCAGAGTTTTACAAACAGACTTCCCTCAGCCAGTTGTTCTCTTGCCCTACGGACCTTGAAGCTTTTAACCCAGAAAGCAAAGAACTCTTGGACTTGGTAGAGTTTACAAGTGAACTCAAGACTTTGCTTGGCTCCTCACTTCACTGGTTGCATCCACACGAGGACCCTCCTTTCGACATCCTCTGGTGAACCATCAGGCCATTTAATGTACAGTGCTCTATACAGTTACTTCTTTATGTATATGTGTTCAAATGCAATTGTTTCTGTAAAGAAAGGACACTATTATATATGAAAATATCTTTCCTTTATATAAGAGATCTGAATTCCAGTTGGATGGATTTTGGAAGAATTTTTTTTTAACTTCAATCAGTTTTTACAAAATTGTTATATAATGTTTCTTTAAATGCACACAGGCTTTGGAATAAGTTTGTTATTAACTTGGAACACATTTTTTTTTTAAAGAACACACCCACACATTGACTTTGTTTCATACAAAGCACTGATTACATGGAACATACTTTTTCTAGGTGATGTGATCAAAGTCGTGTGGCTTGTTTGGGAGATAGAATTCGGTAAGGCACTTGGTGATATTATTTTTGTTTTTTTGTTTACAGAATTACCTGCTTTGGCCAGGTAAGCACTATTGAATATAATTCGATAGTTTGTAGTATAAATTAAACCATATCCATACGCATCAGCTAATTGTAAGAACTTTTATATCCTAATTTAAAAGCTGTGAAATTTAGTTTTCACACATCAAACCGGATTGTTTATATATGTTTAAACATTTTATGCTCTTTATTTAAAGAAGACTTTGAACTATTTTTTCTGTACCTTGTAAAATATTGAAAAACTAACATATGTTGAAGTTGCTTGAAACTGTACATAAACTAAATTTTCTGAATTGTGTGTTTATGTTTGAGATCTGTGTTTTAACTTTGTAAGTAAATCTCCTGCCTTTGTATTTATATTTTACAAAAATTTTCTTAAAGGCAATAAAACTGTTGAGAAATGATGAGGCTAAAGTGACTCCCATTAATTCCATGCCTGGTTGTGAAACAAGCTTGAACTCATTAATGTTTATGAAAGGAAGCTCTGCATGTGCCTTGCGAAGCGGAGCAGAGCTGGCACAGGTGCTGGTGAGCAGCTGATGAAATCTGAGGTAGAATCCGCATCGACAGTCTAATTTTAAGGTTACAAGACAACATGGGGCAGGCGCCTTTTGTGGGACAGAGGTTTAAAACAATACTTTCTGCATCCGTCCCCTTTTAGTTAAAGAATTGTGAATAGGTTCAATTATTTCCCTCTTTTGTCATCTGTTTTAAGTTGAATTGACTGAATTCTCTTTTCAGTGGTGTCTGCAGAGGGCTAGAAAATAGTAACAGAGTAAATGCTTTAGTTTTAATATAGAGCATTAAGGCTGTGAGCACCCTTTGGGGAATCTGAAGGGACAGTGAACAGAACGTCACTTTTACATGGCTTAGGAGCTTGCATTTGAAGAGGTTAGGCTTCCATGGCTTGGGCAGGTCCTCTCTTAAGGGTCTGAAAAGAAGTTCTTGCTGTGAACTCAAACTCTTTGAGTTTGCTTTGGGGCTGTTCTTGGCAGCAGTATGTCCTGTGATAGCCAAGTGCTTTTGCTGAGAAGTGTAAGTCATGCTTCTCTTCTCACAACGGGGCCAGTACACCCACCAAAAGGTTCTCAGGAAGAGCACCTGGTCTGTCTGAGAAGAAAGCATCTCACTCTCCGGAGAAGTGAAGCTCAAAGGTGTTGGTTAATGGTCAGTGTGCTGCAGATTAAATCCTTGCTCTTGGGGGACCTTAAGAAACATTGTGAATTACAGTCATCCTGAAGGTAAGGTAGAATGACACCACATTCCTGAAGGTGCCCCAGAAGAAAGAAGCAGCGCTGATAACCTCCTTTGGTATGTTGCCATAGAGTTTTGCCAAATGTTTGTACTATGTGGCTTACAATGGGATTGCTTCTGAGGGTAAGGTGGTTTTGTAGCTGAGCCAAGAGGCAAGAGAGGGGTCCAACAGCTGTCTGCCGTTGGCAGCTGGAGTCCCTGTCTCCCCACAGGGCAGGGAATTTCTAGTCCTAATACAAGTGCTGATGTCTTTCTTCAGATAAAAGTGATGTTGCTCTCCCCTGCATGGCTTACACCAACACTCTGGGTTTCTTTCTAAGCTGCCAGCTTTGCAAGGAACTGAATTTCAGGCATTCCTGCTCTCCAGCACTGGGTACTTTTACCTTTTGATTTTCCCAGAAAGCAGAGGTAAGCCAGAAAAAACTAAAGCAAGGGAGAAAATTAAAAACAACTGTTACAGACACCTTTATCTGATCAGCTGTGATGCCTGGATAGTTTGAACTGAGCAGAAATCAGCTTCGTACCTCTTCCAGGGTGCGTGGCAGACACCTCACTTCTTGCTGTGTTCCACAGGCAAACAGAAGAGTGATGTGGCTTCCTCTTTTGATGGGCTCCTCCTCAAATGATCCTGAGCACGGTCTACCCAAATGTCTCTGCTTAGTCAGCTTTCCACTATCTCTGCGGAATACAGTTGGGCCTTCTCTGTGCTGGAGCTTGCATCCACGCTCAAATACAGTAACAGCCTCATGCTGTTGTAATGCAAGTGTGTGCCTGCCCCCCCGGGGCCCCTCGAACTCTAAAAATAGGACTGTGGCGGGGAACACCTGATTGCAGTGCTGCCCCTTGACATAACACAACTATTTTCTCTGCTAGGATGTAGGGTTTTTTTAAAGAGGTTTTGCTGTGTGAGGGTGCTTGAGGAGGCATGGAGGGTTCAGTTGAAGGAGCAGGGCAGCGTCCCCAGGCTGGCTTGACTGACCCTATTCTGGGCAGTTTGGGAGAATCTGTCACATGAGCAGCTGGCTGAAAGCCTAGTTTTTAAGCAGGCAAGCCCAAGGGATAGTTACCTTGGGGAGAGGAGAGATGGCAGCTTGCCTGCAGGGAGCGAGCTCAGTGACAGTGAGTGTAGGCAGGGGAGTCAAAACACTGGCCGCCTTGCCAGCATCAGGACTGGCTGGATTCTGCAGAGCCAGGAACTGTGCTAGCTCCAGCCAGCATGGCAGGGCTGCAAGGAGGCTGATGTTCAGCATTTTGACTTCTGGATTCAGGATGCTTTTCTTTGAGGTACTTTCTCATGCATCCTCCATACGCCAAAGAGGCTTCCTTCACACCGCTGGCATTATTCCAACTTCATAAAAAACCACAAGGAAACAGAAACACAGACTTTGGGAATGGTAAAACCCTGCCAATCCCATGTCTTGCCTTCTGCAAGGTGAAAGTGCAGTTTCTGATAGTGTTGAGGCCCAAGCTAAGGTGTTTCCTTGAATGTCCTCTGCTCATCACTTGGATTTGCCTGTCTTGAAGGCTGTGCTGCCCCACAGAGGCATTAGGGGAACCACTGGTGCAATAGGGGAAGTTAAAAAAAACCAACCCAAACCATCTCCATCTAGAGCAGGTTGTGAACCTCATTGAAGGGAGTTTCCTTTGCCAAACTTCTACTTGGTACTGGCTGGGAAATCCCAGGAAGTAACAGGCTGGGAGTGGGGAGGAAGCCACAGCATGGGCAGTGCTGGGTGGCTTCTGCCAAGATAAGTGATGCTTCTAATGACTGCAAAATATTGAGCAACTCCTATGCCTTCTTGCCTTACTCGAGAGGACTGGGTTCTCAATAGTGGAGTCAGCCTTGGGAGTTTCCCATTTCGGTTATTTTTGCCTCTGGACTCTCTTTTAATTTATTCTCCTTTGCTGTTTTCTCTCTGTTTTGCTCTGGTGACCTAGCTGGGGACTCATGACAAAGACAGTGATACGGTGAGTGGCAGGCAAGGGCCAGAGGCATTTGGTCCTTGTTTGTACTTGGTATTGACTTTCTGGAGGAGCAGTCTGCTGAAGGGAGAGCCCAGATGCCCACTGGAAACTTGACCCAGCTTCTAGTTTATGGGATCACAAGAGCAGAATTGAAATTGTCTTAAAAATTGCTCCTAGGGGCCAAGCTCACTCCATGAATCAAAGAGTTTGAAGCTGACTCCTCCCTTCATTTCTGTGCTAAATTACAAAACTATAGATGAAACCAAATGTTTGGACGTTAATATGAACAAGGTATCAGGGAGTGGTAAATGCAGGCAGCTGCCATTCCCCGACTCTGTGAGGCTGCTGGTAAACATTCAGCATCTTTTCTTCAGTTCATACAGGAAAAAGGCACATATTGCTACTTTAAACTTACAGATGCAAGCTAAGTAAAAAAAAAAAAAAAAAGTAGCGTATCTGTTTAAAATTGTTTGCAGAACATCGTATTTTCATTTCAATATGGGTCCAGTGTTGGTAGGAGAGAGCTTGGCACCACTACATGGGATAGAATAGTTGAATGCCACAGTTGTGAAGACATGTGTTGAGTCTTTTCTCAATGTGCTTATTCACTGTTGCATTTCTGCGAGAAGGAGGGGCAGCAGAAGAAAGTGACTGGAATGCAACAAATTTCACTTTGTGAGCTTGTAGTGTGTTCAGGGGAAAAAAATATCCCCAAACGGATCTGACGAAGATGAAGTTCTTTTCAAGTACTGTGTCTCTCTTCCCATCTGCATCAGTCTTGCTAGTTCAGTATTTCACCCGTTCGTGTATTTTGCATGGGTTCACCGTGATTGCCGAGCGAGGAGACTGTATCTTTCTGCAAGCTGTGGGTGATGCATCACTAGGAGCAAAGCTACCTTATGCCCTCTGGGTTGAAGGCAGTGCATTGCCTCTTTCTGGTTTGCCAGCTCTGAAACAAACCTTGTCCACACTTAGTGCACACACGCACCAGCGGTCCGATGTGAGTATAGATGGTTGTTCTCTTGAGCCAGGTATGAACCACGATCCTTCCACTAAATAGATTTTCCTTTTGTTGTCACATTAATTTGCAACTCATTAATAGTGACAGCAGTGAGGTACTGCACTGGTGCATATTTGCATATTCATGGCCGACTTATTATTAAACAAATAAGATTTCCCTAGCTTAGGAAGCACCCAGAGTGGTGCCACATTGTGCATTATATCAGCCTAGATGTTTTATTTTGTCTTTAATATGTTAATAGATGCAAGGGGAGCTCTTTTTTTTCTAAGGAAATGTGCATCTATAAAATGACATGTAATTTAAAATATCAGAATCATTGAAATAGTAATCCATTAGCAAACCTGCCAATAATTGAGCATGAATATCTATTTAATTTACCAATCAATCAATCAACTCTAACTGCTGGCTTTGTCGCCTGATGATCCTAACTGCAGGCAGTACCAACAAAGCACAGCCAAGTCACCATACCAATGAGGTGAGTGAGGGGCAGACGGTTGATTCAGTGTTTTATGATTTGTTACAGTCAAATTGTTCGGTTTTCACGGCTACTTGTGTTTCTTTTCCCCTAGAAGAGTGGCAGGAGAGGAAGTGCAGACTGTGCCTGGTACGCTATCCACTGCCACTCTCTTTGCTTACCTGCCTCTCCCTGACACACCTTCTGGAAATTTAGCAGCAGAGAGCTGGTGGTAGGTGGGTGGCTAGCAGAGTGCCATCCACCAGCACGAGGGATAGTGGGGAGGGTGCATCTTTGTGCTGAAGAAACTGGGGAAAAATCCTCTGGAGATCAGTAGGCAGGAAGAAAGGGAGGTGCAGAACATGGGGCCCTGCTGCAGAAGGATATTTTGGTTCTCTTGCTTGTCATGGACACAATCTTGTCCCAAAAAGTAGTATTAATTTTTTTTCTATCAGACTATCCCAAACTAGCTGGTAAGCATTTCAAAACTCTCTTCAGCTCACTGTTGTATCCCTATTTTTAATTCCTTTCTAGCTCTTTTAACAGTTTGTAGGGTACTGGGCATAGTTAATTTGTGGAAACCAGCTAGTTATTGCAAAGTTCCCCTCAGTGCTCAAATTATCTTTTTTCCTGTCTTGACTTTCCAGAGGCCTTTGACGTTGTTATCTAACTGTAAGGGCAAATGTGGTTCTTATCCCATCCTGCTATTTTATTATGAGTCACAAGCCACCTTCTTTGAACCACTGGCCCATGCTCCCAGCCTCCCCAGTCCAAGGAGCTCCTGTTGCTGGCTAAATGCAAAGAGCGTATGGCCCTGAAGAGAGAGAGGTAAAACTGAGGACGGTGAAATGCAACTGTAAGTCACCCCAAAGACTATATCCCTGTAGGTGCGGGGGAGGGTGAAGCTGTTCCTAAAATCTGTATACACCAACCTCACCGTACCCTTCTCCAACAGGAGATAGTTTAATTTTCTAATGTGGGATCCATCCTTATTTTCATCTCCTCTCTCAGGTCCCTCCCTGGCACAATGAGGAGTGCCAGTGTGGCTGTATCCTGATTTCCACTGCTTCATGGTTGCAGCTATTTTTATGCACTGAGGATGTAGAGGGTTAGGCAACACATGCGGTAGCCACTTGTGATGTCAGAGACAGTGTTTAGTATTTGTAGCTGTCGAAATTTCAAGGAAAAGGCTCCCTAATGAAAACCCTTTTCCAATATGCCATAGAACTCTTGTTTAAGTAAAGCCTACGTGAAGGCAAGTCCTGACAGGCTTCCTGAAATGAAAAGGGCAGCTTATTTAACAGCTGATCAACACTAATAACCCTTGGCAAATACAGTATGCAAATTCAGCACTGGAGCCAACATGTGCCGAAGGGACTCTTCTCTAACAGCCTGGCTTGGCTGTTCTTGAACTGCTGCTGTTAATCACGGAGCCCAGTGCTAGGAGAGGGAAGACCTGGGCTGCGATTGCCACGTGTTAGCTCAGTGGTCTATGGGTGCTTGTTTAGGAAAAGTTCCTCTACTACCACAGGAATCTAGTGGGCATCTGGTGCCTGACAGCTCCGTGGGGCCAGGCTTGGCTCCCTTGCCTGAAGTGCTGAAACTAGTGGCATAAAGCACTGAGGGAACTGAAACAAATGGTTTGAAGCTGAAGATCGTTTCTCCTTGCTCAGTGACATCTTATGGGAAAAATCAGTTTTGAGTATCTTTGTTAGTCTGCATGAAAAAATCCCCTTTGTGAGTTGGGCCAACCCAGGGTCAGAATTAAGCTAGGCTCTGCTCTGGGGGTGTCCATGCAGAGGACTGGGGTGGGAGCAGATGCAGGTTGGGGAGTTTATCCTTTTGCCTCTTAGCTCCATGTCATGAGACATGGTTTTGTTGCTGCCTAGCTGCCCTGGTAAACTTCACTTCTTTAGCTCAGGGAGCTTAACTGTGCTACCCACTGGCTGCTGTGAGCAACTGGGGATTTGGGGCGGCTTGATGCGGGGCTAGCTCAGGAGGGCAGCAGTTGTGATGGCTGTGTGATAGAACAGGCTCATTTCTGGGGACTGTTGCTTCTGGATGGGGTGGTCTTCTCCAGGAACATCCCTTGCAGCCCTATGATCTGGTTGCACTGTAGCCCAGCAGAAGCCAGACCCTTGAGGGTGGGAGACATGGAAGAGGATGGGTGAGCATCCCAGCCCCCTGCAAGTGGAGGAGGCAGTGCTGCCTGGCTGTAGGAGAAGGGCAAGGGGTCAGGGATGGGTAACAAAGTGTTGCCCTTTTGGTGGCAGTGTGGCATTACCTTGGCTCAGAAAGATGGGTGAGCTGTGCCTCCGGAGCATGGATGCTCAGCCCATCCACCAGCTTCCCACGCAGCCGTTAACAGTCTAGTGACCAAAAGTGTCTGGTCCCCAAGGAGTTACCTCGCCTGAAAGGGCTGCCATGCGTGAAGAGCCAGTGTGCCTTTGATTACCACTGTTTTCAAAGGCTCAGGAGTGAGCTTGATTAGCAAAGTCAACAAAGAGATGCAAATACACTGCAGCAAGAAGGTGCCTTGTTAGTTTGGGAGTCAAGGCCCCGGGTAGCAACAAGCGACAGCTTTCACCATTGGGAAACACTGAGAAGGGAGGATATGTTGTTATTCTGGAGAAACCAGTGGCTCAGACCAGCTCATAGCTCTGAGGACACAAAGCAGTGTCTCTGTCTTCAAGGCTATTTAATAGTAAACAAGTGCTGTCAGGAGGAAAGCAACCCACTGCTGCCTGAGCTCTGCAGCCAGGGCTGTTTTGTGAGCCCAGCAGGGGCTGCAGCACGGGGAGTGCAGGCTGGAGAAATCCAGGACAACCCTTCCCAGGCTTATTTCAACTAAACGCTAAATGTCAGTTTGAAATTGCAGCCTTATACTCAGCCCATTTGTGACTTCCCATGCCTTCAAACGTCCGGATAAGCTTCTGAAAACTTTATCGCCTTTCTCTCTTGGTGTTTGTCTTGACTCCATCTGTGGTAACTCTTGCTGCTTGAGGGACCCTCAGAGTTGTTTTGAAGGCAGAGCGAGGTGAGCCAGACCCATCCCTTACCCAACCAGAGCTGGAGGAGGAGGTGGAAAAGGAGAAGGAGAGCAAGTCTGGCAGTTGGTGCCAAATCAGAGCAAAACAGCCTCAAGGACCGTCCCTCTCCTGCTGCTGGCGGCTCCCAAGTGCAGAGGAATGCGGTATCCCAGGCAGTCTGTTTGTGAAGGCGTAACGTATTTTTTTTTAAATACACAACAGAGACTTCTGCAGGGCTTGGTCTTTTTGTAAAGTAAGTTTATTTGACAGCTTTATTTCTTTATCAGGTATTTGTCTAACCTGGTGGCATTGAGAGAGCAGATATCCTGGTACAAATGTTAAAATGTAAACTCCCAGACATGTGTACTGTCACAGCCAGTGTCCAAAACGTCCTTATCCCAATTTCACATTAAGTGTCCTGACGTGACAGCAGGGAATCTATGCAATGATCACACTGGGCAACTGTGAGGTACAACAGCCAGGAAAAGAGATGCCTCAGTAAGAGGATAGGAGACAGGTTCCTGGCTGGTCCTGGCTGAGTGGTTGGTGGATTCGGGTTAAAACCAAGCCTTTACAAGCAGTACCTCCATCCACAGGATGGGGAGATTAGAAACACCTTAAGTGCCTGGAGGTTTTGCAGCACCACTGACTGATCAAATAAAAATACATGAATCATAAATCAATGTAATTTAAAGCAGATTTATTTAGAAATTGAGCTTGGGAACTAAGGGGCTTATCCAAATCACTGTAGTTTGCTATTAGCTGCCTTCACCTCTCCAGCACTGCGTGCTGTCTTGGGTTAGGTGAGGTAGGGGTGCAGATATGCTGCCTCCAGTTTAAATCAGCCCAGGGCAGAGGACTGGGAACTGGGACAGAGAGGTTGGGGCGGCAGCCAGGAGGTATCTGCTGTCTGGTACTGACCACCAACAGATGACAACCAGCTGAGAGGAGCAGGTGTGCGGTGTGGCTGCAGCATGACATGAGGTTTCAACGCAGCTCAGTGTGTCAGGGACTACAGCCATTCCCAGTAGGGATGGACACTGGGGAATTCCTTCCCTTGCTCTCTTGGATGATGGCTTAACAGGCAGCCTTTGCTGTGCTCCTGCCATCATCTGCCATCTCCTCAGTGTGCAGCAGTCCTGAACATCTGATGTGGGGAGTCATGGCAGTTCTGCATAGTCTGTGTGTGGGTGTATGCAGGAAAGTGCTGACTGCTTTTCCCTTGCCCCAGCCTCACAGGGATCCTGACCCAGTGCATGAGCCAGGAGGGGGAAGGTTGGCTCCTTCTTCCCATCAGGCCTTCAGTCACTCTGCAAATACATTAGTTTTCCTAAAAAGGCATCGGAGAGCTTGAACAGCAAAACCACTGTGGCATTTATTAATTTTTTAGCATAGCTCTCCCTCCCCCACCCAGTGTAATTTGCATACCTGCTAATCCTCTCCCTCCTGCAATAATTCTGTGAATGATAGAGAAATTATATCTGAGCAATAACTCCTTGACTCTGTAGCTGTGGAATACCCTGTGTGCTATCGTGCTCAGAGCAGAGACTTCCAGCAAGGGGAAGCAGAAGGTTTAACCTCCAAAGTGCTGCATGACACTTGCAAGACCCCAGGAAACCCAGTCAACTTGAATACACAAACCCCACCTTCGTTGTTCCTGGATGGCTGTGCCACCATCAGGAATGCCCTTGCCCCTGGCAAAAGTGAAAATCATTCCCCACGGCATTGTCTCCCCTGAAATAAGCTACTTTGTGAGGGAGAGGGGAGGAAAGCCCTGTATCCTGGGTATTTCATTGCTCCACAGAGCCCTGCCTGGGGAGCTGGGAATGTCACCCTCCTTCATGCGTATGCTGGCACTCAGCATCCCACAGTAGGGCTGTATTGTAGGGCTCCACAGGTTTCTGTTGGCTTCTTATGAGATTTCCCTGCTTTAGCCAGCAAGGACCCCCAGACAGATGAGTGCCCCTAGAAGTTTAATTCATTGCTCTTCAAAACTGATGTCTTTATCCTTATCACCCTGACTTATTATTTCATTTGGTTTCATGGATGAATGCCATCTCCATCAGTAAATACTCTAGTTTGGCCAGTCAAGTCTGGGGGGAGAAATAGGGCAAATCCCCCCAGTAATCCCTGGAAAAGCCCAGCCAGTTTTTTTCTGTCCTCCTGCCTCCTCTGTAATTAAGAGAGGACAGGGCAAGTAGGCAGGGGAGGAAGGGCAGCAGGGTGATGAGTAGGTGGTACAGAGCTCTAGGGAGCTTGCTACCCTTATTTGGAGCCAAGAGTGTGGGTGAACAGCAGAGGGACACTCAGGAAGAGGACAGGAAACTAAGTTTCAGGAGGACACTTCATTACGTGGTGGTAAGCCCCTAAACAGCAAGCGTTGCTCAACGGGAGAGTGACTAAAACCCCGGTGAGCTGCAGTCACGTTAGCACTGTGTTATGTTCTGGCTCTGCAGGGAGAAAAAAAAAAAATTAAGGTCTGAAAGCTGCATCTCTGAGGGCTCTGGCACCAGCCCAGCATCCTTGTGTACCATGCATGCCCCTCCTCTCTCTGGGACAGCTGCATCAATTCAGTGTGCAGTGTTGAGGCAGGTGAGAGGAGAGAGAAGAGAGAGGTGATGTTCACCATTGTACCTGTCCTGTGAACCAGACATCAGCCACAGATGCTTTTTGTCAAGCCCAGGCAGGGGCCACTGGATGGGACATCAAGGCTGAGCGACATTAGGACAGCAAACCTGGCATATGAGCCAGGGTGAAGTCAAGTTACACCTCCATCAGATACACCTGCGACAAGGAGCATCCCTGGGATCTCTAGGGAGAGCTGCTGCACTGAGGAGCTCACACCATGGTTGGGGGAGCCAGAAGGGTGGGCAAGGCCCACCTGGAGCAGGCAGGCTGCTGCAGGCAGGCTGCAAGCTCACGCTTATGCTGTACACAACTGCAAAGAGCCATGGGGCAGTTGTTTGCCAAGCAGGTTTGTGGCTATTGGAAGGGCTTGTTTCATCAGGCACTGACAGCAAGGTCTAGGAGGTTCCTCTTTCTGGGTTATATTAAGGCACACACAACGGCTTGAGGGTGGGGGTGAGAGGACAGCAAGGAGTTGTGAAAGAGCAGCACGCTGGAGACTGTGAATAACTAAGGCCTTTTGGCAATGTTTCAGAAAATGGGGTGGTCCAGTTAGGGAGTTCAGGAAATTGTCTGAGCTAGATTAAACATTTTCTAAAACCTTTTGGGTGCTTGAGAGCTGACTTGAAAGTTGGCTAAGTTAAATAAAACAAAAGTTAACACATTCCTCTCAATTTATTTTGTTACAGGGCTAGTATAAAGTCAGCCCATTTTTCATTAGTTTCAACGTCCCTTTCCATCTGTAGGCAGGATTATCTGCACAGTAAAAACCCAGGACGCTTGCACAGCCGTGCAGGGGTCTGTATGCGACACACAAGAGCTTTAGTACACATTTCAAAAGTCATAAAACACGTAACTGTTAGGCATAAAACTGAATTTCTCTCTAATTGAAGCCTGGTTGTAGAAGAGCCTCTGCGGGTCTGCGGCTTGCTGGAGTCAGCCCCAAATCCAAGGAGTGCCCAGCAGTGGGTAGCGTGCCTTGGCCACACTGCTGCTTGTTCTCTGGTAGCTGCACGCTGTCCCACAGGAGACAGGACTCCCACAGCTCAGGCTCTCAAATTAGACCTGCGCAACAGTAGCAATGGAAAAAAAAACCCCAAACCAACAGGGTTTGCTTCAGGAGAGGAAAGACGAGATGCTGAAATTCATGATGCCTGAGCAAAGTAAGAGTTCTTCTACCCTTGTGCCCACTGTAAGCAGCCTCCGAGAGGGCTGACCTCAAGTTGTGTCCCCCCCGTATCCTTCAGAGAGCAAGTGGTGTACAAGCTACCTGGAGCAAACAATATCCATGGCTCATAAAGGCTACACGTGGTTAGGAGCCGCAGATCAAACCCACACCCTGTACGTATCTATCTCCCTGGTGGAAATGGAACTTTAGATACCAAAGACCCTGCTGGATTTGGAAATCGCCTGCTCCTGTCTCTTGGGAAAAGTTTCTACCAGTGGAACTGAAGGCGGTATCAGGCACGGAGCAGATGTCGGTAGCTTCCTCGCTCCATGGAAATAAGGAAGTAGGGAACCCATTTAGACAAACAGTCCCACATAAATCTTAGCCCAACGTTTCTTGCCTGTACTCAATTTTGTATGATCTCTGCAAAGGGTAAATTGAACTCTGCTTCATTGATGGAGACCAGCACTATTAGTTACACCTGTCTTTACTGCATTGGGTGAGAAAACAAAAGCAGTGTGGCCCCAGGAGAGGGAGAGAAATCAGAACATAAATGCAGGTATCAAAGCAGAAAAATACGGAGAGCAGCGGTAGCCCATGGTATGTTGGAGAAGAAAACAAACTCTTAGCCCCATAAGAGCAGAGGAAGCCATCCCACTGGAGGGAGGACACAAGGAGGACAGCTGACATCCTGCAGAGAGGGAATCTAAGGTCTAGGGGAGGGAGGGCAGAACCCCAGAGGCATGGCATTGGGAAAGGTTGCAGGTCTTAAAGACACAGCTTCACCAAGCACCAATGCTGACAGGCAGCTGGAGTCAGCGGGGCAAACCAACAATTCCTGGGCAGACATGGAGTGTGTGAGCATGGGTATTTTTACAGGGTGTGGTTTACAGGCTTCTTGTCCTCCATCAAGTCCCAGGAGAAAGTCAGAGCCTAAATATCCACCTGGAATCTGGTCAGATGACAATGAATTATTAAACGAAGTGGAGATTTATTGCCTTTAAAAAATTCATTAACAGGACAAGTAGAACAACTTTCTGTGTGAGCAATGTCAGAAGGCAGGGGCCAGAAATGGAGTTTTGCCTTTGAAGGCAGCCAGCTCCAGGGAGAAGCTGTCTCTGACCATGCAGGGGGTCAACAGCACTCCAACTCCCACTCACTGTCCAGTCCCTTTTGACAGATACCTAGCATCCAAAGGTCAGAGCAGAGGGACCAAGCAGAAACGCTAAAGACACATCCTCTTTCAGTGTAGAAACCTCACCAGTGATAGGAAATTTGGCTAAGCCCTGTGAAATTCAGGGAAGCCTGTTCTGCTTTTGGAAAGAGTAACCACTGATACACTGCCAGGCACTGGATTTCCAAGATGAACCATTTTTTTACAGCCAGGAATTTAGAAACGTGCTCTGACCTCTAGCAGAGGAGGAGTGACGCTTCGTGGATGAGGGAAGGAGGAATGATCCAAGAGAGGATTCCCAGCAGTGAGTCAGAGGGGGAAGAGACTGAGGTGGAACGGGTAAAAATAGTTTGGGGAACAGGGACAAGTTCTAAAAGAAAACAGTCTTTGTGTAATGAGGATAAAATAAAATCAGAAAGGGCTGGAGCAGCACGACAGAGATAGAGCTGAAACTGAAGATCAGGAAGAAAAGGCAGAAGGGGAACACAAAGAGAGGATCCTGCCAATCATTGTGTTTTATGTAACATTTTAACATCAAGGCTTACTGAGGGGATTGCTATTTCTAGTGATCTGTGGGTATTGTTTGCACTGGCAGGTGGGTATGAAGGCATTTTCCCTCATGATTGTATTATGACACCAGAAATAAATATAGTTTTCCTCTGGAAAAGCTGCCGATTGCATTCTTCATGTCCGAACAGGGACACTTGGCGCAGAGAAGCGAAAGGAAAGCGCAATCTCCATATACAGATACACACAGCATACACAGACATCCCCCTCCCAGCCCTTTCACAGATTATTTAAGGTTGGGTGGAAGATGGAAAACTACCAGCGTAACCTTCAGAAAGCTGATTGCAAGAATGTTTTCCCATTAATGCTGCTAGTGGGACTGTGATTGCATTGTTTAAGATAGCCACAATTGGCCAACAAGCAAAGCTGAACTGTAAGTGCACTCTGTGTCAGAGCATTTTGCTTTGCTTACTGCCTGAAATGTGGGTCTTGATAAAGCAAGTATTGAAGAGAGCCTGGTGGTTTAGGCTCCTGCCCCATCTGATGGCCAAAATTCACCCATGAGTGTTCAGTTGCCTGGGGTGAGACTGACCAGGCACGGATGCACAAAGCACCTGCTTGCAGGTAGAGTGTTGAGTCTGAGACACAACCATGGCCAGAAGCGTGTGTCCCAAATCAACCCAAGGGCATTTGTGTACATCTCTCCATCTCAGACTCCCAGACTGATTACAGACGAAGTACACAGTGGCACAAAGAAGAGGTATTTCCTAAAATGTAGCCACTTTGTATTAGTCACACTCTGGTAAGTATTCTCTGATGAGTTCACCTCATGCTGGAGATGGTAAAGAGTAAAAATTCCTACTTGTGCCTCTACCTTGTGAAATATCACAAGACAGCAGCTGCTCTCTGCAAGTGTGGATTCTGCCCTTCGGTGCCCAAACTTATGAAAATAAATATAGCCACTTGTCTTGTCACTTCCCCTCCTTCTCCAGGGGATCTGTCACGCAAGCAAATTAGAATTGCAACAAAAGGGACCAGCAGTCCATCTCTGATTGGCCACTTCTGTACAGGAAAGGAGAGATCAATCCCTGCTCTGCCCACACCTTGCATTTTCTTTTGAACTTCTTTTTTCCTGTCTGTGGTTGAACATCCTTGCACGCACATAACGTGTAATTCATGTACATAATAGTGATGCTGGCCATACCATTCTAACTGCAACAGAAGCAAATTGCTCATGTTGATTTTTTCTAATGGCTGCTGTCTTTTCTTGACCAAGATGTGAACTCTAGCTTGTTTTTACTGAAACGCACAAAATGAGTAATGAGTCTGCTACAATTCAAAGCTGTGATCCAGTTCAGGGGAAGGTGTCCTGGACTTCTGACAAAAGCTGGAAGGGAAATCTCTCTCTGATCCCCAGGGCTGTGGTTTACAGACCAGATGCTAACTTTTGTGTATGGATGGCCTTTAACCACACTAAGGCACATATTTGCAGAAGACCTGGGGTGCTGATAGAGAGAATGTATTTGCAAACAAACAAGCGTCTCTGTTATCAAAACCGGAATTCCACTTTAAAGTGGAAACAATACCAAAATGAAGTCCAGCCATTATATTCAAAACCCAAGTAAACTGTCTCCCCGCACCTCATATCTTGAAAATCCCATTATCTGAGCAACAAGGACTAGCAGGAGCCAAGCTCTTTCTCAGAGCTGTCCTCTTAGCAATAAGTCACACTGTATCTGCACTGGGGGGCTTTGTAGGTGATGGAATACTGCTCTTTTTTACTGGCAAAGTGCTTCTGCCGGGACTGCAGAAGTAGCAGCAAAGCTGGCTAGGTAAAACAACATAGCAGCTTTGCCAAAGAGGAAAACAAGCAGCTTCAGAAAGCATCAAGCTAACCGTGACTGGTTAGCTTGGTGTGAACATGCCAACATGAGGCCGGCTCACACTAATGCTCCCTGACAACTGGCAAGGCTGTGGTGGTGGACACTTGGTACAGAGCTGTCTCCCTTGTAAGAAGTCCCACATGTTATATTATGTCTTGCAATGGTGCATGCAATTACTTACTTGCAGAGTAAGTTAAAGTGAAAAATGCTGTGCTAACTACTGGGCACTTGACCTAAAAAAAATATTTAACTGCATTAAACAAAAAAAGGACAAGCCACTAACTCGTTGATATTCTTATTATTGAGCTGCCTGGTCTTGTGGGAGGCATCCCTGCCCACGGCAGAAGCGTTGGAATTAGATCCTTAAAGTCCCTTCCAACTCAAACCACTCTATGTTTCTATGTTTCCATGATTCTATGCTAGTTAACCCATCTCAGACAGGTACACAACAAGGCCATGCAATTGTGGAGCACGTTTGAGCTGAGAAAATAAAAGGAAAAAAAAGAAAAAGTTCTCTAAAGGAAACTTCAGACACATTTCAAAGCACCATAGCTCTGAAAACACCAAAGGAGTTTTATCAAACTTCCCAGAAAAACTTTCCTCTGAGAGGAAATAGGGCAAGTGAGATTTCAAAGAGAAAGATTTTTTTTCCTGGGGTGCTGAGATGATGACTGAAAAATCTCCAACCCTAAGCCTCCTGAGTGTGCATTTGTCCTGAGCTGTATGTAGCAATGCTACTGTCAGGCTGTGATTAAGATGAGAATATGCACTAGGTTTACCCATTAAAGTTCTGGATTAATCTTCAATGTAGTTGAGACCCAAGATTCACCCCAAGGAGCTGAGGTACCACAAAATACTGATTCACCAGCTCTTAGAAAAAGTGCAGCCTTTTTTTTTTTTTTTGTATTTTGTATTATTTAATTCCTCCACTAATTAACAGCAGGTAGTGAATAGGAAAGTGTTTATCCTCCCCCCCTCAGCTCACTACCCTGCTGCGTTATGACAGATGGAATGTTAATTAACATGACCTGGCAGATAATATTTAATTCAAGACAGAGTATCATGGAAATATCTGACTACCTCAGGGCTGGTCACCTACCAGGTACCCCCTAAATAACCCCTCCCCTGTGCCTTCCTAGAGATGCTGAGGTCTTTCAGTTGAGGTAATCCAGAAACAAGCTCCAGGCTATGCCTGCACCAGGGTTTCCATCTCCTTTTGCCTTCATTGCTGCTCTCCCTGGGATAGGATGCGGGTTTAGCCACCCAACTTTATCTGCTGCTGAAGTGGCTGCTGAGGGTCTGGAGCTGCCTGCTGAGGGGAAGGAGAGGAGGAGGAGAGGCTGGCAGAGCTGCCTCAGGGTTGTCAGTCCTTGGGTGACCTCGCTGTTCAACAGCTAGGCAGGAGCTCCGTCCTTGCTCCATCACCCATGATCCTGGCCTCCTCCTCTCCCTCCTCTCTCATGCAGGCACCTCCAGCACATCTCCTCTCTTGACAGAGGTTTCCCTGAACAAACAGGACTCACTTGACAGTGTGTCCATGTGTGCCCAGTGCATCTGCCACCACGATGAAAGGAGGGTGAGGGATGGAGGTATAGATGGCACGCTGTGGGTATGGGGCTGTGCAGGAGGAGGGGGCAATGCCCCCAATTCCTCTGGGGCAAACAGAACTGATGCTGTACACCTTCAAGTCACCAGGACAGAAATGCAGCGATTGTCCCCGTGTACTTGGCACTGGTGAGGCTGCACTTTGAAGACTGTGCTCAGTTTTGGTCTCCTCAGTACAGGAAAGACACTGAGCTTCTGGAGGGTGTGCAGAGAAGGGCAGCAAATCTGGTGAAGGGTCTGGAGCACAAGTCTTAACACAGAGTGACTGAGGAAACTGGGATTGTTTAGCCTGGAGAAAAGGAGTTTGAAGGGAGACCTTATTGCTTTCTCCAACTACTTGAAAAGAAGTTGTAGTGAAGTGGGTGCTGGTCTCTTCTCCCAGGTAATACATGATGGGCTGAGAGGAAATGGCCTCAAGTTGTGCCAGGGAAGGTTTAGATTGTATATTAGAAAAAATTTCTTTACCAAAAGTATGGTGAAACATTGGAACCGGTTGCCCAGAAAAGTGGTAGAGTCACAGTCCCTGGTGGAGTTCAAAAAACATGTAGACATGACACTTTGGGACATGGTTTAGTAGGCATGATGGTGTTGAGCTGATAGTTGGGCTTGATGATCTTAGAGGTCTTCTCCAGCATTAATGACTCTATTTTTTTTATGTACCCAGGTAATAGCCCTGTCACACTGCCATTAGTGCCCCTTGGCGCTGCCTGTGACACTGTGGGACCAGTTTACTCTCCCTCTCAGAGACAGAGCAAATGCATCAGTGCACACATAAGGTCAGCTCCTCAGACAGAAACCACAGGGAATATTTAAAGAGAAACCACACAGAGTAGAACTTGATGAAGCCTCAGACTGATGCCAACACATCCACGTGGTCACAGAGAAGAACAACAAATAAACAGACACTGAGTGGAGGTTTTTAAAAGGTCTGTGTAGCCACAGAAAGACTTGAAAGGGGATTTGACTGAAAACTAACTAACAGTGAAGGAAAGCACCTGACTCCTCTATTCTAACTCTGATAGGCTCTGGTCAAGAGAAGGCAAGGAGTAAGCAAGTGTTAAATTACTGGTTATCATATTATTTTTGTAGTAATTGGTGTGTGGTTATAAACACAAATGAAAGAAGAAACTTGTTCGCTGGGCCTGCTGGCTGCTTGGAGATTGATGTAGAGCCCCTGTGCATTCCCCTGCCTGCAGGAAAATGGGCCAACCTCAGCAGGAGCTGTGAGTACACGATGCCCTGCACACCGCACAGTTTTTATACTGGAGTCAAAAATCGAATGCGTCAACATGAGATGTTGAGTTTGAGCAACTCTGCTATGATTTTAAGTTGAGAATATTCCTTTAAATTAATGCTATTCATTTGCAAATGCAGAAAGATGCAGACACGGCGAAGATTTGCAAAGCTTCCCTCCAGCCCTGTAACTGAAGGATTGGACTTACTGTTATCTTTAAAAATACCAATTTAGCAAATGAGTTATCAGATGCAATCTCTTAAGAGATTTGGGCCAGTGATTTCTAATAATTTTAACAAATACAAGCAGTATTACACACACATATATGTACACATGCAAACACACGTCTTGAAATGTAGGCATCAAAAAGCTTCTCTATCTGCAAACAACTATGTACTTATATTGCCAGGATCAGCCTTTCCGACCACAGATATCTAAAAGACAGAGTGTTTTTTGGGTACTATTTAGCTCCGAAGGGGCTATAAAAGGCAGATGGTCTCATTAGAAACAATTTATGCATATATATTTCTAGGAGTTGAACACTGCCAGAATAGGTTTAGCTCTTTCACCATACCGAGGAAAATATCACCACTTGCAAATGTTTCCAGTTTGCAAAATAATGACCTATCCAAAGTAGCTAAGCAACTAATTACTCAAATACTAGAAGGTTACATGCCAATATTATCACATTGTTGGTCTCCTGGGCAAACATCTTCACATTCCTCAAACTGCCATATATTGTCATTAGATTGTGCAGGAAAGTCCTTTCGTAATAGTAGAGCAGCAGCGGCCCCAGTGCCCCTGTGCTTATGCCATCATTTCAACTATTATTTCCAATCTCCAAGTCAAATCACTTATTAATTAGAGAGGCAAATCTAGCAAACCAAATTCCCTGCAGGCAATTTCCTCCCAGATGTGAAGCTCTTCTTGGAGATGGACCATGATCCTAGTTTCTGGGGAGTGTTTGTGAATTTTCTTCCCAACATATCAACCTTTACACTCAGTGTTGGCAACACCTCTGCCAGCTTCTGCCTGAGACATGCCTGCTGGATTCATCCCTCACCCCCCCAAGCTCCAAATCCTAGAGAATTCAGCCTAAATAGCCTCAGGAAACGTGGAGACAGCCACGCACAGGCATGTGTACTTTTAAGGCCTGTACACAATGTCTTTGAATGTTTCATGGGGATAGAGCAGGCAGAGCACGAAGAAAGCAATGATGAATTGTGCAGAGAAGCGGGGCTGTCTCAGGAAATTGCAAAAGACAGCAGCTCTGAGACTTGGTTTCTGGATTCACTTAAAACAAATAAATACTTTTGATGATGGGTTTTTCATCAAAAAGGCAGGGAGAAGCCTTGTTTTGGCAGAGAGAGTGCTTTTGCGGAAGATGTGAGAGGGACTAGATAGAACACGGGCTTTGTGTGCCTTTGTCTCTGCTTTTTAGGATGGTCAAGATAGAATGCGTAGCAACAAACACGAACCATTCTCCACCGTAGATGAGTCACTAAAGGGGCCACCACAAGTGTTTAACAAGTACATTCCACATTCAAGGGCTCCTTTCGGGGGACTTGTGCATTTGGGCTGTATGGTGGTCTTAAAAGAGTGGATGTGGTCTCTATAATCAGCCTATGGTGTGTCTCATGTTGCATGTAGGGTGCCAGAGGAGGTGAGAGATTTTTGGTAAATGTCAGGTCTATTCTCCAGAATAGCTGAGGAACGAATAAGTTCTTGGGTCTGTATATAAGAGGTTGCACACAGGATATGGGGGTGGAGAAAGAGAGCAGGTAGGAGGATTAGGAGGACATGCCTGTTTTCTTCAGATAACCTTCTCATGATATTTTGTCTTCAGGGTGGCTGCATTCTAGTTCAGACACTCCCCTGGGAGATGGTCACTGTCAGTAATTATGCCCGTACAGAACAGAAATATGCTCAAGATATGAAACTATAGAAAAATCTGTGTCAGCATGAGCAACTGTGAATTATATTCTAGCTTCCTGAAAATAACTGTGCTTTTGCCAGGCGCTTATATGGCAGCCATCCCCACAGAATCCAACAGCCTCAGTTTGTAATATACGTCTACACCACCCCAGATCTGTAACAAAATACTTTGCTGTCACCTTGTCTCCCACATGCATGTCAGGTTCTGTCCCAGCCATTTTCTGTTCACCCTGCTGCTACAGACCTGCCGCTTGCCTCGTAAAGAAGCCGGAATTACCCAACTGAGGCTATGTGTCTTCATTCTTCTCACCTTGCCCTGAGAGACAGGGTGATGCTATTTTACAGTCTGCGAACTCAAGCACAGAGGCTAGTGGCCATATTCTAGGATATTTACGCATAAGTGTCACATGGAAAATCTGCAGCAAACAGGGACTTGAATCCATATCTCCTAAATCCAAGGTTAGTAGATTAATCATTTTCTTTCAGCCATCTTTCCAACAGCAAAGGATTTCTGAATTTCTTTTGGATTTCTCCGGGAGGAATTAACCACTAACGTACTATTACCTTGCAGGTGATGTAAAAACAATAGAAGAAAAGAGAAAATAAGAAAAAAGAAAAAAGAAGAAAGTAGTTATATCATAGATATATGTAGTTTCAACTTTTGACTTAACCTGATGCCTCCAGAATTAATCCTCTGTTAGAGGAAAACAGAATATATAGCACCACTGAAAATAAGTAACTAACTTATTAAAAAGTTACCTTCAACAAACAATACAGGAAAATATAGGAAAAAAGGCATGTAATTTGAAGCAAGCTCTCCCTATGTGTTTATGAGTCAGCCTACCAGATTTCTGGGAGCAATTTCCAATTGTACAGCACCATTAAATAGGTGCAGCATAAAGCACCCTGTATATCTTTATGTACTGGTTCATGCTCTCATCCGTATGAGGTGATCCCCATAGCAACATACTGCCACGGCAATACAGAGCCTCTAAAGGTCAGCTTAGAAAACAACAACAGTATTTCACAAAATCTCTAAAACAAATACTATTTTATTTCACCGACATGGAAATTAAACACACTCTAAATTCTATCAGATCAAGGACGTTCGGGTCTCCTTTCCAAGTATGATGAGGAAAGCTCACCAGCCTTTCTGTACTATGAAGAATCTACCTCATAGACACAACCCATCAGTGAAATTTCTGAAAATTTCAGTGAAATCAAAAAGGATTGGTCAGAGCGTAACTCTGTCCTTCTTGCATAGGACTAAAAGCTGCAGGTCTAACTTTTACAGCCTATCATACTTGATGAAATAAAAGATTTATGCAAAACATCTTCACCTACAGTTCTGCAAGCAGTTACTACTTATCCATAGGGAGGCCAGCAATGGCAACCACAAAACGCAACCACACTGATCCTTTCTCACACTGAGCACATCAAGGAAGACACAAAATCCTTATCTAAAACTGGGAAGCCAGCTAAGTAGCATTTATTCCAACAACTATAAAACACTGCCATTTACAGAAAGTTCATACCTCTTTTAGCAATTGTGCCAGGGGGGGCTTTTTAGCTATTAATGGACCATCAGTCATTGCAGTTCAGATATCTGTGTGACTGGGAAAGTGCAAGTGTGGGCACAGACAGTACAAACTATCCTCACAAGATGGTTGCATCTTAAAAGTGGAGAACACAACCTTTCATTCACAGAAGAAACCTCTCCTGATGTCTTTGACCCACGATCAGCCATTCATATACCCCACACAGCTCTCCTCTACAGAACTGTCCTTTGCTGCTATGCCTGGCTGGGGCAGGGAACGTCTGGAACAAAATGTTTATGGAAGACTAGATATACCCTACTGCATATCTTGGTGTTCGCCCCATCTAGCAACCAACTGGAAGCATCCAAGGAGAGAGCTTCTGAAAGCCAGCCTGCTTCGTTCTTGGAAAGTGAATGCTCTGGAGGGAGAAATTTTTGCTTCCCTGTGCCCTTGCAGGTGAGAAGTTTCACATACCTATTTCTCTTGCACTGGAGAGTTAGCACCAGAGAGGTCTCCTCTCCCTGTTCTTCCTGCTCCTGTCAGATCCGTCTCTATTAAATCAACATTACTGGCTCAGGACATGAGCTACAGCCAGAGGCAGGGGCAGCCAAATCAGGTTATGGCAATGTAAGACTAGTTCTCAGCCAAAAAAAAAAAAAAAAAGCAAACCAGTGGGGATGGGGATAGCATAGCAGTGGGGCTGGGAAGAGAAGGAAAGGAAAGGATAGGAAAACCTCCACATTTCAAGTGCTTCGAACACAAAGTGTTCAAGAGGAAGATTCTTTCCCTTTTCTTCAGCTCTTACATTCTATTTTGGTGTGCATGGTCTATGAAAACTCAAAAACCTGATATTGGGCACCCCTGTGGTTAGGACGTTACAACAAAACACTGTAGCCCAAGTTGGTCTTCTTTTTTTCTCCACCATAAGGCCCAGGAGTACTGTGGGACTGAGGAGTTTCTGCAGGGCAAACTCCAAGGTGCCTGGGGAATGAAAGTTCCCCTTAGATTGAAGCAATTGATTTTTGTCAGAGGGCTGTGAAGTTCCTTATTGCAGCCTGGGATTAGAAGGGCGCAAATCCCCTTTTGCTCCCTCTTTCCCTTCAACTGTCTGTCCTTTTCTGCCACTCCCAAAGTCAGAGAAGGGAATTTTGGCCCAAGCCTTTGCAGAAGATAAAGTCTAAATGTCAGGTGTCTCCCTAGGCAAGCAGCAAACACTCCTTTCTCCACAGAGCACTAGAGGATGAAAAATTAAATCCAAAAGAAAGCATGAGCCATCCATATATCACTCCCTAGGCTTCACAGTACTAACCTCCTACCAGCGCAACAAACATTCTGTGCTCAACCTGAGAAACAGTCAAAACACTAAAACATTTAAAAGGCAATAAACCAAGTCAATGAAAACAACCTTGACCACAGCAGGTCACTTGTAAGGAAGTGACCTGACCTTGTGACAGTGAAAAGGGCATAAAATGGGGTGAAATCTCACCAAAGGCACTACCCATGGCCAGAAACTTGAGAAGGAAGCTAGGGAAAAACCAAGGCAGGGCTGATTATACTACTAGTGCGACAGAGAGAAAAAAAACCCCACCTAGTTGTTCACTAATGTGCAAAGTGCAGAAAGACAGTCCACTGCAATGTTAAGAAAGATAAGGGATTTTGAAAGTCAATTCATGTGCTAAGGCAGGAGGAGGAAAGAGGACAGCCCTTCATAATGCCACGATCTTTAGTACTTACTTAGGATACATTCTGTTTGGTGTGAGGGTCAGTTCTTGATCTGTTTTCATACAACGTAAGACACAACGGGATCCTGATGTGTGTTTTGCTGCAAAAATTGAAATACATATTACATTTTTTTTTTGCAAATTCATTAAATACAAGTGAACAGATGAATAAGCTGAATAACCCTGAAAGCAATTTGAGTCTTTATTCTGGGTGGACTGTGTCAACCTCTAATGAAGATCTAAGAGATCTGTTTCTTCATTTGGCATCTGCAATGTAACATACCCTGCCCGTAGAGCACTATTGACTTGGATAATGTGAAACATCCATATGGGATGCATGGAGGTGCCTATGGTGCTGCACAGAGTGTTTGGAAAGTCAGTCCTGTGGAAAGTCGGGGCTGTATTTGGGACACTCATGGACAGCATGCCTGTAAGTTGTACTAGTAGGGCGTTAGGTAGGGAATGCTGGGGAGATGTACAGCACAGCCTTGGAGCCAGTACCTGAACGTTTGCATATGTGGAGTCATGCTTGTGGAGAGATATATTTGATTCTGAGCATTTGGCTTTGCCACAGAGTTTGTGCATTACAGCAGTGTTTGAGAACAGCCTGGATAGTAAATATCAGTGGGGTATGGGCAAGCAGTGGGAACAGATGAAGAGCTTGTGACACAGTGTATAATGCAGTTGGTGTGTGACTGTGGTGAATGCAGTTGCAATTGCAAGAGTAGTAACATTTCCTAAACTCTAACACCTGAGCTTATGGCTGGGTTTTTAGACCTCCCTCCTCTAATAGTCAGATCACACCACCTTGTCTTTCCACTAACTCTCCTGCCTGTAAAAGATGGATTACAGGCACCTCTGTTGTTAGTACTTGTAGATGTACACATTTCAGCCGTGTGTGGCTCTGTTCAGGAACAAAGGGCATGTAGAAGGTGTGGAGTAAATGTGGTGTGGCAAAGGAGGCCAGAAGAGAGGGAACCCTTTGCATGGCATGAAGTGCTTCTTAGGCAGCATATAGCTGATTTGTGTGTCTTGTTTGGATTCTGGCAAGGCTTGCAGAAGCTGAACCACGTTTAAAGGTTTGCCTGAGCCCTGCACGTGAGAGAGAGTCTGCTTGTGAGGCTAAGAGGGCACACAGGAGGCTGAAGAGCATCTGTGGGTGAGGAAGGAGGTGAGCAGAGGTGAGGGCTGCTGGGCCATGCAGCCAGGTGGGCTGTGCCCATGGGAGTGATAGCTGATGGGGTGCATGGAAAGGTGTACAACCTTACCTGTCTGTGTACATGTGTGTACACAGCAGCAAGGGCAGGCGTTTGGGAAGTGCTGACTCCAGGTGAGTTAGTGGGGGCTAGCTGGAGAGGGGCTACTCAGAACTAGACAGTGGGAGTAGGGGAAACAGAAGACCGGGGTGGGGGCCTCACTGGGAACCTCTGGGGAGGCAGGGCAGCAGCATTGCCAGGGGAGCAGGGCAACGTGAGTAGAGTTCAGGCAGCAGGGGCAGGGTGCAGCTAGACCAAGCAGTGGGACAGCCCAGGAGGGGTGCAGGCCAGTGCACTGAGCCTTAACGCCATGCTTACGGCAGCAGAGGCAGTGGCACAGCAACGGGCACTGAGCCCGTTGGCTGCTCTGGCTCTGCAGCCACCTGGAGCTGTGCAGGCAGGGTTGGGCTGCCTTCAAGGGCACTGCCCTACACAGGAGCAGTTGTGATGCTCAACTCTGTTTGGAGAGGCGCCCTGCCAAGGAGAGGTGGCCATGCCCGGTGTCACGCATCACTGCAATACTTGGCTGTGCTGTCACTGCCATCTCTGGAGGCTGGGTCCCATCTCTGGCAAGAGTAAAGGAGACTTGGCAAGCTGAGGAGAGTACTGGCTGTTATGCCTCTAGGAATACAAGCCTCATCTCCTTCACATCGTGTGCATTAATCCTCATAGCCACACGCATTTAACGCTGTCCCCCTTTCATTAAAGGGAACTGGAAGCCTGGAAAGATCGAATGATTTGTTCAAAGTGTTGGGCAGAGCTCTGAATGGAACCTAAATCTTGGAAGGCTTCCTGCTGTGCTTTAACCATGAAAGGAATCCATCCCTTCCTGGTATGCTTGTGCAATCCATTGTTTAAAAATTGTGTCCTTACGAGGTTGCACAGATGTTGCTGAAGGTTGCATTAGACCTCTAGAATGATCACTAATGGGGATGATGTGGAGGAAGGACAGAAGGCAACTTGGGTCTCCAAGTCTCAATGTGTTTACAGGAGCATGAAGTGGAAAAATCATATAAATGTTTGGAGCAGTTAGACCCTTTTTCCCTAGGAGTAAACTAAGGCAATAGGAAAGCCCAGTATGGTTTTAAGTCATAATGAAAATCTGTGCTAGAAATTAAAGAAAACCTTTCTGATCCTGATGTTCTGTTGTACATCACAAGCCCATTTTCTTCCCCAGATGGTTTAACTTTCTGTAGAGATATACAGTCCCTTTATTTGCCACACCGGAACATTCTCCGTAGCTACATACTGACTGTCCCTCACCATTCACAGGTTCACTGGGAGATTCCAAATTGTGTCAGTAGAAAGATATTTTGCTTAGCTGTTATGTCTTTCTCTACTGACTTTTCCCCTTTAGGTGGACATCAACTCATCATGAAGAAAATTGTATGTTCTTCACCAAAAGAAAAGAGAAAGGAGCGATAAAGAAAACAGGAGAAATGGGAAAACGAATGCTTATGTATCAAAACAAATAGAAAAAGGGACTAGGTGAGTGTGAAAACAAACACCCTATAAGAATAAGAAATTAACTACAGGGGGATGCTGAGCAGATGACTTGTGCCAGCAGTGTCATGCTTTAAAAGGGTCAATGGATCTGTAAGTTGTACAGCCATGCAAGCACTGTAAGCTGCTGGAGACGTGACTAGCAAGAGAATAGATGGGGACTTTCATCAAGACTTCTGCTGGTGTTGTGGATGGCCTCCACTTGGCTTAGTAGAGGGTAGGGAGGAGATAATTCAAGTGTTTACATTTGAAGTGGGAATATTCCTCTTCTCTCTTCACCAATTTTACTTGCTTTTAGGTTTGTGGCTTTTCTTGGGCAATAGAACAGCATAACTTTCCTCCAGCAGCTTGTTTAACTGTGGTGGATGATCTTGAACTTCTTGTTATGAGCAGTGTCCCCAGCCATCTGCGAACCTCAGCCCAGTTCCAGCATGGTACACAGGACACTGGGCTGTTGGATCTTGGCTTGCTCAAAGTATCTACTCTTGCACACTGATGACCCTGCGGCCATGACAAACTGCAGCCCAACATCGGAACAGCAAACTTAGCCTCAAGCCTTGCTTTGCTGCTCTGCTTTCCATAGTCCCACATGGTGACTCATTCTTCCTCACTGCCACTACCCGCATAGGGATATCGAGGACAGGGACTGGCTTGAAAGGACACTTGGTCTGACCTACTTCAATAGCCATTTATGTTTTTACGTGCAATATTGAAGCAGTGGTACCTGTTCTCTTGCTAAGACTTCCACGCTTGATATTTTTGACTGATAGTTTCCAAGGCAGAGAAAGTTATTATAACCTTTCTCTTGCCATTACCATCCCTCCTGGTATAGTTATTTATAGTGTCATCACACTGGATCTCTATGGAGCCCCTTATCTTCAGATGGTGTTTGTGACTTTTCTTTTTTCAGGCAACACCCGGACAAGAAAATGGAGAGACAAGAGATGAAAAAACTATTTAGTGTGTTAAGTTTTGTGGAAAAGTGGGAAGACTGGCTCTAAACCCTATACTTTTTATAGTCAGTTTTGGTTTTGGTTTTGACTTGCCTGTTTGAAATCCTCCCACAGAAAGATATCTCTTTCCAAGGAACTCCAGTATCTTGAACAAGAGGAGAAACCTTGCCGTTCCCCATTCTATATTCCACCCTCTGTCAGTAAGATCTGGGGGTACACAGCAGTAACCAGAGAGGATTTTCTTTGGGGTAGAGGGTGTACAAAGCACACAAGATCAGAAAGCTTTACACATCTGAATTTGAAATTCGAATTTCAGTGGTAAGTTAAGAGAGCACTGCCACCCAAAGAAAAGCAGATGAAGAGACCAGCATTTGTCTAGTGTGTTGGTCTTTACAACTCATGAGTTCAACACTAATGAGTTATGGGTTGGCCCATGAAAACATAATGTGTAAATTAGGAATTTAATGATGTGTAAGATTAAAAGCTGTGCAGGGTTGCATTTATTTAAGGCTGCCATCTTGTGTTCAAAGAGGAATTACTTTATCAGACAGTGTCCCTTTCACTAGGTTTAAATTGATTCCGTTATGCGTGTTATGGAGGGTACTCAAGTGCCCGAGACTACCAGCTGACAATATTTTCCACTAAATGTCCTTTCTGTAGCTGTTTGCAGCTTCATAATAGCAAACATACCATGAAAGCTGTAATGACTTCATCTTGACTTCCATAAATAAATAAGTGTAGATTTCCTTCCCCACATCCCCCCCAACCTGTAAATTTAGTTGCAGGAAAGCAGAGATTCAAGACAAGAGATGTAAAAACTAAAGTCCTTTCTGCTTCTCTATTTGACTTTCTTTCCTGATACTTAACTGCTAAGTGTTCTACATCCACTAAAACTTCTTCTCTCTCAGAAAAAAACAACCCCAATCCCCAAACCATATTAACCACTGAGGAGGACCTTTACAAGTCCATTTTCATTGCAGTGTGTGTAGTTAACTCCTGGCTACTTGCTGGATGGCATCATGGCAGTATTTTGCAAACCAGAAATCCTAGTTCTTAGGTCATGTTGTGCTGACGTTGGTAACTGACATGAGCCCTTTTAGGGGTTTGACACGGAGCCAAGCACGCATGCTAGAACTTCCTGGGATGACCAAAGTACGTTCTGTGGGAAGGGCTTGGTCTATTTTGTAAGCCCTGATCAGCACAGTTTAAAGTTGCATAACTCCTCCTTGATGCAGCAAAGAAAAAGGAAGATGATGGCTGAGCGTCTTGCAAGTCAACAGGGCTTTGATGGAGAACAACTCCAGTGTGATTTGGTTCGCGTATGTAGCAAAGTTTTAAAATAAGGCCCAAACCAGTTAAGGCATTCAGACAGTTTTGCTGAGAGGCCAATGTTCCCCACTTAGCTACTTCCTGAGCTTGTGGGCAAGTTCCACCCATGATCCATTGGTTAAAGCAATCTCTCAACAGACGGAAAACCTGTTTTCAGAGCCTCACCCTGCTAATATGGGTAGATCTAAGCACTTCTCCTAGCAAAGTGGCTTGACTATCAAGATACCGACTACCCCAATCAGAATCCATCATGACGATATAAAGTGATGAAATATTAAACTCTGTGATCTTGTGGCTAGGGAATCTCCCTGATCTATAGCAGAACAAGATGCCAGTCTCGGCTCCAAGGAAACACAAAATGAAATAGTAGCACGAGGAGAGGCTACACCCTTAGAAGCTCAAATCTGGGCTAAGTGGAGTTTGAAACAAGCGTTCCCGCCAACTGATGAGTGTCCTGAACCCGTGGCTGTTGAGCGAAATATAAATGGTGGTTAATAACAAGGCAATGGAGTAGAGCACTGAGTCTCTAGAGAGGATAAACTTCTGTTGCCAGTCTGGAATTCGGAGGTTGACTCTGTACAAGGGATGTGGTTTAAGCCTTATGCCTTTCATTAGCATTTCTGCCTGATTAGAGGAGAGGGATTTAGCATTTGAACTACTGTGAATGCCTTTTTTCAAGCCATGTATGTTTTCAAAGTTGGGCTCAGATAGGACAGGCTTGGATATATCTATGTGTGCAGCTGATCAGATACGGACGAGTCCTGCCTGAAGCTGTCCCTGTATTTGTGTGCCATGCTTGTGTGCAATCTATTCCTCACTGCATATTTACATGAGCCATTATTTTTAATAGCAAAACAGTACAGCTTTTCATACCTTACTTGTCTTCTTTAATTGGAGTAGAGACTGTGCCTTACTATCTGTTTATACAGTGCTTAGCATTGAGTTGCTCGGAGTCTCAGGGGCAAGTTCAACAGTAACATTAACAAGAAAGATATCTGTAAACATGCTAACAGGACATAGTTCATATTCCTGCTTTCAGCCTCATTTCCTAGGGACACAAAAGTTCCACAAACACACTGTTTATCTGTTAGTCACCAGCTATGAGCTTCTGAGCTCCACTGGTCATCATGGAGTCAAATTTGGAAGAGGGTGGTGGCAATGGCAGTGTGTAGAGGAGAAAGATACTAATTAGTGCTCCCACCAAAGAAAAGATGGAAAGAAGATTTTGCCCATGCTGTTTGGAATCTGACAGCTCCCCCAGTCCAAATCTACATATTTCTAGTTGAGTCACAGCATGTGCTGTCTCTTGCCAAATTGATAGGCTGGAAAAGTGGTGTGAGGGCACATGTGGGCATAGCAGGAACTACACAGGACAGAAGGAGGGCACTGTGGACATGAAAAGATGACATAGTTTGAGTGTTTAAGGAACATGGAAGAGGTCTGAAGCCACAGCAGTTTGGAGACGACGGGTGTGGGAAAGAATTTGGGTGCTACAGTGGAAATTTCATAGTGAGATAAACTTTCAAGTGCCATCAAGATGAAGTTTTGGGGTGTATGACCCAAATTTGCAAGGTTTCATTAGTTTTCCTGCACTTAGGGAAAACCACATGAGACTGGTGTACTTAGTTTGTACTTTTAAGTGTCAAGAGATTTTTTTTCCTAAAGGTTTGCTGTTTTGTCTGTAATCTAGTCATCGTTGCTTTATAGAAGTTCTTACGAGGATGAGAATTGCTCCAGAAAGCTCACAGTAATATTTGTTTATTACCTGCACCATGGGAGTCTAAGCCTCCAATGCAGCAGGCGCCATGCAAATATGCTAGTTACAGTAAGCACAGAAGCACTGGTGGAGGAGGCAGGAAGGCAACTTTTTCCCTTGACTACTTCATACAAAACAAGGATTTGGTGGCAAAGCAAACAAATTTAAATGATACCCACAGGGAAAAAACTTGGTTTTGGTTAGGAGAAGCTGGCTTCAGTATCCGCTATACATAAAACAGAGTCAACCAAAACATTCCTCTAGGCTTGCTTCTACCAGTTCCTAAGGTATCCAGATAAAACTCAATATGGACTGAAAATGAGGTTACTACAGAGGTTTTTTCACTTCCAAGAGTATCCTGAAATCCTGCTCTGAAGCTGAACTCCAAAATGCCTTGGCAGTTCGGTCACTGACTGGCATTCCTACTCAACCAATGTATGCCACTGCTGCTCTACTGCCTATTATTAACAGGATGGATGCATATTTATCATGTTTCTGGCTGAGATTTTTATGGTGGAGGCTCCTGCCATCCACTCCAGGAAATTTATGAGGAATAAGGGTTTCTCTCAGGATCATTTTGAGCTCTCCAGTCTAACAAACTGGCATATGACTTTGCCATCAGATCTGGGGAGAACTTGAAGGTCACAGTGGTGTCCAAAGCCTCCATCTGGTCCAGCCACCGATGCATGTCGTGTAGCTCTTGTCTTGCTTCTGATGGCAGTGACATCCGACAGGCAGAGTGCTGTGACAATGGGAACATCATACTTGCTGTCTGTGAGCATGCAGCATTACAGTTTCACCAGTGTATAGGACCAGGCCAAGGTTTCCTTTGTGCCTCCAACTCTTTGATGTTGCATCTGTAAGACTTTAGAAATTTTAGAAATTAAATTATAGAATGGTTCGGGTCAGAGGTGAGAGAAGTAGAAGTGTACTGGTTGCTGTTTCTAACATAAGACGGAGTCAGGGGACATGGTGAAATCTAGTCCTCCTGTTTCCTGTCCCTTGCTGAGAACTTCCCCTTGACTTCAGTGGGGCTAGCGTTTTCAGCTCCTCTGCATTTAAAACTTTGCTGACATGTGTTTAACAAGCTTTGAGATCCACAGTCTTTGCAGGTGATGGGGCTTCTGTTGCCTATTTTACCCTAATTTATTTTCAACAGATATAGTACTGCTTCTGTTAGAAATGCAGGGAAGAAGTAAAACCAAATAATTTTGTCTTTGCCGTGGAAGACTGAAATAAAGCGTTTAGCAAGCATGAACAGTAGAAACTTATCTCTTCTGCATTATAAGGCTGGATATTGGTACTTTTACATCTGTTTCTTATTCTGCAAAATAACCTGCCCCGCTCATGGTGTAAAGTATAAAAAGCACATGTGAAAATATGAAAATCTGGTTTGTATCTACCAGGAAGAATCAAAATGTATATTTATTTTTAGTAATACTTCCCTCCCTCCCCCGCAAAATGATATGATGATGGAAAAGACTGTGAATTTCTCAGCTGCTTTAAAAAGTCAGATATAAAGCATTTTTATTTTACTTCATTACACTTGCACACTCTAAACACAACACTCCAAATACAACAGAAGCTACTGCTGACAAGCTCTCCTTTGGTGTTACATGTTACAGAAAACTCATCCCTGTCCCAGTCCTGCTCTTTCCACGTCATTTTCATGTATGGATATTAATTTATGTGTTCTCTAGAATACAAATGCTCCCCTGTCTCTATAAGTTATAGAAGCAATCATCCAAGGAAGCATCAGAAACTCCTAAAGTCAATTCTGGTGTCATAATTTCATACTCTAACGTGAGATGCCAAGTCATGGGCCTTTATGGATGAAAAGAGGGTGTGTGAAAGCACTCCCTTTCAGAATTGCAGACTTTATTTCTCTATAAAACATATTTATACTGGGAGATAATAAGTGGCTAACATCGCAGTCCAAAGGGGGATCTGTGTTCCTGTGGACAGCTTTGGGACCTTGCTCTGGTTTTGGGCAAAGGGAGCACTTGCAGTGCTCTTGCGCAGGGGCTGATCTTTTTTTTTGCTCTGTATCCTGTGCACGTAGCACAGTGAGACTCCCAGGATCAACCATGGTCTCTGATACAGATGCATTAATAAATAAACAACAGCAACAGCAGTAATAATGTCGAGTAACCCTCTTAGCTTACCCGTAATATTATGAGCAAGCTCAGGAGGGAGGGTTCATCTATGCCTTCTTGGTCACATAAATCAACCAGTGTGGCAGAAGGTTTCTGATGCATATGCAAAGCCCCCATTCATTAAGTGCTTGGGGTTCCTGATTTTGCAGCAGTTGTCCCTTGGCTAAACTTGACCATTTCTTGGGCCACTTCATCCTCTCCTCTCAGATAATTTTACACCATACACTTTGGCACCTTGACTTATGATAACTTTCAGCATTTTCCTCCCCAAGGTAACACAAAAATCCTCTAGAAAGGAAGTCATAGAGCAGTAAATACTACCTGGGATAACATTTCAGTAAGAAGAGCTCTTTTATGGACAACCTAAAACTATGTTAATGCAACCGTGGGCAATCCTTTCCTGTATTTGATTTCTGCATCTGGGAATGCTTTTTTTTTTTTTTTTTTTTTTTGTAGTGAGGAAAAATAAATGTCTTCTGGGACTTTTTGTGTTAATTATTTTCCTTTTTCTTCTGCACTGAGCTCCTGAAGATGATCAACTCGTGTGTTGTCTTCAGGTATTTCTGAAGCCACTCCAGCCACTGCCCAGAACTGGTATCTTTAGAGAATGATAGAATTGTTGAGGTTGGAAAAGATCATCAAGCCCAATACCACTGTGCCTACTAAACTATGTCCCAAAATGCTGCATCTACGTGTTTTTTGAACACCTCCAGTCATGGTGACTCCATCACTTCCCTTGGTAGCCTATTCCAATGCTTCACCACTCTTTCAGTAAAGAAATTTTCCCTAATATCCAAACTAAATCTCCCCTGACACAACTTGAGGCCATTTCTTCTCATCCTGTCACTTGTTACTTGGGAGAAGAGACCCGCACCCACTTCACTGCAACTTCCTTTCAGGTAGGTGTAGAGAGCAATAAGGTCTCCCCTCAATGTCTTCTCAAGGCTAAACAATCCAAATTCCTTCAGTCATAGAACAGAATCATAGAGAATCCTAGAATCACCAGGTTGGAAGTGACCCACTGGATCATCAAGTCCAACCATTTCTATCAAACGTTAAACCATGTCCCTCAGGACCTTGTCCACCCGTACCTTAAACACCTCCAGGGAAAGTGAATCAACCACCTCCCTGGGCAGCCTGTTCCAATGCCCAATGAACCTTTCTGTGAAGAACTTCTTCCTAATCTCCAGCCTAAATCTCCCCTGGCGGAGCTTGAGGCCATTCCCTCTTGTCCTGTCCCCTGTCACTTGAGAGAAGAGGCCAGGTTGAGAGAGAAGAGGTCGTCTCTCATGAGACTTGTTTTCCAAACCCTTTACCAGCTTTGTTGCCTTCCTCTGGAGATGTTCCAGTAACTTGATGTTCTTCTTGTACTGAGGGGTCCAAAACTGAACACAGTATTCGAGGTGCAGCCTCAATAGTGCTGAGTACAGAGGAATGGTCACTTCCCTACTTCTGCTGGTCACACCATTTTTGATACAAGCCAGGGTGCTGTTGGCATTCTTGGGCACCTGGGCACACTGCTGGCTCACATTCAGCCTGCTGTCAACCAGAGTCCTGAGGTCTTTTTCCACCAGGCAGTTCTCCGTCCACACTTCCCCAAGCCTGTAGCATTGTGTGGGGTGGTTGTGAGCAAAGTGCAGGACCCAGCACTTGGCCTTATGGAATCTCATGCAGTTGGCCTTGACCCATTGATCCAGCCTGTCCAGATCCCTCTGCAGACTGTTCCCACTCTCAAGCAGATTGACACTCTCACCCAATTTAGTGTTGTGTGCAAATTTACTGAGGGAGTCGTGTCTCATCTTCCTCCCAGGACAGATGACACCTTAAATCTTGCCAGTCGAGGGTGCTGTGACTGACTTGGATTCCCAAACTTAGACCATGATCATTATAATAACTATACCTTGGCTGGAAACCATGCATCACCTTCAGTCCCAGCATCCACAGCATTTGCTATTACAGGCTTTGCTATAATGCTCATGAGAACCACATCATTTTGGATAATAAAATATTACCCTACTTACAGAACCTGGTGTAATTATATAGTGTGTGTGTGAAGTAAGCAGGGGATGGGACACAGAAGCAGACTCTTTCACGGAAGGCAAATTCCCAAGCAACCAGCTAATAGGAGAACATCGAGGATGTTAAGTAGATTAGACACATCAATAGAATCTACATAAGTGATGCCAAATTTAGTAACAGTAAAGGAGAAAACAGTTTTATTTTAAGTCAGACTCTGCTCAACGGTCACAAAAGGTCTGTTCAGGGTTATGTACTGTGTTTCTTTGTAACACACAAAACATTAAGTGCATGCGAAGAGTTAACTAAAGTAAATGGGGTTGAAATTTCTGCAAAAAGAATGATGTACTGTACTTATGCATTTTATAGCACTAGGTAAGTAGTTTAATGTCTCAGCCAATATCAAACACTTCATTTGCAAATCTTAGTGTGCTGGGCTCCCTAGTGGTTTGTGTAATAAAATGGGATGGTTAAAGGGCATGTCCTTGCATTAACTATTCCTTCTAAATTTGAAGGGCCCAGCCGTTATGTAAATATTTACTATAATTAACTGCTGGATTTCACTTGTTGTCCTAGTTTGCAGGAGTTGTCTGAAGTTGCTCTCATCCACAGACAGGGGGATGCTCTCTGTAAACAGTCACTTTTACCATGATCAAGTGCAGTAGAAGAGGAGGTTTGCCTTGTCCTACTTGTCACATCTGGCCACTACAGTCATCATTACCCTGTTTTAATATCTGCTTGAAGTCAATTTCTCACCATCTGCAGGCAGTTTAGTTGCATTCTGGATTATACATAATAAGGGTACAAAGCTGGAACTACCCTTGTGTATAACAGCTTGAGATGGACTCTGGCACGATGCTGTGGGGATGCAACTATCTGCTTCCAGACCAAAATAGCACTTGGGCCCGACATTCCCAGAGATTCTGCCCTACTAACCTCTGCCCATCTGAGATGTTTTTGTAGCAGGGCCATTTGAGTGCCTCTGCACTGTGTTCCCAAAACCACAAGTTGAGGCTGGAGGACAGAGGCACCTGAGGACACTGCATGAAGTCAGCTCAAGCCCAGTTAGGTTTAATAGCTCTGTCTCAGTATGGTCACTGTTGCAACCAGGTTGTGCAGAAGAGCCTCTTGGATAGCTCTGCAACGTTCTCTGCAGTGCTTTGCAGTGCTTCACCTAGATAAGGAGCTGTGCTGTACTGAGCCACAGTGCCAGCAAAGGCCAGTGCTGGGTTGATGTGGCAGCCTGGAGCCCAGAATGCAGCTTAGAGACACCTGGGACCTCGTGCTACCCCAGGTCTGGCAGAAGTAGCCTCAAGCCAGAGCTAATGAGCTCTGCTGGATCTGACCAATTCTTTGCAGACTGTCTCAGCTGTCTTCATGTCATGCTGACTAACATACTTGGAGGATTCTCATTACTTATGCTTCTTCATTGCCTGGGGTGCTCGAGCCCCTCTGACTACAGTGGTCTGTAAAAACCGGAAAGAAATCAGTCTTGAGCTTACAGGTTAAAATAGGAGAGACAGGGAAGGCCAAGGAGTAGCAGATGTAGCACAAGGTGCCACACTTATCTTTGCACTGCGTTCCAAAACATTCTGGCTTTGCTTTTTATTCCCCCATTCTCCCTTAAAATCTCATTTGATGCGTTTGGCTGCTGTGCTGTGCTGGTATGTATGTGTAGGCTTTTGGAGTGGTTTCTGAATCTATACCCGGGAGGAGGAAGGAATCTTTAAAAATTAATACTGCGAGGCAGCTTTAGTGGCAACATTGGCAGAGCAAATGGAACCGCTAGCAGGGAGAGCCTGGGATCTGCATGGGAAACAGGACCTCTGGGGCTGTGCCAGCAGAGGTGATGCATTCCTGCTCCCGTTGAGAGGAAAACTGCTTGCTAGAAACATTTGTCTTTGACCCTTCTGTGGAGTTGCAAGGATGAAGGTTCCGAGAATAACCTCTAAAATGTCCCTTGCCTAGCCCCGTGATAGAGGCCCTCTCTCTGCCTCCCTTCATCTGCTAAAAGAAGATATCAGATATTCAATAGCATTTCTGAGTGTGCTTTACCTTGTACTCCTCAGTGTGTGCCATAGTGCCGAGGCACTCAGACTGGGGTGGACTAGATGTTTTTTTTTTTCTAGTGTAGCATCACCCTGCTTTGGTAGTTGAAAGGATTTAAATCCTGCCCCTCCCATTACCTTGTGTTCAAACCTTTCCTCTGTGCCAGGACACCAAAGCTAGGACAGCGATTTGGCCCTGCAGGTGCAGCTGCAGCCATGAGTGATGTCTTTGCTCTGCTAACGCTTGCTCTTGCTTTGGCCAGTGCTGTTTGCATTTTGCCAGCTGCAGGTGTCCTTTGGCTTAGTGGATGGGGTCAGCACTGAAGAGCAGAGCTGGCTGCGAATGCAGGTGTATGACCACTTTTTTCCTTCTCCCTTCTCCCCCTCGCTTTTAATTATTTTATAATCTCAGCCTTTATTAAAGCTCCTAGCATTTCATCTCAAATACACCTAGAACACCTTTAGAAGTCCTGGCATGAATCTAAAGCACAGGGACATTGAATTGTCTGTCTAACGGATTCTGGCTGGTGTGACCCCTGCATGTCTGATGACTAGGCTTTGGAGGGAGCCGTAGTTTTATGACATTAAATATTAACAGCTGGGTATTAATAATGAAGGCTGACAGCTCCTTTTCCAGTTCCTGAGGTTGTTTCTCCCCCAGCTGCAAGTCCAGAAGGATTTGTGTTTTTTTTCACTGCCTGAGCATTGTGGTCAGGGCCCCCTGATCTCAAAGGGTCAGGGAACGTAAGAAAAATAACATGGATGTGTCACTGCTGTGAATAGGAGTCGTTGCTGCCTGCCTGGGCCCTGCACTGCACGGGCTCTGGCTGCCTCTGGTTAGCCTTGTCACAGCATGCTGATTGGAAAGCAATTTACCGTTAAAGGCAGAGAAAATGTAGGAGGCTAATAATAAAAAGAGGAGAAAAAAAGTGGCACCGGGAGACCTAACAGCAGATACTCCTGCGCTGCTCGAAGCCAGAGGAGAATAAGCTATTCCAACACATTTGCGTTTTATTGCTGTTTGGCCTGTGCAAATAAAGCAGTTAAAATTTTCATACTGTGCCCTCCAAAATTACATTTTTCTCTCTTTCTTGCTTCTTGCCCTTTCTTGCCACCAGCAGTAGCTTCAGCCTACGACAGCTGAAATGCGACTTCAGTCTGTGGCTGTATCAGTCTTGTTCCTAAGATAATTTACAGGAGACGCTAATGCACAAGGCAGGCTATTCCTTCCCACCAGCAACATCACCACAGCTGAATAAGTCACGCCTGTATCTCAGATCAGGTGGCTGGAGGACAGAAGAACACAAGTCCTTTATTGAACTCGTGACCCTCAAGCCCTGTCTTGCAATGTGCTAAATGTTGCTGAAAAGTCATCTGGGAGGAATTTGAACGGGGTTTTATTTGAATAAAGAAATACAGCACAGAGCACACAATAGTTGCTAATAAATCAAAGGGTTGGGTTTATTTTGCTAGTTCAACTATGCCTTATTTTTTCTGTATTGGACTTTTCTCCAAATTACATTTTCCCAGTTGTGCACTTTTGTTCTTTTTACTACATGACAAATGGAAGTGGTGTTTATTATTTATTCTTTGGCTTTAATGTTGTGCAAGCTAGATCAATTCAGTTTTTGATAAATAAGTCTGGTTTTTTTTCAAAAATTACCTAGTTGGATCAGTACTCCTTCCTTTTTTCTCTGCGAAGGCTGACCTCCAACCCTGTCTGCTCTACAGTGAAACCCCATTTATTCAAACCAATTTTAAACTCTATCTCAGTCAAATCTAGACCACGTCCTCTACTCTGACCCTTGTATGAAATAACAGCCTAGCATCCTTTCATGGAAATAGTTTCTAATGTTTCCCATGTCCATAGTTAAACAGAGTGAGCTGATGCTTCGGATTGACAGCGTATAACTTCAAGCAAAACTTGGGTTTATTCTGAGTAAAAGTAACTTACAGTAGATGTTTAAAAAAACATATTCTGTGAGAGCAGTACAGAAGGTTTGGGCTGCATGAAGTAGATCTGAGATGTGACATGAGACACTGAGCATGAAGAGAGACCTTAGAAAAAGGTAAGGATACTTTTAGGTTCTCAACTCTTCTTTTTAACCCTCTTCTGTGTGTTAAGGTGTGCCTTTAACTTAATGTTTTCTCACATCTGAATGCATTTGTGTTTGCTATGTTATTTGACACGACATTAGACGTGGATTTCAGGTCAGAGTCGGTGAGGAAAAGGCATTTTGGAAGTGTACCTGCTCTCTGCATTTGAGTTGCTGTGCTTACAGCACTGACATGTCCTACTAGTGTAAAATCAGAAGTCCAGCTGCTCCCTTGGTCATCAGACAAAGCAATCTTAGTGAGAAAGAGACTGTCTCTCTATATTTTAAAGTTTGAGGAAGGTATATGAGGGAGACATGAAGAAGTATACATGGAAAAGAGATGGAGGGGAGATGCTTGTGTAACCTGACTCTTGGAACACAGGCTTTAAAAGAGTATCTTCTGAGGGTATCACAAGGTCTTTATTAAAATTATGAGACTTGGCAACACATGGATTAAAAATGATCCCTGTTTGCTCTTGATTGCACCTAAAGCTAAAATGCATTCAGTTGTAGTGATTTTTTGGTGGTGACCATGCTCAAACACTGTTACAAGCTGTAGGAAGATGGGCTTTTTACTTCTGCCTTTTCTATCTATGTACATGTTCCCTGTTTGGAAGAGGTATGGGCTGTATTGGATGAGGGCATTGAGGGTACCCTTAGCAAGTTTGCAGATGACACTAAGCTGTGTGCAAGTGTCTATCTGCTGGAGGGTAAGGAGGCTTTGCAGGGGGACCTGGACAGGCTGGACTGCTGGGCAGTCTCCAACGGCATGAGGTTTAACACGGCCAAATGCCGGGTCCTGCACTTGGGGCACAACAACCCTATGCAGAACTACAGACTGGGAGAAACCTGGCTGGAAAACTGCCAGGAGGAGAGGGACCTGAGGGTGTTGGTCGACAACCGACTGAACATGAGCCAGCAGTGTGCCCAGGTGGCCAAGAAGGCCAATGGCATCCTGGCTTGTATCAGAAACGGTGTGACCAACAGGTCCAGGGAGGTTATTCTCCCTCTGTATTCAGCACTGGTGAGGCCGCTCCTTGAATATTGTGTCCAGTTCTGGGCCCCTTACCACAAGAAGGATGTTGAGGCTCTGGAGCAAGTCCAGAGAAGAGCAACGAGGCTGGTGAAGGGGCTGGAGAACAGACCCTATGAGGAGCGGCTGAGAGAGCTGGGGTTGTTTAGCCTGGAGAAGAGGAGGCTGAGAGGAGACCTCATTACTCTCTACAAGAACCTGAAAGGAGGTTGTAGAGAGGAGGGAGCTGGCCTCTTCTCCCAAGTGACAGGGGACAGGACGAGAGGGAATGACCTCAAGCTCCACCAGGGTAGATTTAGGCTGGAGATTAGGAGGAGGTTTTTCACACAGAGGGTCATTGGGCATTGGAAAGGCTCCCCATGGAGGTGGTTGATTCACCTTCCCTGGAGGTGTTTAAGGTACGGGTGGATGAGGTCTTGAGGGACTTGGTTTAGTGTTAGATAGGAATGGTTGGACTAGAAGATCCGATGGGTCCCTTCCAACCTGGTTGTTCTGTGATTCTGTGATTCTGTAGTGAAATAAGCAGTGGCCTCATCAGCTCTCACTATAGCTGCAGCAGTAGTTGGAACAGTGGTGGCAGGGAGGAGAAATGTGGTACCTGGAATTTTCTGACAGACTAGGGAGGGCTCCTGATGCAAAAAAGTTCCTGAGGGAGTGGAAGCGGGAGAGTGATCTGTGACCTTCTTCTGCAGATCTGTTGGGGTGTGAAAGCACTCCCAGGTGCTCCATGGACAGAGTAGATAATGCTAGTGAAGTATTAGACACCTTTTTTTTTTTTCTGTAAGTGTTAATGGGGCTCTCAGGTGGGGAAGGATCTAACAAAGCAGGGTCAAATGTATTCTGGGCACAAGGGCAAGGCTGTGGCCTTGAAGGGATATCTACATTGGGGAGGAATAACTTTTTCAGTTCTGACTGCAGATTTTGCCTCTCCACTTAGCTCGAGGGTCTCTATCCCCACCTATACCTTTCCTTAAACAGCAAAAGGCTGTGTTCCTTACTGACAGGAGCAATCTAGAGCCTGTTCCCTGGAGGTGGAAGTGTCAGAAGAAGGAGGATGGAGAACGTGGTTGAGGATGATACCCAGCCCTGCTGAGACTTTTGTGGAGAGCTTGGACACAGTACTATCAACCCTAGGAGGGAGAGGATGATAGAGTCCTAGATGGCTATATGGTAGTCCTTGGGAGAGGACAGGAGGAAGGGGACAAGTAGCCTGATACTTCCCAACCTAAGAGTGCGGGGAGCATATGGGAAAGCCTCTGAGGCCGTGCTGCTCTTAGTCAAGAAATGTGTCATAGAGGACAGGTGCTAAAGCAAAAGTAGTTTTTAAATTACGTTGAGATAGAATGTTTCTGCAAATGAAGTGCCATGGATGAAATCAGTGCCTAACCAGAGAAGCTGAAGGTCCTGCAAACCAGGAAGCAACAGAAGTTTTATCCAACACTGTGTCTCTGAAAGCCTCTTCTGTGGTTCAAGATAACAACAGCAGCTTCACAGAGTGGGTTGGAGGGTGTTGACTTATGATCAGAGGCAGGATTGATCAGCAGGGAAGGGGCGGTCTCCTTGCAGTCATGAGGCACTTCACTCTCCTGTGTGAAGTGGATGTAAGCACCTTGATGCCCATGGACTGAAAGAATTCAGACACCAGGTTATAAAGGCGAGAGGATGTAGGGTTCACGCATCAGGACATGGCTGTGTTGGATTTCTGCTAGGTGAGCTGTTCCATTGGCTGGAGGTTAGGGATGAGAAGCAAGGGGAAGCTAGACATGTTTAATTGCCTGTAACTAATCAGGCATGTACACTCATCCTTCCCCTCCTCATTCTTAGGAAGAAGTACCCTCTCAGACTCTCTCCTGATTCCTGTGCAGCCAGCGATGAGGCAGCTTATGCGAACACAGACACTGTGAAACGCAGAACATCGCCAGCTTCATGTTCAGTCCAAGCTGTCAGGCTGGAGCATCAGGATGGTCGTCATTTCTGTGCCCTCTCAGCAAAAGGGGCTATTAAAAAATGAATAGCAGCTGTGACAAACCCCAGGCATTGTTAGAAGAACTTAGTTCTACTTATCATAAAATCACGTAGTATTACTGCGGCACAGTTCTTTGCTGAGACCCTGAGGCAGGGAAAGGATGTAGGATGAAGGGATGTTTGTTCATAGCAGGAGCTTAAAACGATGTGCAGTGAGTTCCTTCATACTGAATATTGGTTTTGAGCATCTTGGTACATGGATTTTCAGTGGAAATAATTAACTAGTAAAAGTACAAATTTTAAATCAAGTTGAACAGGGGAAATTTTGGATAAAATGAGTGCTGGTCTTGACAGAGAAAATGTTGAAGGTACAATTCCCAGTTCTTGCAGTGATTATGAAAAGTTTTGAGGGAAAGCTTGTGGCACCCATTCACATACTTAGCTGGTCTTTTTAAAAAATTGCAGTGTCTCGGCAGAAGGAGTGCCTCCTCAGCAGACAAACCTTCCTCAGGAACCCAGGGAAGTGCTGCTGCCTGGGAGCTTATAATGGGAGATGCAAATTGCCTGGAATGAAGCAACGGCAAAATCCCTGTGTATCCTTTCTTGCCTCTGAGCTGGCTGCTTTTCTGAGTCACAGTATTGGAGAGGTTGAACCCCTGGGTTTGAAGCAATGATCATGATTCCCTGGTTTAGGGTGAGACCCTGGTTTAGTGTGAGACATGAAGAGCAAACACAGAGTGCTGCCCTAGGGAGTCCGGTTGGTTGGCAGCGTTAGCAGTTAGGTGGCTATATTAGCATTTTAATCAAATAACTAGATATCCTAGAATTATATGTTTGAATCTCTGTAGGCTAAACATAGCTTCAGAGGCAAATAATTTCCATGTAATTTTAGGGTGGAGAATGTCCTTTGGGCAACAGCTGCCTGCTCTGCATGGGCATTAAAAATCCTGTGGCACTTTATTGAAAGCAGAGGTTTGTCTCAGAGGCCTCGCTTAAAACATCCCTCAGTGTGCTGGCTGTCTGCCCGGCTGCAGTCCTGACACCCAGGAGGGCAGGCAGTTCAGGGGGAGATACTGCAGCTCCTGTTCACTGTATTGTTTGTAGAGTGTCATGGGAGCCTTGATATAAATGTTGACAGCTTGCCCAGGTCACAGCAGGGATGACCTTGCTGGCATTGATCTAAGCGTATTTACTCATGTGGTACAGTGGGTGCTCAAGCCCTGGGAAGAGTAAGGTCTTTGAGGACACGAAAACAGATTGTCCAGTCATTGGGCTGGCACAAATCCTGCCTCGTCAGCAATATCTGAGGGCTGGATGTATTGACCTGGGGTAGTCCACTGATTCCTGTGGTGGACACACATCCACAGGCCCAGATTCAGCATGAGAAGTTCTCAGGAGGGCATCCAGGCCGTGCTAAACCTGACCTTACATATTTGTTTCATAACATCAGAGATTTTAAAGGTTCTAATGATAAACCATCTGGAATAGGTTTCTTTTCAAAAGAAAAGAATGAAATAGATGTGAGCTGGCAGGAGCTTTCAGAGAGATTTCCCCCACCCCCCTCTGTTTACATATTATGCGGAGAGCTCTACAGTAAAATGGGATACATGAAGTTGAGCATTTCATGACAAGTTGTCACATTCTGTGCATAATTTTCTGTAAAGCATTAGGCACCAGTGGTGGGAGGAGATACTAGGTCACTCATTGCTGATCCTGGAAAGTTTACGGGACTTTGCATGTCCCTTGAGAGTGTCCCTTTGATGGAACAAACATCACTTGTCCAGAATTAATCCTTCGTGGTGCATGTAATCCATCCATTTATTTGATAAAGGTACCTATAAAAACCCAGAAATACTCAAATGACCCAGCAACACTCCCAGTACTAGTATCAATCCTATCCTGCTGTTCATCTTTATATCTTCCATCTTTCTACTGCACGAAGTAATGAAGAATTAAAATTAATACTCAGTCCTTTTAGTTCTTGAAAGCACATTGCGAATGCTAACCTTAATTCCTCTTCTGCCTGTTTTCATAAGGTTAAATATCAGTTTTTCAGAGGATTTAAGTACCCACAGTGCATTTGAAGTCTTTGAGTGACAGATTTTAAGAACCGTTGAATATCTGAGACCTATTACACACTCCCCAGGTGCATATGAGGAATGTATTAGAACTAGCATCAGAATTTGGACAGTCAGCTCCAGACCATGGTCTGATTACACCTCTTTCAGATGCTGTTTGCAAATCATGGCAGCAGGGCATTGCATTTCTGATGACTCAGCATTTGCACAGGAGTCTTGCTTTAGGACATAGCTCTCCTGCAATTACAAACTCCTGTATTACTCCAGCAATACTCCGGAGGGATGCATGACATCATTGTCTCTGCTTCCTAGGAGTGGGTAATACTGGATCAAGCACTGCACTAAGGGTTAAGCTGGAAAAATTTGACTTTTTTTACTTAGCAATGTTAGGATGCAACTTTGACCTCTAATATCTTACACCCTCTTTACTTGCCCTGCCATTTCCCATGGCAGGGGTGTGCGAACTAGATGATATTTTAGGTCCCTTCCAACCCTAACTATTCTATGATTCTGTGATTTCATGTAAACTCCTCATAGAATCATAGAACAACCAGATTGGAAGAGACCCACCGGATTATCCAGTCCAACCGTTCCTATTATGAAAGGAATAGCCTTTCTGTAGGTGTCTTTGGAGCATTATTGCTTAAGCCCATAGGGAGAGCACATCCCTTACGTAAATCATGGGTGATGGTAAATCTGGACAGTGCTTGTACTGCTGCATAAACACTGGCTAGGTGCAGGTGTGAGTTGCCAAAGTCTCCTAACCTGCAGTTTACCCAGATATTTTCAGTAGTACTCTTAGATGGCATTAAGTACTGACAAAACTTGGAGTTCGGTAGAGCCCAGAGCATATTTGCCTTCTACTCTATAAAGCCACCGTCAGGTAGAACTCCTCTGAGTAAACCTCACTGTTGTAAGTGCCCTTTCCACAGTTTGTCAACCCCGTGGAAAAGTCCCTGGTGTAAGGGACTGCCAGGAACATGTACAACACAACACAAATAGGTTCTTTGTAGGCTGTGTGAACAAGGCATAAATGCTCTAAACACTCCAGAATTGAAGCCAAATCCTCCTGGTCAGTTAGTTTGTTACCACTACATGGATCAAAATACAAGCCTCGGTAAAAATATTAAATCCATCCCCCCGTCCCTGCTATGCCATGTTATCTAGGTAAAAAGGAAAGGGGAAACTTTGTTTTATTTTCCTTCAAATTAATTAGAATTTGATGTGGCAGGAGGACTCATCCAGACAGTAAAGAGGGGTTATTACGTTTCATAACTGCATCTAACCAAGGATGTGTTGTGCAGAATTCACAGTCAAATAGAGTCCCTGGTATCAGGGTCAAGTCAGTACATCCTCTGTAACCAAAATAATTCAGCTCAGCATGCTACCTGTGTAGGACAGAGGGTTGGGTGGCCCTTCAGACTCTCTGAGAAGGCCGCTGAGGTATTGCTTACCGGCATACACAGTAGTCCTTTCCAAATTTGAATTCTCAGTGCTGCATTTTCTCGTTGCATATGCCTTATCATGAATGCAGGTGGGTAAGCTTTCCTCCTCCTTTTTAAAGATCACGTTTAATTTTTCTTTTTTTTTTGCTTTAATGATTCAGATGAAATATTTAAACTCACCACAGTAAATCCCCCTAGGGCACCTGCCAGAAGGTTGTGAAACCTGGGTGAGGGATGGTGGAAGGGAAGGATGTACACTGTTAATTAGCGGAGGTTGGCAACCCCCTAACATTTCAGTTCATGCTCTTGTCGACGGCTCTGAGGTCTGGCTTTGCGGGAGCCGATTCATGCAGGCGTTTGGAAATAACCGGACTCTGGTAGCAACTCCCACTCTAACAGAAGAGAGCCAGCAACCAGCTTAATAGGTTGCTGCAGCCAGCGAAGTCCTCCGGTGAGGAGCAGTGAAGTGAAGAAAAACAAAGCCTGATCCAACCACCACCACAGCAGACAGCAATTGAGAGCGAAGAATCATTTTATTGCATTTGGAGGGGGGGAATAAGGGAAAGAAAAGAGAACGAGATGGCATTTTTTACAGCTAAGGGTTTAATGGTTTCTTTCCTTTCTCCCCTTCCTGTTAAAAAGGACAAAGATACACAGAAAGAGAATTCCACAGATTTTCATTCTTCTGATAAGAAAAGAGAGTGCAGCTGGAGCTTCTTCCCCACATTAAGTTTTCAGAAGGAAAGTTGGTTCTCCTTTCTCTGGCTCCTCATAGCAGCATTTTTCTGGTTCTAGCAACCTAATAGGTTGATTGCTGAGCCTCTTCTGTTTCAATTACTTTTGATTGATTCTCAGGTCTGTGTCAGCCACTGCATGCAGTCACCATCCCAGGAACAAATCTGCAGCAGCTGAAGATGAAAATAGCTTTCATGACGATTTAGGAAGGGAGTTCAGGCATCTTTTCTACACATGAGGTTGCTGTAGCCCTCTCTCAAAAATGTCTCTCTGTCCAGGGCTGCTAGTTTTTAGATTCCTGTTCCTGATGGCCTGCTGAGCTTAGCCTCAGTCACAGCTAGGAAGGAGGGTGAAATGAGCTTTAGTATCCTTACGTTTCTCAGCTTGTGATTGTTGGAGGACACTGCTGTTAATGACCCCAAAAGAGGAACTGTAGACTGGTAGAAGTACCTCTGAGCTTAGGGAGTGGAGTGGGTCGGGGAGAGATGGGACACAGAGCCTGCAGGTTGAGTCCTGGGGTCTTGCTTTCTTGTTTGTGTTTTTAATGAAGAAGCAATGGGGAGACAGGGAAGGAAGAGGAAGGGAGAAGAAGTGGATGTGATGGTGACTGGCTCCTCAAAGAAGTAATCAGCCCCTTCATTTGCTTTGTACACATCTGACTCTTAGCAGCAGCAGTCTCAAGCCTTCAGACTGACTCAGAAGTAGTGAGGACAGATCTATATTGCTGCCCTGACTGAGAGCTGGTCTGGCTTCCTGCGTAAGTCAGAGCAGACTGAGAATGAAAGCAGTCTGGAGAACGGGGGATATTTGTGTCAACAGTAGGATTATATTTCTGTATTTTTAATTTCCTACTGTTGCTGTCCAATTCAGCTCAGCATGGGATCACAGCATAATGCAGGCTGGATGGGACACTGGGAGGCTCAGAGCAGGGTCAGCCCCAGGCCAGACCAGGCTGCGCAGGGCTATGTCTGCTCAGGGCTTGAAACCTCCCAGGATGGAGCCTGCACAGCTTCCTGGGCTGCCTGCTCCACTCCAAGACTGTCCTCATGGGTAATTTTTTAACTTGCCTCATGTCTGAATCTCTCTCGTTTCAATTTATGCCTATTGTCTCTTGTTTTCCTACTGCACACACCAGTTAAATTCCCAGCTCCCTTTTCTCAATGACTTTCCTACAGGTAGACCTTGTATTTGGCTTTCTTGAGTTGTCAAGGAAATCCCTGGACCTCCACACTCTTTCAAAGATGTTAGAAAGTGGCCTTGCAAGGACATGAGCTAGCTCTTTTGGCACTCTTGGATGGATCTGTTGGGTTTCATGGACTTGAACACACCGAGTTCACTCAGGCAGTTCCTGAGTCAATGCCTGTCTGCTTGGTGGCAGATTTCCTCTGAGACCAGAGGCCTGGGAGACCTTGTTGGTGAAGACTGAGATAGAGGAGACATTGAGTACCTTAGTCTTACCTGTGGCCCATGTCATTAAATCACTCCCCTTATTCAGAAATGGGCTTGTATTTTCTCTGTTTAGCCTCTCTTGCTAATGTAGTGATAGAAGCTCATGTTTTCAACGTTGATGTTTCCTCCAACTGACAACTCTAGGTGAGCTTTGGATCAAAGGTAGCTATTGGGGACCCTCCAAAAGGCAACTAGCTCAGCACAATCAAAGGCTTCTAGTCCTCACCTGATGTGGGCAGAAGCAATAGGATATTGCTTCAAATGACCCCTGGGGAGAGCTTGGTCTAAAGCAATGGGTGTGCAGTGGTGAAAGCTTTCAGCTAGGGGAAGCCTGGAGCTCCCAGTGTTGTTCCTCAGAGCAATCTTGCCAGGGAACTGCCTGTCTGCCTGTGGGTTGTCCTGAGCAGCCAGGCAGGAGGATAAAAATGTTTGTATGCTTCCTTACTGGTGGGGAGGACAGCTTTGTCTGAGAGGCTCACATTCTCTTAACATTTATTGTGTTTTCTAGAAATACCCTTGTGTCCGCTGGGAGGAGCTGGCACAGGGTAGCCGAACAGCATTTGGGAGGTTGGTTGACAGATCTCATCAGGGCTCGCTTCTTCCCTCTCATGGGTAGTGCCAAAGAAGTGATCCAGCCCCACATTCCTGCCCATGCCCCATAAGCACCGTGGTCCCAGGGACATATTGGTCCTACCACAAGTGAACAGCTGGAGACAAGAAGCTCTTTCCACTTCTATCCCTCCAGTACCTGGAGGTGGTGGGAATGGAAACAGACTGCTAGGATGAGTTAATATGAATGGACATGTTGTGAAAAATGGATACTAAATTATCCCCTGATCCAATAAACCTCTCAGTCCACGCTCTCAGAAAAGCCTTGGTGAGTAGACAGGCCTCACGAGTTGCTCAGCAGCTCAATAAAATCTGTCTCTGCCCTGTCAGATCGAAAAGGGAAACAAATGGCAGAATTTGGGGCCCTCTCCTGCTGAGACCTTGCTCCTTTACGAATGGCTCTGCCTGCATTACCAGCTCCCTACCTGCAGCCTGAAAGATCTATACCATGAGCAGCTCCCTACACTAGACACTGAGCTGGTGAGGGTTTCCTTTCTCCCTCCTCAGCTTTCAGGTGTTCTCACAGGCAGGGATTTCACCTACATGTGCACAATGTCTTGAAGTAAGGTGGAGGAGCCACTGCAGCACTTGCAGCCAGTGTTAGTAGAGGGTTTGTAGTAGAGGTGACAAGATGGAGGGAGAAACAGCTCTGCTACGCACCCTGGGTTTCTCAGTTGTCTGGATGTGGCTGCCTGGGCAGGAGCACTTTTACAGGTCTGCATTTGTTCTCACTGTTTTAAGCCCAGCCCAGACTTCAGAGGGGGTTACAGTCAATACCCTGCCCTGGATGAGACCCGCTCCTACTGTTCCTGAAGGAAGGGCTTGATCCCATTACGCCAACACCAGTTTCTTTTGCTGCCTCTGATGAGGGCTGTTGCACCTCTGCACATAGGCATAGGATGATTCATGAGCATGCATGCATGTTGCATCTGCGCTCAGGTTGTGTTCATCCTGTTTAGTCATTTTTCAGTGGATTTCATTTAGATACCGGGCTGGGGCTCTGTGTGCCCTTGACAATGCTGAGCAACACCATTGCTCATATTTAAACTCACTGACATAGCTAGTGATGGTGAAATTAAAAACGACAATGACATAAAGCTCTCACCCAGCAGCATTTTACCTCCTGTCAATCACCACTTCTGTATTTTCCCTTTCTTGCCAAAACCCAAGGAAAAGGGGTAAATTCCATGGCTTACCTGGAAGACCAGTAAGTCTGAGCTCTTCTGGACTGACCTGCATGCCTAGGTTGCTCCAGCTAAGCCCACAGAGTGCAGAGAAGTATTGGCCACCACCTGCCATGTGAAGCCACAGCAAAACCCTCACAAAATGTAAAGCAGGTGATTTGTGCCAGTGAAGAATTTTGATCCCACTTGCTGCCAGCAGCTTGCTTTTCCTCACCCAGCCAGCAGCAAAGCCAGAAATAGCCTGGGATGCTGGAGCCTGGTGCCCAGCTCTCACCTCTGGTGCACGACTGCTCTTCCACACCAGTTTGCTATTGTGGCTTCTCTCTCCCGCTGGTGGAAGGAGACGTCTGCCCCCCAAAACGGCAGCTGAAGACACAGATGTTACAGCTTTTATTCCATGGCTTTTGATACTAAGCAAATACGTCACAATTGGTTTACCACAATTTTTTTTTTTTTTTTTTTTTTACTATTATCAGAGCTGAAAATACGGATTCTATTAACACTGAAGCAATGGGAAGAAAAGGCTTGTCATGCAGTTCTGGTTTAAAAATAAAACCAAAAACAACTACAGAGAAAGAGCTTGTGCCCCTTGTGAGTAGATGTAGGCTTTAATTTCATCTCAGGTTTCTATCGTCATAACACTTGACAGCAAGTTCTGTAGTCATGCGAATCCAGATATGGGAGGGCATTAACAGTGTCTAATTTTGATTTGTTTTAGTGAGTAGCAGGTACCCAAAATCCTTTACTATCTGGTCTAGAATTTCTGTGACTATACCCTCAGAAACTGCCTATTTCTGTTAGATATGTAGTTTCCTTTACAGTTTTCAAAGACAACTATGGAAACAGGGCTTTGTGAAACTTAGCAAGTAATAGTAACTGGCCATAATGTCTAAGTAATTATTAGCTACCCACAGAATAAATGAAAGATTAAAAGGCAGTAATCTTCTTTCCTCTTTGTTGCTCTCTATTAATGGTTTCTAGTCTACATACTAAATGGCCATCAAGGCAGTGTTCTTTTGAAGAAAATCTACAGTGTTAAAATTTGAATTTATTGAGAACAGAGAATAGGTTCACTTGAACAGGGAAAGCAAAATGATATGGAAATATGGCATACAGGGACTTTGCCCCAGTATAAATTGAAACAGTGCATTTCATATATAGATTGTTGATGGTGACACTTGAAACTGGGAGCAGATAAAAGCTTTTGTAGGGGCATTGCTTGGCAGCCCACCTGCCATAGCCATGTAAAGATCTGTGGAAAACAGCAAGGTAAACTAGTTTCAGTGATGTCATAAATTATATCCTGTGTAGACAGCTCCATGGCCACTGAATTTCTAAAGGGGGGCACTTCTGCCTTAGAAAATATGCAGGGTCTAAAAATTATAAAAGGTTAAGGAACAGAGCAGTACGAACAGAAGAAAGAAAGCACTTGGTATCCAACAGACATGGGAAATACCGAACGTGGGATAAGGAGCCATGGCTAGACTAGTCGTTGCCGTGTAATGAGGAGGGGAAAAAAATCAGTCTTTTCAGCTCCACGCCACATAAAATCCAGCTGAAATCAATCCAGGATTTTGCCAGTCATGGGTTACTCAGCAATCCCAGGGTCAGGCCAATGGATTCTCCATCTCATATCATCATCTGCTCTCTTTATCCTTGTATTGTAGACAGGAAATCAAGAGACAGAGCTTGATCACTGTGATATAGGCAGACATTTGGGCCCAGACTGCAAAGTAATTAAATGTGCATTAGGGCCCACTCCCATTTTGCAAAGCCTTTATGTACGTGCTTTAAGTGCTACTGGTGCTAGAGACACACAAAGAAACACTTAAATTCCTTCCTGGATCACTGTTAACTACAGTATAAATATTTAGGAATATATTTAAAGACTCTCTGGGCTGAACACGCCTCTAACTGCATGGACAGGGGCTGGAAGAACTGGGACCTCGCAAGTTGCCATTGCAAGTTGAGGTGCATGGTAGGCACTGGAGGCAGACAGAGAGCATGGAAAAGGGTCATTTTGTGACAGCAGGAGGGTAAAAGTGAGTAAAGAGAGAGTAGCCAGGGTCTGCAGAACACAAGTGCATTATATGCGCATTTGAGGTTGAATATTGTTACATCTGTGGTGGGGGTGATCCTGGGAAACTGAAAAAGCAGAGGCCAAAACAATTCCCTCTTTTCTTCCATGATAGATTCTTTTCTTCTCTGATGCATCCTCCCAATTTCCATTGAGAAGAAGGAGGGCAAGGAGCTGCTGCTGGGTTTTGAACTCTGGGGGTGGCAATACAGTGAATAAATCAATAGCAGTATGGCTTAAGGGATATATCACCCCTTGTATTTAAAAACACACATGCACATTCCTCCAATTAATATTCTTGGTAAGAATGGCAAATGATTGCTTGAACTGCTAAGCAGGGAGAAGGGCCAGGTCCCTGCCCTGAAGAGTTTACAGATGAAATGCAAAGAAGGGGACAGTGCTGCAGGGGCAAAGGGAGCACAACAGGAGCTGAGGTGCAGTTATTATTCTTGGCACACTCTGAAGCCTTCTTTCCAGCCTATTGCCTGCCTTGCATGTGGTTCATTCCTCATTTATAAAAAAGCTTTCTTCCTGAGGTATTCCAGAGCCTTTTGTGCTCCTGATTTTTATCCCACCTCTCTAGGTGCTCTTACATTGCCTTCTTTCAAGCTTTTTTTCCCCTTCCTACTATCAGCCTTCCTTAGGACATTGCCTAAGTCCCTCTCCTCACTCCTCACTTTGTCTCTAGGTAGCTTTATCCAACCACGCACTTCAGTGATCATTTCTGCACTGACAACTCACAGATCTATTTCCTCAGCACTACTCACTTAGTCCGTTCCCCAGCAGCTCCCTAAGCACCTTCTCCTTCATGTTCCACCACCCCTCCATTCAAAGAGAATTTAACATTTCCTGCCAGGCTAGCCCTCAGTCATCTCCCTTCTTGCACACCACACTGGGAGTTGCAACAAGCCTCCTACTGACTCGCCGTAATGTGTCTTCTCTATCCCCTTCGTCCCACACAGCAACATGGGCAGGTTTAGGAGCAGTCACCATGCTCAAGGTCAGTGAACTTTGTGCTCCTATGCCACACAGGGATATCCGCCCCCTTGGACAGCTTGCCTTTCCTCCTGGTAGTTTGTCCTGGCTAGTTTGTCTGCCCAGTGGAAAGCTCACAAACCCTGCTTTTCAGCTATATTTCATGCCCTTCTGAAAGAAAAGCCTCTATTTAACCATTCCAGCAGTGTTTAAAACCCCTAATTCCTTCAACATAGCGACAAACAGTTCTGGTTATTTGTAGAAAAGCTTGAAAAGCTGTATTTTATTACCCACGAAAGGTGCCAGTCTGGCAGCTATGAAGACTTGTCCTCTAATTATCTCTAGGTCTGGACAACACAAGTGGTACACATTTCTCCAGAATGCGTCTCTGCTCACATTTTGAAAGGCCCATGGTGGACTAATCACCATGAGAGGATTTTGGTACTTTCTGTTCAACCCACTGAGTATTTGCTTAGTGCCTGGGACGTGAGTGAAGTAAGTCAGGTTGCTAGTAGGAGCAGCTAGGAAAGCCCCAGAGGGACTCACCACGAAAACAACTGCCCTCCCAGAGGGCTGCAGATGACTTGGTGTGTAAAGCTGTGTCTGTTCCTGTCTTTTCCAGCAAGCCAGGTCTTATCCAAAATTAGTTATTATTTGTGAAAGTGCTGGTTAATGGACTATAAATAGTCATCTGGGGATGTATGGAGGGAGCAGACCCCATGCTTCTCATTAAAGCAATAAGTGCAGTAGATTTGCTAGGAAAAAAACCCCAAACTTGGCACTACTATTTTGCCCCCAAAAGAAGGATTAGAAGATTAATTTCAAGCACACTTCATTGCAAACCTCAGCTGTATAAACTCACAGAAAGGCAAGATCTCACAGATATTGCCTCCACGTGAAGCAGAAGAAGTTACGGGAAGCCCCTGTCAGCCACTGCAGCGGGACCTGGAGCCTTCCTGCAGGGGTACTCTCGCAGTCACACATGAGTTCAGCGCTCATCACTGCTTTGCAGCAAGCACCATGGAAATTATTCAGTAGAAAGGTAAATAGCTTGCAGGATCTGTACTGCTTTTCTTCTTCGTGTTCCCCCTCCTCCTGCCCCAATTTGCAGCAACTCACACCAAACACAGATGTGCAGTGACATTTTTAAATCATGCACTGATTTGTTAGGGATATGCAAAGAGAATATTAAGCACTCGTTGCTACTGTTCAGACTGGGCCTTGTATTTTTTTTTGTGTGCTCCGATGTTAAAAATACAAAGAAGCAAAGCTTTCAAGCACTGCCAGTTTGGATAGAGTTGTTTTTAAGTCCTAAAATGAAGTGTAGCCTGGTTGGAGGACTTTCTTCTTTGCCAATAATTAAACAGCTTCACACTTGTTGAGGCAGCCCTAAATGTACCTACTGGGATCAGCCAGCCTTGACCACAAGAGGCTAAAACTTTTTACATTGTCTACAATATGGATTTTTTGTCAAAGGAAAAAAATCCTTTAGTATTAACCCTGTCAACCCCAGTGGCAGCAGCAATCTTTTACAGCAGTTGTGATACCAAGTAGCCATGTGCATTGAAAGAATTGTTTAGTTTTGACCTGCAGAGTTTCATGTGAGGGTGCTTCCTAGAAACAAACTGTGTGCAGTTGATTTCTGCTCAGCCTTTTAGCACTGAAGTAGAATTCAACCGCTGCTAATGATACTGAGACTGTATTGCAAAATACCTTTAGTGCAAACAAAGGGGAGGGATTTCTGTCAATGTTTTAGGTTTATGTTTCCCTCAGAGTGCATTTTTGAAACACAGAGATGAAAGATCAAACAATACTGCACATTTTGGAAGCTCATCATATCCTTGAGGACATTACTGTGAACTCCAGCCGAAGATAGGCACGTGAGAGTGTTGGTACAAAAAAGAGAGAATATTTGGCCTACGGCAAAGGCCCCTGCTTTAAAAAATAAAAAAGAAATGTGAGGTCTTGATCTCTGTGCCAGAGCAGTCAGGGTAGAGTCTCAGCAGAAGGAATTCTCTACTGTCCTCTGCAAATGACATGATCTATTTACTACAGAAAGCATATACCAGGCAGGGGAGCTGGATGTTCATGCAGATGTGAGGGTACAGTCCTGCAGGACTGGGGGGCAGAGGAAAGAAAGCTTTCTGCCTTGGTCTGCAGGCAAAACGTACCTTCTTCTGCACCACCGCTCTGGTTCATCTGTCCTTTTGCCTATCATTTGGCAAAGCAGAGTGCTCTCCTTCTGGGAAGGGCCATGTCCCAGGCAGGGGAAGGAGGAATGGGAGTAGAAGAGCTGAGACACAGAGATGAGTGCAGTCTTCCTTGTCCATGGATAACAAAAAAGGTGGAGGGTTAGTAGGACTGTGGGAAGCTACCAAGTAAGGGCAGGCTCCTGAAAGGCAGCATATAAGGGAAGGCACTGTGTAGTGAAGTCACAGTGCTGGAGGGCTGGGGTCAGTGAGAGGGCCCTACTTCACCTTCAGACACTGAGCCTGTGGCAGATGCCTGCAGTCAGAGGAAAGCTCTGCTGGGGCGGGGGGTGCCTCCCCCTATATAAATATTCTGGAAAATGTGGAGTCAGAGGGTTTCCTATGGCTGGGTTTTTTTTTTCTTAGGGTCTGCGAGTCTGCACATGGCCTTAGTCCCTACCTCCCACAACCATGCTCTTCTTCCCCTGCTCCTTAATGTATTCTGTCTCTTTATCATGCTGGTTTCTGGTTATCTGACCATGCTCCTATGTGTACTAATCCCTAAGCAAGGCCAGCAGGGCTGAGCAGACTGATTCCAGCTGCTGGGAGCAGACAGGTAAACTGCAATGTCCAAGCACAGCTCCATGCCCTCATCAGAATGATGAGGCATCAGGGTTGCTGCTAACTGAACCAGGTGAAAAACAGACCTTTTCTTCCCAATCCTTTCCTGCTTTCTATTTCTCCTCTTTATTTATGCTAATGAGCTCTGCATTGGAGCCGTAATTAAATACATATTCATATATACAAAATGTGCAAAGCTTCTGCCTATACTGTGAAGCTCTCTGGAGCTTAACTGCTTGAGACTTGTCACAGGAAAATATTTCTCCCTGCAAAAACAGGCTTCCTACAGCTGGGCTATATTATTGCCTTTTAATATTGCTGGCTTTGCCTACCCTGGGAAGGGTTTTCTGACAAATTCCTACTGGAGATACAGCCTTTGCCAGTATAACTTACACCAGTTTCCTGAAGAAACTGGGGCTTTCATTGCCAGAGGTATCTCACTGATGATTGTAATTTGTTCCCACACTCTTTGCTACGCTGGCAAAACTTGAAAGTGCAGTTCACTGTTTTTCTCCCGATGCCTTTTCTCCTAAGTTAGCTTTTCTAAGTCTCTGTGCTTATCCCAGCTATTTCTCTGGGCACATCTGATCATCTATTGTCTTCAGGATAGCTCTAAGAAATGAGAGGGGTGGGAAGGTAATGTTATTTGGAGGGTCTAATCAGGCACTAGTTCCCCGTTACAGAGATGTATAAAAATCTGGAGTCTGGTTACTCTTCGGAGGGAAAAGTGGTGATGGAGGGAACCAGAACAGCAGAAATGGAGTCTGAGAGTTGATTTTAAACAGGAAGCAGGGTCAGTATTTGACGGAGGACCCAGGAGACTACAGGCCTGTCAGTCTGACCTCAGTGCTGGGGAAAGTCATGGAACAGGGGATCTTGAGTGCTATCATGATGCACATGCAAGAGCACCGGGTGATCAGGCCCAGTCAACATGGATTCATGAAAAGCAGGTCTTGCCAAACTAACCTGATCGCCTTTTATGACAAAGTGACTTGCCTACTGGACAAGGGAAAGGCTGTGGATGAGGTCTTCTGGGACTTCAATAAAGCCTTTAACACAGTTTGTCATAGCATTCTGCTATGGAAACTGTCAGCCTCTGGCCTGGACAGGCAAATGCTCTCCTGGGTGGAAGACTGGTTGGATGGTCGGGCCCAGAGAGTGGTAGTAAATGGTGTTAAATCCAGCTGGAGGCCAGTGACAAGTGGGGTTCCCCAGGGCTCAGTGCTGGGTCCAGACCTGTTCAATGTCTTCATCAATGACCTGGATGAAGGCATTGAGGGTACCCTTAGCAAGTTTGTGGATGACACTAAGCTGTGCGGAAGTGTCAATCTGCTGGAGGGTAGGGAGGCTCTGCAAAGGGACCTAAACAGGCTGGACCACTGGGCTGAGTCCAATGGCATGAGGTTTAACAAGGGCAAATGCCAGATCCTGCCGTTGGGGCAAAACAACCCTATGCAGAGCTACAGACTGGGAGAAGCCTGGCTGGAAAACTGCCTGGAGAAGGACCTGGGAGTGCTGGTTGACAGCGACTGAACATGAGCCAGCAGTGTGCCCAGGTGGCCAAGAAGGCAAATGGCATCTTGGCTTGTATCAGAAATGGTGTGACCAGCAGATCCAGGGAAGTAATTATCTTCTGTACTCCGCATGGTGAGACCACTCCTTGAACATTGTGTTCAGTTCTGGTCCCATTGCCACAAAGAGGATGTTGAGGCTCTGGAACGAGTCCAGAGAAGAGCAACGAAGCTGGTGAAGGGTCTGGAGAACAAGTCTTATGAGGAGTGACTGAGAGAGCTGGGGTTGTTTAGCCTGGATAAGTGGAAGCTGAGAGGGGACCTTATTGCTCTCTACAACTACCTGAAAGGAGGTTATAGAGAAGAAGGAGCTGGCCTCCTCTCCTAAGTGCCAGGGGACAAGACAAGAGGGAATGTCCTCAAGTTCCACCAAGGTAGGTTCAGGCTCGACATCAGGAAAAAATATTTCATGGCAAGGGTCACTGGGCACTGGCAGAGGTTGCCCAGGGAGGTGGCTGAGTGACCATCCCTGGAGGTGTTGAAAAGACAGGTGGATGGGGTGCTGAGGAGCACGGTTTAGTGTTTGATAGGAATGGTTGGACTTGATGATACAGTGGGTCTTTTCCAACCTATTGATTCTGTGATTCAGTATGGCACAGAGCATGGCAAGGGACAGCCTGGGTGGAGGAAACTTCCAGCAGAAGGCAAAGGTCACGGTCAGTGAAGGCAGCTAGCAGAGATAGATGTATTATCAAGGCAAGACAGATCATGCTTACTATTGTTTGTTAAGGCCATTTCCATTTCCAGTATCACAGCCTGATGTTGGAACCCGTTTTGTTCGGATCTGGCAAAATGACTGGTGTTATACACAAAGTGACCCTGTCTGAGGCATTGCACATCCTCAAACAAACACTGCACATTATAAGTTTGGAAATGGAGTCCTGAATGTGCCAGTGATGCGCCAAAGCTCTAAACAGCATCACTGCTACAAATGCACCCTTAGCTTAGTTTGTACGTTTGTACTCTGACATTAAAACATCCTGTTCTTCTCTCTTTTTTAATTACTTTTCAATGCTGATGAGATTGAGCAGAATGGCCTCAAACTTTGATGTAAGTTCCTGAAGACTCCTAACAATTAATTGCTTAAAAACATTATTAGTGCAGTGGATATTTCCATTGTACCACCTGGAGAGTGGAAAGGATGCTGGGATTATAGATCAAATGTCTGCTTTGTCCAGAGCTACTGAATATTACACCTCAATCTTTCCTTTCTGGCAACTACCCTGTCTGAGAGAGTCGACCCCCTCCTCTTTCATCTTCATATGCCTCTCCTCACTTCCTGTGGTCTGACTCATCCTCAGACAAGTGATGCAAGACTTGGCAGAAGATTAAAATAGTTGTGTGACAAGGTGACGTACCAACCACCCCCAACAGAAACATGGCAAATGGCAGACTTGCGTGGGAGGGAAAGGAGCAGCTTTGTCCATCCTGAAGAGAGACTTTTCATGCTGTACAGCAGAACAAGTCAGGAGCAGTGGCTTATTGTGGTGGTTCCCTGCACCACCCATTCCCTGTAAAACCATGTAAAATTTCTGGATACTCATTCTCCTGGAATGACCTTGCAGACTGGTGCTTCCTCCAGGCTCCTGGCTAAGCAATGGAGTGATCAGAAGATGATGTTGGTAGAAGTAGATGAATTTTAGGGCTTCATGATCTTGTTGATGAAGAGGGAGTTGTATGCTCTTGGGTAACTCTTGGTGTAATGTGCTTATTTTCAGAAACTGCAAAAATCCCCATTCCCTGAACAAGATAGTGATAAATCAAGCCCAAGCTTCAAAGTCATTTCAAGCAGGCATATATGGGTACTGCTACTGAAAGCAGTGGCCGCACACATGAAAGATCAACCAGACTTAGCGAGAACAAAGTCAAGTATTCTATTAATCTTTGTTTTGCCAGTCACTAGCAACAGCAACTGCACACAAAATATATCAATACCTGAAGCACTGCTGTAGGCTGTCCTACAGCATGACTGCAAGAAGTTCAGGCCATGTTGGACTTCAGAAAATGGGATAGAATATCTTTAGACTCAGAAAGGTGATGAGGCACCAGAGTCAGCATAGAGTGTGTGCTCAGCATGACTGTGGAGTTCATACTGTATGCCCTAAATGATTTACAAAGTTACCTGTAACACAGAAACGCATAACAGAGCCTGAGGTTGGGCCATATCTGAGAAAAGTTCACGAGTTTTTCATACTAAGGAGCACAAGATCACTGTGAACATGTTGGAATCATAAGCAGAGAGCTACAGCTTGAATATTCTGACCCATAACAGAAAGTTTCCCTTTGAAAAACCCAATAGCCACAGTGGCAATAAGCAGAAGAAAGCTCTCCTGCTGGCTGCCTGGTCCTGCTTCCCAGTGCTCATTCACTTGATGGATGCAATAGTATATGAGGCCACACACTGACCTGAATGAAAAACAGTCTAGATTAAAATTAACCAAGGAAACAAAGTGTGTGTGTGGGATCAGTTCTCATGAGACTGAAGATGAAGATGACCACAAGATCAGAACTAGTGGCAGGAGGTGGGGGAAGCTGGGAAAGCTTTGTCTGGCAGGGCATGTTTTAGTTTGTGACCACCGAACTGTAGTGTTAGCTGCTTTCCCCTGCCAAAGCCAGGCTGCAAATCTTTCTCTGCCTAGCCTCACACAGGCCTACAGACCAAACCAGCTCCTGCAGCTCAGCGAATGCAGAGAATTGTCTCCACATGAACCATTTGCTGCTTGTCGTTTAACACTCAAAACTGTGAATAAGCCACACTGCATTTCTGCCCCAGCCATGAGCAGTACTTGTGGTCTGGAAATGGTCATGCCTTTCCCTCTGAGTAGTTGCTGGCAGTGCAGAATATGTGGTTTCCCCATCTGACTGGAAGAGTGGGTTACGTTTAGCCTTTTTAAGATGTCTCTAACTGAAGTGGTTGCATCAGGGACCAAACAGGAGTTGTGTGGTAGGCTGAAGCTACTGTGGCATTCTCCTCTAAGCTTGTGGTATTGCCAAGTCAACTCAGTTCATAGAGAGAATCTGCCCCAAATGCTCCATGCTGCTGTGGGGAAATGACACAAGATGAGACAAACCCACTGCTTTGTATTTATAATTTTTCTGGCAACGGTTCCTCATTTATTAGGCATTTCGGACACATAGAGGACACAAGCAAGCTAGAGCATACTGCAATACCTGCATGGGTACTTTGTAATCAGATGTCACCATCCTGGTGATGCTTCCTTTCCTAATGTGCAGGCCCAGACACAATCCCTTCATCTAGACTGAGCCTGAGGATGTGAAAGCTTTACCATATTTCATGTGAGATGGTTAAGGGTTGGTTTCTGAGAACAAAAGCAATGGGGCTCGTGTGACTCTTATCTTCTTACTGACCAGGAGAAGATGATCAATAATTCAAACTTATAGCAAACCCAGTAAGACACAGAACTTCACTTGTTCCTCCTTTGAACTTCTTAGATCACTCTGGTCTGAGTTTTTGTCATTCGCTTTGCTGCTCCACACAGTGCTACCTGCTGTGTTACATCTTTACTAGGTATTCCTTGTGATGTAGTAGTGTATGGGGCATTGCTTAATGACCAGGGTGCTGTCATTTAGGTGTGCTTTAAAGCCACAAGTTATTGTTTGCGATTTCTCTCTGGGTTGGGGACTCCCTTTAAAGTCTGTGGAACCACTCCTGGGAGTCAACATTTTCCCTGGTGGCAAGTATTTTTAGGGTAAAGGCATTTGTCTTAAGACCTTGGTTGTTTCCATCTTTGGTCTCTTACCGTGCTGAGCACATTACTGGCTCTTCAATAATACTGGTAATAAGTAATGATTATTATTAATTCCTAGGTTCATTGCTTCCCTGAACAAGGTAGATAACAGTGGTTATTGGTGAGTCTAAAGTCCTGTAGAGAGAATTCAGTATGGGATGAATTTTCTGTGCAGGAGAAGAAGGATAATCAATCATACACATCAATAGCTTGGGATGGGAGGGTTCCAGATAGGGAATGATCATGTGTTTCAAGAAGTTTCAAACATTAAAATTACAGATGAGGTGGACTGCATCTTTCCTCTACTCCCTCCACCTCAGAGAGGAGAGTCAGAGAAGGAATCAAACATTGCAGCCAAAATCATCCCTGGAGAAAAAAAACCCAACATGATGCACCAAGGGCTTAAGGGCAACCTGGCAAATGCAGGCCACAAAGGTGGTATATCTTCAAACAAATAAATAATCAAGCAGGTAGCATTGTGAAAACATATGCCTGGATCACGCACTGAAATAAGTTTTGAAATCCCAGAAAGTCCACATTTCTCCCACTTTACACACGCCTCTCACTGCTCTTTGACATTCAGAGACAGCAACTGAATACCCCCACCTTTGATTTGCAATTAAATTAAGAATTACTTTTGTAAAAAGCGGTGCTTTCCCCTGCCTCCTTTGTTTTGTGCCTCCAGGCTGCACAGACCCCTATTGCTTGCTGTGTGAGAGACAGCATCATACGGCTTGCGAGGAGCTGCAGGAACTGAAACCAGCTCTATGATTTATAGTACTAATAAGGCTCAACTGCCATTTCTTGTGGTTTCCTCCCAAGTTGTCTTTGATAATTTCTACTTGTACTGTGTTTATTGTTGCTGCTGCTAAGGTTCAGTTGGCAGGTAACTGTTGCACTGTTTTGCAGGATTTGCCTTTCCTGGTTCTCCTTATTGTGTTGTTATTATTAATAAACGCTTATGTTTGGTGAGTGCTAGAAGGGGTCGACAAGGCACTGTCCCCTTACTTCCCCCTGTCATGCTTGGTGCCGTCAGAGGGATGAAAGACACAAGGACACAAGGAGTTTACAATTGCACGGTAAATGCCCCCCTTTCTGGATCACCTGCATGGCAGCAAGGCTGCAGCAACTCTGCTGGTGGCCACTTCTCGACCAGCTAGCCCATGGTGGGGCTGTTCAGGCTTCTTCTTACTCCAAGGATGCTACCTCATAAAGCATAAATTGCACAGGGATGATTTCTAAACGTGCATGCCTCAATGCGTTACTGAAGGGTATCGTCTCTGCAGGTGAGCAGCTGTGAGGGAGATGTGGCTGGTGGTTTCTTTCCAGCACAAATTAGCACCTTGGCTGTGAGCTGCTGTAGGGAAGACAAAGAGATATCCGCCTTTCCTGCCACGGGTGAGACAGTCAGTAACTGTCAGAGGAGAGGTCTTGTGGACTGCGCTCAGCTGCCTGCTTAAATATAACCTCTTGAATTGCTCCAGCATGATCTTGCAGGGCTGGCACTTGAATGCCTCACTGTGGCCCGAGCAGGTTTCATCGACAGGGCGAGGTCCCAGCCTTTTTGTGGCAGGACACAGTTTGCACCAGGAAACTCTGATGGAAGAGAAAGAGGATCCTGATGTTGCTTGGGAGAAAAAGCGTTGTTGGGGGATTTGGAAGTGAAGACACTTCTTGGCAAACAGGAGGACTGAAGGCATGCTGTAGTCTGCTTGTTGCAGCAGGGTTGGGCGAGAAAGATTCTGTCTGTACCCTCTGATTTATGTGTTTCTCTTGTGCTCACTTTTGGATTGCTCACTGCCTGCTTTTGTAAACTTGGCTTGAGTAAAGTCTGTGAAAACAACTGAACATTATCACCCAAGGATACTGGAGAGTCTCTGCTGATTCTCACAGCTCTGCTTTGATAATTTGCCTGGTAGAACATGTGTGGAGTCTTAAGGGCTACACCACAAAGATGTTGATGAAGAGTGGCTGTGCCACTTTTCCTTGCTCCTGAGCCATAGCAGCAGCCCATGGCTGGCTGTAGCTGTACAGATCGTGGAACAGCTCGGTCTAGGATTCCCCTGCTTCATCCCAGGCTGCGCAGACTGTGAGAGGGCATTGGCAGAGGTGGAATTACAGCAGATCCAACAGGTCACATTGGTTGCAAATGTCAGTGCTGGGGCAGAAATATAGCTGCCTGCTTTGCTCTGCTTGGATCCATGTGCCTATGAAAGCTGGGCAAAAAAACAAGAGGGTTGAGTGAAGACAGTGATGTTCGCTGAGATGAGTGCAAAACTCCCTGCTATTTCCCATCTGCCAAGATCTTCAAAGCTTGTGAGGTCACTGTGTTGTCCTTGACAGTTGGCCTGTCGTCTGCTCCAGGGCCACAGAGCCTTTCTTTGTCAGCTTCTCCCATTACATTTCAGTTACCAACTATGCAGCAGACAGAGAGCTATTACATGTTGGGCTGAAGGGCAGAGAAGGGCTCTCAGTGTTGGGTTTATCTGGGCGATGGTGTTGCCATCAATGCTAGAGAACACTCATGGCAGAGCACCTAAGACCTGGCAGTACCTTGTGCCCAGGAGGAGATAAGACCTTGGAGGAAAAAATTTTTAAAGGTGTTGTAATATGAAAGCAGCAGTAGAAGTTGCATAAGGCAGCTTTCCTTACCTTAGTGAAATGCATATATTTGCATTCTGTAGCCTGTCATGTTTCAGGATGGGCCTGAGTTTGAAAGGCTAGTAGGAGCCTATCTTCTTTTTTTGTGATCTGACTTCTTAAGGTAGTATGGAGCCTTCCTAGAAAGTGGCACCCAAGCTTTGGCCAGCAGCAGGTCCCAGATGCTCTGCCACAGAACCCCACTGCTCTCCAAAACTATATCCAGGGGTAGTTCTGGCTGTGGCCATAGCATCTCACTGAGCTCTTGCTGGAAAGAAAGCTCAGTCAAATCAACAACTCCAAGACCAAGCAAGAAAGTTAGATCCATCTGCTGCTTTTCAGAAAGTAGTAAATCATTGCTTCTTCCCCTGCTATACTCATGCACACCCAAACACCCACAGACTTCACAATATGAAGATCCGTTGTCTTTCCTGCTAGAAGGACAATTTCTACTCTAATTTTCTATGCTCGTTTGCCAGTAAAATCAGCTCTTGTCTCAGATGAGGTTTTGAAATCATTCTTGTGGGTAGCTAAAAGGTCTTACCGTTATAATATTTGACATGAATCTTCATGATGCTACACTGGGGTTCATTACTCCTTCCTTCTATCCCAGTGAAGATGAAGTGGGGCAATTGAGGCCATTCAGGAAGTCAGAGATAGGATCACCATTCATGACCCCCTAACTTATCTTCTATAACATACAAGAGGCTCTGACCTGAGTTGACGTGAGAAGCTTCACTGCACTGTTTCCATCATCTGATTGTCTGTGACACAACAAGGCTTTTGAATCAATTTGCTGGTTATTTATATTTGGGAAAAGAGCATTCGCAGAAAAGGTGGAGGGTTTTTCAGGTATTAGTAGGTAGAGTGGATCAGACAAAACTGCAAATCACTTTAAACCAAGGAAAACTTTCTATAGAAAAGCTTTTTACAGTTCTGATTTCCTTTGTTTAGACTTTTTAAAATTAAGAAATGTTTAGTTTGGGGGGCATGAAGGTATTTTTCTTTCTTTTCTTCTTCTTCTTCTTCTTTACCTCCCCTCCAGTTAGACTTTTCCCACTTTGTTACTGAGGAAGTAAGAGTAAGACAGAGCAGGAGAAAAAAAAGGGTCAAAAGACATTAGAAAATCCAAGTGGCACATGAAAATAAAAAATGGGTGAGATTCAGCTGCCTAACCTTAGGCAACAAGAGATATATGAGATACTTTGGGATTCCCTTCAGCTGCAGCTTTGCAAAAGCATGGTCTCTGCTAGGTCCTCTGTCATGTCTGCAGCTGTGGGCAACAGACACACTGGCTTGGGCTGTGAAATCATTGTGGTTTCTATCTTTGTTGAATAAAACAGAATTTTTCTGACAGATGCATTGATTTCTCAAGATTAAAAAGACCACTTCCATATTTTGAAGGACTGAAAAATAACATTCTCTGTACAAGTTTACAAAATTCTCCTTAGAATCAGTGTTAAGGCAATAATGTGTAGCACACCATTAGCTGGCAGGCATGCGCAGACCAGAGGTTTCCCTAAGCTGTTCTTTTTAATGTAAAAGTACTTCTTGGTGTGTTGAACTAATTTGTGACTTTAGCTTGTAGGTGTTGAGTACAGGAATTTGGCTTTTCTCTGGTATGCTAAGTCTCCTGCATACATACATGCTTCAAGACATTGCATGTATGATGATCATATCTACCATTTTGAAGCGTTTTTGTGTTAAAAATGTGTTTGGTGGTGCTCATGACAGGATATTAACTATTTTCCTAAAAATATCGTAACTTAAATAAGCATTTACCCTCAACCTAATCTAATCTAATCATAATCAATACCGATACTGTAGGATCTTGTAAAACATGACCCACATGGCAAGTTCTGCCACTTGTTAATTACGGCCTTGGAGGCAACAGTCAATAACTCCCCAGGGTTAGATGGTTCCTACTTAGTCAGGTGTTTTCACGGAGTACAGCTGACATTCAATAAGGACTTCCGCAACCACAGAAAACTTTATACTACGACATACAAATGAAAAGGCTTAGGAAAGAGAGCAAGTATTTAGAGGATTTTTTTCCCCCAAATCCTGGCTGCAGAGCCCTGCAGAGCAGGCCTTCAGAGAACTGACAAGATAATTATTCTTTTTTGAAAAAAAAAAAAAAAACATTTAAAAGAGGTTTGTGTCTCATACAAAGCCAACACAGCAGCCTGATCTAGCACGTAAGTTACCACAAGTTCTTCTTTAATAAATAAAAGTCCAAACGTTTGGCTTGGGTGCTTCAGTATAGCTTCACAGAAGCATCTGGCAGATGAGAATCTGTCCAAATTAGTCCACTGATGTTCAAAGATGATAATCTTGTTCTTTTCTCTACATTTAATATGAAAACATTTGTGGTGAGAGTAAATTACGGAACGGAAAATGTTTGAAGGAGAAAGGATAGAAGCAAACGTAAGCTCACTGCCTTTTCTTCTCCTGAAGGGAAACTTGTTTTAACTTTGTTTTAAGCCGATGTCTTATGAAAAAAAACCCCAAACACGTGTGCCTGGATTTTTGTGCAACAGTTTTATCCCTATGTTAGTTAGTTCAGAAGTGCACAAAGAGAAAGGTGGATGGCTTGCCTGTAGTGTATATTTGCCCCAACATTTGGTTATTTGTGCTATTTTTCTTTTCTAATTTAATTTATTTATCCATTTGCAGTTACAAATCAAACTGTTTATCTATGCAATATGAAAGAAAGGTTCCCTGGAAATAAAGACCAGGACTGTTCTGCTGGTGAGAAAGCAATGGGTGATATACAGGAAAGGCAAAGAGCAGGGGAGCGTTGGTGCCTTGGGCTGCTTTGGAGGCAGCGTGGAATTCTGAGGGCACCCAAGCAGGAGCCACCTACCAGCATCCTGCTGGAGGGGCAGATCCTAGCTCTGTGTTTCACGTGAGGAATACGTAAACTCACACCAGACTCTGCCTCCAGGCAAAACTGATGCAACACATCTGCCATGTGGGTACTCCCATGCTAATTGCCTTGCATGCATCTTATTCAAGCTCAGCCTACATTCAGATGATGCCGAGTGTGTCATGCTACTGTAACGTAAGAAATGTATGTCACGGTGGCTGGAGATGTTTGTCTCACAGGAAAGAGGTGAGAACTGTATAGGCCTGTAGTCCTGGTATACAGCAAATGCAAAGTGAAAAGGATTAGTTTCTTCCATGTCAGAAACTCATCTTACTTTGCAGTACAACAGATTGAGAGCTCACACATGGCCAGTGACTGCCTCAGCTAAAAGATGCTTCTCTACTAGGTGTGGTAGCATTTTTAACCATTCTAATGTGGTTATAAGGACAAGTCAGGCCCTCATAAGTCTTTCTTTGCCTTATCTGGTTAGACAATGCCCCTTTCAGAACACAGACAAGTAATGTGACACTGTACTACAGCAATCTTAGTTGCACGTCATTCTGATAGTTGAGGTCACTAATGTAACAAAGACACGTGTGTTGATATGAACAGCACACACTGCAAAATTACATTGCCAGTCATTTCTCCTAACAAGCTAGAAAATACCATGATGTGTACTCTGCAGATGAAGTCTTAGTGGTGCCCCCGAATAGCATACAGCTGGGCCTCGCTCTTAAAAATAGCAGCAAGGTATGAATGAATGAATGAAGTTTGGTTCAACGGGAAAGAGAAAACATCACCTCATTAGGAACAGGGGAGTTTGGTTAGGTTTTCTTTCTCTTGATGAAAAAATGCAAAGAAAGAGCTTGTTTCATAATGAAAACTGCATTTAATTAAAAATGAAACATTCAAGCACTGAAAGGAGAAGCGAGATGAAGAGGTTAGATTCAAAGGAGGAGTGAGGAGGTGAGAGATCTGTCCCTCTCCAGTCTAGCGCGCTTGTGGTTAGGGCACAGCCGTGTTCATTTCAGAGGAAGAAGTAGGTTCAGCAAGTCGAAGATGCTAGCGTGACCCTGACACTGTGCAACATTAAACACTTAAAAAGGTTTTGGGTTTTGAATTCAGAGACCTCAGTCTACTTGGTTACCATGGCAAACAATCACCGATAGAAGTCTTTTAACCTTTAATTAAAGATACACAAAAAGGAGGAAAAACAGTTTAAGCACTTGAAAAATAAAGTACTAAGCAAGACTTCCCTTTTTAAAAGCGTCCATTATTCCCCTTCCCTTAGCTGTCAACAATTTTTATAGCAATGCTTCCCTCCCTTTATTTAAGTTCATAGCAGCAGTAGCTGTTCTTGGCAAAAGAGAGATATGCATCAAGACAGACTGGATTCGTTGTTACTACTCATTTTTGGACTCTCCTCTGCTCACTTGAAGACACACATATGTGTGACGGGAGAGAAAAGGACAGCTGAGACAAAAAATATGACTTCCTTTTCTGGCATTGACTTTTACTTGCAGCCTCAATGCTAGAAAAAGGCAAGCACAATACATGGCCTTAGTCCCTCTGGAATCTGGGAAGTTTGTGCTAGTGCCTGCCTCTTTCAGACACTGCTTTTAGGTGTCTCCTCGGCCACAGTTCACAGCTGTGTGGCACAACCTGTATACTTCCTTTCTAGGCCAGTCTGGGTAAATACAAAGTGGAGAGGAGAGAACAAGGAGAGAAGCATATGAGGAAACCACAAAGCAACTAAGAGAGGGGTGACACCAGGGCCCCACATCTTACCTTCCAAGTGGGTTCCCAGGACTGGGTTGAAATTAGTGGAGCTAGCAATGATATATATGTCTTCTGGCCAGAAACCAGCCAGAAACTGGTCAGAAGGTGTGATCACATCAGATAATTAAGTGCCTATAGTGCAGCAGTGGTAACTTAGATCTCATAGTTGGCAATGACAGCAGTTAGGATTTCTAGTCTCTGTCCACCTGTCCTATCATCAGTGTCAAAATGGATGTCCCCAGAGGATGATGAACATGCCACTAGCCACTAGTTAGATTTAGCTCCTGGCACGCCTCTTTTGGTTTGTTGATTTTGGGATTCATGTTCATATCAGCCCTCACCTCAGTACACCCTTAGGGTGATAACAGGGAGACTTTCTGTTTGAACTAATTTGGTCTTCCTTTCTTTAACTTGTGCTGGCTGTACAGGTAATTTTCTTTAGCAGAGTGAGCTGGTTTTTTTTACCACCTGAGCTTTAGCGTATGTGTCTGCCAGATGTAGTGCTTGTGCAGGACGTGCAATGCCCTGCTCTGCTGTTTGCTGTGTCCTGAAGGCACTCTGTTGACAGCACTTTCATGTTCCTTAATAGGCCAACACTCATTAGCACTGATTGAGGAAGCCAGGTGAGCCATTTCCACGTGAGGGTCTCAGCTGAGGGTCTAGAAAAACCTTCTGTGCTGACCAGGACACATCAATGACAGAGAGTAAGAGCAACCCACCTTAGTATGCGGCACAGCAATACCTTATGGAATTCTCCTGGGAGATAAGTGATACTGGTTCAGGTTCCCCCAGGCAGAGGAGGAAATTAAACCCAGGACTCCCACATCCTTTATGAGTGAATAAAAAGTGGCTCTTTTCCTCTCAGCTCTGTGAATATAATCCTGACATTTTTTCCAGGAAAGCAATTTGCTAAGTCCACACTGAATTCAACAATTGTTTCAGGACAAAGGAAAAAGCATTTTTCAAATAGAAAAATACTGACTAAAAAAAAATTCTCCTAAACATATTGACAATAAAATGACCAGACAGACCCCACCTCTCCGCCACTTTACAGCCAATAGCTGTGGGACAGGGAGGCTCTAATGCTCACAGGCAATGGTAGAATGTATCTGGTGATGTAAAAACTTGGTAGGAAAAAAACATTTTGAGGGAATAATGAAATTCTCTGGGAATGGCAGACGAAAACCAAACACTGGCTGGACTGCTTTGAATCCTGACACAACCATGGTGGTGTACAGGAAAACCCGAGAGGAGTAAACACACTCTATTTGCTGAGATGTGACAAACGTCCTTGTTATAATTAGGTACTAAAGGCCTGAAAAGGTTCAAACTTCGTTTTTGTCAGAGTTTAAAGAGTGGGCTGCATAAGGTCTTTCTGGCAACTGTAAGACTGAAAGAGGAAGCAGAGGAAAAAGGGTTCTCTACTTTCCTGACCCTATTTACTGAATTCAGAACTGTGCCTGTTGGTGGCCATGTCCAACATGGACAACAAGAACTGACGGAAATAAAATTCTGAATAGTGAGATGCTCTGCTACCAGAGAAAACCTACCTGTAAGAACAAAACAAAACATCAAACAACTGCATTTTTTTCCCTGCCAGCCTCTTTCCTGTCTTGAGAGAGGAGTAGATCACTGCGTGTGTTTGTGTGTACATGTGTACATGTGCGTGCACACATTCAAGGCTGAGGATGGGTCTGGGAAGGAGTAAACAAGGAGCAGGCAACAAGTATGCCCGTGATGGCAAGTGGTGTCAGCTGGTTGCTGTTACCCCACCCTGCACTTCCTCTCTTGTTCTGAAGGAATGCAGTTGTGGACACATTCCTCCTTCCTGCTTGGAGCTCAGTGCTCTGGAAGGCACACTGGTAACCTCAGCAAGAGGGAAACCTGAGACTGACTGTGTGTTTGTTGCCTGCTTTACAGAGGTGGAATGAAGGAGTAGAGATGTTACTCAAATGCTAAGCACCAGGCCATGTAACTGGCTTGTTTTCTCCATGGTTAAATGGGGACAGAAGAACTATGTGTCCTCTTCAGGCACTTCAAAAGACTGTGGGGTATGGTTAGACTATGAATCCTTCCTCAGCAGAGGTAATGTTTTATTAGTAGTGGTATTATAGTGATGTGTGTTTCATTGCCCCCCTGTCTGGTCAGGACCCAAGAATTTCTTCCAGGGTAGCACACTGAACCAGTACATGGGTTGTCTGGAGATGTAAAGAACCATGGCTGGTTGCTGAATGCATTAGTAGTGTCACTGAGGTGTGATCCACAGGACAGAAGGGTAGTGGTGCCAGCCTGTGATCATAGAATCATAGAACAACCAGGTTGGAAGAGACCCACCGGATCATCGAGTCCAACCATTCCTATCAAACACTAAACCATGCCCCTAAGCACCTCGTCCACCCGTGCCTTAAACCCCTCGTGAATCAACCACCTCACTGGGCAGCCTCTGCCAGTGCCCAATGACCATTTCTGTGAAATTCTTTTTCCTATTGTCTAGCCTAAATCTCCCCTGGCAAAGCTTAAGGTCATTTCCTCTTGTCCTGTCCCTTGTCACTTGGGAGAAGAGGTCAGCACTCTCCTCTCTACAACCTCCCCTCAGGTAGTTATAGAGAGCAATGAGGTCTCCTCTCAGCCTCCTCTTTTGCAGGCTAAACAACCACAGCTCTCTCAGATATTTCTCATAGGGCCTGTTCTCCATCCCCTTCACCACCTTCATTGCTCTTCTCTGGACTCGCTCCATCCTTCTTGTGGTGAGGGGCCCAGAACTGAACACAGGATTCAAGGAGCAGTCTCACCAGTGCAGAGTACAGAGGGAGAATAACATTCCTGGACCTGCTGGTCACACTGTTTCTGGCATAAACCAGGATGCCATTGGCCTTCTTGGCCACCTGGGCACACTGCTGGCTCATGTTCAGTCAGCTGTCAACCAACACCCCCAGGTCCCTCTCCTCCAGGCAGCTTTCTAGACAGACTTCTCCTAGTCTGTAGCTTTACACAGGGTTGTTGTGCTCCAAGTGCAGGACCCAGCATTTGGCTGTGTTAAGCCTCATGCCATTGGTCTCTGCCCAGCGGTCCAGCCTGTTCAGATCCCTTTGTAGAGCCTCCCTGCCCTCCAGCAGAATGACACTTCCACCCAGCTTAGTGTTATCTGCAAAATTCCTAAGGGTGCACTCAATGCCTTCATCCAGGTCACTGATGAAGACATTGAACAGGGCTGGACCCAGCACTGAGTGCTGGGGAACACCGCTTGTGACTGGCCACCAGCTGGATGAGACAGCATAGGAGACCATGGAGTAGAGTAAGCAATGATGGTTGTCTGGAAATGATGTCACAGTTTTAGTTTTCTGCTGGATGAGTTCCCTGTTCTACCTTCCTGCTAGGCCACCCAGATGTTACTGCCATCAAGAAGGAGCAATAAAAATGTGTGTGGAGGAGAGGATAAGACATGTTGATTGGTCTTATCCTACATAACAAGCTCATCCAGAGTGAGCATGTGAACATGAGCTCCTCTGATCTGTTACGTAGAAGTTGTCATAAATGCCGTGCTGCTTCATAACTCCTGTGATTTTGGGAAGGGAGGGACTTCATCAGGTGAGATGCGGAGTGAATTACACAGCAAATGGCCAGGCCACCGTGCAGGAGCACACGCTTGCCCATGGCAATGCAAGCTGGTCCTTAGCAAAGGGTAATGGATGGAAAGGCTAGCACACAGGCTGCATATTTGTTTTGACACACACCTTCCTCACCCCTTCCCAGCCAGAACAGGCTCATATACATGGTCATATGCACATGCATGCTCACGTGCAATCAGGTACAATATGGAGTGAACAGGGATGGAAAAAGATACTTGCCTTTCCCCAGTAGCGGTAGAAGAGAATTGCTCCTGCACTGGCCAACACAGGCAGCAGTATCAAGGCTTTCTTTATCGTGCTTGCTCTTAATGCCATGCACTGTGTGCATTGGGTGGTCCAGGTAGAGAAGGAGCAGAGATTTGCTGACATGGGCTGCTTGGCCAACCTGTCATCAAATCTGTGCAGGTGCAGTGGTAATGAAACCTAGTGTGCTCAGAGCCCCTTGCTTTCTCTGTGGATGGTTCTGTCACTGACTGCTTTTCCCACTGCCAGGCTGGGACACGGGACAGAAAACAAAGACTTGTGCAATTAGACTGCACATCAACACTTTAAACCACTTTGAGTCTAAACAAAGATTGGTAAGAAGAACAAGACTACTTGCTGATGCCCTCGAATAGCAAACTGCGGCTCTATGAGGCAATACACAGAGATATAGCCAAGTGTTATAGACTACAAATCCAGCCCTGAAGCTTGCAGAATAAACCCTTTGATCAGCAAGACTAGGGTTACTGTAGGGTCAGGGTTGACATAAAACCAGCCAATCAAGCAAGACCACCCACGTATTTAAATTAACCTTTTTTCTTTTGGGCAATACAATTTTCTTTAAGGATTTTATTCTTTTCTGCATGGAGATCTGTGTGGCTCTGTTTGCCTCTGCACATCACTGCTGTGATGGATGCCGGCATTGTTATTCAGATACTTAGGCCAGTAATATTGTAGAGGAGAAACGAGCAAGGTTGCCAGAGGTTTTGTTTTAAAACAGTCTTTTGAACTCAAGGAACTTTCCAATAATCACTACATACTTTCATTAAAAAAAAATCAAAGAAACCCCCTCCCCATGTCTTTAAATTTTACATGTAATTTAAAAAATGCACAAATATTCTTTCATTTCTTTTTTTGCAGAGAGGGAACAGAATCAATTTTCCATGGTTATGCCTCCTGCCAATTGTTTAGAATTTCCAGGATTTAATCTTTCATCCATGTGTGTATCCACTATTTACCTTTGAATGAGATAATGCATAATGCATTAGGCTTTATGGAAATGAACCAAGAAAACCTGCTTTTTGAAAGGAGAAGGTTTGTACGCTCCCTTTATGGCCAAGTAAAATTAGTACCAATGTTGCAATAACACTGAAGGCACAGAAATGTACAGGTTAACTCAATATGAGCTCAGAAGATGTCACATGGGAGGGGAAGCATGTACAGTGTAGTGATCCTGCACCCTTCCTCTACTTGAGGCTTAGTACTAGCGAAACAACACCAACGCTGTAACATAAGTATGCATGGGATGTTCACTGTCTTCTGGCCCTAAATGGACTAGATCTTTGCTAGTCTGTAAGAACCTCAGGGAGGTTTAGGAATTATGCAGTAACATGATAAAAATGTAAAAGAAAGGTGCAGAAGTCTGTGAATACACCTACTACAAGCAGAAGGACAGAAGTCCTTGTGAGTAACTAGAGATCATAAAATGTAGGGTCGTTTTGAACAACAAGTATCTACAGAGCTACAGATCATTCAATAGGTGTTCTCTGGACACAATTATCCATGGTTTGAATGCAGTTTTCTGCAGTACCTACAGCTGAGAATTAAGTAACTGAAATGGATTCTGGCTTTTTTTTCTTTGTAAAGAAGAGGTAGCAGTAGCTTTGATGTAGATCGGACATGATGCTGTTCCATGCTCTGAGTGTTGGGCCTGTCTGCTACCGTTAGTAGAAAGAAAGCAACACTCTGACATGCCTTTCCTCTCTCTCTGCTTCACATGTGTATACGTACAGCTATGGAGTCTCAAAGAGCCAGAAACTGCAGAGATCTTTGAAGAGGTTTCCTGTCTAAGGAGCAGTGGGTGTGAGCAGAAACTGGCCTGTTATGGGGAGTTTTGTCTCAGCCTTCTTCTCATGCTAAGACTCGGTGCTTTTTTCCTGCTGTCAGATATTTTTTCCTGGCTAAAGCAGGGATTAGGCTCTTGCTGGAGCACATGCACAGGGGAGTTGCACACTTCTGGCCTATCTGTTGTTAGCTGGTAAACTGTGACAGAAGCATAAAAGAAAAGCAAAGAGGTTACAAGAACACAAAATCAGTGCACAGGCAGGATCAAACTCCAACATGCTATTTTACACCATGAGATGGAGAAATTTGCTGTGGCTTTCTAAACTTTCGCATCCTCTTACTCAGTGGTCAAGTCACAGTTCTTCCTTCACAGAGAGGCCAGGTAGCCACAGGCAGCACCAGGAAACATAGTATTTTGATTTTAAAACCACAATTCCCTTGTGGCCCCAAGTAAACAACGAAGCTGTGATGTGAGGAGCACCATAAACAGTTAAGGAGGGCTCCCTGACAATTGACCCTGTAGGATCAAGACCCTGTTGTGCTACATTTTGCTAGAAATGCTATGCCTTTCTTTTTGAAAATGGTAAGCCTGTGTGTCTGTCTTCTCCTGATACAAACCAGGAAGACCTGTTAACAGTCACTGAGGGAACACATTTGGAGAACCAGTGTAAGAGTGAAGAGATTGAGGACAACAGGCCAAATTAATTCTATTGTTCCATGGGGCTGATGTTCCTGATGAAGGTGTATCTTCCACTGAGAAATCATTCAGCAATACATGAACATGCTGTTTGATGCCAAGTCATCATTCCAAGTGAAGTAGTTGTCTTTCAAAACAGCTTTTATGTAAGCAAAACACAGAAGAGATGTGAATTTCATTCAAGACAAGAAAGTAACCTTTACCTCACTGCAGAATTGTAACAGGTGTCTTATAAACGGTGCTTGTTTCATCCATCTGAATGGAGAAGAGACAGGGCTGGGCCTGGGCTTTGTTGCACACAGAGGAGCTCCTACATCTGCATGCTGCCCTCACAGTTCCCAAAGGTATCTACTTGGGCCCCATAAGCTTGGTTGACGTGCACTTGAGAAAGCTGAGCATGGCAGCCTCACCCAAAGAGGTGTCATTTCTACAGGGAGAGCAATCAGTGAGGGACTGCTAAAGGAAAACAGGGAGTCTCGGTTCCAGCAGGAGATGAGAGGAAGTACCTTCCTAGCAAGTTCTCCTTCCAGTAGGCTATTTGAATAGTGACCTTGGAGAAGAGTATAGATAATGAATTTATCTCTTTTGAGAAGTTTTGGAGAGTCTCTCGCAATTTTATGCATGTTGGCTAGACAGCCTTGCCTTGGCAAAGTACCCTTGCTTGTGCCAGGGACCCAGATATCTGCTGACTCATCCAGCAGACTTGAGAGGGGTTTTCAAAAAAGGCTGTGCTTCTTGAAAGACAAAATAAATTGTAAGGGGATCTGTGAAGGCATCCCTACTGTGCTTGTCACTGGCATTTGTAGGCAGCACAAAAGCAGAGGGATCGGTAGATGATCAGATTGGGATATGTATCTTCACTGGGAAGAAGCTAGAAATCAGTGGAAGAAAATTTGGAGAGGGGGCCTTCAGCATGTTGGGGATGGGGTTAGCAGCTGGAGTACTTTCATGCCCAACACAGGTCTACAGAAAAAGGGCAGAGTGAGTCTTTAAAGGGTGAAGATCAGCCAATTACAAACATTTGTCAAGGAGGGTTAGTCACCTTGTTAAAGTGAGCAAGTAACTTCGTTCAAGCCTTCTTCTGCCAGGCTCCCTCCTAAACATAGCATTTCTGGTCACTCTGTTTAGTAGCAGGTGTTTTCCCTTCTTTGTATGAAATTAAGTTAATCGGGTTTTTAAGAGAGGGCTTGGGAGTGTCTACTTCTCCCAAGAAGAAAAAGAACTCCTACAAGTAACTTTCCAAAACAGAGAAGAAACTGGTTTGTAATGGTATTCAGAGCTCACAGATACCCACAAACCACGGAGATGCAGTCTTAGGTAGAAGAGGCTGCTTGAAGCCAGCCTGAGGAACAAACACCATCCCTTTTAGTACTTAGTACTGTCCTCTTTTCCCCTTCCTATATGCCTTTACCCTGAAAATGGATAACAGTCTCTGAGCAGCTTTCCCATGAACTAAACACTTGCTCACTCTTTTCCTGCTAAGAAGGAGTGGGAGGCATGCTCACCCAGAGGTGTGAGCCTGACAAGTAGGAAATAAGACTGTTCCTGTAGTCCTGAAAAGAGAAGATGTTAGAGTGGAACCCCTACATCCCTTTGTAACTGTGCAGTAGTCAATGATTGCAGTAACTGGTCTCAATCAAGAGTGATTAATGAACTACCCATGTTTGTACCTAGCAGATGCTTGTATGAAGAGTGTGTCTAGGGTTTGGAGGCAAACAAATACACCATTTAACACGCAGACACACTTGCAGTGAAGATGAGTCACACTGCATCACTGTTTTTTTGGGCAGGGGGTGGATTTAACCCTCACTGAATGAAAGAGTTGCTGATATAGTCAAGTTGAGAACAGGATGCGACACGTTAGTCTAGTGCATTGACATCTGCATATCTGAGAGAAAGTGCTTGTTTTCACTAGAAAAGCAGCAAGGCTGTCTTTTGAAACATTTAAAGGAAATTAAGCTTTTAGAGGAAAAGAAGTGAATATATTTGATAGGAAGCTTTGAATCTCTCTGGACTTATCAGAATGAAAAGACTTCAGAATTTCTATGTGTGCATCTTTTTAAACTGTGTGGTCTGTTTTGGGAGTCGCAAATAAATAGATTTGCATTTTACTTTCACCTGTCATAGGAGTGATTGCAAGGTAATGGACTAACAGCAAAACGCTGTTGATCTAAAATTAAAAGAATGTATCCTTCTAAAGCAGGGCAGTTCATGTTGAGAGCAAGCATCAGAAGGGTAGGAGAGGGAGATGTGTTTTCCACTGACGAGCACTGACTAGGAGACCTCTCTGGCATATAGCAAAGGAAGAAAATGCATGCTTGAATGCTTAAGTCCTGAATTAATTTTGCATAAAGAAGAAAACGTCCAACTTTTGCCTGGTAAGCACACCCTTTCCCTCCCTGCTTTCAAGCCCCTTGGGATTCCAGTACTAATTGCTGGCATCTAAAACCTTGCGTAGGGGCCACACTATGCCAGGTAAAGGAGAAAGAAACCTGCCATGGTTGTGGCACGAATCCCTGGGCACATCAAGAATCAAGACACAAGCTCAACCTATATCTGTTCCTGTATTTAAAAGTGTTACAGAGAAGCGCTGCACAGGCATAGTGTAAACGTGCTAAAAGGTAATTAGGACACAAAGGAGGACTTAATTCTTCGGTAATATCAAGGCAAACATGTACCCTTCCTCCAAGGAAAATAAAACAAATGTTATCTACTTCCATAAGGGGTGGAATCAAAAGCAATCAAAAAGTCACCCATACAGCATGTGACAGCAGCACCGTTGGATCTCATCTCGGTCTTTTAGCTCTTTGTGCTGCCACGCGGAGAGAGCCATGCTCAGCCTGGTGACTCTAGGTCCTTATCCACAGCAGGTTAGATTATCGCCCTAGAGTCCTCATGAATTTTGCATGGCAGCAAACTCTGAACCTTATACTACATGTGTGCATTTATATAGGAGACAAAAAGTAAAATTAAACAGAGTATGTAATTAGGTATTTTATGCTACATAATATTCTAGTAAGGTTTAAAAGGCATATTCAGCATTTGCTAATGGCCCAAATTGAGGTCCATATGCTTTTATATGTCTGTCTCCCGACTTCCATATGACACAGAAACCTACGTACATTATACATTTAAGGCCGGGCAGGATTTGTGCTCATACCTGGACATCTTTCTTGTTAGGCCTCTGTTCTGGAAAGCTACTCCTTTGAACCAGCTCTGCCACTCTTAAAAGTGTCTGTGGGGAGATATGCAAATATGGCTCACACAAGGGTGGCCAGTTAGTCACTTCTTTGCTAATGCAGGTAGACCAAAGCTTGTTTGAACTGTGGCTACTGTGCAGAACTTCAAAAAATTTACTTGTATTCTATACACTGCCTACCAATTAGCATTCATCTTCGCAAAAGCAGGAACACTAAGGTGATGCAGCAGGTATAGGGACTGTTCTAAATGTCGCTAAATGCTGAGACTCCCTGCCCTACCTGTGTCTCCATCTGGTTGACAAAGAGCTTAAAAGAATAACAAGTGCTCACAGCCACAGGTTACTGAAGTCACCCATCTGCACGGGGCCTCCGATAATATGTAGTCCTGGGCACGGCCAGTTTCCACCAAGAGAGCCACTGAGGATCTTGGGTGTATGGGGCTCTCCAGCAGAGCCCACAGCATTGCTGGGGCTGGGACTGTGCTAACCATAGACAGGAATATTGCACGGAAAATATCCTGAGTGCAGACAGAACCTTTGGACAAAATGAAATTGGGACTGTGTTTCACCCATTGACTGGAATGGAGCAGAATATGTTTTTATTTGGAAGGCTTTACCAGCCAAATTGGCTTTCAGCATCCGCTGCAAGGGCCAGCCTCCTCTTGCCACAGGTCCCTGGTGTGGCTGAGCAGAGCTGCTTTCAAGACTGAAGCCTTCCAATATTGGCCTTTAGCCCAAAACATGTGAAAATCTCATGCCTAGCTTAAGCTGCCTAGAGGAAAAAATGTCTTAACATCTCTCTAATGATCTGGAGCTAAACACGATTTCTTTGACAAAGGTTGTAACACAAATGTTGTCTAGCTTCTCTTTGTCATGGTTTGTAAAACTGCCTTATGCAAATGAGTTTTAAAGAACAGTTGAGTCCTACCTGAGGTAGCCAAGCAAAACTGCTATTGCCTCTTAGGCAAAAAAAGTGCTTATAGGCACATTTTTTTTAAAAGTGTTAACACGATTTCTCAGGTCAATGTAGACACTCCCCGCAGGGCTGAAATCAGGCCCGTGTTTTTTAAAAAATAGCAGAAATAGGAAGGATGTTCCAGCTGACTTAAGTTTTCAGGAGGTTGTAATTAGTTGGGAATGAACAATAGGCAAATGTTTGTATCACATGAGGTGAAGCACTGTGATGGACTGGATCGATTTAGGGAATGGATGCTGTGTCATTGCAGTGCCCTGCATTTGCTAGCAACTTGTGCCTTTGAGGAACCCACAGTAGCACTTGTAGCTTAGGCACTGGGCCACTCACCCACTGTGGTCCTGAGCCAGCATGGCAGAAGCTGGCTTAAGGTCCTTCAACCCTCACTTTGGGGTTCCAGGTCTTCTTCCAGTAGCAGAAGGTCTGTGGCAGACAGTAGCTGGTAGATACCAATGCTGTGTTGCTAATCTCTGTGTGTGATATAACATGATGTACGAGAGGAGTCATACCTCAGTGCTACCTGTCTTGATAGTATTTTTTAGTTAAGTGACATTTACCCTCTGGACTCTCCCCCATCCCTTTTAAGTGAAAAAAATGGAAGAAAAGAAAGGTAGCTTGCATTCTGATACTGGGTCAGTGGATATGGAATAATTCAAATTCAGCACCTTCCTCCAAGCTATGTGGTACCCAAGGGACAGTATCTTACTCTGCTCCTTCCTATCACTCTGTGCACTTGTAGGGGCTTATGGTATTACCGCAAAACACTCCAGACATGCACAGCATGAAGAAACAAGTTGAAAGGTACATTTGGATGCTCCAGACTCACATCAGATAAACTCACAGGATTCGCGTGGCCTCTGACACCAGGTGATTGCAAATAGTAATAAACACAATCCAAATTTAGGTTGGCACATGCTTTCCTTGCAAGATGGAAAAAATAACTGGATTTTAACAGACTAAGTGGTTAGACAACTTTGTTAATTCAGACATAAACCTGTTAGCATAAAATATTGCCAGAGGTCTGAAATGGCCTCAGACAGTTTACATTTTTCATCAGGATTGCTTTTAGAGACAACTAACCCTTTCTCTCCCTAAGAATAATGTTGCTTTTCCACAAGGCAACCCAAAAGCCAATCTCTTTGTACACAAGAGAAATGCCTCTAATCTAGACTTGATTAGACTGATCATTATATAATGGCTTTAGAAACTCTGGACAAAATAGAGCAGTGGGTTTAGCTGACGGTAATGTCAGATTGCTGTCAATAATCCCCAGCAGATGCAAACGTGTGACCCTTTTTCCCCTTAATTGTTGAATATTTATTTTTATCTTATAATGTTAATAAGGTTTATTGTACTGCAGAGAGAGCTGATATCACATGACCTTCATCTTCCTGACTCACAACAAAACCCAAAACATTACACTGCCTGTCACGTCCTGTTGTTTAATGATAATGTGTAGGTTAGTTGCTTTTCTTCCCCACACAATATTATTTATTCCTTTTGGACTGCCTTCCCCTATTTGGAGTTGCCATCGTGCTGAGCGAAAAAGCGTGACTGAAATAGGAGGTTCTGGAGCACCTTTTCAGTATGAGCACCAGGAAAAAAACAAACCAAACCAAAAAATTATAACTAGTTTTTAGACAGCACTTGATTAGTTTATGAATGGCATTATAATATGTGATCGCCTGCAAGAGCAAGGGACTGGGTGAAGCAGGAGGGACCTAGTAACTCAGTCTTCCTAAATAAGACCTAGATAAAAGCCTGAGTAACCCCAGTCTCAATAAACCAAAACAGACTATGTGAAGGACATGGGAAGAAAAAAATCAGACAATTTTCATTTTCTTTGGAACAAAATTAACTCCACTCATGTACATTTGAGATGGCAGGAACCCAAAGTAAAGGTCTGCATCTGGTCCTCTATTTGTGCTGTGCTGAGCCAGGATCCCCAACCCAGATAACTCATTTTGGATCAGCCATGTTGGTATTGCACAGAATGTAAGAATCAAATTTATACGGACGGAAGAATGCAACAGCTTGGAGAGCTGGGCTGTAGCTTAGGCTACACCTTTTCACAGCGCTGCAAGAAAAAGTGTGGTTCATTCGTAGGTGGATTATCTGGATCTTGAATTCACACACCTGGGAATGAACTGTTGTGTCCAGCAATTGCTTCCCACTCCCTCCACAGCAAGGAGAAAACCATAGCGTGCCTCAGGCCCAGTATTTCCTGCCAGTTCCTGGGGCAGAGCAACTGGTGCACACCATTCAGTTCTTGGCCCTGTCTCTAAACTAAGCAAGGATGTGGAAACCCTTGTCAATATTTTCAGAAAAGCAAGGCCAGGGGTGGGGATGCACAATTAAGAAGCACAGAATATCTGGGAAGTTCAGCCCCTTGGGCAGTTGGTACCAGCCACCCAATGTGACCTGGCGATGAGTGGTCTCACTGGAAATAAGGAGACTAATTGTGGAGGAGGTAGGTCCTCCACCTTCTTCAGGCAGTCAGGCAGATCCTGGTTCTGGCTTTGCTTTAAGAACTTGGCAAGGGATGCAGCGGGAAGCCAGGAAGATTTAGCGTACTGTCTGTGCCAGAAATCTCCAGCTGCAGAATTCTAAACACAAACTTTCTATATCCTCAAAACAGTGAAGATAAGTAATTTTTGGGTTTGTTACACATTTTAAATGGAGTGAGAGCCCTCAGCTATTCCAACACACTCCCTTTGCAGGTTCATTAATGAGACCTATGGGAATTGGATTGGTTTCTTTTTCACTCTGTTATTTGGACTGTGAGAAAAAAAAAATGGAGAAAGGAAAAGCTATTTTCATGCCAGGACTTTTTTTTCTGTTTCAAAACTGAAATGTTTACCATGCTTCTGCCGTTAAGTCCAGAAATTTGGGGTATTTATTAGAGCTACGCAGGGACTGGTCTAGATTTTTGTGTGTTGTTAATTTTACTTAGATCTCTGATCAATTATTTACATTGCTTTTTAAAACATTATTTTGTGGTATGAAAATAATATTTCCTGATATAAAAATAATGTTTCAGTCCATGTGGTAGTGAAAGTACATAGTACTTTTAATTTGTTCGAAGTGCTTTGTAGGCATTAGCAAAATGAAAGTTAGGGTGCACTTGTGAATTAGGCAGTACATCACAATCATAGTGGCACGAAACCCAGGTCTCCCTCCCTAATGGCTTTGCACCAGTGTCACTATTTGGACAAGGGGTGATCAGTTTTACTGGGATAATTAAAGCTCCACAACCCCCAAGACTTGTTGCAGTTATGCCAGAAATGGAAGTACTGTATCTGGGTCTGGCTGTCCCCCAAAAATTGGTATCAGCACTCTTCCACTGACTCTAAACTGACATAGGCTAGGTCTTGGTTTTCAGCCTGTTACATCAATACTGATATAGCTAATGCATGACAGATGTCGTGGTGAAATCATAGATCCATTGAAGTCACTGGCAAAACTCCCATTCATTTAAATAGCCCCAAAGCCTTGCTCAGCACAATTTAGGTTCTGTGTGTAGTACCCAAAACACAGGTCACCCTGAGTTACAACATGGCTGTTCTCCCAGCACAGGAACAAAACTAAAAGTGGCAGAAAAGTGGCAGTGTATCTGGATGTGTTCCTGTAGCTGGTGTCCTCGGGCATTTGCACATGGTAGGCAAATCCAGTGGGGGCAATTGTCACAAAAACCCATTTCTGCCTGACACTTCTCTTCTGCCATCCTGCAACACCTGCATGACACCTACAGAAGTCACTGTACTGGGCAAGCAAAGCTTTAACCAGTTTTGAGACAATTTAGTATTGAAAGGGAAAGAAGAAGAGTTTGTACTGCATTAAATTTCAGCTTCCCACTGGTTTCCTACCGGTTTGGACTTGAGACCTGAAAACCTTGACCCCACTGTATGCAGTTTCACTGGTGGCTCAAGTGTGGCATTCAGTGCACAGTCTCTGAAAATCCCAGGGATTTCACACTGCACTCATGTTCTGTGAGCCAGGATATTTCCATGCTCTGCCTGCACTACCCTATTTTGCTTTACTTTGGAGCTGTGTGTGTGTCTGTGTCCTGTGCATGGATGAATATGCAAAAAATGTCTTGTGCAGGCACAAGAAATTCTGCTCTATGTCTCCTTATGGGAAAAATCAACATTCTGGGTTTTTTTGGTGGTCCTCCTTGAAGAAGTTCATGTGCCAGAAGCATCATGCTTACTACTCTTTGGGAGTCTGTGGGAGGTTTTGATTCCTCAGTGAGGAAGAATTAGCATCCACCTCTCTATGGGCTGATCTGCTGAGAAACAGTGTCTTGCACTCCTGTTAGGATTTACAATGTTTGTTTAAAGTTAGGCAGGGTGTATCTGCAACATACCACGATGAAGTGAAGCCAGAATGTACTAAGGATAACTTCATTTATCATTAAAATAAACCAGCCAGCATTATGGGCTGTGATGGCAAAGATGAGGCTTCTGTTTTCGTCAGAGGCAAAAACTCTCCCATCCTCATGCCAATTCTTATTCCCCACTTCAGTCCTTCCAAAGTGCTGTCCAGCCCCACTGTGTATAAGGAAAAGTCCTTAACAATCAGAACACTGGCTGAAGAGTGAAACAGATAGATCATCAGGGCAGTATGATCCAGATCACTTAACAAGATAGATATAACCCCCCAAAATATATCTTTTTGTGTAGCCAAACACTAGGACTTATATCCAGAAACAGAATACAAAACACAGTCCTAGGAGTGCAGGGAACTTCAGATCTAGAAAGTACTGACCCTGAAAAAGATGAATGTTTCTAAGAGTTCAAGAAGGTTGTGGCTGAGGTGAGGATGTATCCAAGAAAGGCCACAGAACAAAATGACTAAGTACTGGAAAATATGGCTTGAAGTGACAGACTGGAGAAGACACTCCATCTGTTTAGCTTAACGAAGACAAAGTTGAGAGGATGACTTGATCACAGTCTCTAAGTACTGACATGGGGAACAGAAATGTGATAATATAAAGCTTTTCAATCCAGCTGACGCAACTATAATATGATCCAACTAGAAACTGGAAGCTAGACAAATTTTGACTACAAATAAGGTGCAGATGTTTAACATCGAGGGTAATTAACCAGTGGAACTAATTACTAAGGACTGGGGGGGGACTATCACCAAAACCTTCAAATCAGAATTAGATTTTCCACACTCACACCTCCCTTCACTTAAGGTGTGCTTTAGTTCATTCAGGAGTGAATTAAAAAATGTCATTCACTGCATGTGTTATTCAAGAGCTTGGGTTAGGTAATCAAGCCACCTTGCTCTGCCTTTGCAATCTGCACCCTTGCAATTCACTGACCCTCAGAGTACCTAGATACTGCACAGAAAACCTACCCAAATTGGCTCATGCTCTTAATTTTTTACCCTGGGCTGTTAATTGAGGGGACCAATAGGTAAAAGTGAGAGGAAAAGGGTGTCAGGAATGGGATCATAGATACCCCTCGTGAAAGCCTGTGCACTATCTTGGTGATTCAGTTACTTCTTAAAAGACATAAAGGAATGAAAGAATTAAGATGGCAAATGTAATTGTCTGCCCTGCTAAAAACATTGCAGGCAAAATGAGCTTTCATGAAAGATACTAATAAAATATTGTGTTCCTCTTGCTGCGACCATACTGAATTTGGCCAGGGCAAGAAGCACCCTAGAAATCATCAGATGAAGAAGAGAATTCACTCCCTATCTGGACTGAATTCATACTGGGGAGCAGTAGTGAACCAGCACATTGCTCCTGGCATGTTACAGGCAGTAGAACTGCCACCATCTGCAGTCAAACCCATGTTAGCATTCAGTCTAAGAAAACAGACAGCCCAGGATCAGCAAAGTCTTGGGTGCAGCAACCAAGAGGGAGGCATACGGGCTGGCTTAGGGGCCTGTGATGGATGGACCCCTGGTCAGGATTTGCACAGTCCCTGGTGGAACCCCTGCTGTGTCCCAGCTCCAACCTGCCTGCTGCTGGGAGGCTGAGACTGACAGGACATGTTGGCCCTTCAGCTGGGCTCAGGGTGAGGGAGCCCGTGATGTGAGACAGGATACAGACAACCTCTGCTCAGGCGTGAAATTTTAAGCTGAAAGATGGCGAATTCACAGTAGATATTGGGAAAAAAAAATTCTGTGAAGGTGGTGAGGCACTGTCACAGATTACCCAGAGAAGTCATGGATGCCTCATCCCTGGAGGTGTTCAAGATCAGGTTGGATAAGACACTGAGCAACCTGATACAGTGGAAGATGTCCCTGACCATAGCTGGAGGCTTGGAACAGGGTGATCTTCAACCCAAACTATTCTGTGATTCTGTGAAATGGGTGGGAGCAGGGAAGGATAGGAGGCATTTGAGGTTTTGCTGAAGCAGCAACTGTCTCTCCTCATGTAGTTGTAGTGGTAGGACTCAGAGTCTGGGCAGGGTATAACCACAGCTGGGGGGCAGAATGATAAGGGGAGCTCTTCCAGGCAAAGCACAGTGTCACCCTGGCCCAAGGTGTCCCTGCCAGCTTTCCAAAGCCTTCCATGACATTCTAGAACCTTCTGGAGCCTCTTAGAACCTTCCAGGTCCTTCTCCAGCCCTGTTCAGGTTGAATATAGCACTTTCAGAAATGAAGTGGCTGAACGGATGTTGTGAACGCCTGTTTGCCCAGCACCCCTGTCCCCCACATCTCTTGGCTGTCTCTGGCAAGGTCTGGACCTGCCCTCCGCTGAGAACAGGCAGAGCCGGGGGGAAGGGCTTCTCAGCTGCCTGCTTGCACCTGCCAGGGCTCGCAACTGCAATTAGTTGCACCCGGTCGAAGCCAAATTGAGGCCCCTTTCAAACCGTAACTCTGTGCATTTTGTTTCCAAAGGGAAGTTCATCTTTTATGTGCATGCAAAATGGATAAAACCCAAGGAATGTTTTCTTTTTTTTTTTTTTCCTTTCTTTCCCCCTCTTTCTTTCCCTTCTCTGAATCAGGCAGGGATTTATTTTAAAAAAAACCCCACTGCTACAGTGGGAGATGCAGTGGCTTGAGGTTTTTAGTGATCCTTCTGTTGTGGCTTGGGAAAGTTTATTTATTTTTTTCAAAGCACAGGCTCAACGTGTGTCCTATTTTTAGTGAGGGGATCACTGGTGTAGGTGGGTGAGCTGAACCCCCTGCCCTGCATTTGGGAAGTCTGTACCCTTTGCCCTGAGCATGGAGAGGATGGGAGGATGCAGTTCTGCTGCCTGTGGGAGGTCATGCACCCTGGGGACGCAGCAAGACCCTCTCGAGAGCAGTGTGGGTAGGGACCAACCAACACCGGGTAGGCTTTCCTTTGCTCTTTTCCTCCTCCCTTGCTTCTCCGTATTGTTTTTCTGCACCCACATCCTCAATCGCCCATGTGTTGATCTTACCTCCTGAGGAGGCTGCTGGTGCGGTGGTCTCCAGCCCTGCTGAAGCAGTTCATACAAAGGCAGAGCTTCCCTCCGGGTGACTGACAGGAGGTGCTGATTCAGTGCCGTGCAGGGGATCTGGCAGCAACCACGTTAAGAGGATTTATAAAAGAGATAAGGTGCAGCTCTGAGTTTCCCTTAGTAATCATGCAGTACACAATTTGGGACTGTACGGGGAATTTCGGTGCAGCTGACAGGTACACAGTTCTGATCCAATTGTCCTTACATTATTAGCCAAAATTAAGGGCAACAGGAATTACAAATGGTTTCTGGGTAAATGCTTAGCTCTGATTCTGAATGATCTCTCAGCAATAATCCACGTGCAATCCTCAATACAGTGAGTCTGCTTTAAAGGCAACTCCATTTTGAGCAGACCCCAATAATGCATAGATGTCCTGACTCACAAAAGAAAGCAGAAGGGGAAATGGAAAAACCATGTTTGTTTTACGGTCTTTTTGCTGGGTTGAACAAAATTTAGGGAAGCACGTGATCATGTACGTAGCGTAGAGTTGAGGCTCTGGAGCAGGTCCAGAGAAGAGCGACGAGGCTGGTGAAGGGGCTGGAGAACAGACCCTATGAGGAGCGGCTGAGAGAGCTGGGGTTGTTTAGCCTGGAGAAGAGGAGGCTGAGAGGAGACCTCATTACTCTCTACAAGTACCTGAAAGGAGGTTGTAGAGAGGAGGGAGCTGGCCTTTTCTCCCAAGTGCCAGGGGACAGGACGAGGGGGAATGGCCTCAAGCTCCGCCAGGGGAGATTTAGGCTGGAGATTAGGAGGAGGTTTTTCACACAGAGGGTCATTGGGCATTGGAATAGGCTGCCCAGGGAGGTGGTTGATTCACCTTCCCTGGAGGTGTTTAAGGCACGGGTGGATGAGGTATTGAGGGACTTGGTTTAGTGTTAGTGGATAGGAATGGTTGGACTAGAAGATCCGATGGGTCCCTTCCAACCTGGTTGTTCTGTGATTCTGTGATTCTGTGATTCATTATCTGCTTGGTAATTTTTTCTTTGGGAAAATAATTTTACACTACAATGACCATGTATGACTGTCTCAGACGGGTCTGATGTATCTAGAAAAGAAACAAACAAAAATCTCCTGTAATGACTCAGTTTGCATTGCTTATTCTTTAGAACACCGTTCTTTTTTTTTTTTCAATGGACAAAATCAGAAATTTGGTGGGTGCAGGGACTTAATTTGAGGAAACATATGATAGTTACCACCTTATTTCTTCTCTTCTGCACATGCTGGAGTGAAAGATTGCCTGGTTCAGTGGTACTTATGCAGCTCCATTAGCAGGGCACCTGGGTATTGGTACATTGGTTGGCATCGCAGCCTTATGAAGTGCAGTAGGAGAGAGTGCTGCTCACAGAGGCACAAACGCCAGAGAAAAGTAGATGCCTCTTCCTTGTGTCTCTTCCCACGTCTTTGTAACCTTGATCATAGTCCAGCACTTGGCCCTGCATGGCCCTGACTGTGTGTACTGTGAGGCTGGGATTGAGCCCAGCCCCCAAGGTCAGAGTTCTGAAGCCCCATTTGATGTCAGCACCAGCTCCAGTTTTGTCCTTCCTCTCCCCAACTAATCTTGTCAGAGCGAGACATAGGCAATATCATAAAAGAGGTGGCACTGCAAGAGTAATTCTTCCCAACGCTGCATGATGATGAGCTGTGCTGTTTCCTCAGAGGGACTCTGCATGCAGGAGGAGGGAGGATTGCAGGCAGATTTCAGGTCTGAACTACCTGTTGTTTGCACATGTATCAGACTAGAACTGCAGATTCCCAGTTTGTACTGGAGTGGGTCCAGAGCCAGAGTGACATTATCTCCAAACCCATTCTGGGTGTTTTGTGCTGGTGTGACACCCAGCGCTGGGTTTTCAGAAGGTCTAATTCCTCTTAGCGCCCGCTTGAGGATTCATGCCTTGTTATTTATCTTCCTTGAAGAGTGCTCTTCCTACAAGAACTTGATTGCCAGAGAGTGGGCACAGAAGAGTTTGAGTCTGCAGCAATTACTTGTGTGAGTAATCCTTGGGTAATCCCAAGAGGTTTTACCTGGCTGACTAAGGACTCTCAGAATATCACCAAACCCTTGGATATATCCTCTAAAAATATATTTTGGCCCATTGCTTCCTCTAGGTCTTTCAAGGGGACTGGAATAGGTTCTGTAATCTCTGGCATACCTTAATTAACATCCCTGAGACATTCTAAACAATGGGCTCAGCTCTTGGCTATACAATAGGGAAATGTTGGAAACTATATCTGCTCATCATGAATCATATTCTCCTAGATACCTGCTAGAGAGGGGAATGGAGCCACTGCCAAATGCCACAGAAAAAAATTTAATCTTTCCCTGCTAGCAAATTCTGAAAAAGCAAATAACATTTTCATAGTTTGTTTACTCATTTGTTCCTTTAAAGAGGCAAAGGGGTCTGTGAATCAGAAGAATTTCCATCTCAAAAATTGCTTTGGCAGCCAGTAGCTTGTAATTTCAGATTAAGTGATTGAATTTCATGCAGCCTTGCTTAAAATTCACTACCCCACACACTGTCACCATATGCATAAACCCCCCACACAACAGCTTCCCTTCCCCTTCAACATCTATAACATCTACTATAAGTCAAGAAAAAGATGTCCAATCAGCTGGGAGGTCACACAATGTACTTAATAAAGACGTTGTCTGCATGACTGCTGGATTTTTTCCCCTCATAGCCTATCAGGCAGTTTCCGTTTCTATGCAATGCCTGGTGCCTGGGCTGACTTCAATCAGGCAGCACAAATCAGCAGAGCAGAAATACCTCCATCCTTCCATCACCCGAAGCCAATGCTGATTCATCTCTTCAGATCCATTCCTCCTGCCCCTCCTCTGAATTTGCTGATTGCTGAATCATTTTTTCCATATTCTTTTTCCTTCCCCCTGTACCGAGTGTCCTGCACTGAATGCAATGTTTCTCATTTCCAGATTTGACTGAAAGGGAATAGGGAAATTAATTGGCTCAGGCTTCTCACAGCCTTTTACACTCGCCTGTACTCTGTAAGAGGTGCTGTGCAATTGCTTTTCCATTGTGGCTCTCCACCAGCCAGCTGTATCCTTGCACACACGTGCTGTCATGGTTGCTCTCAGCCTGGGTACTGGAAATAGATAGCCCTTTCCTCTCCCCATTGTGCAAGAGGGAGGGCAGCTGGCAGGGCTGTCCTAGAAAGCACTGGAACTGCCCCTGTTTGACTCAAAATAATCCAGACTTAGTGAATTCTCCAGCTTGCAGTAAATAGTGTGTGACTGGTGCTTTGGTGAGGGCTGCAGAGATATGTGGTACAGTGCAGCGTCACTTCTGTTGAAATGGTTATTTGCTCTCACTGCTGGAAGCAGAACCCGGTTGAAAGAGAGCAGCCGGGGAACATAGCTTAGCCATGGGAGGGGACCCTTGCAAGTTGGAATGTAATATGGTTCCATGGCTATGCTCCATTCCAAACATTTTCATGCCTAGGTTTCTATCTTCCATTAGCTTCATACCCAATTTTCTCATGGGGCTTTCTCCTGACTGTGGAGAATTTGAGTTTCCCTGGTGAAGTCGCCCTGTGTCTCAGATGTGGGAATATTATTACACCCATTGGAGAAGCATGGGCTGAAGATGGTGGCCCTGCTGTGCCATGTTGGGCACTGCACTCTGTCCACAGTAACTGCTCCAAGTCTCTGTAGAGCTTTTCCAGATCTGTGAAAAAGATAAAACTGGGCAGAAGGAAGGCTTTATCCCTATGCCATGTATAGGGGAGGCCTGAAAGGAACAAGATGTCACAGCCAGCCAGGCAGCAGGATGATGTTAGGCAGGCCGGGAGTTCCTATGTAATGGAGGAGGAATGGAGACCCATGGATCAGAGACAAAACTGCTCTGGGAATGCCTGAGTGCTTGGTGGGTGCACAATGGGCCCCTTTGAAGGGTGAATGGTGCAAAACCAAACTTGACTCAGTCCCTTGCTGGAAGGGCAAAGCTGAGTTCTAATAATCAGGAGAATATTGACCATTTGTGCTAATTGTTTTTAATTTGGATGAACTTTAAAAAGTGGCTTTTAGTCCTGAAGGACTTCTGTGCCCAGAAGTTTGTCTAATTTCCCCATCTATAATTGATCGGTCCAATAAGAGATACTGACTCTACACACAGACTTTGTCTTGCCTATGTCCTTTGACTATTACAGTTATCGAAAAACTTTGAGGTTGCTAGGACATTTGGCAGAAGATCGGTAGGAGAAACATGACAGAAGTCTGCAGCTGCCTCAAACCAGCAATAAAAATATTTAGGTAAAAACACCTTCATCTCACCCAAGGCATCCGCTCTTGTGTCCTCATCTCAGTAGGCTGATGGTATAAGCCCCACTAGATGCTTGTGACTCATTTGTCTTTGCAGGGACTTGGGATGACTCAGACTCCTGCAGCACTCTAAGTCTGATGCTGCCTGTGATGTCTCTGGCTTGACACTCATCTTTCTCTTCCATCTTTGAACTGCCTTTTGCTGAAGGAGTCCTGGCTTACAAGAAGGACTACTTTTTATTACTAATACAATAGCAAGAAATGAGAAATCAGGCAAATTTTTAATACAGCATAATTTATAGAGAAGACACGATCTCAGGCACACCGGACGTCAAAACCAAATGAGAAACATTTCTTCTAGTTTTATCACAGATTCTCCAAGAGCCACTGCTACTTGCATTCTGAAAATTTACAGGATGAAGGATTTTGTCATGATATCTAATTCTAATCTGAAGTGATTTACTGTTAAGTTGAAAATCAAGCCTGTACATATCCCCCTCCAAGTGGTTTCTATGACAGTTTCTATTAACCATAAAAATGTCACTAGCTAGGAAGTATCAGCCTTCTTATAGGCTTTGCAATCATCACTACCAGATGCACACTTACCGAATGGAATAAATAATAGTCTCGTACAATTAGCCTAGGATGCAGGACATGTCTGGCTATCTCACTCGTCTCCAAACTGAAGGTTTCACAAGAAAACCCATATATCAAGAGATGAGGTCTGTCTGGATTCTCAGGAGTTCTTCTGAACTTGGAATGTCTTAATGCCTTATAGATAAAGTACAGTGGTATATAAACTAAAGCTAATTATTTTGGTGCATATCTTTGAGGTTTCAGTCTGTATAAGCAACTGAAATACCTATTTTCCACTGCTCTGATCCAGTTGAAAAAAAAAAGAAAAAAGTGTCTATTCTGTGGCTTATAAGGTATTTTGAAATACCCTAATGGCTCAGTGGCATTTTCCACCATTGCATAATCATAGTAAGCCTCATACTGTGCAGATGTACCATAAACAATTTGTCCCCATTTACTCTTCAAGGAAATTACACACAGAGCCTTTCTTGAGAGTGGGGGTGTAGATGAGGGCTGTTGTTTGAGGGATGTATTAGCAGTGTTGAGACACAGGTTTGAGTTAATCTGGTCCTCAGGAATGAGCTGAAGTGAGAGTTTGGGTTTGTGTCATGCTCTGCCAGGGATCTTAGCCACTACACCCAAGGTCTTTGCTGTTGGTGGGAAATTCAAGAAATCAGACTGAGTAATGAAAATGACAGTTAATTGGTCCCCACATTTTGAGCTATATTCTGAAGAGAAGTCATAAAGAAAGTTGTAACCTGGACTATCACTGCTGTTTGCATCTGAGGGTTGATATTCAGGGGGCTGCAGAGCTAAGTGGTGGATTTGGACTGCACAAGACACGTTAACCTTGCAGTAGCAGAAGCAAGAAGTGTTATTTTCACCTGCCTACAGGGACAAAGTCATATTCTGCTCTTCTTTGCACCAAACTTACTACTGAAGACAGTGAATTTTGACTTGTGTGTCAGGGAAAAAAAGACAACTCTGATGCAGTTTGCAGTTGGACCAATGGATAGATATATCAGCAAGTTCTACGGAGCACCTGGATCACTTGATGAAGTGAACTTACAGAGCCTGAGTAGATCTGAAGCAGAAAGGGAGAAAGCAAGCATGTGGGTCAGATTTCTAGAGTAAAGAGACTGAATATTTGAAAGGTGAAGCTCTGAGAGGGACACATAGGCTATGACTTTAAAAAAAGGTTGTAACTATCCACCAGTTCCAAGAGAATTATTCTGGTATGAATGAAAGCAAATGTTCACTTGCAAGGTGAGCACCACTGGTGCAGGGAGCTGTATGTGGCTGTTGAGAATGATGCAAATGGGAGCTCTTGTGCTGCACCAGGCAGTGCTCCTGGGAGGAAATAAGGTAGACAATGGAAGGGTTTAATTCCTTCTCCCCTCTTTATCTGCTTTGCGAAGGTTGTTGGGAAAGTGCAAAGGGTCTAAAAATGTCTGGAAGAATAATCTGTAATCTGTCAAGCGTGCTTTAGAAAGAGAAGCTCATTCTGTGAATCTTAAGAAAAAAATCTTCAGGTATGACTTGACTTCAGCACAGGCAGAGAAAAAGTATTTCTGATGCTAGAAGGCCCTTTGCCTTTTATCTACCAAGTGCGTATATATTCCGGAGCAAAAGTCACTATGTGTCCCTCAGCCATGTAATTTATAAAGATTTATAAATTAAAGTTACAATTCCAGAATATTATACAATATATAATTCTAAATACTGTTGTCAGAGAGAAAAGCGCCTGTGGTCTGATTATGACTGCGGAATCCAGAATGAATACCTAGAATGTTCCTTTCCTGGAAACATTGTTTTTTTTTTAATAAGATGAAATTGGTTTGAAGCGATTTCACTGTTCCTTCAAGTCTTGTGAAAAAAGCAAGCAGATTATACTAGTATGAGAAAAGATGATGCTCACAGTTGTCTAAGAACCAAAAAGCCACATATATTCTTTAAAGTCGGTAGGATGAGACTGCTTTTTTCACTGCAATTTTAACACATGCACCTTGGAGACTCTCATCTCAGTCAGCATCTGAGCATGTTCTTGCATTTCATCTGATGGCTCAGGAGCAAAAGCACTAGCATTTATTCAGCAACATGTAGCTCCAAAACCATTGTCAGCTAAGTAATTTTGTTGCTAAAAAGCTAAACATATTCACAGATATTATTTAAACTAAAACTTGATAAATAGCACTGGAGGACTCAGATGAAGATAAATTCTTCAACCTGTGAACTCTTCTTCTCTGACTGGGCCAGATGAGAGAAAAGGCAAAACTAATTTTTGCACATTTCATCCCTGCTTTCTGTGATGTGACTCTTGAATGGCTGAATGTCGCCAGAAAAATAATGACTTTGTGTGGAAAGATCCAATCTAACAAGTGGGATTTACAGGTCATGCTGAAAGAATACATTGCATTTCCAAATTCCAGTTTGGTGAAAACTTGGGAATTAATTGAGCTAGCTGGTAAGTAGCCTTCTCCATCGTGAGAATGACAGCAAGCACACACATACACACTGTGTGCAAGGGCACTTGCTGAAAAAAAAATAGAGTTAATATCTCTGAAAGGTGCCAGGCTTACAAAAATGGGAAGTTGAGGCTTTCATCTGCAGAGCAGCTATGACAGAGGTCCTGGCAGTATGAACTTCTCTGTGTGGTGGAGAACAAAGTGACTGAGTTTTGTTTTAACATTTGCTCCATGAGAAGAGATGGACAACTCAGCATCAATCTGATGATCACAGCTCACTTCATGACTGAAGCTTCACCACTATCATGTACTAGATTTCCCCATAGCAAGTAAAGAACTGAAATAAAGTATTGAAATTGCAATAGAGTCTACACATGAATTTTAACTACATCATAAACCATACGTGAGGTGGCTATAATAAAAATAATATTTGAGAGCCATAACAGCTGAAGATTTTTTCTTTTTTTTTTTAAAAAATAAATCCCAAGCAACACAAGCCCTTTCACTCTCTACTTTTAAATCAAATGCGTTCATAGCATAAGTCTGTACAAACAGGCTTAATATTGACTTTGTTCTTCTATGTTCAGTTCACAGGGGAGCAAGCCAGACTGCAGCATTTGTTGTGGTGGTATTAGATCAGCCTGCTCATGGAAAGGGGTTCTTGTCTGAAGATTCCCACTCATGTCCCATTGATTTTATGGATAGTGCTTGGGATCTTGTCTGAGCACATCTGAATATTTGTACAGCACCTGATGCAAATGAGCCACTGTCCTGCTTCATTAATCACATGATAAATAAGCTAATAATACGATAATTGAAGTCACTCACACAGACAGTAATCACGGGGTGATTCAGTATAGCACAGACTTGCTAGGTGGATGACTGCACTAAGCCTATGCAGAGATTTTTATCTTGCCCATCACTTTCTGCATGCTAAATATATTCTGAATTTACGAATGTTGAAGTTTTAAGGTGAGATTTTCTATGCTTGGGCTCAACCCAGAAGTGATTCATTTTTGTAATGCCAGAACAAAACCGTTCAGCCACTTTTGAATTATGTGAGACTGAAAGACAAGGTATTGATAACACTGCTATTAACAGCCGAATCAAGACTCTCTGACAGCACATATAATAATATTTTTTTATTTATTGAGCAAGGAGCAGCAATACAGGGGGAGGTGGAAGACAGGAAACTTCAGAGTTTATGCCTGCCAGTGAGCAACACCTGATCCAGAAATCAGGCTCTGGCAATGTGCCGCACAGGGAAAGTATGCTTGAATTAATGCCTAAGACCTGACTGATACATACCTCATAGTTAATCTGGTTACGCAGGGTTTATTTCACAGTCGGAAGTTCTTGCGCTGGAAGGGAGTCCTGCTGGGGTTTTCTGAGCATACTGCTGAATTAATGAATGAACGAATGCAGCTTGCCAGCCCAGATTTAAATTGCTTACTAGATCAAAATCTGCTCCCTTTCCCCCCCCCCAGTCTCTCTGTCTTTTTTTTTTTTTTTTTATTAATTTATTTGAGAAAACAGATAAAGAGCACAGAAAATGCCTGTGGATGTCATCAAGGCAGCAAATGCAGATAAACAGTTGGTTTTCATAGAATCATAGAACAGTTTGGGTTGGAAGGGGCCTTAAAGATCACTTGGTTCCAAACTCCTGCCATGGGCAGGGACACCCCTCACTAGATCAGGCTGTCCAAGACCCCATCCAAGCTGGCCTTGAACACCTCCAGGGATGGGGCAGCCACAGCTTCCTTGGGCAACCTGTGCCAGTGCCTCACCACGCTCATAGTGAAGAAATTCCTCCTTACATCTAGCCTAATCTGCCCTTCTTCAGTTTATACCCACTGCCCCTAGTCCTACCACTACATGTCTTTGTAAGAAGTCTCACCCTAGCTTTCTTGTAGCCCCTTCAGGTATTGGAAGGTTTCTATAAGGTCTCCCCTGAGCCTTTTCTTCTCCAGGTTGAACAACCCCGACTCTCTGAGCCTGTTCTCGTATGGGAGGTGCTCCAGCCCTCTGATCATCCTTGTAGCCCTCCTCTGGACCCATTCCAACAGCTCCATCTCCTTCTTATGTTGAGGATTCCAGAACTGGATATAATACTCCAGTTGGGGTCTCACTAGAGAGAAACAGAGAGGTGGAATCCCCTCCCTCGCCCAGCTGGCCACGCTTCTTTTGATGTAGCCCAGGACAGATACAGTTGGTCTTCTGGGCTGTGAGCGCACACTGCTGGCTCACATCGAGCTTTTCATCAATCAGCACTCGCAAGTCCTTCTCTGCAAGGATACTGTCAATCACATCATCCCCCATCCTGTACTGAAATAGGGGTTGCCCCTACCCAGGTGTAGGACCTCACAGTTGGTGGCCAGGCTGTGAGCCAGGATGCTGGGCAAGGGGTCCCTGGCAAAGGAATGGTTTTGGTAGGAATGGTTGGACTAGGAGATCCGATGGGTCCCTTCCAACCTGGTTGTTCTATGATTCTATGATTCTAAGGCTGGGGGGTGGCTGGTGCTGGCCAGGGTTGCCAGGAGCTGTGTCTGCGCAGTCCCCAGCCCCTATGGCCCGGCTGGCCACCCACCAGCAGCCCTTTCTCACAGCCCCTGGGAGGAGGGAGAGGGTTAAAGCCTCGAAGCCCTGCTGTGAAAGGGCAAGAAATCAACACGGGCTGCTCTGCAGGAAGGGTCACGTTTCTGTCTTTCAGGTCCACGCTGCTTTTGGTATTATCCAGTCGCCAGACTTTAATGGGCGCTCGCAAACGGGATCTCTGGAATAATTTTGATTTATTTGGCCACCGGGCAGACCTCCAGCTGCCGTCTCGACTGCGCCGTTCGTGATTTTAACGGGAGTTGTAAGAAGGCTCGGCTGAAGGGTATTTAAGGTAGTCCCCGAGCTTTTCCGCAGACTTTCTCATCCCCGATTAAAAGCAGAGCAGCGCAGGGAGGCGGCGGCAGCTCTGCGAGAGGCAGAGCCGCAGGGACCCCGCGGGCTTCCCCAACCCCCTTCCTCGCCCACCGTGACGTCTCCTTCTCGCTTCCCACTGCCATAAGGACTCCTTAAGCCCGTGTCCAACCGCGCTGCGCAGGGCCGGGATGCAGGCAGCCTCCGCTCCTGCAGAGCCGCGGAGCTGAGAGCAGGGCAGAGGGGGAAGGACGGACCCGCTCGTCCCCATCGCTCTCCCCAGACCCCGCTTCGCAGAGCCAGATGCCTCCCGCCCAGCCCCGGCACCGAGCACGGAGGTCGAAGTGCCCGGGCACCTCCCATGGCTCCGCTCTGCCTGCTCCAGAGAGAGAGGGAGAGGAGACAAATCATAGAACAACCAGGTTGGAAGAGACCCGTCGGATCATCGAGTCCAGCCATTCAATGACGCCTGCTCAAGGTGAAGGGCACTGGTGGCAATGAAGAAAAAGCAGCCTGTGCTCCGTGCTGAAGCCTGCAGCCCTTCCTGAACATTCACTGCTGTTCCGTTTTTATGATGTCTTAGATATGACTTCTAGAGCTTCTGGAAAGAAGGGGTTGATAATCAAGAGATGCTGCCAATACGTCCAAGGTATGGGTGAACTGCACTGCCACTCAGCCTTTCCTCCCTCCGTGTCGCCAACACAGCCTGTGCAGGGATGGAGAGCTGCGCTGCCTGGTGTGGTGCAGGCATCTGCTAATGCCATATTGACCAGGTTTGCTTTCCTCAGCTATAAGCTCTACTGCAAATTTGAGCCCAGGTCTCTGGAAGTGCAAGCACTCTGACTGCTGCTGGCTTAATCCTGCCTTTTTGGACCCTTGACCCCTGAGGAGGATGAGGCAGAGTCAACACCAAGGGAGCTGAAGAACCTCAGAAATGAAAATCTCCTTTGAGCTGAGCAACTTGGCTCTGTTAACAAAGCCAGGAGCTGAAGAAGTTTGGACTTCAAAGTGGTCGTGGTGGTCACCTACTTAATGGTGTCTGGGAGACAGTTTGGTCACTGAAAACCAAACTAGGGAGCAGTTCCAGGTTCCTCAACCACAGCCTGAACACAACCAAAAGAAGGAGGTCTGTGGTGGAAGATTTTAAAACGCATCTTGGAGCCCAGCATAGGAATGGTTGGACTAGGTGATCCAATGGGTCCCTTCCAGCCTGGTTGTTCTATGATTCTATGATTCATTGAGTCTCCTCTGTTGGCATGAAGCCCATCAGAGCCAGTGAACTGTGTGTGGCAGCCCTCCTTCCTCACTTGCCTGTCTCTGTGGGGCAGGTGGAGGTGTGGGCACTGAGAAGAAGGGAGGCTCAAGGCTCCATGGGCGAACTTGGAGTGTGCTTCTTGGTGTCCCCACATCTATATATCCCTTCAACAGCAAGCGGCTGCCCCGAAAGGAGATGGTGTGATCTTAATGGATTGCATGGATACCTTTCATGGATCTATGCAGAAGGAGGGGAGCGCGAGTATGAATACCAAGGCACTTGGGAAAAGGCTTGCCTGGGCAATGAAGTGATTGTAAAGTGGCACATTTACTCAGGAGGAAATATGCAAAAAGCAGCCCATCGCAACTTTAGACTTTACCAACTTGCTGCACCAAGCATCCCTTGAAATGCTAATTAAAACAAGCTGAGGGAGAGAAGCCTGCTAACAGGATCACAGATTCACTCAAATTGAGTAATAAACATGTAGTAGGCATCTCTGTTTCCCTGTATGTGTGTTTTCCAAGCTGAGTTGACTGTAAATTTTGTGGTTATGTGAAACCCACACAGAGTGGGAAGCAGACGCAAACTAGAAAGAGAGGCAAGGCCTAGTCACCAAGCTGGAAGAGAAAAAAACCACGCCGGCAGCCTTCCACAAACAAATAAATAAATAACTGCCTGAAAGGAAGGCTAATTAACTTGCAATAAACCAACTTAACCACTTAGGGGCAGCGTTAACACAGAGTTAACATGCAAAACAAACCTGTGTTTTCTCACCTGGTTAATTTAATATGTGCAGTGAATATTCATAGTGTATGAAATCCTGATAGATCAGCACACTGAATGATGCAGGCTGTCAAACCCGGCAACGCGTGGCAATAGGAGTAACTCAGTCGCTGCTCACACAGCACTGGCTTTGATCAGCTGGTGTTTCTAAACACATGTATAGAGGCAGGACTTTGCTGCTTTTCCTCTGCCAGGCTCATGGTATATGTTCTATATGAAGATCAAAACCTAAAAAGGGAGATGAGAAAGCTTCACTTAAAATAAACAGAATGAAGATGAAATAGAAAAAGTTGTCTTTGAGAAATGCTGCTCTTGCATGCAGGAGCTGAAACCCCTATTTCATCTCTGGCCACATTCAGAGTCACTTTGCTTTCAGACAATGTGTTTCTTTCTCTCCCTTGCATTCAAAAAAGTCTGGGTTCTTCGGATTCCTCTGAAATGTTTCATTGCATAAAAAGGAGCTCAGACCCGCTTCGGGTATGTTTACACTCCCTGATCGGAACAAGTAAATAAAGAAATGGTGATTTTTTAATCGTGGCTTGACTAACGTGAGTTAGCTCTGGCAGGCAGAGACAGCAGGAAAAACACAGTAATCTCAGATTAGTTCTTTTTTTTTTTTTTTTTTTTTTTTTTTTTTAAAGGGGAGTAGCAGCTTGAATTCAGCCTCAGGTAAAACTCACTTCATTGCTCTCTTAACCTGAAGTAGGAGTAGCACAGCCCTTCCTCTCCTCTTCCTACCCCTGCCTCACTGACACAGCAGCATGTTTATGGCTCATGCATGCCTTGCTAGTGTCCCAGCATCATCTTTACAGCCACTGAGTACTCCCACTGCCTTGGCCCGGGCTGGGGGCAGCTGAAGGCCAGCTCCTGTGGTGTGCCCAGGGCTTCTGGCTGCTGCCGGTGTATGCTGAGGCCGTGCTCCCCTGGCAGCAAATGCCAGATCCATGCACCAGCAGGCCACTCAGCAGGAAGAATATGGTCCATATCAGGTGTAGGCATGTGCTCACATTTCTGCTGAATTAGACAGAGTGCACAGTGGGGAACATATGCCAGCTTTATGCTCTGTGTTGGCCGAGAGAGAACAGACAATACCTGATCTGGCATAAAGTGAGCTTGGTACAGAGAGAAGATATTGAACATGGCATAAAGTTAAAGTGGGGAGGGTAGACAAGATCTGATCTGGCAGCAGAAGCTGCTGGTACAAAGTTGGCCTGTCAGAACCATTAAAATAAATTCAAACCAGCAGAGTGAGTGCCACGTGGCCAAAATGTTTTTGCTGTGGTACCAGCAAGCCCAGAGCCAGATTCACTGTGCTGTCAAACTCTGCACCCGGGAAAGGGGTGGGAAATGCATGCCCACCCTTGCTGGTATGCCTCTTTGAGAAATGACACTGTTGTGGATGGGGAGGTGAGGGCTAGGCATGTTCAACATTGCATATACAGAAACTGTCCAGCATCGCCCAGGTCTGGGCAGCTACTGCAGATTGGATATTGCCCTAGTAAAGGATTTACCCTGCTATAGGAGGCGGTGCTGGGGGTGCTGGGGCCAGCCTGTCAGGAGGGCGTGTGAGGTGGAGGGGAGGGATGTGCAGCACTGCTGCCAGCACTGCTTGCATGGAGGAAGCAGGGTCAGGCTCCAGAGCTGTTGCCCTGCCAAAAGCATTAAACCTACTGAAATACAGTCCCACGAGGAAAGGAAGCAAGCGATCTGTCACAAATGAGAGAGGAAAAAAGAGCCTGCTGTACAGGATCATCCACAGACCACCCTGCTCCGCTGAAGTGATATTTCTCCTTTCACCTGCCTCAAGTGGATGAAGAAAGTTGATGTTTAGGCACTTGTTTCCTTTGCTTATGAAATTTGAGTGTTGCCCCTGTCTTTTCTTCCAGGACAGCCATTTCAGCCCAGGGAGTTCCAGTTCCACAACTCCTAGGAACTGGAAAGAGGATGGCAGGACTGAGTCGTCATGCATTATGCTGAATATTTACCCCTCATGCATGCTATTTTATTTTAAATCTAGCGTGTAATATGCTTTGCATCTAGCGTGTTGCTCTTGTGTGTTTTTCCCTTGCCCTGCCTGTCTCTTGCTGGCAGCTGCCATCGCAAAACAAAAGGCAGCTGCCAGTTTGAGTGAACATCTCTCTCGCTCGCTTTTCCCCCTCTTGCTCTTGGAGCTGATGCAACACCACTTCACAGACTGGGTGGCAGGCACTGATGCAAGAGGGGTTTGCTGCCTTTGGTATACTTGGAATACACGCGGTGCCTCTGGGACTCACTGCCAGAGCTTAAAGATGTGTTTAAGGTCTTGAACCTGGCTTAGCAGTAGCCAAGAGAAAATCAGCTATTGCCCTGCCAGCACACCAGCTCAAACTCTTTCTGTTGCACCCCTTGCCTATTTCATGGGATTTGACATTGCTGCTTTTCGCAAAGGTGATGGTTTATTAAATACCACATTTGGGTTTTGACCCAAGATGTGTAATCAAACATGGTGATTTCCTGTGCCAAATGGGTGGTATTCATGCATCAGCTGAAAAAAAGCCTGAAAGAAGCAAGACTGAACAGAAGTAGCATTTGGAAGAAGAAACTTCCTTGTGTCTAATTGAAATACCTTGAGGAGGAAGTTGGAAGAGATGCCAAGACCTAGACCCTCAGGACAGCTCTGAGCCTCTGGATGCTGGCTCTTCTTTGGCCAATGGAAATGTGCAGAATGCAAACTGCTGTGCATTCTAAGGGAGTGTATTCGAAGCTTACCCAGGATGTTTATCACTTGGCTTCTTTGATGACTGGCTGATTCCATGTTCCAGGAGACTCGAGATCATTCAAGGGCTCAGTTCATGTGTTTTTTTCCAGAGCTGGAAAGTAAGGAAGAGATGTGTCTGCTTTTCTTGGGGAGCCTTTACCCTGAGCTATAATAAGAAATTGCTTTGGAAAAACAAGTTGAACTCTTGACTGCTGTAAATAGTCATGGGCAGGATAAGGTCTCTCAGAAGGGAGTACTTCCTGCTGAGAGATGGGCAGAAATGAAGTTTGCTGGAGCTATGGTCACTAGCACATCCTCAGTATTTTCTTATCTCTCTGGACTGTGACGAGGGGACTGGGGGAGGAGTGAGGCACATACACCAGAAACCAAGCAGGATGCCAAATAATACTGTACTAGGAAAAAGCTAAGTAAATGTAAGCCTCAGTTTTAATCAGAAAAGTTAGGAAATGAGGTCTGAAACACCCTCCTGGGAGTCTGGTGTGTGCTGAAGAAGCATACTGAAATAAATTCTCATGCAAGTTACATCATCCTTATTGTCAGAGAAACGGAGCCCTCACTCCTTTCCTTTGTGGCAATTTTCTTTCAGACAGCTTCTGGTTGTTGTTGGTTTTTTTGTTTTTTTTTTTTCCTTTTTCCACAACAGAAACAGATAATCTCCCACCATGCACTGTAAGCATTTTTACTGGAATTAGAAGAATATGAGTTGATTCTGAGGGACACTTTGGAAAGATTCTGGTTTATCTGGTTTGCCTGATAATAAAGTCCAAAGCAGACATTGTTTTCTAAAGCATCAGCCCAGTGAGGAAGAGAAGCTGCAGAGGACAGGACTGGAGTTCCTGAGGAGCTGTCGAGGCAAGGGGAGAACTCACAAATGCAAGTGAGAAGGTTGTGCCTTTTATAAAGAGCAAGCTAAGCTTCCAGAGTAAAAATGATTTCCTCTAGATTAAGGAGGGCTGCAAATGAACAAAGACTAAAAGTTGATTGCCATGAGCAAGAGAGGGCATGTTGTGTTGCTTCACAGAGCTGACTTGCCTCTCAGATAGGCAACTAGGCTTCTTGCATTGAAGGGCTGCACTGCAGGAAAAGACAGGCAGCAAAAGAGAGGCATGAACACCTCTGCCTGAGCTATCATAATCTTCCTCAGCTGAGCATCTGGATGGAGTCCACAAGTTTTCTCAGGTTCTAAAAACTACGCAGAAAATAGAGTTTATGGAAATGTTTCCAGTTTGATTTATCTAAGGCACTTGCTAGTAAGTGGATTGCGAAGAAGCAGCAGCATAAATGAATGGCTGGATGCCTTCGGGCTGCGCTGTGGCTCCCGCGATCTTGAGTTCTGTTTTTCCACAGTCATGCTGTGACACCATCAATGAGTCCCACAGCAAGGATCTCTGCTGCTTTGATGAGACATGGGGCTCAAAGGAGCTCTAACCTACACACTGGCTGTACAACAGGAAGAGCATGGTCCTGCTCTGGAAACCTATATATTTATTTTAACACATATAACACCAATGTATTAACACAGTTACGACAGAGAAAGTGAACAAGGCAGATACTTCCCTTTTGCCACCATCTGCACTGGCAAGTTCAGGCTGACAGCTTGGCCAAATCCTGCTCCTGAATGTCTATCCTTTGCCATTGCTTTGGCTTCTCCTTTGTGCTGGCTAAGGAGCATTTCCTGACACAGGTATTTTCTTAATAGCTTTCTTTTTGGGGAGCCGTGGTTAGCAGCAGCCCAGAGTGCTCACTCTGTGTCCTCTCTGCTGCAGGGCCAAGCAGCTGCTGCCTGTGCTGGGGAGCTCTGCAGGGTCTGCTGGGCACATTTAGCCTCTGTAATTTTTCCTGCTGCTGCCCATCCTGCAGGAGGGCCACCTGCATTAGACCCTTACAGTGTAGGCAGTGCTTCCCCTAGACAAAGCTGCCAGCACTGCCAGTTCTTCCCTAGCTTGGCTTCAAGTTCATCTGTGGCTCTAGTCCTCCTTCCTCAGTCACATTTTCTATTCTCCAGCATGAATTACACTGCTGAAGTGGTCAGCCCTTTGCTAAAGTTATAAGAATCCTCATGAATAGTTTTTAAAACATCTTCATGAAAGGCGGAATAAAATAATTCCTCTTGCCCTGCTCTTTCCTCTAAAGTTTCCACCCAAACTTTCTGTAAGCGTGCATTGGTCTGTCTTGCTGTCCCCGATCTCCAGTCAGCCAATCCCTCTCCGCTGATAGCAGGGGAACTGCTAACATTCGCAAGGCAGGAGGAGCAGAGAAACATGTTGTCCTCTACTGTGGGTCTCTGGGATGCACCAGCTATTGCACCTCTGTCTCTGTCACAGTTACTCTACAAAAGGTCCTTCCTGAACCAGGCTGGTTCATCCTGTGACACAATGACCTTGGGGATGACCCCAGGCACTCGGGATCTGGAGGATCTGAGGGTTGTCTCTCAGTGGGTGAAAGAGTTATGCTCCATGGGCTCTGTCATGTTAGAGTGGACATAGATCCTGCAAGTCTTCATCTTGGTGAAGGGGCTGGAGAACAGGCACAATGAGGAGCAGCTGAGAGAGCTGGGGGTGTTTAGCCTAGAGAAGAGAAGGCTGAGAGGAGACCTCATTACTCTCTACAACTACCTGAAGGGAGGTTGTAGAGAGGAGGGAGCTGGCCTCTTCTCCCAAGTGACAGGGGACAGGACAAGAGGAAATGGCCTCAAGCTCCACCAGGGGAGGTTCAGGCTGGACATGAAGAAAAAAATTTTCACAGAAAGGGTCATTGGGCATTGGAACTGGCTGCCCAGGGAGGTGGTTGATTCACCTTCCCTGGAGGTGTTTAAGGCATGAGGTCCTGAGGGACATGGTTTAGTGTTTGATAGGAATGGTTGGATTCGATGATCAGATGGGTCTCTTCCAACCTGGTTGTTCTATGATTCTATGATTCTTCCTCTGGTCTGTACATCTGCCTTTCCTGGAGTGAGTTGCTGTTGAAAACCAGAGGATCAAGGCCACCTGCCTCCTTCTCCTTCTGACGTTCCTTGTTCAGTGAGACAGTAGCTTATGTATGACTGATTCTCCCTGTGAAGGGGAGAGAAAATCACTCATGCCACTCAGACAAAGCATCAGGAGTGACAATGAGGATGAATCAGGCTTCTAACTCCTAAAACAATTCAGCAGTCTTTCCCTTGCTGTGGCATGAACCATGAAAGAAATATTTCTTCTACAACCCTTTTAAATGCAGTTTCTTCAGCTGAGACCAAGGTCTGTACTTGACAGTGCAGAAATAGTGTCTGCTGACCTCCATCCTGGGGAATGCTTTCCAGTGGTAACATCCCAAATGAAGATGTGTGTGCCACTGCAGAGTTTCAGCTCGACCTCCTGCCCCCAGCCATGCTCTTAGGCTACTGGTATTGATGCAGGGACGTTTAGACCTACTCTTTGCTAAGCTCTTTGCCCTGGAGGAACTGGCAAATCAAGCTGCCTGCATATTGAGAAGCTTTCTGTTCAGACCCACAGAACCACTCCACTTCATAGAACAACCAGGTTGGAAGAGACCCATCTGATCATCGAGTCCAACCATTCCTATCAAACACTAAACCATGTCCCTCAGGACCTCATCTACCTGTGCCTTAAACACCTTCAGGGAAGGTGAATCAATCACCTCCCTAGGCAGCCTGTTCCAGTGCCCAATGACCCTCTGCGTGAAAAACTTCCTCCTAATCTCCAGCCTAAATCTCCCCTGGCGGAGCTTGAGGCCATTCCCTCTTGTCCTGTCCCCTGTCACTTGGGAGAAGAGGCCAGCTCCCTCCTCTCTACAACCTCCTTTCAGGTAGTTGTAGAGAGTAATGAGGTCTCCTCTCAGCCTCCTCTTATCCACTTGCTAGGGTATAGGCCTGTGAGGCTTATTCTGAAGTTTTGAGGCCACATCCTCCCCTACACATCTTCCCACCAGTAAAATCGACTCTCATGCCTTAACTTTCAGTATTTTCAGCTTTTAACCAAGGCAAAGTGTGGCAGACCTTAAATTCCTATACCATCTCAGGGAGAAGGCTCAGAGATCATTACAAGCTCTGAGCACTTCAAGTATTCAAGAGGACAACAAAACGTGCCAGTTGCTTCATGGCTGTCTGTATTTATAGCGAGATTGCAGCCAGCCATGCCAGCAGGCCAATCCCAAGCCCTCTCTCCTCTTCCCACAGCAATATCCCTTCCAGATGCTGAGGTGGACTATGGCCTTAGTTGTGCAGCTGGTTATAGCCCTGGCACAAAATAATATGTAAAAACATCACTAGCAAACCAACAAGAGCAGACACAGCATGGGGTACTTGGGACCCCTGAATTATAGGAGTCTGGACCACACAGCTAGGGTAGGTTCACTTCTAAAAGGCCCAAGAGGTCTAAAAGCAATGGGCATCTTTCCTGGGGGGGCATATAGTTTGCAGTGATCTTACTGACACTTGGAAGTGCTCCGCAGTGCAGTGTAAGGACACAGTTCCCACAGAAACAGACTAACAGTGAAGAAACCAAGTCTCAGCCACCTGCAAATCCCAGCAAATCATGAAAATATCTTCTTTTTTCCAGCAAAAATCTCTCCTGTGTGAGGAAGAGGAAGGCTGAGCTGGCACACCATTGAACAGGTGACATGACATTGAACAGGGGACAGGACAAGAGGGAGCCTCAAGCTCCACCAGGGGAGATTTAGGCTGGAGATTAGGAGGAAGTTTTTCACACAGAGGGTCACTGGGCATTGGAATAGGCTGCCCAGGGAGGTGGTTGATTCACCTTCCCTGGAGGTGTTTAAGGCACAGGTGGATGAGGTCTTGAGGGACTTGGTTTAGTGTTTGATAGGAATGGTTGGACTGGAAGATCCGGTGGGTGCCTTCCAACCTGGTTGTTCTGTGATTCTGTGAAGCCTCCCTTTTAAGATCCCCTTTAACATCTCTTTTCTTGTGTCTCCCCACAACCTGTTGGACTTGCCTGCCTCCTGGAATTGCAGCAGTGAGGCTGAATTTCAAGAGCTGTCCTGTGACTCTCACTTGTATGTCACCCCTCAAAAAGGAAAGCAGAAAATGGGAAGGATGCTGAGGACTGAGATACAAGCAGCCCATACACGTGTGGTAGAGGAAGGTGGCTAATGGGCAGTTGAAACTTGCCCTCCCCGAGCTGGCCTCACACTCTGCACAGCCTGGCCAGATGGAAAGACCTGCTTGGCACAGCCTGACCTCTCAACATTTTTGGCCTTGGTAAAAACTCGGCATCTGACCTGTGGAGTTTTCTTTAAGATGAGAGGGGGGAAAAAAAAAACCACAAAGCCTCCTCTAAAAAACCAAACTTCCCAAGCCAAAGCCAATAAAAAGCTTCCCAGCTGTTCCCACTCCTCTGAGCCAGCACGGGCTCTGCAGGCAACAAAACCCTTCCAGCAGCTGGAGAGCCTGTGGGGTGCCGATGGCCACAGGACAGGGGCAGAGACTTAAGGCGAGGGGCCCTGCTGCGGGTGTCCTGTCTGGAAAGCCGGGGCCCCCGGGAAGCGTGAGGTGCCTGACAGAGAGCTGACTCAGCGGGAGGCAGCGGTTTGTGTAACCTCCAGCAATCCATTATTACAAAGGGGCTTTCAGGAACTCCTCCGTGCCAGGCACAGCGAGGGTTATTGATTGAGGAGACAGTGTAAATGCACAGAGAGGCTCCATCCATTAGGGCCGCTGCTCTCCACCAATTAGAAAAAAATCATTACTCAGCAGCCATCAATGGGCTCTGCGCAGCGCTGGAGTGCATGCATTCAATCTATCTTCTCCCACCTCCCTGAAAACTTAATGACAACTATTAGAGCTCCGCTGAATGCCCGGTGTGTACAGAAGCAAAAGATTCATTTGGTAATCTTAGTAATTACGACGCCATAGGAGGACACATGCTAAATTCAAACAAGGGTATGAAGGGGGGCAAGAGGGGAAAAGCCTGAATTCCTGTGTTGTGAAAGTCCTTGTTGCGCTCAGCCTCCCATCCCTTCCCACTCACCTGCTGTGCCCATTCCCTTCCTCCCATGGCCTCTCGGGTGGGATTTCTGGCTTGCTTTTCTACTTTCTCTCCTCCCTCCCCAATAAGGATAAATCATTTTGTGAAAGTAAATTGAAATGGAATGACTTGGGAAATACCCAAGATCTCTGGATGAGGCACAGGCCCGGCAACACTGTTTGACAGCACTGCCCTGAGCGATCGAGGAGGTGAATTCCCATTTACGAAAGCCTGTAGAACTGCTCTGGAGCCCTGCTGGCACAACACATGCAGGGTGCAATTTATTTACTCTGCCGCAGCCCTCGCATTCCCCGCCACTGTTGCCCAGCATTTTCATTTACACATGGCAGGGCTGAGGCTGAGTGAGACCCTCGTCTCCCTCCTTGCTAACGTGTGTCACTCCAAGTTACAGGTAACCAAAGTTCCAGGAGGGAACTTTTGGAAGAGCTCAAGGATGGATGCGACATGTCATCAAAGAAGAAAGAAACAGTTACTTCTAAGTGACAGTGCTTTTCACAGGTCTCCTCTTCTCCAATCCGGGAAGATGTAAGTCATCATTATATGGGGAACGCTGACAGTGTTCATTGGCAGTGAAAGCCTGGAGACTGCCGTCAGTCATGCAGCAGAAGAGTATCTACTACACCACAGGCAACCACATGTCTGATGAAGTTTCTCAGGATAAGGGACAGCTAAAAAAGCAACATTGCTGTTCCCTTTTTAGCGTCCTCTATAGGAGCTGATCTTGCCAGGGCCAGCTCACACAACACCAGCCAGTCTGAAGGGGAAGATTACCAATGCAAGGAGAAGACATGCTGCCAGCACCTGCTTCAGCTCCAGGTTGCAGGCTGGTCTTGTAGGGAGTGAAGAAGCTTGGTCACCACATCTCCATAGCTAACCTCAGTATGTCTGGGCTTAAGATATTAGCATGAGCAATGCAGTTGTGGGACATCTCAAAAGCAGTCAAGATTGAACAACGAAAGGCTTCTTAGTTGGACTTCTTCATGTGGGTGTGTGGTAGGGTTAATGCAAAAGTTTATACAACACCCATCGGATGGAAAAACACATCAAAAGGGAGATAGCACGGGCAAGCATAGGAAAATGAGAGGAAAAAAAGTAAATTCCAAAGACTCTGCTCAGTATTTGTTTTGCTTTCACTTGAGGGAGGTCCTTTTAAGTTCAGTGAGGTTTAGTACTTATGGACTTCAGTGAGATGTTAAGGAAAATGTGAACTCTGAACTTCTCAGAAATAAAACGAGAAAAAGGAAGACATTTGAGGTTATTCAGTGGGGAGAATAGTTTTCTTCCTCTGTATAAAATAAGAGGTTACCTTTGTCTGTCATATTATGCAACATAGGACAGGCACAGGGAGTCCTTTCCTTGCTGAAGGCTGAACAGGCTTTTGAAAACCTCAGATAAGCAACATATTAACATCCATGTTAATGTTATCCAGCAACAATAATGAAAAAACACAAGTGGTTATAAGCCACATGAAGAATGATATTGCAACCTGTGTCCACCCCTTACTTTCACAGAGGATAATGGCAAATTTGTGTCCCTGTAAGTTCAGAAACCAGGGGTGACTCTCACACTCTGTCCTGTTCACCCTCCTACCATCTGTCATTGAGCAACTTTTAATATTAAAATTTGTCAAAGGATGTATATTCTGACAAGCAAAAGGCCACTTATTGGTAAAATGCAATGACAAGAGCAGTATGTGCAAGGCATTAGAAAGAAGAGGGTGCTGGCTTCATCACAAAACCCTGTGATGCCTTCTCAGTCTCCTTTCACCTGATGTGCTGCCAAAAGGGCAGGGCTGCCAAAAGCCTGAATCCCTTCCTGCTTTTTGGCATGGTCAGGGACACTAGAAAAGGAAAGACCGTAGCAACCAGACCAAAAGACAGTAGCCCCTGTGTTTTCTGTTCAGCCATTCCTGATCTTGAAGTGCCTGGTGTGATTCAGAGCCAGAAAGGGCTCCAAATGTGTGACAGTCCATCTGATCTCCAGTTTATGGGGAAGGAGCTGGTAGCTACCATGTGGGCTGTGGATCCGGCCATCTGCTGCAGACGCAGGGTAGTTGTGTGGAAGCCTAGCTGGCAAACAGGCTGGTGGTCAGCTGGCCCCTGAAAGCATGAGGAAGGTCCGTAGTTTCAGCACAGATGGCCCCAGGAGACTGAGGCATTTCTTGGGCAAAGGTTTTTGTCTGTGCGTCTGGGATGTGACAGAGACCAATTCAAGGGCAACCCAGGTGAGATGCTTCACAAATCAGGCAGAATGCTAGATCAGAGGACCACCTTGACCCTTCTTTTAATGACCCAAAGCCAAGCTGGCTGCTAGTGTGGACTACAGAGCTTGCTGTCTGACTGTCATAAGACATGGAATTATTTTAAGTATTTTCCCTGCTTAACTAGAAGCAGGAAGTGCTGGCTCCCTATATATACAAATGAGCTTACTTGCAAAACCATCCACCAAGATTCCTTGTGAAGACCTCAGTGATGTGGAGAGGGCAAGTACTGAATTTATAGCACTGGCCATTTGCTATAAACTGCAGGCTTTGGAGGACGACAGAGGATATATTGAATCTTTTGAGCAGCGGGGCACTTAGAGTGTTTCTCTGACATTGGTGCACAGAGAACAGTATAGAGGATGATTGCTTAGAAATGCATTTGCTAAGCTATTTGCTTAAACTACAGTGTCACTTGGGCACCATCAGACAGAAGGAAAGTCATGAGCTCTTTTGCCAAGAGACTATTGATAACACCCTTGAAGAGAAATCTTAAAGCTCTAAGATCATTTGCTGAGTGTCCTTCTCCACATTAAGTATGATTATTGTATTTAAGGGGTAAGGACAGCAAGATTTAGGATTGTAGTTAAAAAAACTCCTATCCAATAAAGACACAAAGCCAAAGCTTGAGAAGAGGTGCACATGTTACAACAAATACTCAAAAATATGGCTGTTTTACAATTTTTCTATGGTTAAGACCAATTTTTTGTTGATGTTCAGAGGAGGAAAATAGCTCTAGCATACACCACGAGAGTGAATACTCTACTGAGAAGGTCCTCAGTGTATGCCTGGGGATGATGGGCAATTTAATCTCTGAGGCTTTAATTCATCCTAAATGTCTTCTAATGAGGTGATATTTGTCCAAGTTATCTTCTTGTGATTCCATAGCTGTTCAAAGGGTCTAGAACATGAAATAAACCCAGGGACTGCCTGCAGATATGGGACAGTGTTTTGAAACCATACAGTGTCCTTTGCTGTTTTGCAGGATGTGCTGTTGCTCTGGGTGGTGCATTTTCAGCATATTCATTCACATTTGGAAAAAAGTCCTCTCCATTCCAAAATAATTCAGTTGGGTTCTCCTAGGGCTTCTTTTCAGGGCCTTTTTCTAAAAAAAATGTTTATGGATTCTTAGATGTTTCTTGGCGACTATACTGCTCCTTCTAGACCCCTGCACCAGTTTTGTCAGGGAAAGAACTTCTGCTGTGGCAGATTAGATGGGAGCCTTGTTTTGGTGGGATCATTGCTTAGGTACCTTCCCCTCACCCTTTTCAGCACTTATGAGCTATTTTTTCACTGCAGTGTCTTTCCCTCTCTCCTAGTGGTAAAGTGTTTCCTCTTTTCTATAATTTCCTTTTGCCACCTACAGAGCATTTCCCAATCTGTCAGCCATTTACAACTCCCTCTGTTCTCTCTCAGCCCCCCTCCACTGTGCTTTTGTCAGTCATTTCTTGTCTTCGCCAGCTCTGTTCTTGTTTCCTCATCTTCTGCCTCCCACCTTCACTATCATGGCATCTCTCTTATAAAAGACATCCCTGTATCTCCTCCTTTGCCCTCCTCACTGTGACTATGTCACAGTACTAACTGAATTGCTGCTGTGTGTTAGAACAGCTCTTCTCATATAATCATAGAATCATAGAATAACCAAGTTGGAACTGACCCACTGGATCATCAAGTCCGACTATTCCTATCAAACACTAAACCATGCCCCTAAGCACCTTATCCATCCATGCCTTAAACACCTCCAGGGAAGGTGAATCAACCACCTCCCTGGGCAGCCTGTTCCAGTGCCCAATGACCCTTTCTGTGAAAATTTTTTTCCTTATGTCCAGCCTAAACCTCCCCTGGCAGAACTTGAGGCCATTTCCTCTTGTCCTGTCCCTTGGCACTTGGGAGAAGAGGCCAGCTCCCTTCTCTCCACAACCTCCTTTCAGGTAGTTGTAGAGAGCAATGAGGTCTTCTCTCAGCCTCCTCTTCTCCAGGCTAAACACCCCCAGCTCTCTCAGCCATTTCTCATAGGGCCTGTTCTCCAGCCCCTTCACCAACTTCGTTGCTCTTCTCTGGACTCGCTCCAGAGCCTCAACATCCTTCTTGTGGTGAGGGGCCCAGAACTGAACACAGTATTCCAGGTGCAGTCCCACCAGTGCTGAGTTCAGAGGGAGAATAACCTCCCTAACCTCATCTTCACTTGGCCCTTGTCTGAAATACTGTAAATACCTATTGTTTCTTTGGATCAAAGGCAAAGCCACTTTAGCATCCCCATAACTTCTCCATGTGTTAGCTGCCCTGGCTGAGAGCTGCAGGTTAGGAGGGGATTATCTGGCCCTGTCTCTTTTCAGCATGAGGATGGACCTTCTTGGTCCCTGAGGAGAGGGGGAGTCATCTCTGCCTTGTTATTGTTCCTCATTGTATCATTTCTCTCAGATCTTCCAGTGGACTACCATAAACCTAATTCTCCTTACCCATATTTATGCTTGTTATATTGTTGCTTCTATTTCAGATCTGAAGAAGTGCTTGAATTTGCAAATCTGGGTTGTTTCTCCCAGATATACTATTTTGTTTGATGAAAGATGCTACCTCTGCCTACATTGCTTCCACCCTTTTAGGCAAAGACATACTGAGGTACTACTTCCCTCCCTTCCTCTGTCATACACATCTGCTTTGTCTCCTCTCTTCCATTCAGAGACACTTTCTTGGAAAGGACAGGCTTCTTGCAATCCGCCTGGAAGAAGAATCCCTGTTCTCTCTCTGCCACTAGTGAAATTCATGTTGCTGGAAGGGACCATAACAGGCTGTCATAAACAATAACAGGTCACACACTAGCTCTCTAGAAAACTAGGCAAAGAGTTTCCTTCCAGCTGAGATCTGAGGACTGCTTACTTCAAAAGTAGACTACTTCCAATGTAGTGGACTAGGGTGAGTCGGTATAGGAGGCTATTGCCTTGAGGAAGGGAAGCGTCCAGAGGTTGGAGTGTAAGGGAAAGGAGAGGCCCTAATAAGCCCTCCAATGTCAAATGGCCCTGGGTTTTGCCATGGGATACAGTCTCTCAGGAAGGGTTTTCACTGCCCTGGTGTAAATGGGCCAACTAAGCTGTCAGAACTGGAAAGCGATATAAAGAGAAACTTGCCTTCACCTGAACTCCTGAACCTTCCCTGCTCAAATCTTTGTTCCAGAGGCTCAGTGAAAGTATAATACTTGATGATGCTGTGGCCTTTCTCTTGGTATTGGTGTCATGAAAGATTCAAATGGCATTGTCCACCTCCAAAGCTTTTGCAGAATGAATCAGTTTTCCTGTGTGCCTGACTTGACACACATTCCCTGACCACTTGGAGGTCACAAATTTAATTAAACCTCGATGAATAGTAGCAGACCTCACAGAAATAAAGGCCTTAATCCAATCAAGCCACATTTGTACTCCCTGTATTGCATCAAGCATGGCCAAAACAGAAGGGACAGACCGTGGCAAGCTAGCAGGGCTCCCAGAAGTTCCTCTGTACGCTGCCAATTATGGATGATAATGTGATTGTGACACTTGCAGACAATATGAGCAATTTCTCAAGCTGGAGGTCCAAGGCTTGATATTATCCCGCCAGCTAGTGCAAGGAACATGGGAAAGATCACAGCTAATTCTTGGAGTAAAATGGCCATGACTTTCAGGAGAGCTATTTTTTTTTTGTTAGGTGGAGATCTACTGTAACAGCAGCTGGTATGAATCTTTCACCAAAGTCACAACTTTGTTTTGTATTGGTCAGTTTTGGGGGAATCTTGTCCTCTCTTTTCTGCTGGGGAAAAAAGAAAATAAAGAGAAAGAAGGAAAAGGCAGAAGCAGTCTGTAGCCTGTTGCCCTGGGAAGTGCTTATAATCAGCCTCTGCAATACTGATTAATTTTGTATAACGTCTCATGCTGAACTCCACTCTGGAGGAGACAATGCTTGGTGTGTGGTCCAGGTGATTCATTGGTGATCAGAGGAGCTAGCTGCACTGTTTTTCTGGACCTGACAGAAAAATCTTCTGAAATTTTGAGTGGAGGAAAATGTGACAGCTGGTCATCTTCAGCCCATACCCCAGTAAACATTTGTGGAGTGTTGAGATTTTAGCAAGGAATGGGCAATTTCTTTGCTAAAGAATTCACAGTATTCACCCTAAGTATGGAATTCCTACTAACCCAGTATAGTATTATTTCACTGGTCAGGCTAAAGAAGATGCTACCTGTAAGTAGAATTGTATGGGCCTTTGAGGCATTTTCTGGGTCAGAGGCATGTTGCTAATTGTCAAAGCATTAGTAAACTGTGCACAGTTAAGTAATTAAAACAACCAAAGCTCTGTAATAGGAGCCAGACAGGTATACAGAGGTGGGAGGTGGTTTTCAGTGACAGGTTCTGGTTGGAAGAAAAGACACTTGAAGTGTGTAGCAGAGCAATGTTAAACAATCTTATTGCTAGAGACCTCAAGGGAAGATAGGAACAAAGGACAGTGTGCTTCACAGAAGCCTGCATCCATCCAAAACAGGACCAGAAAATGGAATGGGAATTGTAATTACTTCTTGTCATTCAGAATGCAGTAGGAGATAGCAGGTGTGTTGATGATCTCACTGTTTATGCTGTGCAGAGAGTAAAAGAGAGTGCTGGCCCCAAAATATTAGTAGTGAGAAAAGAATAATGACATTGGAGGAAAAGCACAACTTTTGCTCTGTGTTTTTTTGTAGGCTGAGCTGAAGTTTTGCTGCACCTTTCTTTGCATTGGTGGAGGAGGGGGAACATATGAAAATTAATTCCATTGGAATCACTCAGCTTGAAAAATGGGGCTTTAAAAAGGAGCGAGTGGGAGAGAAAAAAACCTGTAATGTTTTACAAACCATTTCACCTACCTGACGAGCAGCCTAGGATCAGCTGCAACGTGCACAAAAGTAGCACCCATTATTCTCCAGGGACCTGCTTGGAGGAAGGTGCTTGCTGCAGGCCAGACTGAGCAGACTGCAGCCACACTCTGCTCTTGGTGCTTTTCTGGGCTCTTTGCTTATGCTTGAGTTCAATAGGCTTTGCCCCTGTGCTCACTCAGCTGATTAAAAGCCATTTTTTTTTAAACCACCAGCATGTGAGCCACAAGGATTCGTTCATTATTGTTCAGCCGTGCTGTGAGATGCTGTCTAGGAGTAATTAATTGGGCAGTGCTTTGGAAATGTGGAGTAAAAAGATTTTCAGGGGAAAAAAATAATGCAGGAAAGGGGGGGGGAAGCTTATATTTTCCCTTTGAAGTGAGGATCTTTTTCCAAGAGTGAGGGAGGCATAGCCAGAGAAACAAGCTTGCTTGTTATTTTACAACATTATTCTCCACAGCTGCATGGATAAACATGTAACTTCAGCTTGTTTTTTTCTACCTAATTTATAAAATAACCGTAGAAGTGGGAGTTTGTTAATGACATTTTGTTGTGAGAATTTTTATTTTCTAGGAGAGGGTAAGCCTGTCCATATTGCAAAATCTCCTTGGTGGCTGGCACGTGCAAGGGGGGAGCCCTGGGATGTCTGCAGTGCTGTAAAGCATGGGGATTTCGGTGTTGTTTGTGAAATATCTGCTCCTTTCCAGCCAGACCTCAAATAATCCTGCAACTTTAACAGAAACCACAAGTTCATGCAAGTAAAAAAGGGTGGATACCCAGCAGCTGTTGGGCAAACCTATTTATATCCAGGCTGCTGGCGCTGAGTGACATCGATAATTCCTCAGTGAGGTCTCTCTCCTGGCATGGCATTGGCTGTGTCCTGCTCTCCAGCCACAGCCACAGGATTAAACGACTAAATCTGAACCAACTTTTTAAACAAAACTGCCTTTAAAAGCACAAAGTCTTCTGCCTACTGCGCTGACTAGAGCTTTTTTGGTAAGTTTGGTCAACTTTTCTCAGAGAAGGTGGCTCTCAGCAGGTCATTCTGCAGTCACTGTTTCCATGGAGGTCCTGAAGATTGAGGACCCACCAGTGCTGGGAAGCTGGAAGCACTCTAAAATGAAGTGAGCCTTCATCCCAGCAGGATGGAGAATGAAGTGTAGACTGAAAGAGGAAGCCCTTGGAGAAGAGCGGGATATGCCAGGAACTATGAGAGAGCTGACGCAAGAGAAGGATCTGTGGGCAATTCTTGATAGAGGCAGAGATTATGTGCGAATGTATGTGTGAAGTCTCTAGGCAAATCAGGCACTGTATCCAAGTTCACAGATAGCAGCATGGGGTTTAAAGGCATGTTTGCATGCCTTTAGCAGATTTTAAACTGAGAGGTGCACAACAATTGACTTTGCAATGGGGAATCCAGGTACCCAATTCAGAGAAGAAAATTAAGTGCGCCCTTCTCACATAAAGACCTCCATCTCCTATGAGTTTCATCACACCTGCTTGCCAGAGATGGCATGCATCCAAAGGCAAGGGCTGCAGAAATTGCTGGGAGAATGAATTATGGTAATACAAATAATAATTAATAAAAGCCAATCTACTGCCACTCCCAGTGTCCACCCACTCCAGAGCCACCCAGCCTCTGATGTAAACCAACATCAATGTTTCAGGCACTGAAACAGCCTTGTCATTTGTGGCTGTAAGAGAAGGATAAAAAAGGTTCTTCTGCCCAAGCATGATTTGGCCCAGGCATTCCTGTCCCACCAGAAGCTCTTCATGAAGCCAGGCTCGCCACATAGACCATGACAATAGTGGCTCTGACATGCTGGGAAACCAGGCAGGCTTTGGGATTTTTGAGTTTGTGAGCTATCTTGAATACCTTTGAAAAAGGAACGATTTGACATCAGAGGAGCAAGTGGAGTTCATAAAGAAGCTGAAGAGAAAGTGTTATTTATTTATATATTTGTGGCTTTAAAGGAGCATCGCATTTTTGGTTGAAAGGGCTTGGCTGGGGCTGCGAGTTCAGTGTTGTTTTCACCTTTTCTTCAGGTTATTTTTTATGCCATTACATGTTTTCATGCTATTTTAAGAAAGTGTGTGTACTCATCAAAAAATATCAGAGAAACACAGATTCCCAGAAGTACTCCTCATTGCAAAGGAGCTAGCGAGCCTCCTCATAAATCCAGGGCGGGCGGTCTGATCCATCTTTCCAGGCTCCCTGGCCCTCCACCCCCCTTGTGCTCCCCATCAATAATCTGCCTGCTTTCGCCTGCAGTGACGCTTATCGGAAAGGGCAGCTCAGTGAACTGGCAGGGACACGATACGAAGGTCAACCAGGGATCCCCGGCTGTGGGCCAGCCTGCCCTGAGCTTCCCAAGCCAACCCAGGGGCTGGGAATCAGCAGCCCCGCCGCTGCTTGGGGAGGGAGAAGAATAGAGTGAGGAGAGGGCAGAAACAGAGAGAAAGAGCACAAAAGAGTGCAAGGCATTTAAATAGCACTTGGGATGGTTGTTATGATGGGGCCTGGGCCCTTTTGGATGCTGTTGCTGACACTTCTAAACGAGCTGATGATGCCGGGTCTAGAGGATTATGTTCAGTAGCGACTTGCTGTCCCTGCCAGTAGGCACAAACAAATAGCTTATTACATCAGGGCCAATGTTATCGAAATGGCTTTAAAAAAGGCAGTCAGCTTTAGTCTCCCTCTGCTCATTAGAAACTGTGGTTAATCACTTGCTGTGAAAAGGCTCACTACCAAGTTGTTTACTCCTCCAGCCTTCTTTTTCTGCCCTTCTCACAAGTAAATCCCTTATTCAGCTAGTCCATCCCCCGCAATCAAGTAATTCCTTATGCCTGCCACCCACTCTGCCTGGATTAACCTCAGGTGGTCACTACATTGCAGGTTTCTTGAAAAGCACTGCCTCCAAGCAACCTCTTTTTGCTTTTTATTTCTAAGCCTGGGTTTTAAAATCCCTGTGTATCTTGAACCAGCAAGACTCTTTCCCTCCAGGCTCTGCTAGCGGTTTAATAGCCTCTTGTTTCTCTTAAGTCCTGGTGCTAACAATACTCAGCCTCACCCATGCTGGATGCCGGAAGAGCGAAAAGGGCTGATGGGGAGGCAGCAGCTTCTAGCTGGCTGCTTCTTCACTGGCTGCTGCTTCTGACAGCCTGAGCAACCAGGGCTGCTTTCTCAAAATCCCGTGCTTGGAGCCCAGATATGCCTCACACCTGCTGCGTATCACCCCATAGCCACAGCTAGCGTGGTCTTGTCCTGGTGTGGTCACAGAGTTTGCTCTGGGCAGAAAAGTAGGTCTTCCTTTACAGCCTATTAGCTGGACTGTTGCTGTGGTCACAGCTCCCCTCATGGAGAATTTTTCAGGGCTTCCTAATGCTTTATGCTTTAGTCTGTTAATGCTCAGTGTCTAACACTTGCTTCTTGAAGAAGGCAATAGCTGTGAGTGTGGGGTGAGACTCTATGCATCTCAGCTGATGCTGACAGCAGGTTGTTTGTGCTGGTTAACTCGACACATAGCATGGCTGGAGTGGAAAAGCAGTCCTAAGCTTTTAAACTGAGGCAGAGGCCAGGTAGATTGGCTTCTCATGTGTTAGTGCTGCCTGATGTCAAGTCATGGTGCCAGTGCCCACTGTGGGCTGTTTTATCACCTCTAGGGTTTATCTGGCTGCTTATGAAAAGCACCAAGGCAATGACTGAAGAATGAGGAAAATAACACTCTGATCCTAATGTGCTGTTAATGTAACCACAGTGGTTCAAAGCTCTGGCCAAAATATGAAGGCTTTCCTTCCACAAGATGCTGTAGGCAACTTTGCAGGGAATCACTGCCCCCCCCGTGCAGTATTCAAGGTAAGCAGGCAAGGTAGGCTTCCTCACCTTACAGGGTATCCACAGAAGCAGAGAAGTCTCTGACTGGACCTAGAGAAAACTTCAGTGTCTCACTCTTACTGAGGACAGGAAAGAAAACTCAATCAGAAAGAAACATTAGAAATGCCTTTAAATGGAGAAAGCAATGAGACACCCACGTTTACTGAAGAGGTAACAGCATTTTGTGGGAATGCAGGGAATCTGTTTTGAACTCCAAAGTCTCAGCTATTGGGATGCGGTTTTATCTGTGTCATTGCGCATTGTGTTACTGGATGCAGACCCCCGTGTGCAATGACACTGCCTTCAAAGCCTCGTCTGCAATTGACAATGTGGCTTTTGTTGAATCCCAGTGACAATGGAGAAAAGGAAGGTGTTCTGTTTCCCTTCTAGCCATCCACTGGGTCAGTTATGGGGTATGTCACCATTTACCCACAATCTGGCTGGTCGAGCAAAATGTACCTGCTCTATTGCTTGTGCCTCTGGTTTGCAATGGTTTTCTGAATTTGTAGAGCCCCTCTGGTGTCCCCAACTTGGCTGGTTCGTGCTGGCATGTGATAAAATCCCCTCGCAGAGGGAGCAGGGACTGCACATTCCGGCTGTGCTGGGCAGTGGCTGTCAGAGGCAGTGCTGCCTGCCTCTGCCAAGCGCCACCGCAGCACAGCTGCTGCTCTGTGGCCGGACCAGTGCGCACTCAAGGCAGCGAGTGAGCAGGCATGGGGCATTGAGGGACCAGCCAAGCGAGACCTCAGCTCTGACTTTCTCCTGGTTTCAGAGGGATTAAACTGCATGGTAATGGTTTTTTTTAAGCCGTTTCAGCCTTTCATTATGTGCATTGCAGCACAGCTTCTTACAGAGTTTCAGAAGGGTACAGAGCTCAACTCCTACTCCTGAAGCTGGAAAAAAATTACAAAGCACCTTTTTCCATAGCTGCGTGGACAGTTTCCCTCACTGAATTCACACTAAGTGAATCACAGTGCCTTACTTAAGACATCCCCTATAGCTTAGACCAGGCCAACTGCTAAAGCCACTGAAATACCAGCACAGCCAGCCTGTGGTTTGTGACCGTAACACAAATGGACCTGTTTCAGCTAAGGGAGAAGTAATGCACACATGGGACAGGGAGGTGCCTGTGCTCAGGCAGCCTCTGCGTGGTTCTGGGCCAGGCGTGTGAGGCAGAACAGGCTGCTCTAAGACCTTCCTCCTCTGCTGAGGCAGCTGCCGCTGGACCAATGCCCGGGTATAAACTAAAGCAGCTTCACAACTGCTCTAATTTATGTCCGATTGCCAGTGGCCTCAGGGCATCTCTGTCAGCTGCAGCTCAACCAGCCGTAACAGCATCTTGGTTTCGGCTTCTCCTCCCAGTGCTCGCTGCTTTTGCCAGTGGCTGAGAGGAATCAGGGTGCAACAGCCCTGGCACTGGTCCCTCTCAGCAGACAGCTCCTCAGGGCATATGTACTGCTCACCACAGTATCTTCTGGCTGGGTTGTAGCCTGTGTTTCCACTCCCCTGGATGAAAAGTACTTCCTACTCATATGTGACGGTGCTTTGCTATCTATAGCTTTACATATGACGTGAGTAGCAAACTCCTCTGCAAACCGCCCACAAATCACCCTGGAGTCAAAAAGCCCAATCACAAAGACTACAAAGAAAAATGAAAAGTGCCGTCTGAAACTCAGAAATAGACGACGTACAGTAATTTTTCCCATCTCTCTGCCTTTGCTGGAATTAATCAACAATCTCAGCCTGCAATTGCTGGGAGTAATTTATTTCAACAAATGCAAAGAAAGAGCGTTTAGGATAAATATTTAAATTTCCTCTCCCAGCCCATCCTATTCTCAATCATTGTTTGTGTCCAATTCAGTCAGCTATGCATAAGCTGATGCTCATTCTCCTTGCTCTGGATATTTACATGTGTTTTTTGCTGTGTTGAATCTCTGATCCCTAAGTCTCTCGAGGGTGGGGAAAGAATTATGTAAGTAAAATCCCCTTGGAGCCTGAATTCTGGGTGAGAATACATATAGTCACCTAGGGTATGGAGAAACCCTTACAGACAGGAATGGTGCTCCTATTTGAATATCAGGACCTGCTCTTTTTTCACTTACTCCTTCTCTCCTTATGATTGCAAAAGCAGTGGTATTGAGGAGAAAGCAACAGAAAGACCGAAAATGCTAACAGCTTGGTTCTGGAAGGTGTTTGTTTGCCAAGTCATACAGTGCGCATAAAAAACGAGATTGGGGTTAGTTGTAAAGAAAAAGAAAGGAAAACCTTTGTTGTTGTGGGAACTATTTAAAAATGTTTTGTTGGTGTTTTGTTTTATAGGAAAATTACGTAAATTAAGCTTAAACTTTGAAGGCATTGCTTCTTAAGTTTCAAATTGAGAAGGCTGAAAAGAGGAAGATAGGATAATAAGCAATTAATTCTGATCTGTGATTGTTCATGCATGTGTAGGACGTTGGATTTCTCCTGGCTTCCTGTAGCCAAACATCTCTAAGCGTGGCCTGGATGGGCGCTGGCTGACCCTCTGCTTAACTGGTGTCACTCGACCAGGGCTGCACTTCCCTCTTTGGAGAGCTCTCATTAGCTTCTGCCAACAGAGGTTTGAACCAGAGCCAGGGCTGGGGTGGGGGGGGGTAAGTAATACATAAACTTTAAAGACAGCTCATCCACCACGTGCAATTTGTATTTTACACCTCATGAATTTTAACAGCTGAAGTTATAACTTTACTGTTAACCCCCTGTGTGCCAGCACATCTGTCCTGGCGATCCAAGGATGCGTCGGTATCAGCATGCTGCTGCAGCTGTGGCTTGTCTGGCTTCAGAGAGGCTTTCCTCGCTTCCCTCTCTTGGCGAGCGGAGCCGGGGCAGAACTGTGGCTTTCCCTGCCTTCTATCACAGCTCTAGTGCAGCAGCAGCCAGCAGGAATTGCCTTTTTTTCCTCCTAAAAGAGCTTAGCTACTTTTTCAAGCCCTTCCTTTCATGCACATTCAGGCTGAGTATTAGAGTAGCAAATGCCCTCCAGATACCACCAAGCTGCCACTTAAAAACAAAATAACAAACATAAAAACGCAGATGACTGCAACACAGAGTTAAAAATCGCTGCACTGCTGGCAGGCTTTGCACATAGCCCTAGCTGGACAGCTGCACGCTTGGTCTTCAGTGAGTGTCATTAAAAATCATTGTTGTGACTCTAAAACAACACCTCGAAAGAAATGGTGGAATCAGAGGGAAGTTGGATTTTTTTTTACAACATGAAAACTGCACATGGAGGCAAGAATTGGGACCTCTGCTCCCTGGTGGTGTTTCATTACAGGCATTGAGACTATTAAACCAATTTCCTAATACTTGGGTGTGAGGTGTTTGTTTGATTTACCCAGCCAAAAGAACCAGCTCAGAAGCCTGAAATTCATTAAGCAAGTTATCAGGCAACAGCCTCCCCTGCTCTGTCTTTGCTGTACCCATGAACCCTAACTTGCTGCTTGTTTTGTTTCCAATTTTGTGCCACAGGAGGCAGATTCACAGTCTCTTTATTTGGGACCACAGTGCCCTGGCACCTCATTAAGTCGAGTGCAAGTTGCTGTGTGAATGAGGGCTCACCACAGCCCTGCACATTCATCCTCTGCTACCCAGGACTCCGGTGGCCTCTGGGAGTGGCTATGAATGAATGAAGTCAAGCAGTGGCATAGCTGAGACAGCCCAGAGGTCTGATGGGACTGTGTCCTGTGCTCGATGGCAGGGTTATCCGCCAAACTGGCAGCTGGGAGCAGCAGGAGCTGGCTAAGAGCAAGCTTAGCTATCTGGAGGGCATGGTGCAGATGTACCCTGTGGTCAGCCAGCCTGATGTGTGCTGTCAGCCCTAAGTAAGCTGTCAACTCCCTAGCTAGCACAGTCTAGCTAACTTATTAAAGCGAGACAATGCTTTAAAACAACATCTTAAAGTGTCTTAAAGGCAAGACAATGTGTCCCTTAATGCAACCTAAACCACGAAAATCAGGCTTAGGCTTGCACATTAACACTCCCTTTCAGAGGCAGCAAAGGATATGTTCCTGATAGTTCTCTGCTATGTCCTGGCTGCCACAGAGCTCTGGTGGACTGTTTTTAAATTTTCAGCCTGTACAGATTTTACGATGAAGGAGTAGAGCCTGAAAACTGCTGTGGAGAACTTGCTTTCTTCTGCTGTGCTGTGGGATAGCCGTTGGTGGGCCAGGAATTCAGAACCATTGCCTGTAGACTGAGGAGGAACGAGCTACCACCCAGCTCGAAGACGTCAGAGGAAAGCAGTACACTGAGTCAATTTTTATCATCTCTCATCAGACTCAGAATTGCCTGTGAACCACGCCTCATGCAGCAGTCCTGGAGCCATGACAAGTCCCTTGATGATTTTGCAGGAGGTCGTGCTGACTGCTCATACATTCAGCTATCACCAGCTCCCTCTTAGCTATCGCCAGCTCCCTCCTACCTGCACGGGAAGCAGGAAAAATTGGCCCACACTGAACTCTATGTAGCTGTAGCTGAATAGCTACTGATGATGGAACCTGGAGGGCTGCTGCCAGGGCACAGCACCCTCCTGGAAATGTCCCTCCCAGAGATAAATTTGGTCTTTTTGGAGAGCTGCGGTCAGGCAGGGACAGACTGACTGTCCCTTCTGACTTTCCTTTTACCTTTCCTCCAGGTAAGGGCATGACATGGGATGACAAAGAGGCTGTGGATGCTCACTGGTGCGGGGGCTCTGCTGTGCACTGATGCTGGCGCTCAGTAGTGCGGGAAGGCCTTTTCTTCCAGGGAGGCCTTTGCATTTGCAATTTGAATTTAATCCCGTGAGCTAAAGATAGCTCTGGCTTGCCTATTGTTCCTCCAGCTGGCAACAGCTTTATTTCTTTGATGCTTTCAGTTCTCGGTCATTTCCAAGGAACTGTCAGAGCCTATCCCAGCACTGTATCATGCTGGTCACCATATTCACCCTCCTGGCCCTCTCTTAGGTGCTCTGCTTCCCACTGGAAAGGTCTCATGCAGAGACCTAAAGTCTCCCTCTTGTTGGCATGTTGCCCTCCAGATCCCCCAGATGGCTTCAGGGCTGGTCTGCAACAGCTCCTTCAGGAGCAGGAGTCTTTCTCAGGAATAGATCTTTCATGAAAGCCTTGCTCAGTTATTTGTTAATTAGTCTTACTACCATTACTCCATCAGAAGAAGTAAGTGCTGTGATCCTTTCCTGTACTCTTGGTGACTATTTAGGTTCAACTGGATACCTCTCTAACCCTCCCTTTTGTGTGTCTCTTCGGTAAGAATTTAGTCATCATTTATTTCAAGAGCTTTCTGTCTTGTGTCAGCTGAGGAACTGCATGCTCTGCAAGGTCACTGAATGCATGTTTGTCTCAAGTAGTTTGAACAATGATTTGAAGCAGATTAATGCCAGTAAGCTCTTATCTCTGATTGCTTAGGTTTGCATTTGGTATATACACATCACACACATGTATCGTATGTGTCATACACATTGTACCGTGTATGTGATTTGGTATCTTCTAATCCCAGGGACAAAAACTGAGCGCTTTTCCAAAAAATGAATTTAGGATTGTTCAATGCTAATTCATGTTGTTAATTAGCTATAGCAGGCAGCCAATAAAGCAACATAAATAACTTCAGGTTCCTCAGGAAATGTGCCAATATGAACACAAATACTGATTTAGATGTGGAATTTTCGCAGTGCCTCTCAGTGAAACTCATTCATTAAATTAAATAAATGTGAGGTGGTTACAGGCTGCTGATGAACATTTTGCAAGCTGTATCAGTAAATCCCTCTCATGACATATCAGCAGCTCTCATCCCTCTGGCAGGAAGGGTGTGGAGAGCCCTGTCGTGCTGCTCCCAGCAGGCTCCCAGCCCTGCAAGCCACAGTGGTGATTTCCTGGCTCTGTCAGGAAGGCCAGCTGGTTTGTACTGTTGGTGTGCCACTGAAAGCTTTGCCTGTCATCACTCGGCACTGAACCACAAGGAACAGTGCAGGAGATGGATGCAAAAAAAAAAAAAAAAAAAACAAAACCAAAACCAAAAAAAAAAAAAACCAAAAGGAAGAAAAATAAAGTCAGGTTCCTGAAGTGTTCAACAGGGATACTTCTTTTCCATAGTAGAAGAAGTAATTCCTACGTGAAGGCAAAATGGCAAAAATAAAATACTGCGCAAATATAGAACAACTGCCTCTGGATTCCCAGACAAACTAATGGGAATATCTGCAGCCTTTCCCCCTTCTCTGAAGATCATCCTAGTGCCACAGAAGACAGAAATCTGATATAAATACTGCTTTCAAAATACTTTTCTCCCCTCAATCCTGACCCAGTTCCTGGTTTGGCACAGAATGGGAACCTCACATGAAAGCAGTTCTGCAACAAAATACCAAATGTTTGGAAAACTTGCCATGAAGGAGTGCAGCTATTAGAAATCAGACGCTTCAGCAGAGTGAAAGCAGGCTATGAAAATTCTTCCATGAGTAGATTACTGAGTGGCTTTAAGGATGGATAAACACCAAAACCACCATTTATTCACTCAAGCACACGTGTTTTGGGCTTTGGATAGCCTGCAGCCATAGGACTAGGAGTCAGATCTTCCCATCCAGCCTTTGAAAATTTCCCCACAAAGCTGCTTGGGTGCTTTTCTGCAGGTTTTAGGAGTATCAGATTGAGGGGAGCTATGTTTTGTCCTTGATGGCAAAGCATGCAGATGCAGAGAGCCTTGGTTATCTTGATACCCTTGTCAGTGAATGGTTGTTCACATTGGACACAATCTTGGCATTCCCAGGATGCTCAAGGAAATGTGTGTACCTGTGCTTCACACATCACTGCTGTACTAAGTTTATGCTAGTCCTTCTACAAACAGAGCAATATTGAAGCAATATTTTATCATCAGTATTACATGGAGAAACTAAAGCCCTAGTGTAAGAGGATTTTGATGCTCTAATTTAAGGGATGAAATAAAACTGTTTGTTAAAGCAAGGTTTGCCCCTGTGTTTCAGGCACAACAACACTGACAATTTTAATTGCATGTCCCCTTTAGGGGAAGCAATGACAGCAATTCCATCGATTTGGCTTCAGTCTGTGGTCACTAACAGGCACAAAAACCCAGAGGAAAAAGACATATCTGACAGAAAGAAAAATCAGGGTCTTCTCCCTGTTGGGAACTTTGTGGAAGGTATTGTATTTGAGGAACTGGTGAAGTTGGGCAAGTCATGTCTGCTCTGCTGGGTCCTGCACTGGGGGGGCAAGGCTGCAGACCCATATATGCAGCAGTGTAAGGAAACATGCAGAGATGCCTCTTGCCATCAGTGTTGTGCTTTGACGGACGTCCTGAAAGAGAGAATGTCCCTACCTGTCAAAAGTAGATATATGGTTTTGTTTGTCGCACAAGATTAAAGGCACCGTGCTATAGAAAGGAGACCCAACCCCTCAGTGACGGGATCTGTGGTCTGTGCTGTGACTATTCATCTGGAGGCCATCCAGTGATGTGCGTAAGTGGGGTTCCCAGCATCTGGAGGAACAGAAGAATGACTTTTTCTCCATAGTCCTCTTCTTATTCTATTTCATTAATGAAGAACCTTTATTACACTGCCTGTTCTTGCCTTCCTTATTGACATCCAGCAACTCCCTGTTTAGAATGCCCTTTGATTCCCTTGAAATCCTTTGGTTGAGGGGGCGATGATCCATGAGGAGTTGGTCCAGGGTCTGCAGCCTAAAGAAGACAGGATTCTGCTCAGACTCCAGACAGAAGCTCAGACCACGAAGAATAGTGAGTAGGGTGCAGGCAGTCATGTAGGCAACTCGATGCTACCTAGTGTGAGCGTGATGGGAGCAAGGGTGAGAAGCTGTGATGGTATACAGAGGGCTGGACAGCTGGATCAAGGCAAGGGGGCCACTAATTCATCCCTCCTACCAACAAGGAGAAACAGCTGCTGCTGCTGCAGCAGACAGTGCGTGCAGAAAAGCTGTGGCGTTCGCTTCCCAGCCTGGGCGATCCTCCCCCTCCTTGCTGCCTGCCAGGATGATTCACGCTTGCTGCTGGAGCTGGGCCTTGGTCCTGTGCCAGGAACACACTCCAGAGGGAGATCATGGAGAAATACAGAATAATTTGCAAATCCATAAAAAACCCCATTGCTTCTCAGTGGGGGTTTCTTGGCAGGTGCCAGAACATGTTTGTAGCAGGTGTCACCCACCCACCTGTGCTCCTGGGGGACATTCCCCCGTGCCAGGTGACCTGGCAGGCCCATGGCATTCTAGGGAGAGGCTGTGAGAGCTGGAGCGTGTGGCTGCCCATGGCTGCCCATGCATGGAATGGGGCTGTGCCTGCTGCAGGACCTTGTGAGCCATTAGCCTGAGCATGTGGCAACACAGTGCTGCAAGCGAAGAGGAACCCTGGTAGCCATAAAATGGCATGGAAGACCCCCAGGAGTCTTGTAGAACAGAATGGTAGAGTGTAATGAATAGTCAGACATATGGTAAAAATGAATTAATATTGAATTGCCATCCACTCTGCCATTTTTTGCTTTCAGTTTCCCCACTGTGCCTGTCTCCTGGCATCACTGAATCTTGATTCAGGGAGAGGCAGCCAAGTAGCTTCCTGTGAAGCCAACATCATATCCTAAGTTGGCCCACAACTTGGTAGTTCTTTCTCCTGGCTCCATCTGTCTGGGACTCTGTCCTTTGGCCTGGTGGAGAGTGACCTAGCCCCATTGGCACATGTCTGCATTTCCTCCCCTCTGGCTGGGAGCCACCTGCCCTCAGGAGGTGCCAGATGATAGGAAGCACAAGTGACTTCGAGCAGGAGCTGCTGTGAGCACTTCAAGGCAAGTCCTGGGTCTCGGACTTCATCACTTGAAGATGCAGTGGATTGGATCCAGGGCTGCAGGAGTTTCACCTGGACTTCCTGGACAGCTCTGTAGCAGAGGTGCCACAGCTTGTCTGCTGGCTAGGGGGTGATGGCCATTTCAGCAGAGAATGTCCTGGCCGAGAAAGGTGAAAAAGGGCCAGCCTGGTGGAGCAAACATGCAGAAATGTATTTTGAGAGCCCAATACATTGCTATAGGCAGCAGCAGTGCATACACTTGTGTATGTTCATGTGTGAGTGGGTGTGGGCACATGGATACCTATGACTAACCCCTCACATAATCACAGAATCATAGAATAGTTTGGGTTGGAAGGGACCTTAAAGACACCGAGTTCCAAATACCCTGCCATGGGCAGGGACACCTCCCACTAGATCGGGCTGCCCAAGGCCCCATCCAACTTGGCCTTGAACACCTCCAGGGATGGGGCAGCCACAACTTTCCTGGGCAACCTCTCTCACCACTCTCATGGTGAAGAAATTCTTTCTAATGTCTAGTCTAGATATGCTGCTCTCCAGTTTATATGTATTCCCCCTTGTCCTATCACCACAAGCCTCTATGAACAGTCCCTCTTTCTTGTAGGTTCCTTTCAGGTAATGGAAGATCGCTGTAAGATCTCCTTGGAGCCTTCTCTTCTCCAGTCTCAACAACCCCAACTCTCTGAGCCTGTGCTTGTATGGGAGGTGCTCCAGTCCTTGGATCATCCTTGTAGCCCTCCTCTGGACCCCTTCCAACAGCTCCATCTCCTTCTTATGTTGAGGATTCCAGGACTGAACACAATACTCCAGATGAGGTCTCACAAGAGAGGAACAGAGGTGCAGAATCCCCATCCTCACCCAGCTGGCTATGCTTCTTTTAATGTAGCCCAGGACATGGTTGGCCTTCTGGGCTGTGAGCACACACTGCCAGCTCATGTTGAGCTTTTCATCGACCAGCACCTGCAAGTCCTTCTCTGCAGGGCTGCTCTCAATCACGTCATCACCCATCCTGTACTGAAATATGGCATTACTCCGACCTAGGTGTGGGACCTTGCACTTGGTCCTGTCGAACCTCATGATGTTCTCATAGCCCCACTTCTCAAGCCTGTCCAGGTCCCTCTGGATGACATCCTGTCCTTCCGGTGTGGCAACTGCATCAGTCAGCTTGGTGTCATCTGCAAACTTGCTGAGGGTGCACTCATCTTGCTGTCTATATCAGATATAGATGCTAAAAACACTTGCAAAGAAGGCATTAGCCCTAGAAGCGGACTAGGAAAGGCCACAAACATTGTATCTGTCCTGTACCTTCCTGCTATGGCCTCTTCTTCCACAGGCACCTCTTTCTGTGCTGCACGTGGCATTGATGGCCTTTCCAAAATGAGTGTATTGCTTCTTTGCCCTTGAATGGATCTGCTGCTGTGTACATGCCAACTTGAACAGGCCTCCGGAGCTAAAATAGAGGGGTAGGAGCTCACCTAGGGGGCTGTGCAGACAAGGGCTTCTCTCTCCTGCAGCTGCATGGGAGTGTGCTTGCCTGTGGGTGCACCTGGAGGAGCAGTTTGGTGGCAGCAGCACAGGCTGAGGCAGGGCAAGCAGGTGCTTGCATGCATGTGTGTGAATGTGTGTGTGTGTGGCAGAGCATAGAAGTGCTTGTGTTAGGGCCCAATGACATGTATTTAACAGTAGCTACATCAAATCGTCTTTGTGCTTCTGGGTATCTCAGTCCTGGAGCAGGTAGTATCGCACCTGCTTCCTTCACCGCAACACCTGCAGCCCCTCACAGTGCCTGGGAGGCAGTGCAGCTTTAATCAAAGCTCCTCGCTGAAAGCAAGCCTCCTCTTTTGTTTGAAAGTCCTTGCTATGTAAAAATAACTGTCATGGTATGGCTCCTATTCTTGGATTTCTTGGAAAAAAGGGAGTGCTTATATGAACTAAAGGGCAGGAGATGGAGGTCGGGGACTTGTGCTCTGCTGCTGGCTCAGCTGCTGACTTATTGTGTGATTGGAGGCAAGTCACTTATTTTTATATTAAATAGAGAGGGGGCAGAGAGAGGAAGAGAGAAAGGGGATGGTGCTATTAAGCAACCTTTGTGAAGCGATTTGAAATCCACAGTGGAAAAAGCCATAAATGTCACATCACATTCATTACTGAGCAGCAGTGGCTGCGGCCATGGCTTGCAGAGAGTGACCGCGGCCAGCCCAGCCTTGGCAGGCTTCTCCCCTGTGTCTAGGACATCTCCCTCCCATTACCACCTCCCAAAGTAATTTTTATTATCCAGCAGTCACCTGTGACCTGGAGGTATTTTGAATGCCCGCGTTTTTAGTGCTGCTTTTCTATGGGTGCAGGGCTGTTCAGGCAGGCAGCCCAGCCTTCCCCTGCCACCTCTTCCTGCCTTGGGTGCTTGTGCTCCTTCCCTTGTGCAGGCAGCTTGCTGCTGCAGCTCACAGCAGAGATGAGACACAGCAGCAGCTGGGGAAACAATTGGGTGCCAAATTAGAGAGGCTTTTCAAGTAATTGAGTGATGGAGCAGCGCTCCGACAAAAAAGAAAATAGTTTTGCAGTATGAGTCACTGGGGCCTCTGTGCTTTGGGCTGTTTAAAAGTCAGCCCACAGTGGAGGTCAGGGGACAGACCTGTTTCGCTCAGTGCTGTCGAGGCTATCCTGGGAAAAGTCTGGGGTTTGCCCAGCCACCCCAGAGTAGAGCCGTTAGATGCTCCAGTGGTGCAACCTGGTCCCATGAAACTCAGCTCCCCTTTGACTGGGTAATCAGCCCCAAGATCCTGCGGGCTGGGGTTGAGAACCCCAGCAGCTCCTGCAGACACTCAGAACTTCTGACATGCCAGCAGCTATGAGATGGGAGGGATGTTTTAGTGAAGAAGTCAGGAGGGGGATTTTCTTTCAGACCTGGGCTAACCTTACATCTTCTCTTGGTTTTTGCCATGGAAGCAGCCAGAACACTGTGTGCTCTTCCTAGCACTGTGGGTCCTGTCAGCACCCTGAACAACAGCCCTGGCAGGTGAGCAGTGCTGAACACCTCCAGACATGGATGACAGCATATCTGACCTTAATTGCTCCTAAAAGATCATATAGATGAGTTTTGTCCCCTGCCTTCCCTCCATCATTAACATTTTTACAGCTTTCTTGCAGGAAGGAAGGCTAGAGAAAACAAGACGGCAGTGAGAATTTCACATTGTCACAGGACTCCAGGAGCTGGGGCTGTAACTAAACCTCCCAATATCCCAAGACTCATAAGAAGTAGAAATTATTTCTGAAGCTCATGCAGCATTGTGCAGGTAATCAAAACCAGCAACAAGATATTCTTACTCATTTTCTTTTCCACACTTTCTAGTGAAAAGGAGAAAGAAAATTCCTGCACATTGCAGGTGTCATCATTATTACATTTTGACTTGTCATTTAAAAAAAAAAGGTAAGGAAGCAAATCTACTTCAGGGAACTGGCCAAAGCCCTTCTTGAATATCAGAAAGATGATTCTGAGTGTGTTGACTTGTTCAAGGGGCTAGGATGTCCTTCTTTATTGTGTTGTGCCTTGTCTTCCAGCTCTACTCTCAAAAGGGTGAGAGTTGTCGGGTTCAAAACAGGTTGGTCCTTTTGCTCTCACTGGTATCAGTCTTCCCACACTCTGGAGCATGCGACACAGTAAAAATTAATCCTGAGTTTTCCATACAAGACTTTGGCCCTGGCTTCTGAAGACAGGCTGCTAACAAAGTAGAATGTAACACTGGCACTGCCCAGCACATAACTCATGACCTGCCTTTTACTTTTGCCTCACCATGTGCTACATCAGAGCAGAGTGCCCTCACCCTGCTGCTCCCCACAAGCCTGGTTTTCAAACTTCTCCCAAAACCCTCTACAGTTTGAGATTCTGTTTTAGGGTTTTGTTTGTTTGTTTTGTTTTGTGTTTTTTTTTTTTTTTTTTTGCTTGTCACAATGACCCAGATAACATGGGCTGCAAAGTCAGGCAGCTGAGCACAGTTCTTCATACCCTCCTGTTTCCTCATCACTCATGTCTAGCCTGTATATATTATTTTATGGAAGACTATGTTGGTGGTGCAGAGGTGCCTCCTTGGCTATACCAGGTCTGATTGTTTACTCTGGTTTTGTGTACAAGGGGGTTAAATGGAAGTTGGCATAGGCTCCCTCTAGCTAATGTGGAAGCTTGATCAGGGGCCAGCAGCAAGTCGTGAGGAGGGATTAGCCCTTTGCAGGAGGCAGAGTTGGGCTGGGGGGAGATCAACTCCCTGGCACCATCCTCAACACTGAGGAGGGTTTGGGTCTCTCCCTGCATAGCTCCAACATGGATCCCTCAGCTGAAGTATGCACATCCCTGGCTGTTCAAAAAAGAGATTATAGCACATCCCCAGGGCTCCTCCATATGGGCATGGCTGGTGAAGAGACCTCATAGTTTTGACGGGTTGGGTTGCAGGGTTCGGGGAGTCTGATTTTGCCTCTACAGCAGCCTCACCAGACTCTTACCCTTTTTTTGTTCCTGTGTGGATGAGGAGTGTGTTTGTGTGAGAAGGTGCATGAGTGCTGGCTCATGCTGTTTTGTCCCTTCTCTCAGGACTTGACTGGGTCCCATTTTGTTTTCCTGCTGCCGCTCTAATAAAAAAAAAGTGGCTCAGATGATTTTTGTTAACCTGAACACAAAAGGAAGGCGACAGGCAGTGAAAAATGTGAAATCAAATACGAATTTCTTTTCCCCACCAGGTGCAGTTGCCAAGGAGGGGTCTGGGAGCAGTGTGATCACCCCGTGGCAACAGGGTGGGCGGCAATAGTTGTTCATGCTGGAACCAGGAGCAGGATAACTGCTTTCCCCATCTGAGAGAGCTTGTTACTGCCTCAAGTTTGCTTAAAATACAGCTCTAATTACCTGTTTAAACAATAGCTCTGTCCCTTCCTTGGTCTATGAAGACTGCACACATTTTAATTATCAAGAAGACCTTGGCCATTCACCTTTCTGAGGTATTTAATGCTTCCAGTCAAATGGTTGCCCTGATGTACTCTGTTACCATGCCACCTCTTGAACTCTCACTGGTGGAAAACTGCAGGATATCACTGGTGAAATGACATTCTCTGGCAGATATTTTTTCCATACATAATCATGGTATTTAGGCTAATTTTGCTTTGCTGGACACATTAGTCTTTGGCTCCTAAACAAGAATATGCAGGTCCTCCTTCTCCCCTGTCTTTTCCCTTGTGCACACATGAAAAATAGGGCTTAGCTTGTGTCTTAATGTGCGATAATATTGTAATCCTTTAAATGGATGCCAAAGCTGTTCTTGGGATAGGAATACCCATTTTAGAGGCAGTGTAACCAGAATGGGAAGGGCACTCATTTTCCTTTTCCCAGACATCAATCCGTCCACTCCAGCATCATGTCCCTGCCCCACAGAACCTCTCGTTTTGGGATATTTCTCTTTTCCTAGTAAGCAGTGGGATGGAAAATGCTTCCAATCACTGAGCAGTGCAATGAGGGATCCTACTGAGCTGAATGCCTGGAGGCAACCAAAGCACTGCTGTCCCTGGGCAGGCGAACTGAGCTTGCTGAGGTCTTGGCTGCACATCCACAGGAGCTGGGTCAGTAGGAGAGATGCTGCAGCTAACAAACATCCTTCTTCGGTGACCCTTTCCTCACTCATGCAGACTGAACACAAACTGGGATGCCCTGAGACCTGAATCCCCAGGGGCTGTGCAAGCTGCTGGCAGTGGCACAGGGCAGGGATAAAGCTATTCCCATCAGGCAGCAACTTTTTCTGAATCTCTGTCAGTGTACATGGGAGAGCACACCCCGACACACTGGGTCCAGCCAATGAAAGTGGGACAAGAGGGCTGTGGCAACACAGTGTGTTAGAAGGGGACCCAGATGCTCAGAAGAGTAGAAGACATATATCTGCAGGTAGAGAGAAGAAGAGGGCCAAGCACTGCCCAGCCCATAAATCTCAGCCCCATGTGAAACTTTGTCCATGTGGCTTGATGCAGTGGGCTGGGAGAAACCCAGAGTAAACTCAGTGAGCCGCCAGGAGGGTCTGGAGCTGTAAATCTCAGCAGCCTGGAATTAAAGAGCTGCCAGAACTTTTCATGAGGTTAGAAAAGTGCTGGGGAGGCAGCAGAGGAACACCTGGCCATTTCATCCTCCCTACACTGCTGTGCTGCCGCTTGGGGATTTTGCCGTCCCTTCAGGAGTTGGTAAAGCATAATGGAGCCTTTGGGGACTGGAAGATACTGCTCTGATTTAGAGTAATTGCCTGTGTGTCATGATTCAGCACATCAGTTGAGCACTCGTCCACCTCTGGACATGATTAACTGGACATGATTAACTGTAAAGACTACAGGGATTTTCAATGGGACTTACGCATCTCCTTCCCTGCTGTGCCGAACTCGATTCCTTGTTACTGCTACCGACTTTGGTGGGGTTGCCAGAGAGCAAATGGAAGAATTCAGCCCTTTTGTATCAGATCCCCCTTTGTTTTATCTAACTGCTGATATTGCAGAACTGGAATATTTCAAAATATTTACTCAGCTGGCCATGAAGCATGAGGGTTTCTTTGGGGGGAATGGCTCATTTCTTCTCCAGCCAGATCAAGCACCTCCAGCTAATCATGAAGCATCACGGCACACTGAAGCCCTGCTAATGGCAGTGTCCTGAGGAGTGAAGATAAACAGTGCCTGCCGCAGCATGGGGGGACGCCAATCCCTCCCCTCCACTGATGACAGAGGATGAGCAAAGAAAAAAGGGAGGGGGAAAAACCGCGCTGCTCTGGATGCCCCAGTTTTCTTGTGCTATTTTATATTTTTTATTAATACCTAGTAGCCTTACCAAAGCTAAGCAAAGAATCCCTTTCATCTGCTGGTCTGTTTTCTACCTTTGATGGCCAGCCTTTCATTTTACTTTGAGGTATCCCCCCTCAGAAAGCTCCTTGCTGCCTAGACAGCACATTTGTTCCTCTCTGGCCGGATGCAGATGTGACCAATTTGCTTCCCCGACACAATGCAAGTGGAAGCAGGGGTGGAGAGGGGAGGAAGGTCTGTGAAGCTGAATTGCGCAGCAGAAGGCAGCAAGAAGAGCACCACACTATTTATTTCCTTGCTTCCACCAGGGTCTTCAGTGTCCTGGCAATGGTAAATCTTAACTTTCATGCTATAGTGCACTGGGATGCAATTTACTTCAAAGACAGCATAAATCCTCAGTGGCCGTGTATATCACAGGGCTGTTACATAAAAAGGGCTTATGTAGTTCGGTCCCACGTTTGCAATTTTGTGTGTGATCTCAACTGGCCAGCTTGGGATTACCTTAAAAATCTCGCAAGGCCCAGAAAAACTATGCTGTCCCTGCCCTTCTGAGCCATTGGATTGCTCAGCTCTGCCGTGGCAGCCCTGGGAGTACTCTGCCCATGTCCAGCCCCACCGTCATGCAATGGTGGCTGCTCAAGCCCCAGGCTGGATGAAGAGGAATGGGATGGCTGTAGCATTATTTTTTTTTACCATTATCAAAAATGCTTGTACTGGGGAATAAGAGGAGGGAGGAAACAAATTCCTCAGTCCTGGCTACCACAGCTGTCTTACCAGAGCAGAAATGAAGAGAATGCTTTGGCCTGGAAAAACCAAAGCTGAGGCAGGTAGCCTTTACTGGGAAGCTGGGTTTGGGGGTTATGCAGTACCTGAGAATACCTGCCCTCCCTTGAAGGTGAAGGACTTGGCTGTCAGCCCCCATTTGTCTCTTGGTCTCCACAGACGCCACGAAGTCATGCCACTTCACCGTGCACCCAGGAACTTTTTGTGGCTGGGATTGCTGCCATAGATAAAAGCAGGGGAGTGCTAAAGACCTGTTTATGCACACAAAGAAGGTACTTTTTCAGGAGCCATAGAGAGTCTGCAGAGCTCAGATCCTAGTGTCAGCAGGGATGTGGATGAGTAGAGTCCTAAATAATTTCCAGAAGTGAGCCTTTGACTCTATTTAAATACTGTTTATCCACCCTTAGCCAGGAAGGTGGTTTCCTCAGCCCAGTTCCAGACAACTGTCTCGCCCAGAAAGACTGGTCTCATGTGCTAGTGAAGAAAAATCTAACTAGAAAAACATCCAGTTAAATTTCTAAGAATTTAATTTCTTGGCTAAACGTGGGAACTCAGGCATTTTCTGATTATTGCTTTTGGAGTAAAAGAGGAGAAAAGAAATCCCTTCTGCCCTCTGTAGTTCAACCATATTAATAATGTTTTATTTGCAAAGCTGTTTACGCCTCCCTTCTCTTCTGCAGGGATGCTGCTGTGTATCTGCCCTCATCGGAGTGCTGCTATTAGCTGGCTTCATTGTGCAGCGATGCGTCATTGTTAGCAAAGTTGCTTTATCTTCGTGAGGGAGAAACAAGCCATTCCTCTTAGAACCACCCATATTTCATGGCCAACTAAGCAATATTGCAAGAACATTGAGATTCCTCGATTTCCTTGATCATATATAGCAGATGTTGATTTGATGCTAGAAAAACTGATTAGTAAACCCCTTCCTCGCTAGTCTGTCACGGCTCTGACAGCCCCAACACAGACAGCTTGTCCAGCAATAGAAAGACTATTACTAAGTGTATTTTTCATGCAACGAGAAAAAAAGCATTTCTAGATGCTTCTATGCCCTGAAAACAAATTTCCAAAAGCCTGCATAGCAAAGTGCCGGGTTTATAATCCACTCTTGTACAATATTACCTTCAAATGCATTACCACTTGAAGTGTAAAATGGTAGCTCCTCTCCTGCTGGAGTCCCACTGTCCTTAATGGAAAGCTTTCTCCACTCAGGGGCCTGTCTAACCTGCAGGGCTGTCTGTGAAACCAAGGGCATTACTGGACGATGCTGTCATGCACAGTCGTGCAGGTCCCTTTTAACGGAGTGGTGGAGCCATTATGGTGAGGGAGCTGAAATCTAGTGCATATATTTTCAAGGAAATGCATAGCCTCACCAAGGCTAAAAATCAAGATCAAAAGTTCAGGGTTAAATTCAGCTGTCGGGTCTAGATAAGCTTATCTCCAAAAAGTGGCTTGGGAGAGATCGGCTCTGGGCTGAAATGCTTAACTGCTGACCTGCAGGACAGCACTGCTCTCCTTTCCACCAGGGCTTACTTGCAGATCTGCATGTCTCCTGCATTTCAGATGCTAAAGCCATAGCGGGGAGGCGGGAGGTGGATAGCATGTCAGGACAGCTGCGCTCTGGCCCCAGGCCTCCCTCAGATTTACAAGCTTTTGCTTAGCCTGCGTGTCCCAAAGAGAGCAGCAAGCAGTGAGCACCGTGGTTTTGTTATTACACAGAGGCCTAATCTGGAAAAAAAGGAAAATTAGAGAATTTTTTCCAAGCATTCTTTTCCAGTTGCTGGAAAAAAACCCCCAAACAACGAACCTAGGCATCCCTGTAATCAGCTGTAGGAGCTGAACAGCCCTCTTAATTTATTTTAAAGTGTCCTTCAGGACTGTTTGGTTAATAAACCATGCTCCACAGCACCGCGCTCCCCAAGGAGGAAAAGGTGCTGCCTGGGAGACTCGTAGGTATTTTTCCATGTATTGGATGCCCTCTGCTTCATCCCAGTGGAGACTGGGGAAGGGAAGTGTGCACCTGAAGGAAGCGGGATGACAGGAGGAAGATGGGGCAGGAGCAGTCCTGCTTCTTCCCTGTAGCTGCTGTGGGACCAGCAGCTCCACGTTTGGGATGCTGCAGAGGGTTGCTGGCACATGGCTGCAAAAAAATGTGGTGACAGTATGTTTCTAATTTAAACCCTTTGCTTAAGAGAGCTGGTTAAATGCATGAAAAATCTGAGGATTGCAGCATTTGCTTCGCATGCGTCATGTGGCTGTTTGATCCCATCAGAGGTGTTTGCAGCGCATGGATAAAACAGGTTTCTGGGAAGGGCAGTAAATGGGAAAAAAGGTCATTTTATCTATCATCTTGTGGTCTAGTGGCATGATGGCCTTTGTAGGAAAAAAAGTAAATTTCTTTAACCTGTCCCTATTTTTAAAACCTACGTAGAAGTTTCCAGGATGCAGCACAGACACATGGCTCTTCATTAAACAGTGAGGTGCCAACTCACTCAACTGGCCCGTTGCCGTGAGAAATTAAGACTGAAGCAATAAAAGAAGCCTGAAAGGCTGCCAGCAGCAGGAAACCATGGCAGCGGGGGAGGACAACGCTCCTCTAGGATTAGACGTGAATTGCATGGTTACCCTCGGGACTGCCTGCTCCTGCATACTTACTGCTGCCCTGCCCAAGCAGGGTCCTCCTTCAAAGAGAAAACCAAGCTGCCCCATCTCTCCCAGCGCAGCCCCCTCTCACAGCTAATACTTTCTTGCAGAGCAAGCTTGTATGCAGCGATGTGGGAGAGGGCATCCTGCAGCATCCAAGGCACCCTCCTGGTACCCAGTGCCGCCCCCTGCCATGGCCCTTTGGTTGCCTGGGGGTGCCAGCAGCTCCCTCTGGCCCCTGACACAGCATGTTGAAGCTACCAGCTCCAAGAAAATCCTGCAACCAGCTCTTTCTCATAGTGTACGGGTTTTGTGTGAAGACACAGACACATGCATGTGCATATGTGCATGTGAATAAGTTACATTTCAGCCAAAAGGCAAAGCATCTTCTGTGGGAGATGACAAAGGCATGTACTGAAATGCAATAATTTAAGTCTTGACACAGTGTGCTTGCTACCTTAAAATGATCCAGAAGTGTCCGAGACACTGAAAATCAGATGTTTCTTCTTAAAAAAAAAAAACAAAAACAAACAAACCAGAGCTGTTTTAATGATCTGGTAGTACTAGTTTAAACTTTTATCATTATCCACGCTGTTCCTTTCCTTTCTTACTTAGAGGCAGACTGAAATTTTGGCAAAGAATTTGTTTTATTTTGAAAAACAAACTTTTGTAATATCTAAGAATAACAGAGAAGTTATTGAATCTTTGCAAACCCAATAGGCCTGCACTGATAGTTTCACTTAAAGAGACCCAGACATTGCAGTAGGGACATCCTGAAAGCAGAATAGCTTTTGGTTCCCATGTCCAGCCCCAGCCACATGCAAGTCTGCAGTTCAGAAATTAAGATGGAGACTCGTGAAACAAAGTAGTATATTTTCTCACCAAAGCCTGTAGCTTTTCAAATATTGCTGCATGGAAGACTGATGGAGATTGTTCCCTGAGCTAGTCACTGACTTACCCCACAGAAAAGTCCTAGGGAAGAGCTTTCTTGAACACAATTTTACATTGATACAGTTTTCTTTGCATTTCAAAGGTTAAAAATATTTTTGTTCTGTTTTCATCAACATAAAGATGACTTATTACACAATCAGAGGAATGTGAGACATGGGGTCCTGGGAAGAAAATGCTTCTCAGTATCACAAAACTTGTAATAAAATCATAAGATTTGGGATCTCTATCACAAGCTGAATCTACTACACTGAGTTTCTGCATCTTATTCTCCTGAGTGGGCCCGATGTTCAAATGTCTGATGAGGCACTGAAGCAGCAGTAGTTTCTTCCTGCCAAAAATAAATGGGGAGCAGGAAGCTTAACTCCAGCTGGACCTGGTTAATCTGTGCTTAGATTATCTCAGTTGCGCCTAGGATTAAGAAATGCTTTAGCAGGGACTAATCTTACCAATGGACAGCATGTCTGGCTGACTTCTTAATCCCATCGCTTGACTCCTGGGATTTCGCTTCCAAGGCAGATGGGCCCCGAACATCCATGCAGCCAGCCTCTGCATGCATGGGGCTGTGCCTGTCTGTGGGGCTGTGGTGCGGAAGACAAATGCAGCTTCAGCTCTTTAGCACAGCATCAGTCTGCTTTTGGTCTACCTTGCTTCCCTCTTTCCCCTCCTTCTACACTAACCAAAAATCAGGCAGAACGCTCTTAGCATGTGGTAAGCGCAAGGCAAAATGTTTGACAGGACAAGACAGAGCTACATTAATTACCCTGATTTTCTGAAGAGATGCTGCAGTGGAGGATGAAAGGGAAGACAGATGACATGAGCATATTTCCTACTTTCTGCCGAGTGATGCTTTAAGAAGGTCTCCAGTGATACTTCTATGGGAGTGTAATGGACTTGGGTATGCTGACCCTCAAACAAACTTCTTGGAAGGTAACTCTGTCCCTGCCTCTGTTCCCTGGAAAGAAAACTAAGTCATGGGACAGCTGCAATGGAAACACCCCATTTTGGAAGAAACAAGAAAAAAACACAAACCAATCCCGAAAAAGATGTTTTCTGCTTGTTTCAGGAGAAATGAAACATTCTTCACACTTTTTGGAAATTAAAAAAAAAGGGTGTAAGAGGATTTGTAATAAACCATGCAAAAACTCCCCAATTTTTGTTTGTAAAATTGGCAGAATTTTGAGTGGCTGAATTCAGGAAGCAAAGCAGAGGCTTGCAAGTAAGAAACACTCATGTGGCTGGCATCCAGCAGCTCTCCTGCCAGGGAGGAAAAGCCTCTAACACAGATTATCCTACATTTTATGCAGCTCAGGTTCAGCGGGGAGACCTTTATGACAGCAAACCTCCCAACAGTGCTGCTTATGAAACCCCAGAGCTCAGTTCCATGATGCCCTCAGCCTCCTCCCCACAGCATCACCTCGTAGCATCCTTGCACGCAGGCTCCCCGCTGTGGGGCTGCCTCTGCGGCTAGCGTCTGCCTTCCCAGGGTTGTGCAATTCCAAAACTCGGACAGTGCCCAAAAGCACTGCTGAGTCGTAATTGATGCCTGAGGTGACAATTACAGAGGCCCCTGAGAGGAAAGCAAAAAGAAAAACAAAACCCCTGTTCCAAACAAATAGGCAAAGCAGCAGAACCGGCAAATAACCCCCTGCACGATACAAAGCCTTAAAAGAGACGATAAATAAAGCCAATTAGCCCACAGACTTAGCACTGGCTTCTGTGGAGCAAGCCTGGTGGAAGGGCAAACCTGAGAGCCGCCAGCCACAAAAGCACCACTTCTTCCTAATCTAAAAAAAAAAAAAAAAATAAAAAAATTCCCAAATGAATGGGGGTGGTTGAGGTGATGCCAGGAAGAAAGAGGGAGCAGAAGGGCAGATTCTGCTGGGGAACAAGCTGATAGAGAGGAGAAGAGAGCCCTGCTGCTGACAAAGGACATCTCCTCCTGCCCAGGAGGGGCAAGCACCTTGCTCTGAGCATCTTGCACTCTGGCCATGAAGGTAACACTGTGACCAAAAGATGTTTTGAGGAGATGGGGCCGTATGAGCGGCTGCAGCTTTTGTCCCTCACTGCCCCTGCTCAGAGCCCAGCAGGCAGGTCATGGCTTCCAGATGGGGACATGGTGGGGAGAGAGCTGTTTTTTTAATTATTTAAGGCCAAGGTTAGGAAGGGATTAACACAGCCTTTCCAAGTCCTTGAACTCTTCTTCTAATCTGGATTTACAGCTATGAATTCACTGCCGAGGGCATTTACTGTCCCCTCTTCATCTTGCAGACGTCACGTCCCTTGCAAGTAATGCCCTGTTGGCACTCCTTCACATGTCCTACTCTTAACAGAAATTACCTAGAACCCATGGTGCTTTGGGACCCAAACAGAAAATATGCTTCTGTGCTAAACATGCCACAGTGTCTCTTAACTCCTGACGACCATTATCCAGCTGCTGAATGAGACTTATTATAAGCAATTTTTCTAAATCACATCAAAAGCATGAAGTCAGAAGGATGAAAAAAGGATCTTGGGTCATGAACTGCAGCAACACCTGGCTGGTTGGTTAAAAAAAGAGAAAGAAATGCTAGGAAAATTGTTGATGCAAGATCCTGGGGTGATACAATTCAGATATCAACATTTATGTCACACCCAAGCCCAGGGTGAGTTTACCCAGCCCTCCAGCTGCAGTGTTGACACCCTCCCCACCTGCGTGACACCAGACCCTGCACCTTTCCTTTCCGGGATCCTTTCAGCAACTTAGCTAAGAATGGACCAAAACCCAAAAGATTTTTAGACATGGCACAAACTGGGATGAGTTTCTTTTTTTTTTTTTTTAAATTTTGTTTTTTGACCAAAAAGATTTCCATTCCAAGGAAGACTGGGGCAGATGGGCTCTGTATCAGCAGTAGTGTGGTGTTAGTTGGCAGCTCTGCTCCTTTTGCCTCCTATGGTTGGTGAGCCTTATGATTGCAAGCAAGCAATGTGCTGAGCAGGGGAATGGATAAATGATGCAAACCCCTGGGCTGGTCCTGGTGTCACTGGTGGGCCATCACGGTGGTTTGAGCAGCACATTTTGGCCATAGTTAACTAAGCCATCCAGCACTGTTCCTTATGAGCTAGGAACTGGGGGTGCTTGCTGCTCTCGCTGCAGAGGGCAGGATGCTGAGGTAGGTGAGTGCTGTACCCAGGATTCGTATGGTCTCCTCCAGCTTTTCTGGAGCCCTTGCTGATAACAACCAGCTATTATCAGCCTTGATCAGAAAGGAACTCCCGACAGGAAGGGTCGGGAGGGAGGAAGGCAGAGCGTGGTGGGTGGCTCCTGGAGGGCAGTGGGGTTTCCGAGTGACAGCCTTCCTAGATGGGGAGTGCAGGAAAGAGAGCAGCCTGGGGCAAGTGGGAGCATGTTGGAGTGGCAGCAGGAACATCGGGATGTCAGGTGGCATCAAAGCCAGCGCCTCAGAAAAAAAAATGGCAGGGAGGAAGGAGGCCAAGGAAGCTGTGCAGGTGTGACAAATTAAAGATTAGTAATGCTGCGCATGGGGATGCTGTGTTCAGGCTTTGCTGCCGCCGGGGGGTTTGTCTCACTGCCGGCTGCTGCTGCCATCATGACGTGTGGCACGTTTCTGACTCGTCCTCTGGCTTTGCTGGAGCAGCGTAGACAGTGCCCTTGCCACGACACACGGCCGGCGGTTCCTCACCGGCCTCTGCCAGCCCTTCCACCTACACCCACTCATTAGTGGTTCATGACTTGCAGCCTCCTCTTTGCCTGAAATCCTGCAATTACTCAGCGTGTTGGCTCAGACTCAGCTCCTGCATGATAGCGAAACAAAGGCGAGTGGGAACAGGCAGCCCAGCTGCCACTTGCCCTGCAGCCATAGCCAGTCGGCAGCTCAGCGATGCGGGGAACAGGTACGGTTCATGTTTCAAGCTGAAATTAAAGCAGGAAGGGAAGGAACTGACCGCCCATGAGCTGTAAAATAAGAGGAGGTTTTGTTTTATTTAACATGAGGCCATTTTGGCCAGCTTAAAGTATCTATCAAAATGGAGACAGAGAGGTGTTCTGCGTGAAAACACTAGGGCCAAATTGGCTTTGAGACTTTTGTAGTCCTGAGCCAATTAAAATGTCATAATAATGCAACCTCAAAAAGATCTGGTGTCTGCTAGTTATGAAAAATACGCAGGAAAAGACATCGTTCCTCAGCTAGAAGTGTTTATCCAAATGGCTGTCCATGAGGAAATGACTTGGTGAAAAAGGAGAGGGATAAAAACCCAATGCTGCAGTAAGCTTAGTGCAAGTCTGTGCTCTGCTCCATCTTTATGTTTCCTGTGCTGATGTCCTGGGGACCTCCCAGAGCCCACAGGGCCTTTTCAAGTTAGAGAAGGTCCTACCTACACCATGGGACTGGGATTGTGGGGTGGTTTCGTTGTGATGCAGCCTCTTTGATGACGATTTTAGCTTCTTTGTTGAATTTCCCAGTCTTGATGAGTCTTTGGGAGACATGTGTCCCCCAGGTATATCAGCAGTAATGGAAAGTACCACTGTCACTACAGGCACTAACTCATCATCTTGATGACCCATCGATCCTTAGAAGAGTCAGGTGCAGGGTAAAATAAATGTGGTTTGCTGGGACGGGAGGAGAGGAGAATACTGAAGACATTTTGCTTCAGCAGCCACTGAAATCAATAGAAAACGGGCCACCGAATTCAGTGGAGATAGTTCCGGACCGTGCCCATGCTTACCAAAACCCAGAAGATATGTGCTAAAAGGCAGCTCCCAAACAGTTTCATCCCATGATAGAAGGAATCTCACCGGTGTCTCTTTCGAGCTGCCCTGAGGTGCTGTGGCTCATGCTTGATATTGCCTCGTTCTGAGGAGCATTCCAGGCCTGCCTGGTGCAAGATGGGGACTCCCACATACTTCCAAACCACAAGTGACCTCCAGAGATCTTGGGAAAGACTGTTTCTCTGCTGCCACCTCTGGGTTGGTGATACTGTGCAGTGGGCATTTAGGTGGGGGAGTCTCCTGGAGGGAGACGGTGCCTGTGGCTTCCACGGCTGTCACGCTGCAGGCTACAGCCAGCCCTTGGGGCCAGTCTTCACCTGGGGGCCAGGTAGCTGCCACAGCCAAGTGCTTGGCTGGAGCTAATTAGCTGTGCTGTGAGGGAAATTAATTAGCTCAGGGAAAACGCTGTGCTAATTTGCCTAACCGGCTTTTGGGACCAAGGTTAACCCCACCGAGCAGACTTGGATGCACTCGTGCTGGCATCCGTGCACATGAGGATGGGGGAGGACGGGAGGAGGATGCCCGCAGGCTCCAGAGCTGCTTTGAAGATGTTACCCCTGCTCTTTTGAAGCAGAGCAATCTCGGGTCTCCTGGCAGGAAGGACTGTTGTCCCAAGGCAGCACCAGGACTGCCAAGATGATGGTTGCAGCCGTGGTGGGGTGAGCGCAGCGTGCAGCTCTGTGCTGAGCCAGCAGTGCCTCAGCGAACCTTCCCACAGCCACCACACAGGTCGGTGTGTGATTTACAACATGTGTGGCCAGCCTGCCTCCTCACCCTGATTCAGTTGCCCCCTGCTTCCATGCTACGTCCTGATTATTTCCTCTTGTCTTGGAAAAGTAGAAAAGTTGGATAGGACAACTGAAGGAGTGTGTTGAGCAGATGGAAGCAGGTCTCAGGCTATGGCCAGGTGGAGGGAGCACTCAGCAGGTGGAGGCTGGGCATGGCAAGCTGTGAAGCTGCTCTTGGCTCCACAAAGCACTACTCCCTTTCCTTTTAATGCTAAAGCAATTGCTCTTGATGGCTTCAGTATGACTGTTTCTGGGATTAGAGTAAATGGTTGTCCTCTGCTCCCCAGTGCCATGGGAAGCTGAGCTTGGTTCAACACAACTCGCAGTAAGGGAGAGAAGGAGAAACATGCACAGCATAGAGGCAGGGAGAGAATCAGGAGCAGGGTAATATTTAATGCAAGCTTGCAAGCTTGTCTAAAAATAGAAGGCAAACTGTTCCCTAGTAATTAGCCAGGAGACGGTTTTATTTGCAGCAATGCGATTTCAGCAGCAGTGCTTTTGGCAGGAAGTGATGGGAATGTCCCAGAAGCTCTAACCTTGCAGAACAGGAGGAGACTTGCCTCCCCTTGCCAAGGAACGTTTCCCACAGGCAGCAGGCGAGCATGGGCTCAGCCGTGAGCACATGCACACCTTCCTCTGCCTGCCTGGATGGAGGGAGCAAGGGAAGAGATGTTCTTTCTGCAACAGCCCGCTGGCTCTCTGGGATTAGATACTCCTCAGCCTTTGCACTGGGAGAAATGAAGTCCTTCTGTGGAGAAAGGCAACAGCATCCTGGCGTAAGGGATCGATCCCTACAAGGGCTGAAGCAATGACAAACGGTGAAGGAGTTCTCTGTGGGGAAGAACGGCATAGGGACCCAGGATTGGGTTACAGCCAGGATCGAGCCTGAGGCACTCACTGACCTGCAGGTGCCTCCTACATCTAGGGGAGGTGCCTACATCTAGGGGACTGGCACCTCCCCACCCTCACTCCAGACCAGCGTATGGAGTCAGGGCCCCTTTGGATGATGAGTGGTGGGTGTCAGACTGGGCTTTTGGTGAACACTGCTGGGTTAACATCACGGCTGCCAGGTAGCTTTCCTTCAGGCCTTTCTTTCTTCTGGCCATAAGGGCAGGCAGGGGGCTATCATCATGCCTAGCCATTGGTCAGAGGAGACAGTGCAAGGCAGGAATGGGGTATTGCATGCAAGGGCTCCTCATGGGGCAGCTGGCTCCTCCACTCTCCTTGCAGGAGTCTGAGCTGGGCTGCTGAGAGCTTGGGGGCAGACATGAGTGGCAGGACTATTCCAACCTGGCTCTCAGGTGCCCCTGGGATGCTGGGATGAGGGATAGGCTTCCCATGGGAAATGCCATCAGCCTGGAGGAGTCCAACAAATCCAGGAATAATGTTGAAAAAGTAGAAACTTAGCCTTTACGTCCTCCTGCTGCTTACAGTTGAAGCAGGACAGGGATGGAATCAGCCCAAATCCAGGTTTCATGCTTTTTGTAAGTTCAGATATTGCATCTTGTCTACAACAGAAAACAAAAGTGTGAAGAACCCCCCTTGGCACTGTGGTGTCCCTATCCTGTTCAGTGCCTCACACTCCAAACCTGTCCACACCTGATCAGAGGCAGAAGACAAGGACAGAGGGACTGGAGGGACATTTTGAATGAGGAGGTATGAATTTCGTGCATGAAAACTTGTACTACAAGTGTGATGACACAGCAACAGCCCACCAGTAGGGAACTCCCACCCCTGCACCATGCTCTGCAGAGGGGTGGGGTACCATCATCTGCAACCTGGAGAACCGTTGTTTTCCAGACCCAAGAGGCAGATTGTCACTCATGATAAAAGCTTCTGTCTGGTCTGGTTTTGGCAGTTTGAAAGCCTGACAGTGAGAAGCCAATGTGCCATCTGACCTACCACCAGCAGCTCTCCCCAAGCCTCGAATGAATCCAACAGTGAATGAAAGAAAATGAGCTTTACATCCCATTTCAGGCAATACCCAGCCCCTGCTGTCGCCCTGTTGATTTTGTGGCTCTGCAATCAGGTTTAACTTCCCATCTTTCCATCTCCCCTATTGCTGCCTGCTAGGCCTGTGCAAACAGCGGGGGAAGCAAGCTACTTGCCTCTGGAAGAGGAGTGGCGATAACAGCTATGCTGGAAGAACCATCACTGGCCTGTGGTTAGCAAACTGAAAACACAGGGGAAAATATCCTCCTCTCCCCTGGCTGCTCTTCTGAAGGATTACTTGTACCCGTAGGAGGGAGCACTGCTCCGGAATTCCAGGTGCTGCTGATTTGTGAGTGTCCCCTCTACCAGGACACGATTAACTTGAAAATTTACTAGTCGGGAGGTCTCTCCAGGAACCTGTTTAAAGCTGGCAATTCCTCTGGCTCCTCCTGTGTGGTGTGGCAGCTGTCAGCACTGGATAAAAAGCAAAGAGTGGGATGGGAGCTGCTGGGATGCACTCCAGAGCTGTGCTTGGCAGCCTCTGCGGCTCCAGCAGTGGGGATGGGAGCATGGCTGTGGTGAAGGCCTACCTTGTAGATGTAGTAGGGGTTGTCAGAGAGCCTCTGAGCCAGCGTGCTGCCTTTGGGACCAATACTCTTGTTTGGTGGAACAGGAGAGAGCCTTGTTGCAAGTCCCAGTTTTTAGAGGTTATGTGGAACATCTCTGCCCTGCTGTGCCCACCACTGAGGACTGCCATAGGCAGGACTGCCATTCCCCTACACATCCCACCCTTGCCCTCCTCTCTTCAAGGATTTTCCTGCAGACAGAGAAATCCTCCAGGAAGGGAAGTGGCCATACCTTTGCACAGTGATACATTAATGCAGTCAGTTCAGTGTTTGCAGAAGTGTATGAGTGCATGGTGAGAGGATACTGCCTCCCTGGGAAGGTTACACCTGAGATATGTTAGGAAAAAGTTTTTCATGGAGAGGGTCATTGGGGACTGGAACAGTCTGCCCAGGGTTCAGTCACCTTCCCTGGAGATGTTTAAGGGATGGGTGGATGAGGTGCTGAGTGTTTGATAGAAATGGTTGGGCTCGATGATCCAGTGGATCTTTTCCAACCTGATGATTCTATGATTTTATGAAAGAGTTGTGGGGTTTTAAAACTGGTGATCAAAAGCCAACTTGGAAATAAAAATCTATGTTAGATAAAGAAGGCAAAGGGAAGCGGGGACTGCCCTTGCCCCAGAGCTGGCCAAATCAGTGTGACTTGCTGTTTCTTCAGCAGTGAGAGACAAAAGCAAAAGAGGAAGATCGGTGCAGAGTATTGATGGCTCTGAGAATTTCCAGCTGTGAAGGACTGGACTCCTCTGACCTGCCCAGTGGCAAAGCACTCATTTCTCATTTTCCTAAAACAACAATGAAAAAAAATGGAGAGAGAGAGGACTAGGAGGAGGATGGAGGTCAATGAACACAGCATGTCCCATCCTGGTGCAAGCTTCCCATGGGCTTGGTTGGGTGCTTGGCTCTGGGAGTTATTCAGGTTGCTCCCAAGCATGCTCTGGCTCCAAGACCAAAGCTTGCCTGCTCTCTTCATACGCACACAGGGAGGGGTGTGAAATGTCATATAAACGGGGACTGCTGATTCAGGCTTCTCTTGCTGGGAAAACAAGGTGGGGGGAAAATGCCGACCATAATGCTGCTGAATTAGCAGAGCCTCACATGAAAAACACGGGGAATGCCTGCAATTGGAATCTGTGCAGCAGAGCATTTTAAGAGCAGTTGTTAAAAACAGCTCCGTAGGATGCACAGTGCTTCCTGCCTGTGCTCCCCTCTCCTCCCCACATGCTTTTTGCTTCCTTCAGCTGCAGGCAGCTCTGGCGCAGCAGCCTGCGCTGCTCTGCGCTGGGAGGATCTTGATGCTAGAGGCTTTTCCTGGTGCCGGTTCACATTTCGGATAACAATCAAGTCCTGGAGCAGAATCTGCTCCTGGCATCGCTCTAGCCACGTGGCTGGGGTGACGCCAGCAGCAAATCTGGCTGGGAATGCCTGCTGTTTTGTCAATAAAAGAGAAGTTACTACCCGCTCCTCCCCTCCAAGCCCAGCACAGCACAGCAGAGCTGTGCCCCCCTGGCAGTGCCAGCTGTGTGCTGCCTGGCACAGGCTAGCCAGAGTGGTGGACAGATGGTTGCTGCCCATGCTAGCACATCGCTATTTTGAGGAAGGAATCATATTTTCCCTCCTGTATTTCAAATTGTCTCCAAGCTATCAAGCACCTTGCTGGGAAGACGTGGACTGAGCCAGGGATGTCTTTCTTCCCAAAGGCCAGGAGTTATTTATGCCATACAGTGTTCTTGCTCTTGGAGGGAGATACTCTCACTGGGATGATTGTTAGGGAGAAAAAGCCTATTCTTCCCTCAACAGTTTTGCTTTTGCTGCCAGAGTTGTCCCATTCATTCTTTCCTGGCAAGAACCTGTTAGGGCTTGGTGACAGAGGTGTCTCAGGTAGCTGCACGGTGGGATGCTGGGGTTTACCTTGCCCCCATGTGCAAGACAGAGCCACCACTCTCATATCCCGCTCCTGCAAGGGGAGGAGGCAATAGCAGGATTGGGAACCTTGCTTGTCTTTGTAGATGTAGAAGGTTAGAACAGGGGAACACCACTTAGAATGATGCACCCAGAGCAGTAGGTGGGATGCAGGGCCATGCAGCACTTCGCTGGCAAAACAACTTGCTCAAGGCTAGGCTGGGGCATGGGTGTCAGGGCAGGGATGGGATACCTAAAGAAGTAGTTGAAGTAGAATCATAGAATCACCAGGTTGGAAGAGACCCATCGGATCATCGAGTCCAACCATTCCTATCAAACACTAAACCACGTCCAAGTGTTATGACCACACTCCTCCTTCACTCACCCCATGGTAAACAAAGTGGTGAAGGCCGTGGCTGCACTAGCTGGGCCCATGCGAAGCAATCAGCATGGAATTCCCTTCTGCCAAAAAAATCATGGGTTCCCATGCTCTAACCCTGGAGGAGAGAGACGTGCATTTCCTTTGCTCCCGCTTCTCTTGAGGTACCCCTGCCAGGACACTCAATACCTACTGTTAGGGAGAGATGGGACCCTGGCACCCACATCACAAAGCTAGAGCTGCCCACACTGCTGTGCAGCTGCAGAAGACCACAGAAAGCCCAGCTATTTCCCTTCCTTCCCTGCTTTTCCCACACACATCCACATGTGCGCTTACACACGATGAGCACGTGGATGCCCTGCAGAGCAGGAGCAGTGGCCTCAGAGTAGCATGGCAGTAGAGGAGAGAACAGCAGACAGCACACAGGCAGGGGAGCTGCTGGGCAGTGCTTGCAGTGAAATGGGATTAGCTTGGGGGAGAGAGGAATAAGCGGTCCTTGTGGTGAGCATCAGGACTTTCCCTGACACAGGCTGGTAAGAGACCATAAAAATAGGGCCTGAGTATAGCAAGAACAGACCTGCTACCTGCTTTCTAAATCACTCCAGCCCAGGCAGGGGGAGGGCTATCAGAGGCTGGGTGCTTTCTTCCCTGTGCATCCTTCAGAGGCTCTCCAACATCTCAGTGTTGGAGACCTGGGCCGAAAAGCAAGGCTGCTTTGATGTGCCTGGGCAGAGACAAGGATGGGGACAGGGCTGCACCTACTGTCCCCCCGCCCAGAGCCCCAACACTGGGGTGTTGCCTGCTAATCTGGAGCTCAGCAGGGAACAGAACAGATGACCCATACCTCCCTCTCCACTGCTCTGAAGTGGATACCTCTTTGTCCCAGCTCTCAGGCTGTTCAACCTCCTCTGCTTTAAATGCTGCATCAGAAGTTTTGGGGTCGTTTTGGAGTATCTTTCTTGGAACCCCATCTCACACTATGCAAAGCTGGCACCTGCAAAGCATGAATGAAATCCCAGAGCAGGGATGAAGACCTACTCAGTGATGCTATGAGGGGTCAGGACCCTTGGTTGGCAGCATCCCTGGCAGTATTCAGGTGCTGTATGGGGTGTTAAGCACAGTGGCAGAGGAGCAGGAGGCCAAATCACATTCCTCTGTGAGTCCTGGGAACCTAAAGCCTGGGCCTGACCCAAGGGCTGCCTGCCTCATGCATCACTTGGATGACAGTGGAGGTATTTTTTTCCTGACAGGACCCAGAAAACAGATCACTTTGCGTGTAAATCTATAACAAATCTGCCTGGGATTAGGCAGGCTACTGAGAGGTGGCAACAGACGGTATTCAGATGTGCCCATAGTGAACAGCTCTGCACCACACACAGGGAAGGGAGCAGAGACACATTTTTTCATAAGCAGGGGGGTTGCTATCCAGAAGCTGCCATCCTGGGCCGGAGGATTTGGGCCACGGCAGCCTCAGTAGAAACAAATGCTGCATTCCAGGAAGGCCATTCCTTGCAGGCAATTAAAAAATAATAACACGATAGTAATAAGCAGCTCAATCAATCCCTCCATAAGCTGAGGAACCCTGGGGGAGAGCTGGACTTTTCCCAGAGCAAACTGGGACCAGCTTTTCTCCAATAAACACAAATAATACTGGTAACAAACCTCAGATCTCAGGCCAGACTTTGGCAAAAGACACTCTTTTAGCCTACAGGATGCACGTGGGCTGTACAAATGCAGCTTTAACTTGCCTGTGTGATGGACACCACCTCAGGCTGGGGGTGAGAACAGCAGTTTGGCTACAGCAGGCAGGGTCTTATGAGCTACTTCCCACTCTTCTCTTTCTCGGGGACGTAGGCAGGCACAGGTGTGTGTGATGATTATAAACCAAATCACATCTCTCTAGCAGTGTGCCTCTCTGATCCAAACTAATCTGCTGGGCCTTCAAGGGTTAAACAATAGAAGCACTTGTCTCCACGAGCATTGCAGGACATATTTAAAATCCTCTGCTCCTTTGGCTCAGTTGCTGAGGGAAGTTTTCAGCTGAAAATGCCAGGGCTCTGGGAACTATTAGACCCTGCAAACCCTAGATTGCTTTTATGCCTGCTTCAGGCTGCAACCTCGGATCTTTTCTTTTCCCCTCTGCAAACTGCTGGGTAATGATCCCTTGCGGCGTGCCAGTTCACCTCCCCTTCTCCCAGCTGGCAGCCCAGCTCCGCTGAGATGCCCTTTTGTTCCTCTGGTGCTGAGATCTGCAAACTCATCGCTAATTACTGCATCTGGGGCTTCCAGCGCCAGCGACAACGCCAGGACTTGCCGCGGACTCCTGATGGGCCAAAGTTCATCCCCCTGCTTATTTCCTTACCAAAGACCATTATCTCTCATTTACATCTAAACTAGTTTTTATACCAGTTTAAATGCTGCCCCTCCCCCTGTAATCTCAATGCAAATGAATTAAAAGTTCATTCTTCAGATGCTCAAATCCTGCGCACTTTCTTTTTCACTTCTTATTTAAATCACACACTGTTTTGAACTAAACCTTTTATTTCCTCCCAATTATTATTTCTGGTGTGTTTTCCAGAGCCTTACAACACGCCATCTGATTATACACAAAGCTTCAGAATAAAGCTCTGTTTTTTTCCTTCATTAAGGACACAAAGGATTCCTGTGTGAGCCAAGCAGCACTTTGGACATTAATACAGCTTTACACCCCATATCACATCCCGGCTCTCTGCAGAGAAGATTGGGGAGTGGATCTGTGCCTTTCCTTGCTGCCAGTACCCTTCAGAAGCTCCAGCCAGGTCCTTTCTCTCCCTGGAGTTAACATCCGATTAAGTGGTGCCAGCATATTCACTCACAAACTCCTGGCTGTTGGCTCTGCCTGTGTCATGATCTGGGGCTTTTTCTGGCTAATCTCCCCTGCATGCCTTCAAATTAGGTATCTAGGTATCTTGGGGATGGGGAGTATGCAGGCTTTTGTTGTTGCTGACCATTTCCCATGGAAGGAAGTTATGTGGAGTCACATGTAAAGCCCTAGAAAAGCCCAATAATCTGTAAATGCTACAGCCCTCCTTGAAGACTAAAATTAACGAACTTGATATATTTCAGGCTAAGTATAAGCCCAAGGACATAAAGGCAGTCAGTGGCAGAGTTGCTTTTAACCCACTCAGGCAGCTGTGGCATCTCTGCCAGCTCTGAGATCTTGTTGTGGGGAAACTGACTGAATCAGACCAGAAACACAGAAAACCACCCTATCCAAAGCACATTTCACTTATTGAACGTTGTCACGCAGGAAGTAATAATGTATACTGTGTTTACAAAAAGAAGAAAGGAGAGCTTATTATCAAAATGATGCATTACTGAGTTGATTAGCAGCACAAGAAGTCTCTCTAAGCAAATGGTTTTTTTCTCTTGTTGAACATTACAGCATTTTAAAAATGAACTAATTTCTATCTAGTTTTAAAAATACTTCTGTTTGCAAATAGGAGGTTTAGGGGTCACCTGGAGCAGATAAGAGATGTTTGGAATCATAAGGATTTAGGACAGTTTTCAAAAGCAGCGCGTGGGCTGCAAGAAGCAATTTGCCAAAGGGACGCAGGATGGGAGCTCCATCAGTGGCTTCCCCAAAGAGAAACTTCTTTTAGCATAGAGAGGCTTTGTCTAACAGGCTTTGCATGGGTCTGCAAGGTAAGGATACTAGACTCGCAGCTCTGTTATCATACCACGCTGCTCCTTTGGGACCTTGGGCAATTCAGGTTATTTCTGTCTCTCTTAAAATTCCTATCTGTAGAACAGAGATATTGCTGCCTGCAGTAACTGTCTGCAATGTGCTTAAATGTGAGGGTTATTTCTATTAAACATCTGTGCCGCTTGCACCTCTACTGCACTGAGAAGCAAGCTGGTATGAACAATTCCTGCAACACACTGTCAAGCAGAGTGGGAATCTCACAGTGCAGGAGTGAACATGGACTGAGAAACACGAAAAAAGCTGGAGCTGCTCCATACTGGTTTTTTTCCCTCGAATATTCAAAATCTGATGTAACTAGCTGGTCTGGCCACTATAAGCTTGCCTTCATGTTAGAAACAGCTCAGCCAGGCCAAGGGCTGCCTTTAAAGCCAACTGTCTCTCTGACCTGCTGTGAAGGAACGTGCGTGTGTCCCAAATGCTAGGCTGGCCATTTCTATCACGTCAGAAAAGAATTAACATCTGAATCCCAGTGATCCAGGTCAGACCGACCTCTGGAGAATATGCGCAACCGGGGAGGTCATGAAACACCACAAAAGCCATGAACAAAACCACTAATTGGCTTCTTTTCAGTTGTATCCATGTGCCACCAGACTTGCCCTTCTCACACCACCCTGTGATACCTTCAGACAGCCAGACACAGCCTATTTTTGCAGAGCCAGGACAGCTAGCCATACTTTGTGTTACTAATTCTGTAATTCATATTGTTTGTGCTGGCAGGGAATTCCCCGCGACATTTTATCTCAGCCAGTCTCCTCTGGCTGTTCAAGATATTTGGAATTATTATTTCTGGCTCACAGGTCCACCCTCAGTCATGATGGGATTATTCTCGGGTTGCGCACAAGCACACGGTTGCCCTCCCTAGTGCTGGTGGTCTGGAATAGATAGAACATATAGGATATACAGGACTTAGGAGGGGTAGGGTGGCAGGGGGAGTGCAGACTTTTTGTTGACTTGGGAGAGACAACATTAAGCCTTAAGGTGTTGTACCAGCCACTCCTGGTGCCACTGAAATAGGTGTTGAGATGGGGGCTGGTGGAGGGGAGGGCCCATGGAGTGGTGGTGGGAAGCTGGTGGATAAGCCAGGGGGAAGCACGCAAAAGAGGAGAACTGCAGTCCTTGAGATGCTCCTGATGCCAAAGGGTGGTTTGGGGAGGGATATGTGTGTGAGGCGAGGGGAAAATGGGGTGGGGGGGTTTGGGGTCTCCCACCAGTGTGGGGAGATGGAGACCAGAAGAGCCGTCTTCTGCCTTGGCTGTGTGGCCATCAGCAAATCTGCTGGCACGTTGTGGGTTTAAATCAGCTGTGTATATTCATAACTGCTGCACACACTGACCGCTGGAGCTGGAAGGCATATCACAAAGGGCACAATTTTAGCACTTCTTTTAATCCCACGATCCTGCACATTTAAGCCTGAACGGCCTTGCATTTGAACCTCTGCAAATGCTTTTCGCAGCCCTCCCAAACAGCAGCCTGCTCTAGAGAGAAACTAATTAAAGCTACCCGACAGGCTGCTAAATATTAAGAGCCCAATAACGGTGCAGACACAGGGACATCATCATCTGAATGACAAAAGCCAGTAGCCAGTGGTTACTGATAGAGGGACCAGCAGGCTTGTGCACAGACATCCCTGCCAGCTGCTGGAGCCAGGGGCACTGCCCTGGGAACACGGTAACTAAAGCACCATCCCAGGAGATCGCTCCAGCGCTTTCTGCTCCTTTTCCCATGCAATTCACGGTCAGGGTGAGAACAGGCTTGCTGCCGATTCACGTCACGTAAAACCGGCGGGGGCGGCTGGGCTGCATGGCGGCAGCAGGCGTGGGCTGCAGGGTCTTGACCTTCATTTCTACCTTTCCTCCAAATGTTCTGCAATTACATGTGGACTGCCATGGGGAAGAAAAGCAAACCCACTGAGAATGCTGGTGCGCTGCAGTTGTTTGCTCCTGGCCATGGCATGTGGCCCAGTGGCTGTAGCATGGGCTGGTGGTAAAGAAGCAAGAGGGGTGACAGACAGAGACGGTATTTTGGGGTTGCTCGCATCATGGAAAACCCAACAGGACCTCCAGGACAACTAGCTATGGGCACAAGTTCCAGCTAGTGTTAAAAGAAAAAAACAGACAAAAAGGATTTGAAATTCAGCTAAATCACACTTCCCTCTGAAAATTTCATTCCTGCAATTGTTCTGAGTAACACGTATGATTACTCTAGCTGAAAGAAATGATAAAAAGCGTTGCGTTTTCTCAGCTCGTTTACTTTCTACATCTGGCAGTGTTTTGTGTGCAGGCAGTTTTGCCGTTTTCCTGAGACAGAGCGGTTGCAAATGGAAGCTGAAGAATAAAAGCACAAGATGTTTTTTTAAACTGTTTTGCAAACGCTTCAGCTTCTAACGACCAATACACAAGCTGAAGCCCTTGGCAAAAATGATATGACAATAAATAACAGCAGTTTGCAGTGTAGTTATAATGATGAGAAAAACCTCCACGCTCCTTATTTAATATCTAGATACTACCTTGTAGTACAGTAGAGTCCAATGTACTGGCAGTAACTTTTCTAAAGCAAAACTGCCCCACAACCTATTAGTGCCCCAACTGTGCTGTCACAAAGGGGCTGGAATTGAGATACATTTCCCTTGGACACTTTCCATGGGTCTTGCCACCTGCCCTACAGACCAGTGCTGGTTCTCAAAGTTTGACATCCCCTGGGAGAAAGGACATTCACAGAACCGTTTAGGTTGGAAAAGACCTTTTAGGATCATCAAGTCCAACCGTAAGCCTGACAGTGCCAAGTCCACCACTTCACCATATACCTGAAGCTGGAGACAAGGGAATTGCAGGGGAACATGAAATAAAAGGAAACAGATGGAGAACTGCAAGTACCTTATAATTGTTGTTCTTTAATGGATTTTTTTAATAGGTTCCTCCTTGATGCGCTGATAGCATACTTGTATTGATTTTTAGGTGCTATGTCTGTGGTTTTCAAAGGCTGCTAATGCTGGCCATGTTCTGTCCCTGTGTACATAACACTAAACAGAAACAAAGACCATTTCTGAATGTCCTGCACTGAAACAAGTTGGGAAGAAGTGCATTCTTCTGATTTGAGCAGATGCTCTGTGATTGTCTTGTTGTCCTGATGGTGTGATTGTCTGAGATGTCCCGATGGCATGGCTGTTAGTGAGCAGGGTACTCTGAAAGGACCCGAGACCCAACATGCAACATGCTTTCACATGAGATATGTATTGCCCGTTATTTACAGTGCAGAGCCTACAGGGTGAAGACATGGTGGCTTGGGAGTGATGTGTAGGTTCAGTGCCGTTTTCCCACCAAGGAAGGTTTGCAGGGCATCAGCTCTACTTGCTGGTGTCCCAAACACCAGGGAAAGAGGCAGGACAAGGATGAGCAAGGCAAAGCATTGCAGTTAAGGGGTGCTTCAAAGGTGGAGGGATAAAACCCTCTCAGAATCCTGTCCTCCTCCTCCTCTACCTGGCATGTCTGCAGTAGACAACAAAGGCACCAAGGGCACTGCAATTTGAAGCAACCATAAGTGTTTTGGTGTTATCAAGTCAACTGTCAGGGGGAATTATTTTTCACACTGGTGTAACAGGTCATAAAATATCCTGTTGGGGAAAATTCAGGTAAAGTTTAGTTGCCCTTTAACATGCAAATGTGAAAGATCATAGCTCTAGTCCAAATTAGAGGTTCTCTTACATGATGAACTATCCCTCTTGAATGTACATGCAACCAGTCCCATCCTGTCTGGATCATCCATTTCTTGGGTGAAGCCGAGGTGCCGAAGCAGGACAAAACCACTGAACCACCATTTACTGTGTGCACTCTCCACATACCCTATACATTTCCATTAGTGTCTCATATCAGCTGTACTGGGGATTCAACACACGCATATTGGTTTAACCCACCCAGGCTGAGTAACTGCAGTGCTTCCCACATATTCTCTGGGGACTGCATACAAACACCTTTTCACTGGACCATCCCACTGGATGAGAAGGCAAGGGAAAGGGTGGATCCCAGGCACAGGGCTCCTGGTCTCCAGTCACCCCCAGGTCACTGGGGTTTGGCAGCCCAGCACAGTTCGTGGTGCCTGTGGATCACGTACCGTCCAGAGCCTGGGGACAAAGTCCAGTGTGCTGGCTACAGCTTGCTTAAAAATTTTTGAATAAAATAGCTTTTCCATGAGACAATGCAAACCCATCAGAACTGATTTGTTCCCCAGGAGCAAAGCAGCTGCTATAAACTTCCACAGAGAAAAGAATGGAATTTCTCCTTAAAGCCAGAGTTTGGAGGAGGATATAGTATCAGGCCTGCCTGGACAGCAGCCAAATGATTAGAACAAGGGAAGACTGAGTACAAATATTTTATTGAGCAGAGCTTGCATTTGAACCTGGGTCTCCAACACAAGTCAGTGAGTGCCTTGGGCCAGCTCAGCATCGCAAAGACATCCCGAAGCATGTAATTCTCTGAGAACTGGGATGTGGGATGGAGGAGGCAAAAGAAAGCAAGAAATGCTCCAAAAACAGAAGCAAAAAAATCCCTACAACCGAGAGAAACTGAAAGCTTTCATTGGCCAGGGAAAATTTCCAGCTACAGACCTATTCTCAACTATCCCTGTTCTGAACTGCTTGGCTAACTCCCTAGGGGATCTCCAGAGCTTCCTTTTTAATTCCTTCTTCTTTGAATACATACATTGTGTTCAAATGCCATACGTATATATATTGTAATAAATAGAACACGTTCCAAGTATTTTACATAAAAACTGCAGGTGAACTTTCCATTAAGCCTTCTGGGCTTTGTGCACTACGCATTACTAGAGTCCACAGCAAAGTGGAGATTTTAAAAAGGCCTCTCTCTATAGAAGTTTGAGTCATGGAACCAAATTGTGTTCCGCATAGAGGCGCAAAAATGGTTCAAAAATTAAGATTTTAATTTTAATGTGATCTTAAATGTTGGTCCCAATTAGGCATGTGCCCAAGTCCCATTGGAGTTAAGCACATCATTTCTTTGCTGAATGGGGAAGGCTGCTGAATCAGGACTCCAGACTGTAAAATTGCTCAATTGCCTTCAAATTTCTTGGGAAAAAAAATAGTGTGCTCTGAAAGCAATCACAAAATACATTTGGTATTCAAAGAGTATAAGTGAGTGCAGGGCTTATAATTAAATCCTTATCTACGAAGCTTCTACTGAGTGACTGTACATTCTGGGTAATTTTTAATGGCCTGAAACTCAAAAACCAGCATAACCAATTTTTTTCTTTTTTGCAGAAGACACAGCTAGTTAGCTATAATTCTGCAACAAATCCATTACTGCAAAACAAGTCCCTGATCCTGCAAGCATGAATGTGCTTACTTTTAATGATGCAAGTGTACCAAGGGAAGCCATGGCAGAAGCTACTGGAATTAATGTAGAGGAACATGCAAGAATGGGACCCACATAAAAATAAGGATGATGTTGACCCCTGAAGCATGCAGAGGAGCTCTAGCCCTGCTCTTTGTTCCTGTGGCTGATCCTGCTCAGGGCCTGGGAGAGAGGAAGACAACATGTGTGACAGCAGTGGAGACATGTCCTCCAACCAGCCAGGAGAGGGCAAAAATTTCTTTTGGCCTCCTTCCCCGTCAACTCCTTAATTATGCCATATTTGCTTAGAAATATCAACACTTTACACTTGGGTAAAAAAAACTCAGTGGTGAAGTTGCAACAGTTCAGTAAATAAAGTCCCACATTAAAGAAAGGAAACATAGGGCAAATTATGATATTTAAGTAAATGGATTTTTTTTTTTTGAAGCTTGGCAATTAAAAAGACAACTTGTCCAATTTTGCTCGACCTTTTGGGAAAACGTCTCCACGGTCTGAAGGCAAACAAACTTTATGTTTGATAATGATGTGGAGGTAAGGTTCAAAATGGAAACTGCATTTACATGCTGGAGAAAGACAAATGTCTTTCCTGACAGCACAGCAAGCCCGAGGACAAGCTCTTCTCTGGTGTTGTTTTCCGTAACACTATATTCTTTAAAAAATAAATCATGCCACAATTACAGGATCAAAAGTGAGGTCTTGCTTGAAATAAAAAGTCACACGGTTTTAACTACAGGTAAATTTTATAAGTACCTCTTAAACAGATCAAAGCATAGCAGGGAGGCTCTTTGTGGTCCAGTTTCCCCTCTCCATCCTGCTTGGGCAAGGACCATGGTTTATCTCCACCTAGGTGGGGTTTTGGAGCCTCTGACCAGGCTGCTCTTGGGGGCAGGGAGATGGCATCATCCCCTGGGGATTACAGAGAAGAGCTGAAATAGCCCTACTACTTATAGACAGGCTCCTCAGGGTTCCCAGGTCTCATTTCCACTACCCGCACCACCCTTGGCCACCTGGCATGTGCACCTCTACTTCCCACCTTTTCCACCCACCCATCAACCTGGCAATAAACCCAGCTGAGACATTACCCTGGTATTAAAAAGGTGCTGCCCAGGGCTTGGACACAAAATTGTGGCTTAAGGCCACAGTGACAGAGAGATGGAGGCAGGTGAGAATTTATCCCAGAACCCTGAGACTGGTGTCATATCCCCTGGATCACAGCACAGCCAACAACTCTCCTGCTTAGGACAATGTAAGACTTTGGGGATGCAACGCCTTTCATGGTCCCGGGCTTTATTCTTTTTCCCTCCTGGATTTTGCCTATTTGTACATTTTATTGGCTGCTCCGCATCGGTTGCTAGGTAGCTTCTACTCCTACTCCATTCTGCTCACCCTTAACTGACTGCCAATCTCTCCAGTAGTTCCCGCATCCTTTAATTACATTAATATCTGTTACAGTCAAATGAAAAAAGAAAAAAAATATAAAAAGACCAAAAAAAAAAACCCCACCAGGAACAAGCAAAGGCCAGTTAGCACAGCAGGCCTCCATCTTTTGGCTTTATCTTAATCCCCCTTTCCTGCTTTTTCAAGCAGACCCCCTTGAGTCCTTTTCCTTCTCTCGAGAAAAGCCCAGGCGTCTCTTGAACTCATTTCTGCACTTTGCCTCAACAGTCTCCCCTGTAACTTATTCCATATGTTTGCTTGGCTCTGCCTTCTGCTGCGGTTCCCTGTTTACTCCCAGCTCCTGAACTCTTAGATCCTATCACCGGGGCTCTTTGTTGACTTAATTGGATCATCAGCCTGGCTGTACAGTTTCCCCAGCCAGCCCTGCTCCCCTTTCCTGGGCTGCTATCCCAGCCCCAAGTCCAGAGAAAAACATATTTCAGTGCTGGATGTATAAACAGATGATGCAGGTTAAATTTAAAATATATTGAAGCCGATAACCACAGGTGCAGGGGCTGCAAATCATCTGCTGGAAACAAATGCCTCTTTCTGGCATGGTCTAAGAGGAGAGGGAGGCCCCTGCAGCCCAGCGAGTTGGGTGTGCTCCCCTCCTGCTGTCCCCTTGCTTCTCTCCCACCCTATTCACAGACCCTGCTGACTGCTTGTAAAAAAGAGCCGCTTGCGCTGGAAGTGAAGTGATTTCAAAGGCCCCGCAGGGGCGGTCCTGGCTCTCCTCCATGCAGCAGGATCAGCCAAAGGGCAGTGTGTAGGCTTTGTAGGGTGCCCCAGGCAGGGTAGATGTAGTGTTGAGATGGGTACCCCCATCCACTGGCTCTATCAGACTGCCCTGCTCCCTCCTGCCCTAGCACCAAACACCACACGTGTGTCCATCTGAACTTGCTTGTTGCCCAGTCTGACACTGACGTTGGGACCGGACTGGATCTTGGCACATCAAACCCATGCCAGGATGTAGCCACATAACCCGATTCCTGAGACGTTCCCCTTTGTTGCTGCATCCTTCTGCACTGTGATGGCTGGTAGAAGCTGAAAGAAGGAATAAATCATAACGTTAAGGGAATGAATTAGCTTAAGCAATTATAAGAATAACAAAAATAATAAGAATCAAATCTTGGTTAGCTTGCAGTTAAGAAAGAACGTGATCGTAGGATTTTTAGCTTGTTTACTAGTTAAAAGAAGGGCAGTCCCACAGCAGGAACAAAAGACAGTCCTGAGCTCATCAAGAGGACACAATGAGGAAGAAGATAAGATAGTGAGCATCAGAGGATTCTGAAGACACAAAGGAGTTGTGATGTATATAGGAGAGTGGGTGATAAGATATGATAATGAGTTCTATGGGTGTTTAACCAGTATTTCCCAGAATACCTAACCCATGTTTCCCAGAATCTATATGAATATGTATATTTAACCAGTATAAAAGTCCTGTAACCAGCCTCAATAAGCACACACATTAGGTGAAATGATTCTCTGTGTGTCCATCCTTGAATTATGTATTAAAGGAATACCTGCTTAATAATCAAATTGGCATTGATTATCAAGTTTGGCATTTTTGCAGCAACAAAGCACTCATCACCCCTTCCTCTAAGTGTGGGCACCTCACCCTCCCACCTATTGGAAGCTTGAGCCAGTGCTGGTGCAACCAGGACCTTCCTCCCTCAGACCCCTCGCCATGAAGGTAGAGAACAGTGGGCAGCACATCCCCAGCTAGAGAGTTTAAAGCCTGTCCTTGCAACTCCTCCTCCCACCGAAAGTGAATGACAGGTGATCCCATTCAACTATGATAGCTAGAGGAATTACAAAGCCGTAATGCTAACGAAAGCCATACACTGGAGGGAAAAGAAAGAAGAAGGGAAACTTAAAACACTGTCCTGTGTTCAAACCATAGCATGACTGGCTTCTGAAGTAAAGTACTGTAGCTAAGGGTGATTTTTCATCCTGAAAAAAAAATTAAGAGACCTACCTATGTTTATCAGCAGTTGAAATCTCAGTTGCAGCATCATACTATTAAAAAAGCTTGCTTGCTATCATATTTTACTTTATGACATGGAATCTTTGGAGATGACGTGGAACTCAGTCTCTGGGGAGCCTTGCTGAGAGCTGGAGCCCAGGAGCAGACATTCCTGTTTCTCTGAGACTCCAGAAGAGAAAGGCCTCATCCTCCCCTCTGGTTGGACAAAACCTTCCTTGTATCTATCTACCTGTCTGTCCATCTCCATGTGTCCTCAAGTCTTGAGCAGGAAGCTTCCAGCTGCAAGACCTACTCAGACCACACTGCTGCATTGTTTGAACCGTAGCCATGCTGCACTGCCAAGTAGGTCTCTCTTGGGCAGTCCCACAGCTTGCTTGGATGGCTTGAAACCATTACACAGCTTTCTGCTCCTAAATCTCATTTGAAATGCCACTGGTCATTCCTGCAGAATCCAGCTGGGAAGTGAAGGCAGCAGGACACCAGCCTGTGAACAGTCAACACGTGACTTTCCTCTGGCTTGGCATTAACAGGTCTTGTGTGGATGACTGAGCACAGGATACCCACCATCATATCTTGGTGTTGTGCTTCCCGCCATGTGATAACTTTGTGTTGCAAAGAGCTTAGGTACAAAGGTACTTGACTGAACACATGTTTTATCTGTGCTTGCAGAAACACTGGAGCTAAGATGGTGTCCTTGCGCTTTCTCCTGACAGCCATACCTCCCAACAGCATCTTCCCGCAAATACAGTCATTACTGCCTGTCACCTATAGGCTAAACAGTAATATCATTTCACTTGAACTCCAGGTGCTACTCAAAGGCAGCAGGAGGAGGAAAAATATGGGGCAGTTATGTAATCAGGACAGAAATAATTAGATAGATGAAACCCTAAGAGAAGTAATCTGTCTTTTGAAATGAACTGGCAGCTTGAAAAATTTAGAAATCTTCATCAAACTATTACAAGCCTGGAGCGTGCGTGTGCTTTGTTTTATGAGTTCTTAACATATACAGGACATACAAGTGTAATTAAGGGTTTGCACTCTATCTTCTTGATATTGGAGTTGGACATTGGAGACCATGATTAATAATCCGTAAATGATCCTTTGAAAATGAATAGCCTATCAATTAAAAGAACCCACCAAACACTTGGCATATAATTCAGTGATCTACTTAATGTTGTCCCCTTTTGGTGCTGGAGGGCTGGACTACACCCAGAAGTATAGAGTTAAAACATGTCTACCATAATATTATCAAAGATAACTTTTATTAGATCCATGTATAATAGGAAAGTAGCAAGTGTAGAAAATGATTTCACCTGATCAAAGGCTAGAAGAACGGAAAATGTTTCCTTATACTTAAAAAAAAAGTTACAGGAGTGTTAATTGTCACAAAGCATCAAGTGTGCACGAGACCCATGAAAATATTCATGCATATCTCTGCCTTCACCACAACTTGCTTCTCATAATGTGTATAAACACAGAGGTTTCTCTGAACAGCCTCCCCCCACCTCACCACGCCAGCCCATGTTCCCAAACACAGCTGTGTGATTTTGGCTTCCCTTTTAAAATATAAGACCCATCCTTACTGTGCAAGCAAAGTAATGCTGGAGAAAGCACTATCTTTCCCCACCTTGGCAAGGAGAGGAAATGTGTTTTCCCTTATTTTCAAGCTTGTGGTTTGTTAAGCATACTTCTGACTTGTTCTGTAATATTCGCTAGCCGCGCTGGAACGATGCAACCCGTGTGCTGGTGCCAATAGCTAAAACCCAGCCAGCTTCAGCCTGCAGAGGTTCACATGGCTCAAACCATCAGAGCCGCGCTGCTGCTGCTGAGCTGAGAGATTACCTCTTTGGTCGCACGTGCAGCTCACCGTTCCTCATTTGCAGCTGCCTACTCCTTAGGGAGCACTGAATGGTGAGTACCTCCTGCAAGAGAGGCAAGATGAAGGGAAAGAGAAACGTACTGAAAACTGCCTGCAACAAGATGTGCAAACCCCAGAGCAGTCAGCACCACTGCTTTAGTTGTGGCTTCGCTTATATGAGCACACCCTTGATTTGACACACTGGTGGTCCAGCATGTTGAAGGGCAGGTCTCCTTCTGCTCCGGGGCCACAAATCCCTCCCTACTCTGACCCTACAGCCTCCCTCTGCCAGCATTAGCTCCTGGTCAAGCAGGCCTCCCTGTACTGTCAGTGCTGCTTAGGAGCTGAAGCCGCCCCAGACTTCTCTGCATGGGGAATGGTCATAAGAGGCTGAGTGGCCCGTGTCCTTGAGAACACTAGCAAACCATGACCTTCAGCGCCTATAGTCCTCCTCTCTCCTGCTAACAGATCCATAATCTCAAAATTCTCTACCTAAGGCTCCCACCCCAGATTCTTTCACCTCAATAACCCCCATTTCAGTCCTCCAGGTCCCTCCAGGCCCAGAATGATGTACAGCCCTCCCTGCTTCCCTGGGACATCCAGCCTTTGTCCCTCTTGTGCTTCTCAAGCCCTGTCCTGCCCCAGCTCCTGGCATGCCTAGGGCTCCCAGACCTTCACTCCCAGACCTGCTGGTTGCCAGCAGCTGAGGGGCTTCCTGGCTCTAATAGCCACAACTATACTCCTGCCTCTCCAAACAGCTGCAGCAGGCACATGGACACATTTTTCAAAATCTTTAGCTGCCTGGGAAAGCCTTTATTCTCAAGGCTCTCTACAGCCATTCCTGTCAATATTGCAGGCACCAGGTCTCTGCACCAAGCTGTGTTCCTTAAAGCAATAGCAATGGGGTTATGTTGGGTGAAACTTCAGGGCTTTCCGTTTTTTTAACAGCTCGCTCCAGCCCTTGAAACATCTGTCCAGCTGGAGAAGACCATGGAGATCACGAGACTCATTTTTACATTAGCAGGCCTCCAGTACTAGCGCCAAGCCCCCCCTACAAAAGCCAAGTCATTCCCATCTGCAGCCTTCTCCCTTCTCTTGTGCCTTACTCAGGCACTCATCCATCTTGTCCGCTTTTAGTGATTTTGGGAGAACTCTGCCACCATGGCAACAGCTGTGTCAGACTGACACACACCCATAACACTGGAGCAGGCGTCTCAGAATTTTTGCCATTATTAAATCCTTCCACTTCTTTCACCCATTAACTCTTCCAATGCTAACAGCTCTGTGTCTCCAGTGATACTTCTAGTCTGGAGACCAGTTTACTTTGCTTTCACTGGGAGAAGTACTAAAAGAGTTTCCAATATTTTTATCAGACTTGTGAAGCTAAGATGTCAGAGTTAATCTTGAAGGAGGCATGAGAGGTTGGAACATGAATTTTGAGGCCATGACTATTGTCTTGACACCGTTCAATGGGCAGGGATCTGTGCATGGGCTAGCTATGCCTTTTGATAGCTATCTCAAGAGCGTGTTAGCTGTTCCTTACAGGATTGTCAAACTAGTATGTCTTGTTGTTGGTTGTTTTTTTTTTTGCACAGTTTTACACAAAAATTCATTTGGATATGCAGTGGTCTTGGCAACTGTGTATAAGCTGCTGCAGAAGCCCTTTATATGTCTCTTTTTCATCTGGTGTCAATGACTGACTGGAAGCTACAACCAATTGGTTTCCAGACTGATTTGATAAAATGGGACAACCTCAGACTGATGAACTCTTGCAGACCCCCTTTTTTGTATGGGAGAAGCCAAGGGTGAGGAAGTGAAGAATCAGCTACCCTCTCAGCCCTCCACTGGCCAAACACCTGGGAAACCTGGCATGTCTGTGACTTCTCACTCTTTGGTTAGAAAGTGGCGTCAGTCCCAGCTTCGGAAACTGGGAGATCATACTGGGCAAAAGCAAACTTAACTTGGGGCATGGTGGCAATTGCAGGGCTTGTCTAGAAAAGCCAAGAGAATGAGCTGAGGCTGGGGGCTATGGCCCTGAGGATGCACATCTTCTGTGGGTGAGAGCGAACACAACACAGACAATGAAGCAGACCTTAAAAATGCAGATCTTCAGGCTATAAATTTACTACTCTACCCAAGGCAGTTGTTAGTTTTCCATATTTATTTATGATTCATTACAATCTGGATTTTTATAGATCTTCCACTTTAAGTTTTATATTTAATTGAATAAGAGTCCTGGTATCTTTCTGCATGCGTTTATGTGGTTTTCATTAACTACTGTGCAATCTAAGAAAGATCTTTGTTAACCAAAAATAAGGAACGTTTGTTAATATTTAATGGAAACAATAACAATAAAATTACACAACGATAATTAAAACCACCCCAACCGTAAAAACTCCTTCTTAATGAATCATATTAAGAGAGGGTTCAAGCATGTATTTATGATCTGGGTTGTGATTTATGGGCTAAATCCTGCCCTTGTATGCCTGCATGAGGCTTTCACTGATTTCCATGGGGGCAGCATGTGCAGCGGAAGAAGGCAAATTTTGGATGCGTGCTGATTCAGTGCTGCCAGAAAAGAATATTATTTTACCCTGACACAGTATATGCAGAACTAAAACATAACCCTCCTACCTCCTGCCATTAAAAGTAGAAAGAATATGAAGCATGACGTTGCCGTGTGCCCTGCTGCTCTCCTGGTAACTGGCTACTGGGAGCTTTTCCAATGGATGGCCCAAACTCCCAGCAGTGATTTATCACTAATTGTCGCAATGGACCTAGAGCTGCAAACGGTTTTCAGCGGAAACAATAACTGACGTTGGCAAAACCACTTCGCTGAGCAGTTTGCAGGACTCAGCCTATTGCACAGCATTGCAAGTTCAAGAACTGGGCTCTCTTTCATGCTGAAATTTCTCTGTGCCATGCTGAAAAGGCTTGCAATAGGTGAAGCCCTTGCTCACTTGCCTGCTGAGGCTGATTTGACTTTTCCTGCATGGAGTAAATGGGCCTTAGGGCAAATGATGATCAGATTCAAAGTGTTTACCATTTGGGTAGAAGGGACAAGGCAGTTTTTGTGAACTTAATGAACATGATGATGTTCATGTTTTTTAATAAGTCAGACATAGATTTTTTAAAAAATCTGGATAATTCTAGGGCACAAGACAATAAATGTGTAAGTATCACCAGGCACAGCACTTTGGTGGTATTTACAAATACCAACTGTCTTTAGAAAAATAACTGATCATCTATGCTATTCCACAGTGAGCAAAACTGCAATCATATTCAACAAACTCCATGACAGACCTGCAAACTTGTGCTGGGTGGGGTAGAATTTAATTTTCAAAGTCTGCAAGCAATAATCATCATGTCGCACAGGGCAGGCTCTGAACCTCTTCAAGATTTCACATGGCTTCGCTGGGCCACGTAGCTGTCTCTCCAGCCCTTTGTCCTTGCCTCCCCAGGAGTCACTGGGTCCTGGCTGTGTCCCCCAATCCTGCCACAGCCAGCTACAGCTCCCCTGGCTGAAGTGTTTTGCAGATCAAGCCTTGGACCCTTGGAGAAGGGTGGGGGAGGCTGCAGACGGTGCTGGTTGTGCTTGTTTGCATAGGCTGCAAACGCAATGGGAGAGTTATTTTTTAAAAAATGGAGCCCCCTAATGTCTATTTAAACCAGTAAAAATATGCATTCCCTTCAGCCTTCCAGGCTGAGCCCCGGCCCCTCAGAAAGCTGCTTTTGGCTTCTTCAATTAACAAATGCGAAGCAAGAACCCTCCTTTCTCAGCACAATGCAGGCTGCCGCTGTTATCCCTGGCCTCCCAATTATCTCTGAGAATCTTTCACTTAATGAAGTTTCTCTCCCTCCCCTTCCTGGCTCCCCAGACTCAGGAAAGCTTGCTGAACCAATTTAGCGAAGCGTTAGGAAGAATAAAATGTAACTGCGTTTTTCTTTCTTTCTTTTACCGTTTATTCGGCAGCTCCCTGCTCTGTTCTCAGCTGTGTCCTTCAGAGCAGTGCAGATCAGAGCATGGAAATGCATATCTTGTGGGTGCTGGGAGATGTGAATCATGAAAATGGAGACAATTCCTTCCCCTTGATCACAGTTTGCCCACTTTTTTATTAAAAGGGAGCCTTAAATAAAACTCTCACATCTGAACACCTCCAAAATTGGGAATTGGATGTAGGTTTTGATTGTAATTCTGCCACCACCTATGACAGTAATGGGTCAAGCCAGGATTTGAAGGTGAGGCATTACCTGATGGTGCCCTGTCAAAAACCCAGCATAAATCAGACTGGAACTGCAATGCCTCCAGACTAGCTTCAGCTTTGCAGCATTGCCTGGCCTTCTTTACATCTGGCCCCCACATAGTTCCTCATTTTTGCTTTATCCTCCCTTCTGTGGTCATAATTCTGTTTTGTCTCCTTTTTCAGCTTTAACAGGGTGTCTAATACCCCTTCCACTGCCTTGCCTATAGACTTTTCCTTTCCAGGTCACCCCACTCTTCAACAGCTTTTACCTATGCTTTTAACAGTGTTCCTAAAGCTAAGAACAAAGTAGAAAAAGAAATCTGCTTAGATTTATTTTTAAATATGCCACACATGATGGCAACACAATGTGTCTTATTTAACACCACATTTTTAATGAAAAGAGGCAAGGGACTCCTTTGTCTTACAACTACTTTCTCGATGACAATCCTAGCAAGGTTTGAGACCCCAAGGGCACCTACCAGAATGTAGAGTTTCCTGGTTTTAAAAAAAAGGCTTAGCCACCCTCAGGGATGCAACGTTTGGGGCTGCTTTGTGAGTTGGTCCTACAGAGGCATGCTGCAAGGTCTGAGAAGAGCCTAGTGTACCCTGAGCTGCCACTCCCATGTGAGAGGCTGAGAGAGGTGGGGTTGTTTAGCCTGGAGAAGAGGAGGTTGAGAGGAGACCTCATTACTCTCTACAACTACCTGAAGGGAGGTTGTAGAGAGGAGGGAGCTGGTCTCTTCTCCCAAGTGACAGGGGACAGGACAAGAGGGAATGGCCTCAAGCTCCGCCAGGGGAGATTTAGGCTAGACATCAGGAGGAAGTTTTTCACAGAAAGGGTCATTGGGCGTTGGAACAGGCTGCCCAGGGAGGTGGTTGATTCACCTTCCCTGGAGGTGTTTAAGGGATGGGTGGACAAGGTGCTGAGGGGCATGGTTTAGTGTTTGATAGGAATGGTTGGACTCGATGATCCGGTGGGTCCCTTCCAACCTGGTTGTTCTATGATTCTATGAAATAGTGAAATAGGTATGGAAATTCCCTGATATTTCCTGGCAACAAAAATACCAGCAACATTGTGTCAGGATTGGTGGGAATCAGTTGGCAGACTTGTACATCAGTGGACAGTTGGGTTTCTGGCTGAACATTTTTCACCAAAAATACATTCTTTCCTACAAAAATGCTGACCTCTCCCAGAGAACCTGGAGGTACCAGCCCCTCGATTTCCACAGAGACTGTCTCCATCCCCTTCCCATGTGATTGCCACCACTGCAGCAACCATCCATTCTCACAGGGCACTGATCAAGCCTAGAGTCTGGTTGGAAAAGAGAAAGTGGGGTGAAGCATGGGGTGAGAGCTCTGATTATAACTGCCCTACCCAGGACTGCTGAAGTTAAGCACTTGGGGGTTATTTTGGTGGACAGAAAATATCTTTTGGGAGGGGGAGAATAGAAAATCGTACTAAAAAGTGTACAGTTAAGTGGTAGTTCTTCCCTTCCCATCAATTTCAAATCAATGAGCTGGGCTGGTCTCTATCTGAGGGAATGCTGACTTTATCTAAGCCTTAGAACCAGGTGCTAGTGAGCAAAGTAAAAAGGCCGAGTCGACAGCTGGCCTTTCCAAAGTGTAAGTGAGCAATTCCAGCCTGAATACTTTTCTACTGCAATTTATTCCAAACTCACGCCATGTGTAGACACTGCCTGTTGGCACCTTGTTTGTGCAGGTGTCTTTTGGAAAGCAGTGCTGGGGAGCTGGCAGCCAAAGCAAGCAAATGATCCAGTGACTGGGATGCTTGTGACGAGGTCCTACATCAATTCTTGAGCCAAGGGGCAGAGATGCATTGCTGGTAACACAAGATGACACTCCCAGGCTTGATTTCTGTCCATTCTGGTTGCAGTTTTGTGGAGGCTGGAGTAGAAATTGCATTAGGAGCTGAAAGCTGGAGTTGCAATAAGGGGAAGTGAGATGCTGACTTCCAGCTGAGACACTCCTCTCCCCCACCCCCCAAAAAATGCTGTCACCCAGAGACAGCTACCACCCCAGTGAGCTGCCAGCTGCCCCAGCCAGGAGGGGGTGAAGCCCTCTAGGGGCAATCTGGGCTACCACAGCCTGGGAGGAATTCCTGTTTAGGGCAAAAGCACATTGGAAAAGGAGGGAGGGAAAATCACACAAAAAAAGCAACCCATGACAAGCACACTTCCAGCTTCGATGGCTCAGGAGCTCAGTGCTGTGCCAGTGCTTGGCAGAGTGGAGGTAGGGAAATCGATTTGGCTGGAACCAGCAGTGAGCACAAGCCTGTTGTGGTCAGGTGCTGTGATCCTTTCCATCTACTGTCAAGGGTATTTTCCTCCTTTTCTTGCCATGTTGTTGAATGTATCTTTCGATTACACTGCTTTCTAGTTTGGTTTTTTTTTACTCACTTATCTTTCCTTGATTTCTTATCATGTATCTTTCTACAATATAAAGAAGTCTGTGTTCAGCAGGTGCATACACCTGTGCTGCTGGGACTGGCTGTGGGATGGCCACTGTGTGCGCAGCTGCTCAGTGTCTCTCTTTATTCCTGCCAGATTCCGGGATGCTCACCATGTTTAGCTCCCAAATATTTTGCTAACAGCCAGAGGCAGAGCCCTGTGGGGATTATTGCTTCTCTTTGAAAAGCATTGAGTACAACAGAGAGAGATGCCAGAACTATGGTAAATTTTGTCTCTAATTTCAAATGGCCAATTTCTATACTTGGTTTTCCCTTGTATTTCTGACTTTGTATGTACAGATTACTTCTCCCCTGCTCCCGGCTGCAGCATGGAGTGCAGATCTAACTTCATCTGACAAGCTGGATACTCCAGAAATGGAGACATTGTCACCCAGGTCCTGGCAACCTGTATGAATTTTGGGTTAAGTCACATTCCTAGCACTATATCTGAGCCATGTGGCAGTGAGGGATACAAACAAGTGTGTCAAGTCTTTTGCCTTAATCCTGACTGCAGCGTCTCCTTCTGTTATCCTCACAGCCAATGCCCATTTTGGGCACTGAAGAGTGTAGCCATCCTGATCTCAACAGCCTAATACTTTGCACAAACCCTCCTGCCTCCACTAGCACGGTCCATTTGGATACCAGGGGACAGTATCTGTTTCCCAATAGCTTTAAAGGTCCTTTTCCCTGTATTGTGGAGTGACAGCAGCATGTTTTGAAAGAGTAGAAATTGGCACATGTCCAGTTCTGGGCCAAAATTGCAGCTTTTGTTTATACGGAAGTGCCAGTGGCTTGACTGATGGTCCAGTCAGGGAGATTCAGACAGCAGTATCTGACTTCCTTTGCTTTCCCTGCCTGTTGCCCCTCTGCAAGATGCTGACAAAGGACATAAACTTGGTCCAGCCCCCAGTGCAGGGTGTTATGTCATGTCCAGCCACAGGAGCTGAGGACCTTCAGCTGCCTTTCCTGCTTTACCAGTATTGTAACCCAGAAATGAAGCCTAATTCCATATTGCAAAATAAAAGCGTGCCTAGTTTGGTTCCTGTTCCCAAGATACAGGGCACTAAATTGCTTGTATGTCAGTATTTCATAGAATCATAGAATCCTTTGTCATAGAATCATAGAACAACCAGGTTAGAAGAGACCCACCGGATCATAGAGTCCAACCATTCCTATCAAACACTAAACCATGTCCCTCAGGACCTTGTCTACCCGTGCCTTAAACACCTCCAGGAAAGGTGAATCAACCACCTCCCTGGGCAACCTGTTCCAATGCCCAGTGACCCTTTCCATGAAAAACTTCCTCCTGATGTCTAGCCTAATTCTGCCCTGGTGGAGCTTGAGGCCATTCCCTCTTGTCCTGTCCCCTGGCACTTGGGAGAAGACGCCAGCTCCCTCCGCTCTACAACCTCGCTTCAGGTAGTTGTAGAGAGTAATGAGGTCTCCTCTCAACCTCCTCTTCTCCAGGCTAAACAACCCCAGCTCTCTCAGCCGCTCCTCATAGGGTCTGTTCTCCAGCCCCTTCACCAGCCTCGTCGCTCTTCTCTGGACTTGCTCCAGAGCCTCAACATCCTTCTTGTGGTGAGGGGCCCAGAACTGGACACAGTATTCAAGGAGTGGCCTCACCGGTGCGGAGTACAGAGGGAGAATCACCTCCCTGGACCTGCTGGTCACACCATTTCTGATACAAGCCAAGATGCTATTGGCCTTCTTGGCCACCTGGGCACACTGCTGGCTCATGTTCAGTCGGCTGTCGACCAACACCCCCAGGTCCCTTTCCTTCTGACAGCTTTCTAGACAGGCTTCTCCCAGTCTGTAGCTCTGCATAGGGTTGTTGTGCCCCAATGGCAGGACCCGGCATTTGACCGTGTTAAACCTCATGCCACTGGACTCAGCCCAGCGGTCTAGCCTGTTCAGATCTCTTTGCAGAGCCTCCCTACCCTCCAGCAGATCGACACTTCCACCCAGCTTGGTGTCATCTGCAAGCTTGCTAAAGGTATACTCAATGCCTTCATCCAGGTCATTGATGAAGACATTGAACAGGTCTGGACCCAGCACTGAGCCCTGGGGAACCCCACTTGTCACTGGCCTCCAGCTGGACTTAACACCATTTACCACCACTCTCTGGGCCCGGCCATCCAACCAGTTTTCTACCCAGGAGAGTGTGTGTCTGTCCAGGCCAGAGGCTGACAGTTTCCGTAGCAGAATGCTGTGAGAAACTGTGTCAAAGGCTTTACTGAAGTACAGAAAGACCACATCCACAGTCTTTCCCTCATCCAGCAGCCGAGTCAGTTTGTCATAAAAGGTGATCAGGTTAGTTTGGCAGGACCTGTCTTTTGTGAACCCATGTTGGCTGGGCCTGATCACTCGGTTCTCTTGCATGTGCTTCATGTTAGCACTCAAGATCACCTGTTCCATGACTTTCCCTGGCACTGAGGTCAGACTGACTGGCCTGTAGTTCCCCGGATCCTCCCTGCAACCCTTCTTGTAGATGGGCACAACATCAGCCAGTCTCCAGTCCAGTGGAACATCCCCAGTCTTCCAGGACTGTTGGAAGATGATGGAAAGGGGTTTGGCCAGCACATCTGCCAGATCCCTCAATTTCCTCTAAAGCAGAGTGGCTCTACCTAAATAATATAGCCTTATGTCTTCTCTGGGCCTGGAGAAATCAGACCCTGTGGTCCTAAAATTTGGCTATGGCCCTTTGCACATATTTTTTCCCATTTAAAGGAACTGAAGTAACAGGAGGGTTGTGTTGCAGTCCACCAGAGCTGACTTTTATGGTATTAAAATTTATGGCCTAGCATGAGGTACAGCTTAAAAAGCTTAAGAAGTGGGTGAAGGTGCAAAGTTTGCTGGAATAGCAGTGGAAATAGACAGCAGGGATAGCAGGAGGAGCCCAAGATGGTCTAGTGTTTGTCATCCTATCTTTTGGTGGTAAGCCGCAAAACACACTTATTTTATGCTTTTGGGAATGATCAGACTGCACCCCAGCAGTGCCTTGGAGAGTGCTAACTCTAACAGGAGCAGAGGAAACATTCAGCAGTGGAAGAGATTCCATGCCTTATGCACCATCTTACTCCCTGTTTGTTTAGTGGTCTGCTTGTACCCAGAGAAACTAAACCCACCTGCACAGGTCTTGGATGGCAGTGCTCCCTTTTGCATCCTCAGCATGGTCCGAGTTGCTTCTTTTTTTTTTTAATCATGCTGTGAGCAACTTTTGAAAAGCAAAAAAGGAGAACCCCCTTTGCAAACAAAGATGCAAACAGAAGGAAGGCTGCCAACCTTTAAATGATGCTTTGGCCCAGCAGGGTTTTTGGCAGTGATCTGCACCAGCTGAGCTAATGGTATGGCTGGTAGCTGTAGCAAATAATTCTGCACCAGGTGAATCTGTCTAGAAAGACAGGAGATATGCACATTGTCTGAAGGTGACCATTGCCTCTTCACAGGTGGTAAATGACCTCTGTTCCCTGGGGTGGCTTATACGGCATTCATCCTCATCTCCTCCTGCTCCCTGTGCCAATGCCCTTCTTAATCCATCCCAGACTGGGACTTCCTTTGCTTTTTCTGCATGCTAATAGTGGATGCTTCCCATTCCTATCCAGGCAGTGCCAGGAGGAGCATTCCAAACCCGTGCTTTCATCTCCAACATCCAACTCCTTTGCTGCCTTTGAGAGCCCAGAGGAACAAGGGCAGGGGAAATCTGGCTCTGCAACCACTGCCCTGGGGCCAGCCCTGGCAAAGCAGCCTTGAACCTGCAGCGCTGCAGCCACTGCATGACCCAAGTTTTTCATTAGAGGGCTAGAGCAGACCTGCCTTGGGGTAAATTTGCACAGGGACAGCAAGAAAATGATTGCCCTTTTCCCTGGCAATTTCTGAGATCTCTTATCCAAGCTCTGAAAATGGTCAGAAGAGGTGCTGGCAGAAGGGTCTTAGCATAGACAAAACTGAAGTATTTTCTTCCAGTTCCTTTCAGAGAGCCAGCTGAATAATTTTTTGAAATGCTTCCCTAAATATTCAGCTAGACATGTGAAAGTCTGTCCAAATATGTGAAGAAAAGCTTTTGAGGACTCTGATGTGTAATGCACTGTATCGGGAAAGGTTAGCACAGCTAAGTCCAACTGCTCCAGCTCTACCATACAGCTCTAACCTCTGCTTTTGTATAGTCTGGGTGTCCTTGACCAACACAGTTGACCTCCAGATGAAATGTCATTAACTTTGCCATGGAGAAAACACTTCACAGGCTCACTGTGACACTTGGTCATTTGTGTAGTAGTGAAGGATGGAAAGTATTACACATGTGTTATGTATTATTATTAAGTCAGAGAGTTTCTAATTTCTAGAACCAAGAATGATAGTCACAGATGTACAAGGGTCCGCATGGTTTATAATAGAGTTAGGCTAGAATAAGAATAGTCTTGAATTTTCAGCTATTTTTAATTCAAAACCAGATCAGGAACTGAGGTTCAGCTTTTGCTCCTTCGTTGTACAAATAATAAAATTAAGACCAAAGCCAGATGAACTTAAGGAAAGTTAAAGTTCAAATCATATCAAAGACTATACCTCAGGCCCAAATTTAACATGCTGATACTTTTTCTCCTTGCTTTTAATCTATATGAGGGACTTCCTCCTGCTCTTTACAGAAACCAGGTGTGTATTCTTTTTTGGTTGTTATTTCATGGCAAAGTGTATCCTGGTTGATGTGCCTGATCTTCATTACATGAAAGAAGAAAGGAAAAAGAAGTCAGTGTCTCTTGCAAGTATTAAAATGGCAACGGTGGATGGGAGCAAGATTCAATGAAATAGAAAGAAGATTAGATTAAGCAAACTGTTGAAAATTTGTTCTTCTGGTTAATTTTATCTGTAAAATTGTCCTAAAGACTAATATTGTCAATTCTCATTTGGCTCTGTAGGACCCTGCGTGAATCCAAATCCATCCTGTTTTGGCAAGCCTTTTTATCACCAGTAGTACAGTGACATCTAAGTGTCAAGAAGATGGGCCAGTTGGAGCATAGAAAATTGATTTGAACAGCACCATCCCCCCTTGGCTGACTGTAGATAAACAGTTCAGCTAATATGCTGCTCTTGACCTCTTTGGGGCTGTGTTTGAATATGATCTAATACGGCAGCTGCTTCACTGGAAATGCTGAAAGTAAAGTAGACCCCGACAAGTTTTGCTTTTCTCTTGCATTTTCAAAAGGTGGGGCAGATGAGTCAAAAAGAAAAGACTTGCAACAATGAGGGTCTTAGACATGAAGGCCTACGTTCCATTTGCTGCTTAATATTTTTCTAAATACTGAAAGTAAGGGAAAATAGTCTATGTCAGACATAAATGTATGAAACCAAAATTAGGCTATCTTGGCTCTTTTTCTTTCACAAAGCTTGCTTTCTAAAATACCAAGTGATTTATATGCTGAAGATACTGTTTTAGGAACAATTTGCATGGGTGCTGATAGCAAAGGTGCTCAATACATCCCTTCCTTCCAGCTGCAACCTTCTGGGCTGTAATCACTCTCATTTCCACCATGAAAATGGGAGCTGAACTCACAGCATGAACCAAACACTGCCCAAGAGTACTCCACTGTCAACTAGCTCTTTAAGGCAGGGATGCAAACGGCAGTGGGAGCTGAACACACCTCCTGGCAGGCAGATGCTGCTGGACCACCAGTCCGGCAATCACAGGGGTTGCATGCCCATACCATGGCTGACCCTGGGTCTCTGCAGCCAAAGTCAGAAGACAGTCCCCTTTGGCCCCATGCCCAGCTGTGGGAAAGCCCTGGGCAGAAGGCATAGTGACATTGGGCTGTAGCAGGCACGTTGCTCCCAGTGGTGAAGTGCAGAGGGCACGAAGACAGCTCTTCTCTCCACAGGAAGGAGTGGGAGTTCCTATCTGTTTTGAGCCTTCATCTGGTTTTGGTGAGGGAGCCATCAAGCACAGAGGGAGGCAGGAAATGTGTGAAAGGTAGAGCTCGCCGCTCAGCTCTCCCTTCTTTTCTTCCTGTTTTGAGATCAGGGGATTGGAGAACTCCTGTCATTCATCTTCTCTCCTGCCTGTTCCCAAGGCTGCTGTGCTCCACGCAGTTTCTTCGAGTGCTGTCATCCCTGCAGCATCCAAGTGCCTTCCAGTAGGGCATTACGTGAAGTGACTAACATCTGTCACATGTGGCTCATTCTTTCCCTCAATCAGCCGCAATCAGCTTTTCTGCAGGCAGCACTTCCTATCTGCAAATAACAGCCATCATGAGGGCTGGCAGGATGGATGCTCTCTCCTCTGCTTCTCCTGTCCTAGCTTTATTCTGATTTTCTCCCATTGCTTTTCATTCCCTTTCGTTTTCTTCCTGCTCGCCACCACCAACACCACTACCATTATTTGCCTTAGCCTTCCATGGTCACAAAATATCTCCTCTCCTCTCTTTCCTTATTCCATTCCTTGATCCCTTTCATCTTTCTTCTATTTCCCCCCCTTGACAGGCTTCATCCTCTCTTCCCAATGTGCTGCCACCCCTTTAATCACCACAGTCCTTGTGACCGGTGCCAGGACAGCTAGGCATAAGGCTCATCCTTGCCTCTGTCCCGGGTTGCCTTTGCTGGTAGGAGAAACCTCACAGCTTGTTAGATTATACCAGTTCCTAGGTTCCATGTCTCCTTTCTTCAATCAGTATACCAATTAAAACTAAGGGCATTTGGAGGTAAAGGCAGTCAGGTGTGGTTACACACATAAGGTGTCTTGGGAGCAGACTGATTAGGAAGCAGAGAGCTGTTTGCATCCCTGGCCTGCTCCTACCATACTGGTGGCTTTTGACAAGGGGCCTTGTCCTCAGTGCCTAGTTTTTGCTTTGTGTAAAGTGGGGACACTGCTACTGACTACTTGGGCTCAGTGTTTGAGGGTGTATTACTCTCAGGGTAGGGAAAACCCTGAGAGCAGAGAGCAGATCCCAAGCTCTTCTGTAGTGGTGATGGTGATAATACTGGGAGTGGCCAAGTTGAGCCAACTCAAACTTAAATTTTACCACTTGTTCCAATAAAAGCAAACCCTTATTCATTTTCCCTGCCTTTGAGATAAAAAACAATACCTAAATTAAATACGAGAGCTGAGGAGCCCGTCTCAATTATCATGTTCAATCCCTTGCTATGCGTAGACAAGGTACTGTATAACGCTTTTCACAAATGACTTGAATTGGATGTTAAATATGGGGAATTATTATCCCTCCTCCACAAAAGAGCTGATACTTCAGAATTTAGATATGTGAGAAAGGAGAAAAAGATGCTTATTTTGTTAGCTGAAATTTCACCAATAAGGGAGAAATTTTTTTGGAAATCTCTGATATTCTACCCCTACTGAGTAGTCAGAAAAGTTTGGATTTGGGATGCTGGTCTTTTTCCTTATTAAAAAAATAAGATCATACAGGCATACAGAGTATTACTTATCTGAGGGTAATCTGTACCATTTTTCTACGTTATTATCTTAGACGGACAAATAGCAAGAGAAAGCCTATTTTCTGGCAGATGCTTTAACAAGAGCACTGACTGCACAACCTTCGCATTTAGCAGAGATATTTGATCCCACACCTGCTTGGCTCCAATCTATTACACAGCACCTTAGCACTTGGCTGCAGGTTTTGCAGGGTGAAGTTTACCCCCTTGTGCTGACTTTAAGCAACGATCAGCCAAGAGGAGACAGTTTTAAAAAATCAAAACATTTTGTGATTACAGACCTTTTTGGCATTTCATTTTAAATGTTGTCTTGCTTCCAAATTTTTATCTCCTCCCCCATGAAGTACTTGAGTTAAAAGCCCTGCTTGCCGGGCTGAATCTGAAGGACTTTCCTCTCCTTCAGTTTTTCTTTGTGGATGATGAAGTAGTGAAAAACAAAACATTCCTACAGCTCTAATCTTTGTTTCCAAGCAGTATATGCCAAAATGCAGATCCCTGGACTGTGCTAGAGCTCTGCACTGCGCTCTTGCAATCAATGCGAGTGGTTGGATACTGCTTCCTGTCCCATCTCCTGTCTACACTGGGTATAGCCATCATCAGTCTGCACTTGATGTCTTTTGGGAAGCTAGCACCAGGACCAGAAAACAGACCTGGGACTGCCTATTTCTGAACTACACAACATTTCCAATGAGTTCACGCTCAGGAAAACCACATCTCTGTCACTTAGGACTGATGGAGACAAGACACAGGTCGCTGCTGGGATGCAGCTGTGTGCTCAAGACCACCAGAGATGGTAGAAAAACAGCCATGGGATGCAGCCCTGAGCTGCAGCATGCTGTGTTGCTGTTCTCTGGCATATGGGCTACTTGCCTGAGGGGGATGCCCAGAGGCACTGAGGGGACTGGAAGTGCCTCCCTCCAGCAGCCAGCATCTTCCCTCTCATTCATGACCAGCTCCAGGCTACTGGCCTCCTTCCCAGAGCTGATTTCTTGCAAGCCCTGGGCCAGCTGGTGGTGAGTAGGGATCAGCAGAAAAGCAGCATACTGGTTTTGTGTTTTGGCACTGAATTCCTGGCGCCTTGTCAGCTTGGGCACTAGCAAACACACAGACGGCAGGGAGGAGCAGAGCATCCTCTGGTAGTTAAGTCTCCTTTTGGGCAGGTACTGCTCCCAGCACTGCCATAAGTCAGGCTTGCCTGGGGACATGCCAAGAGACAGTGGGAAAAGCCGGGTTATCTCTTGCTCTTCCCTTCCCTGATGAGGCTGTGCTGCTGCTGAATTCAGGGTGTTGCCTCAGCTGGTGCAGATACCATCTCGATGGAGAGGCTTCTTGCTGCCATGCAGGGAACTTGCCTGATTAGATAGATAAGATTTGTATTTATTGTCACTTTGTCATCTCAACAGTGGTGCAGGGTGGCAGGAGCAGGGTGCTCTGCTGTTGGAGGAAGCAGGACTCCTCCTGTAGGCATTGAGGCTAAATCTGAAAAGATGCATGTGAGATGCTGTCCTACACATCCTCCCTGCACACGCAGCCTGAGAAATCCTTATTGGCACAAAGCTAAAGGGATGCAAGGAGAGCTGGGAGGCAGCTGATCTCTGCCTTTCTCAGGAAGCTAGGAGTCATGACTGTCACAGCCTGATCCTTCTCACGCGGCTTGTGTAAGATGGTGTAAATCCTCCGCTCATATGGAGTTAGACCGCCACAGAGCGGAGACTGGGGAGGGGAGAACTGGGCTTAGTGTGCTGAATTACGCTGCCAGCACCATGCTCTCAGCATGACAGGCAAAGGGACTTGCTCTTACGCCTGGTTTCCCTCCTCAGCAGAAGAAAGGAGTGTCAGGAAAGGAAATCAGGGTTAATCCAGGCAGCCGGCTCAATGGCTGGCACGGGTATGAGTCTGTCCTTTGTACTGTCAGCTTGAAGCAATATCACTCTCGTGCAGAGGGTGTTGCTCTGGGGCATCGGTGTAGAAAGAGCCAATCAAACCCTATTTATCAGCTTTGCCTTCTCAAAGGCCAAGCTGACGCAGCACTGGATTTTTATTTTACCACTTTAACACCAGGATTTATGGGTCGTATCCAATCGCATATTGCAGGGCACCATCTAAATAAGTATTTATCATGTAGGAAGGGACCTGGAAGGCAAGTGGTGTGCTTAGCATCATGTAGTGCCTCCTCCTCATGTCAGCTGCACACAGACAGTCTGACTGTCAAAATGAAGGCTCACCCCTCAGATCTCCATTGCTACAGACAGGCTGGTGAGTGGCCCTTGCCAGGGACGCATGACCATCAGGTCAGCAGCCAGTGGGCTGCTCTTCCTGCAAGCACCATACTTTGAGGCACCCAGGGGTTTGCTGGGAACTTGAAGCCACGCACAGACCTTCTGCCCAGCACCAGGCACCCTGTGTCCGTGACAGTGATAGAAACTTTTCACGGAGGGAAAAGGTGGCTGATGTTGCTGAAAAATGCGTAGTGTTTCCTAGGCTGCGGTGGGACTGTGGCTTGTGCACAAGCTGTTGCTTCCCCCTGACTGTGCTCCAAGGAAGTGCTTAACCACCTCTAGTCTGCAAGGCTGGGAGCTGCTCCCAGAGGAGAATGGAAATGGGGCAAAAAAGGTTTGGTGAAAGCCAATACAACTGGTGTTGGGGGGTGGTAATTAGTTGCCTAACACATAGGGTCCTGATGCATTCGTTCAGTTAAGTGGCTTTATCTGCTGCGCATCCCAACTTTCTCACTGCCAACTCGTAATACTGTCCTTGGCCATCAGGCATGCAAAAGATAAAAATTGTCTTATTGCTTTTCATATAGTCCTGTAATAGGTTTCAGTTGAACACTTGCCTGGCAAGAACTGGTGGTTTACATTTCTGCTCTTTTCTTTGTTTGCTCTACTTAATTGGCATTAAGATTTGGGCTAAATTTCTTTCCCTCTTCCTATACCCCTTGTAAAACTTTGAGATGAGTTGCCGTGTTTTCCCATGTGCAAGATAAAATAGGAAGTAGAAGTGAAGAGCTTTGTGCTAAACTTACAGACAAGAAGACAGGGGCATGAGAAATTCACAACTTAAAATGAAAATATCCCTTTCCCTTCAGCCGTATCATTTCAATAAACTACTGCTCCAGCTTTCTGTGCCTATTTCTTCTTTTCTGCTGTATTATTTACTGGTGTAGACAAGCATATGAGGAAAAGATGTCTTGTATATTGAGGTTCATTTCTTTGTACAGATAAGCATTTCTTTCCTTTATTCCACACTGTCCCTTTTTTATAGCCCTAAAGCTCTCTGCTCTCTCACTAATATGAAAACCCGCATCAGACTTCTGCCTTTCAGCCTTTGCTTGCGTCTTGCATCCTCTCAGATTTCAACAATACGACTCAAACATAACACAGGAAGGATTCCAGATGTGATACCAAGGTGTGCTCCCCAAGAGGCTTGATCCACGCCTCCGGTGGCAATCAGCCTGCTCTGGAGGTGGCTCTGCCTGCATCCCTGAGTCAAAGCACAGGGAAAGGGCAGAAGCAATTCATTACAAACCCATTGCCATGCGCTGATGTGCAAGCCTGAATGAATGTCACTGTTTTAATTATGGAAAAAGAGAGACCAAAGAGAAAACGTGAAGAACATGTCGCTTGGCTGTTGATCTTTAAGCAACTGTGATTAGCAGCGTCGTCTCCTCTTTACATTTCAAAGCGCTGGAGCACAATGGCAGGGAGATAAACATCCAGAGGTGCTGCCTGCTGAAAGACACCCCTCTGACAGTTTCTGCCTCCCTCACTGGAAATAACATCAGGTTTTATAGTTCACGATGAAAGAGGAAAAGCCACACTTTATCTATGGTAAACACTTGCCTATTTGTATTTGTTTTTCCCTTAGCGAGTTCCATCTTTGAAATGATGTTCCCTTGCCATTCTTGAGGAGCCTGGAGACTGCAGCCACTTTGCCATGGACTTACAGGGTCCTGTCTCCTGTAAGCAAGGGAGCTGCAGCTGCTGGGAAAAAGAAAACATTCCTGACTCCTCTCTTCTCGTGTGCTGAGGACTTTGCCTTTCTCTTCTCTGCCTCCCAGGAAGAGGCTGAACCTGCTTCTACAAGACAGGCAAAAGCCTTCTAAAGCCAGCAACCCTTCGTGCTTCCCAATCAAGAAAATGCAGCCTAGCTGCCTTGCTCAAGAGTTATTGGCTATGACAGCTGCATCAGCTTAGACAGGATTAAAAAAAGAAAAAAAATAAATAGGAAAGAAGAGAAAAACCCTCTCCGCTTCTGAAATTACACACAAAGTCACCTTTTTAATGCTAACACACAAAACGCGCTCAGCCACTGATTTCAGCAGACCATATGCTACCAGTGCTGCTGGCCAGGTCCTAAGGGATGAATTTTTTTCCCCTTCAGCAAGCCTCCAGAAATGTCATAGAAATTTATATGCTTATTCACAGAGCCGATAAAGCAGAAAACCTGTGTTTCAGCTATTTTTGTTTTGCTTTGCAGATGGACAGTAAAAGACATAAATCTTCTTCCCACTGCTCTAACACCCTAGCCTGGTTCCCTCCTTTGTGCTGAACCATCAGCTCAATAGGACTTGCCTGTGGTGGATAAGCCAGCCCTCCTCTCTTAAAGAGGAGCAGCAAGGCGAAGCAGCAGGAGTCTTCCATAGCATTGCCAGTGCCTTGACTGCTGAGCTCGGGCACAATTTTCCATGCAGTCACCAAGGTGGGACATCTTTTCATTTTTTTACCATCTTTGATAGAGGAAAAAAGCAAGATATATGCCCCAAGGCTGTCCCTGTTCCTACCCTCCCTGTGTTAGAACCCCAGCTCTGACAAAATGCATGTCATCCTCCCATGATGTTATCTGATATATACCCCAATTTATAGCGCTGTGCCACACACCTCCATAAATCAGGGCAGAGCATGGGGAGGGGTAGTCTGGCTAGACCTCTCCCGAAGCACTTGTGGGTTGCAGACCCAGGTAACATTTTAGAGATATTTGAAGTTTAACCCCAGGAAAAGCATTAAGCAGAGAGCAGGGAGGCACTGTGGCTAAACCTCCCTCCCAGCTACCTTTACAGCCACACCAGTGCTGAGAACAGGGGCAGAATCACTTTCCAGGTTCCTGCTGGCCACACTGTTTCTGATACAAGCCAAGATGCTGTTTGCCTTCTTCGCCACCACTGTTGGCTCATGTTCAGACAGCTGTTGACCAACTCCCCCAAGTCCTCTTCTGCCAGGTAGCCTTCTAGCCATGTTTACCCAAGCCTGTAGCGCTGCATGGGGTTGTTGTGTCCCAAGTGCAGGACTCTTGTTAAACCTCAACCTGTTGGCCTCAGCCCATCAATCCAGCCTGTTCAGATCCCTTTACAGAGCCTCCCCACCCTCCATTAGATCGACACCTCCTCCCAGCTTAGTGTCATCCACAAACTTGCTAAGGACGCACTCAATCCCCTCATCCAGGTAATTGATAAAGATGTTGAACAGGACTGGACCCAGCACTGAGCCCTGGGGGACACCACTTGTCACTGGTCTCCAAATGGATTTAGCTCCATTCACCACCACTCTTCGGGCCCAGCCATACAACCAGTTTTTAACCCAGCAGAGGTTGTACCTGTCCAGACCAGTGGTAGCCAGTTTCTCAAGTAGTATACTGTGAGAAACAGTATCAAAGGCTTTACTAAAGTCCAGGTACGCTACATCCACAGCCTTTGTCTCATCCATTAAGTGGGTAACTTTGTCATAGAAGGTGATCATAGAAACATAGAATCATAGAATCACTATGGACCTGCATTTCATAAACCCATGCTGTCTGGGCCTGATCACGTGTTGGTCTTGTTTGTGCTGTGAGACAGCACTCAAGATGACTTGCTCCATGATCTTTCCTGGCATTGAGGTCAGATTGACAGGCCTGTAGTTTCCTGGATCATCCCTACAGCTCTTTTTGTAAATAGGTGCAACATCAGCCATCCTCCAGCCAAGTGGAACTTCCCCAGTCAGCCAGGACAGCTGGTAGATGACTGAAAGGGGTTTGGCAAGCACCTCTTCTGGCTCCCTTAATACCCTTGGGTGGATCCCATCCAACCCCATAGGCTTGTGAATGTCTAATTGGCTGAGCAGGTCTCTAACCATTTCCTCATGGATCATGGAAGCTTTCTTGTGCTCTTCCTCCCTGTCTCCTAGCTCATGAGGCTGAGTACCCAGAGAACATCTTTTCTTACTATTAAAGTCTGAGGCAAAGAAGGCATTCACTATCTCAGCCTTATCCTCATCCTTTTTTACTACACTCCTCTCTGCGTCTAGGAAAGGTTGGAGATTCTCCTTGGCCCTCCTTTTGTCATTGATGTATTTGTAGAAAGATTTTTTTATTATCTCTCACAGAATTGGCCAATCTAAGTTCTAGTTAAGCTTTAGCCCTTTTGATTTTCTCTCTAAATGATCTCACTTCCTCCATATAGCCCTCCGAAGATGCCTGCCCCTTCTTCCAAACCTCATATAGTTTCCTCTTTGTTTGATATCCACCCAGATCTCTCTGCTCAGCCAAGGTGTTTTTTTTTTCCACCAGTTCATTTTCTGGCACAGAGGGATGGCCTGCTCTTGCGCAGCCAGGATTTCCTTCTTAAAAAGCATTCAGCCCTCTTGGGCTTCTTTGCCTTTAAGGACTGTTTCCCATAGAACTTTATCAACCAGCCTTCTGAACAGTCCAAAGTCTACCCTTTGGAAGTCCAAGGTGGTCATTCTATTGACACTACTTCTCCTAGAACTGAGAATTCCATCATTTCATGATCACTATGCCCCAGGCATTCTCCAACTTTCACATCTCTCGTTAGGCCTTCTCTATTCACAAACAGCAGGACACCTTCTGTAGTTGGCTCCCTCAGCCCCGGTGACACCTCTTCGGTGCCAGAGGGGCTGATTGGCCCCTGTGAAAGCCTCTCCTGTGTTGCCTGAGACTGGGAGCAGGGAAGCAGTGGCATGGGCACTGCTCTGTGGTGGTGCAGCTTTGAATCACACCCCCAGTGCAATCTCCCAGTTACTGTGGTACAAACACTCCTGGAACACGGCTGCTGGGACTGCTTGTTGGCACAGCCACAGTGAAAAGAAGCTGCCTTTGACAGCTGTGCCATGTTGGGGAGCAGAGAAATTAGAAATAAACACAAACCCAGTGGGATGAGAAGATTGTGCCTCCGTGCCTTGCACAAGGAGCTTGGCAGTTTAGGCAGACTGTCATCCTGCCTAATAATGGCAGACCAAATATTTAACTAAGATCTCTCGATAGCGAGGAGCGCAGCAGAAGGAGGCCAGCAGAAATCATGTTCCTTCCTTCCAAAGTCTGTTTTCTCCTTACTTAAAAAGGAGGAAATAGGTCAGCTGTCGTATTCGCCAAGGTCAGAAGCTCAATTTGTATTTTGGAGCTTGGGAAAGGTGAATGCACCAGAGCTACATCCCTGATGGAAACAATCACTCATTCTAACAAGGCTGGCAGAGGCTCCTTGTTCAGATACAATTATTACAGCCTGGGTGTCAGATTACTGAATCTATTAGCTGGGAATCAGCTCTTATTTCAGAGCAAGACAGCTATCCTACAAGCAGTTGTGATGTACATCATGCGTGACGCCTGGGTCCAGCTTACCCCGCTGGTATGGAGAGACGGGAGAGAGGCAGAACCAGCTACACTGCTAAGGAAAAAGCCCATGAAGTGACCTCTGGACACAGTTACATCTACTGGCTCATGACACCAGCATTGTGATGATTAAGCAACATCATAACCAAATGGCCTGATTTTCTCAGACAGAGGAGATCCTGAACTTGTTGGAAGTACTGCACATGGCTGTGGTGCAGGCTTAATGTGTCCCTCACACCTTCATACAGAGAGTTAGGGTTAAGGACCTGATGCTAGCACTCATTTTCTGCCACAGAGGTGTTCAGTGAAACTGAATGGGGAAGAAGAAGGACAATGCTCTAGTCAGTTGGGAGCAGTTTATGCGAGAGCTAAAATAAGAACCATCTATATCCAAGAAAAGTTACAAATTGCTGTTTGACAGAGTGTTCCCACCACAAAGCACAGCTTAAAAAAATATCTGTGCTACTTTAGCAGGAATAAGAGGCATGCTTATACGATTCTGGCAGAGCCTCCTGTTGAGCAAACCCAGCCATCCCCAGACCCAGCAATGAGCAGGCAGCTCCCCAGGGACGTCTGCCCCATGTCTCTTCCTGGTAGCAGGCAGTTTTGCTATTGATGCCCTCACAACTCTTTTTGATCTGTCCTCTGAGGAGAGACGATCGCCTTCCACTCTGCAGTGCAAGAAATGAACAGCCACAAACCATTTTAGCTCCATACCTGACACCTTGTCCCTCCTCTGAACAGGTCCAGAGGAGGGCTACAAAGATAATCAGAGGGCTGGAGCACCTCCCATGTGAGGGCAGGCTGAGGCAGTTGGGCTTGTTCAACCTGGAGAAAGGAAGGCTCTGAGAAGACCTTATAGGGACATTCTGGTACTACAGGGGGCCTACAGGAAAGCTGGGAGAGACTTTGTAAAAAGGCTTGTAGTGGTAAGACTAGGGGTATAAACTGTAGAGAGGCAGATTTAGACTAGACATAAGGAAGAATTTCTTCACCATAAGAGTGGTAAGGCACTGGCACAGGTTGCCCAGGGAAGCTGTGGCTGCCCCGTCCCTGGAGGTGTTCAAGGCCAGGTTGGAGTGGGAGGTGTCCCTGCCTACGGCAGGGACGTGGAACTAGATGATCTTTAAAGTCCCTTCCAACCCAAACTATTCTATGATTCTATGATTTGATGATTTGATGATCACTGGTTCAGTGGGACATATGACATACCCCATCGGCCTGTCTCTGTCATATCAAAATGTGCAGAGACTAGAAGTTACCAAAAGTAATTTTTATGCCCCTTGGTCCTTGTCTTCATTTTAATCTTTCTCTTCCTGTACTGGGAGACATAGAATTTTCCACACAAATCAAATGCTCACTCAGTGAACCTCAGTGTCCCTCAGAAAAGGCACAGGGAGCAGAAAGACAACTGATAGAAGAAGTAAAGTCATAGGCTCAGGGCTGAATGAGCTAATTGTCATTTGGGTGGGTTTGGCCTGTTAATTCTCCGTGTTTGCACCGATGCTCTTATGTTTTATTAACATGAGAAAATGCTCATCAAGCCTATAAGTTGGCCTTGAGACAGGTTTTCCATGAGGTTGGGACAACAGCAGCATGAATCATACAGTGCCCAGGGACTGTAGGGATCAGTGAAGGGCCACCGCAGTGAAGGCAAAGTCGTGGGATGCAGTCTGTCTGGTTATGAAACGCAGCTGTGAGCAAGGATATCAGGCTCTCCGGCTGGGTTAAGAGCAAGGCGTTTGCCTGAGGATAAAGAAAGTTGCTCCACCTACTGACAGAGTGATCGTGGGCTATTGTTACATCTGTTAACTGGGAATGGCATGTCAGGCTGACTTCTGGAGGTCATTTCATTGACTGCATGAGCCATTGTTTCTTGGAACAACTTGTTTTGGTACCAGCACAGGAGAAGACAACTTTCAGGCTAGTGAGATGTGACCAGTGGGTGGAAATCCTACGCCACCTCCTATCCTTGCCAAGTATGCAAAAGCTGTGTGCAGGCATGACTCCACAGGAACTGCTGCAGAGGTAATCCCGTTTGGAAATGGGCTTTTTAAAGTTCATCCTCATAAGGAGAGTTGTCAGAAGAAGGCTAAGAACCAGGGATGAGTGGAAGAAACGGTGGCAGAGGAGCATACTGCTTTGGCACCTTCCTAGAAATCCTGGTATTCCCTAAAAGGAGTGTATCAGGCTGGAAAGTCCAGAGCAGCACCTCCTGGGATAGACTTGCCACCCTACCACATGTTGCTTAGAGCACAAATCACCTTTACCTCCAAGCCTTGCTGGACACCAGCATTGCCTGGTGGAAGCAGAGCTGGATGTAAGGCCCAAGAGCAAGATATTCAAGAAGGCATGTGCAGCCCTAAACTACCTAACAGGCAACTATTAAAGGTACCACCATAGCAGAGGAGTATTTTCCTTTTAGCATTTTTCTTGGAGGACAAAGCAGCCAAAAGTGCGGAGGACAAAACAGCCAAAAGTGCAGAGGACAAAAGAGCAGGATTTGGGATGTAACTGCAGATGTGGGCCCTGGGGAGGTGGGACAGGGAAGAAACACAGGTTGACAGCAGGTTCTTCTGCCTTAAGCCCCAAAAAGTGTGATAAAGTTGAATTCAGTAGCTTTTCCTGCTGGCAGCCAGCAGGCATTTCTCTAACCAAATGAAGAAAGGAGGGGAGCATTTGATCCAAAGAGACTGCCAATGCAGGAATCCCTGGCCCCACAAATTTAGCTACTCATGGGACACATAAAGAGGGCAGTGGGAACATCACATAGCAGGTTAAAGCTCTTTCTCCTGCTGCACTTACGGGAAGGGCAATGCCAAAATTTGCAGGATCAGGAGTTGCAAAATCTATCCTTTATTACAGCAGCAGCTCCCCAGATAAGACCCTTGGGTGGTCTGCAGAGTGCGCCGGGCTGTGCATCACTTGTCTATCTAGCTGAAGAGTGCGGCTCCCCATCTTGGCCAGGAAGGTTGCTTCGAGGATAATTGACCATTGTGCATTGTTGTGCCCATTGGGGAAAGTTTTCTTTCCATCCCAACTGCTTATTTGTTGGCTTGTGTCCTGAAGCATGAGGGCTAATATCTGTTGCACGTTTTTACCACAGAAACGAAAGAGAGAGGGTATTTTTCGATTCAATGGGAAACAAGTGAATAATAATTCTGTGAAGCCATGTAGTGGAAAGAGAGACTTTGAGCGCAACAAGAAAAGGGATTTTAAAATTTCATCTGCACAGCAGAAGGTCCTGCCAATTGAACCGTTTCCAGTAAACAATCTGCTAAGTCTGACAGTTTGAAGGAATACCAGACTGCCAGGAGTGAATAGGCTGGGATTTTTAAGAGGTTTATTTTTCATCTGAGCACTTTTGTTTGTGAGCAACAACTTAAAAAACAAAATGCGTGTGCAGTGGCTTTAGCAACCAGACAGAGGGCTTCCCTGCCAGCCCAGGCTCCAGAGGGAGCAGAAGGGCTGTGCTTGTGACATGACCTGCCCTGGGCTGCTCGGTGTGCAAAGCTGTGGCATTGTGTTATTAGGTCTGCATCAGGAGAATCCCTCTGGTGCCCACAGAGAGTTTTGAATTGAGCTCAGTTTCCTCCCTGTTTTCTGCTGCCCTCCATTTGAGAACATCAGCTGTGTTTGCTGAGGTGGTGGACCCCAAAGGGATGCCAAGGGCAGCTGGCTGGGACGGGTGGACAGGCAGGGATGCAAAGGGGTCAGAGCTTGTAATCACAGAACTGGGGCAAGTACAGTGAGTGGGTGATGTCCTGTGTAGCTCTGGGTGGAGAGCACTCCCCCTGTGCAGCCCAGCAATGACATACAGCTGTGGAATGCTGCAGGCATTGACTTCTCCAAGATTTCCTTCCCTGCTGGCAGAACAGACAAGGAGGTGTTTTACTGGCAGGTGAAACACCTCTGCAAGGAGGTATTCAGCCTGAGCAGAACACTACCCTGCCCAGGTTAAGCCACTGGCAGGGATTAAGGGGTTGAGCTTCTAGGAGGGACTAAGTCAGCAATTGTTTTCTCTGTACAGCTCTGTGCCCATCAGGTCTAGGAAAAGGTTGGCTGAAGAGAGGGGAGGTGCTGGCTGGGGCTGTGTGGGAATTACCTGGAAATGTGTTGCAAGTGACAGGAGGTGAACAGTCAGCATCTTCCAAGCACACAGCCCACACTGCATCCAAAATCATGAACCTCTTTGAAGATATAATGCTATCTGTCCCACAGCCAGCACTCGGAGCCAGACACGGAACAGGATGGGATTATTCTGAGCCTAAAATTATTAATGTCTTGAACCTTTTCTCTTCTCCACCTCAGCAAGGAAAAAGGAAAAAGGTCTTGAGGAGAGTTGCAGACCCAGCTAGGATTAAGAAAATGACTCAAAGTCTGTTTTAGCAGTTCAAGTCAGAGGCTCAGATTCATAAGGGGATGGCCCTGCCTATCTTGTTTTGAAGCAGGAACCTCACATTCAGCATAGATCCACGAAATTTCTTTCTGATAAATTTCACTTCAAGCTGGTAAATTCTCTGGGGAATTTTCAGATTTTAGTGTCTAATGTCTCCTGGCAAACACCACCCATGCAGGACAGGAGAGTGTTTCCTGGTGCACAGGCAGCAACACCAATCTGTTGCAGAGCGTGTAAGCATTTCATGTACAGCTCAACCTTCATTTGAAAAAAGCCCATTTCTTTATCACTCTGCTGGTCCTACTTGAAGTCTGCTCTAGTCTCTCTCAGCTTTCCTACCTGCTCTCTTTTGTAGAGGGATTTCTAATTGGATAAACAAGGAGCTTCTTAATCCTATTCCTGTCACGGTGATAGCCCTACAACATGCCCCTCTTGCTAGAGCAGAAAATCTCTGGGTCACGAGAATTGTCACCTTACTTCATTCAAATGCATTTTAATAATTATCCCCCTAAATCTGGGGTATGGATTGGTTTTGGCAATGATTTGCATTTCTGAGAATTAAATAGAAAGAAGCAAGCTTGTCACAAGCCAGCACTGAGGAAAGTGTAGCCTGTGCAAGCAGAGATGGCTCAACATATAAGAGGATAACTGCTTTGCAACAGATACCTGGAAATACACTCCTGGTTGTTTAGTGGGGGAAATCCCCTAGAATCATAGAATCACCAGGTTGGAAGAGACCCACCGGATCATCAAGTCCAACCATTCCTATCAAACACTAAACCATGTCCCTCAGCACCTTGTCTACCTGTGCCTTAAACACCTCCAGGGAAGGTGAATCAAACACCTCCCTGGGCAGCCTGTTCCAATGCCCAATGACCCTTTCTGTGAAAAACTTCCTCCTGATGTCTAGCCTATATCTCCCCTGGCAGAGCTTGAGGCTATTCCCTCTTGTCCTGTCCCCTGTCACTTGGGAGAAGAGCCCAGCTCCCTCCTCTCCACAACCTCGCTTCAGGTAGTTGTAGAGAGTAATGAGGTCTCCTCTCAGCCTCCTCTTCTCCAGGTTAAACAAGCCCAGCTCTCTCAGTCGCTCCTTGTAAGATTTGTTCTCCAGCCCCTTCACCAGCTTCACCCTGGTCCAGAACATGTCTGATATGTAGGGAGATGTGCGATATGTGCTCCTCTTTGTGTTGTAGAAGTGGGTTTTGTGAGTGCCAGGGCTTTCCATCAGTGCTGCTGGTGGTTAACACCAGGAGAGCCTAGCTGCCGTTTACCTGAGTTTAGCCTTGGAATGGACTAACAAATAACTTTGAACCCATATGCCTTCTGTTGCACTGCTGTGGTCTATGGATGGTCAGTTCCTTCAACTGACCTTTTCTGCTCAGAAATATTAGAGAAGCAAGAACTAGAGAACAGGCAGGGAGTGAAGCCTGGCTCTGGGCCAGGCAGATGGAAACACTGACTTGCAGAGGTTTCAACTAATAGCATCTAGAAACACTGACAATAAGGCCGAGATAAGAGGGTCTGTTTCCACAGCTTCTTGTGAAATAGGGATATTTGCAGCTCTGATGTCCAAGACTGGCCCTTCTTTTATCATGGTGACTCTGTCTTCCTTCATAGGTAAGGTAGCAGCCTGATGAAATATCACCTAACTTTTCACTAGGTGCTCTGACTAGGGAGGTAAAAGCTTGTAGCCACAGGTATTTCAGGGGAAGACATCAGTAGTGTCTTATAACAAGTTCTTCCTGACTGTTGGGTGCAAGAGGAGCATGGGAGATGAGGTCTGGGTTAGCACTTCTGCAACTGAAACGTACCAGAAGCTGCTCTCTCAAGATCTGTTATGGCTGCCTTATGGTATAGGTTACTTTGCATCATGATATTTTGGGCTTTATTTTTGCATGCCTCTGCCCTTTCTTTTTTGCTTCAGACACAAAAGATTAAGACTGAAAAACATACATTTTGCTGCAGTACACTGTGGTGAGTGAGTTGAGGATTTGACCTCCACAACTTAATTTTCAGAGTAGAGGATGTGTAGGGTGTCTCTGTTGTGCCTCATTCTATGTGCTAAGTTAGTGACTAGCTTGCAGACATGCCAAGCAGAAAGCAGAAAGATTTAAAGAGAATCCCCCAAAATGAAAGGAAGTGAGACTACTGAACACTGCCTGGTTACACTTTTAGGACTGACTCAAGACATCATTGTCACAGGAGAGTGGGGCTTCCTGACCTCTACCAGCAATGAACCAAAGACAAGTGGTATCTGCTGGTTGCTGTTGGTGCCTTTCTCTGTCTCCACCAAGGAGAGAAAGAGGCTTGAAATACCTCAAAGCATTGTTGGGGGCCAGGGCATTCAGCATTGTTGTTGTTGGTTCCTCACCACAAAGAAGGAGATGGGCCCTGGCTGCAGGTGAGGGGAAGCCTGGACTATTCCCCTTTGCCCAGAAGACCAGCCACCCTCCTCAAACACTCCAGGGCTGGCATAAAGCATGCAGGGGAAAGAAGCAGGGTGAGCTAAAGGGTGAATGGCTATCAGAGGTTCTTGGGGTCTTGGAGGAGATTGCATTGTATCAAACTCCCCTTGTCCACCATGCACCAGGCTGACAATAACTCGGGGCGGGGGTGGGGGAAGAGGGAAGGCTGTGCTTCATCCTAAGGATCCTATGGAGGATAAGCAAGGCTGAGGTGGAAAAAGGAAGGACTAAGACGTAAACAAAGATGAATTCAGGGTGGGAGCAGAGCTGGATGCTGAGACCAGTTGCTGCAGGAGTATCTCTGAGGAAAAGCTCGTCTCAAGCTGCCTTGTAACCTGGTGCCAATGTAGTCTTGATGGTAACACTAAAGACCCTGTTGCCCATCTGCAAGGTCAGTAGTCACCACTGTTTCCCAGAGTGAAAGTAAGTTGAGATCACATTTTCCTAATTTACTTCCAGACTCTCTCCTTTTTATGTTTTCAATGTGAATAAACAAGGCTTTCTTTCAAATACATTAGGTGGTATATTCTTTCAATGTTGCCAGTCTGTCCCAAAGCCTAAGTGTCATACATCAGTGTCCCAAACTATCTACCCAGTTAACACAACAGGAGACTTTCTCAGAAAGGTGTTCTCTGTGTCTGGCCTAGGAGAATTCATCTATTTCAGGATTTCTGTTATAACAGAAGGCAAGTGATATTTATATTCTAGGAAAGGAAGGCTGAGATTCTTGCTGCACGTGGTTACTTTTTGGAAGGAAATCATGGTTAACTGTAAGATTAGTGATTAAATGACAAGAATTTGCAACAGGGAATCACAAGTGGTGCTTGCTGCTCTGCAGGGATGCTCTGAATCACCCTTCTGAAAGGATGCCAGTGCTGCAGGTCTATTTGGGCCAAAGTACAAGAAGCAGCCGAGTCACCAGATCAGCAGTGAGACTTCAAGCAGGGGCCTTCACTTTTCTCTGGTTTCCCTGCCTCACTTAACCAGGACCATGGCCCTGCAAATACTTGATCACACAAAGCATTTTATGTACTTGATTAGTTCCCCTGAACTCAGGGGGGAAGCTAATGTGCTGGAGTACATGGAGGACTGGAGATGATAAAGGCAAACAAAGGAGCAGAAAAGCTAATGGTTTGCCTTCTCCCTCCTGCTGCTCTGTGGAAAGCTTTTATCTGTTGGACTCTCCCCTCTGCTTCCTTCACAAACAAGCCTAAAGCCAGAGAGCCTGTGTACAGAAGGAAAAGTGCTTTGCCAGCACAGGTATAGCAGCAATACTAGGATACCAAAGTGTTTTTTCACAGTTTATACCAGTTAAACCTCACTGGCAGAAGCCCATCTTCCTCAATGTAACTTCCCCTGCTCTGCAGTTTTCATCTGGCACAGATCCACTGTGCCCCGATGGTGGCAGTGGACTGTAGATGCAGATTCTTCCGGAGCTCTTCAGTTTCTTGCAGAGCTGGGAAAGGAGTTTATTTCTGCCTCCCCGGTGAAAATAATGTGCAAAACTTCCAGAGTCCCAAACAGGTTTTCTAGGTCCTGTTACCTGTCTAGGGTTCCCTTGTGCTCCTTGCACTGTCCAGAGACTGTGTCACTGTGATGCTGAGATGCATGGCTCACCACAATTTATATCTGGACTCAGCCAGCACAGAGCCTCAGCCCTCTCCAGCTTGCTGATTATTTACTGCATTCTGCTTGCTGACTTAATAGTGTTTTGTCCTGTCCTTGAATCCAGTGTGAGATGGATTCAGAAAGAAAAAAAAAAAAAAAAAAATCAATGTGTCCTGACCAGCAGGCCTTCCTCATGCAGCACAGGGGAATTTCCAAAGTGCTACCGTTTCTAGTATTTATTTGTTTCCCTTAAGTTATTAGCATGATGGGGCTAGTTGTGATGTTTCAGGTGCATTAAATCTTGCCCTCCACACTCCTAAAGCGCTAGAAGAAGAAAAGAGCAGAAGTTATAAAAACAGATCACAAATAAATACCAGCCTCCAAAATGAAAAACAATGATGGCATGAATAAAAGACACACTAATCTGCATGCATCTTGCTTATTTATAAAGTGCTAGCTTTGTGATAACAAGGTACTAATGCCAGCTGAAGGGGCAGGAGCAGTGCAGCTGAAGCATTCTCCACTGCGGCTTAATTAAGTGGGCAGCTGCAGCATTACCACTGCCATAATTAGTGGGCACTGGTGAAGAGCAAGACCCCAGGCCAAGCTATGCTGGCACAAGGCTGGTTTGTCAGTAGGATCTCACCTCTGCAAATGCTGGATTGAGGAGGTGTTTTCTTTGAGTTCATATGTGGCATGGTAGAACTTTAATGCACAGCCACCTCACTCTGTGGCTTTCTTGTCCTACCCTGTGCGATACTGTCTGCCTGCTCACAATGGAACTGCTCTGTGTTATGGAGGCTGCGTGCTCTCACCTACTGGTACAGCACCTGGAACACTGAGTGTTAAAACATTTAAATATGACATTTAACAATAAATGGACTCATCTAGTATTCACAACGCTTTTATTCAAAGCACAATATTTATAGTTACTCTATCACTTTAAATCTAGGGCATAAAGGCTGTCCCCTGACAAGGTTTACACACTTGGGAGATATAAAAAAACAGCAGAGTGTTTCCAGGGGACAGGATATGGAGGCTTTGCAGCTCTGCTTTGGTGCTGACACTAGGGCAGTGGTGAAGATCTAGAGAACAATTTCCCAGAGTGCCCTCCTTCATGGGCAGAGAAGCCTTGGACATCAGGGCTTGGTGTTCTGCAGAGCTGTGTGGGGCTCAGCTGGGACTGATGCTCGCCCTCAGCATCCAGTGATTCAATCCATCCCAGGACTTCTCTGCTGGCTCTCCAAGCCCTCAGGTCTAGGCTCCAACTACATAAAGCCTGTGCAGACTGCATGTATGTTGCTGTGCACATCCCATGAGCTACATTTTTGGTTACTTTCCCACCAAAATAAGATCTTTCTGACCATTGCTTCCTCACCTTGCTGCTCGAAACCTTGTCATCCCGCTCTGCATTCAAATGCTGAGCCAGATTCACACAGGGAGGAGAATGCAACAGCATTGCCATGGGGAAAGACAGAGCAGGGGCTTTTAAAGACACAGCAGATGCAGAACTGGGTTCCCTGCCAAAATGATTGTCCCTGTCAAAGTCCCAGCACTGCCTGGAATGGGTGGCTTTCACCTCATATAGCAGCTGGAGCTCTTGCCTTTGGTACTGGCAGGTGTGGGGTACCTGAGGTCAGACCCTTCCTGTACTGCAGGATTTATAGGCTGCTACAAAACTAGTTGAGTCCTTCCCATAAAAAAGAGATCAAAACAAAACAAAAATCCCTTTAGGATGCTTGCACTCCTCTCAGGTGCTCAATGGAGCAGCCAGAAATCAAGGCAAACCAAAGTATCACTTGATAGTTAGCTGTGTCCATGGGCCCTCACTGAGGAGGCAGTGGCAGCAGCAGTAGCAGCAGGGTGAGAAGGATCCCTAGGTGCTGGCGGCAGGGCAGATTCCTCCCTGACCTCTCCTTGCATCCGTGCAGAGGTGGGCTCTGGAGCCACACTGCCTCCTATGAGGGTCTCTGCTGACCCTATAACAACACAGTCTGCCATGCCCTGCTGTACTGGTAGGCTGGCCAGATTCACAGCAGGAGTATGTGCGTGTTTCACGTTGCAATCAGTGGACTAAAATCTCCTCTCCTGCCTTTCTCACACGCTGCTGAGCTGCCTGCATTGAAATGCAGGCACAATGCAGTCTCAGGCTGGGGTAGCTAAGACACTTGAAAGCAGCCTCAGGGAGAGCATTTTTCTATCCCCTGCTTGCAGCGAAGCAGTGGCACAAACAATCAGCTGGTATGAAAATGAATTCCCCATCCCCAGGCCTTAATAAGAAACTCAGGATTTTTTTCACTTGGCAGGGCCTTACTTCAGCAAAGAGGTTTTGGCCACTGGAGTGCCTAGCAGATGAAAGGGAGAGGCTGGGATCCACGCTGAACCAGCCTCCACGCTGGCATTACCACGTTGAGGTAATCCATCTCCATTAGAGTTCATGGCGTCTTTGATCAATCTCATCTTTAAAAATACCAATGCTCCGGAAGGCTGGGGAACTGCTTAATGTTCCTTCATTAGTTTTCAAGCCATTAAAAACAGAGGTATTAACTGCTGAATACTTTTTGTCTTGTTTTGAAGTGAAACAGAGAAGTAGTAGAATGCTAAAAAAGCAGATTAAAATGATTAAAGATAACAGAGCCATGAAAGTAAAACTGTTGGCTTTAAAAAAATGTTGATGTGTTGCGTTGCTGTGGGCATTATATTCATATGAATGAGAGCAAAGGGTCCTGCTACCTGCCTCTGTGATGAACTGTGTGTGTCATTACACATGGCTGTTGCATTAAATCTGGAAGGACTGCCGTCTGTTTGTGCAGCAGCAAGGGCTGGGTTTTTTTTTTTTTTTTGTGATACAATACAATACAAGGTGATTCCTGTATAAAGGATATTCATCTGGGATCAGTTTTAGTTCACAGGTAGGATTTTTTTTGGTACTTGCCCATTTTCCTTCCCAAAGAGACCTGTAAATTGTTGGGCTGAACTGGCTGTCAGGTCTCAAATCTCTCCCAGGTGTGCCAAGGTGCCCCAAGCCCTCTCACACATGCTCACGTTTTAGTGGCATGACATTTTTTGTGGTTCATGGTTTGCTTCCCTGAATTGGCCAAGGCTCTGCTGGGACATGTATGTGTCCACTCAGTAAAATGCTGATGGAGTCTTGGCCAGAACTGCAGGAACCCACCACTGGAGTCTTGCTTTTGTTACTCTGCTGAGGTCTTCACCTTAAAAGCAGATCACTGCTTAAAAGCAGTGGTGGGGCTATGGGTAACCAGTCCAAAGCCTAACTTCTATTTGACCCACAAGAAAGAGCGCTCATATATCTAGCTAGGACTAAAAGACTATCTGAAAGCTGTGATTTTTCTTTTCACATGACTCTGTGGGTTTAGGGTACTGCTTGATGAATAACTTTTGGTTGCAAGACAACTACACATTTAGCACAATTTTGGACAGGCTTGGTAGGTACTGAATGGACTTGCAGGCTGAGAGCTTCTCCTCCATGCCTGATGAATTCCCACCCAGCAGCTACCAAAGGCTGTTTGCCTCTGGTCCTGAATCTGGTTTCTGATGGCCAAGTGGGTGCACTCCTCAATTTCCTTACATGTTTTGGCTCAATCCCATCCTTGCACTGGGATTTGAAGCAAATATTTACTAACTCCTTCCCTTTCTGCACTGTGGCTTCTAACCAAAAGAAACTGAGGCCATTTGGTCTGAGGAAGATGGGTTGTTGCAGGATCACGTTGCCACCAATGACAGCAGGACCAACCTAGACACCAACTGAGAGAGTCAGATCCCCATTCCTGTAGGATGATGCTTGCAAGCAAAGCAAAACCTACTCAGCTTTGAAAGACAGGCTAGGTGGGCAATTTAGCTGGTTAAACACCAGTCTGTCTCCATTTACTTTCTAGGGAGTATTGCAGACATGAATGCTTGTTTCACGCCGGGCCCAAGGCTGGGGGAAAATCATTTCAGCACATGTAAAGGTGTGGGGTTTCTCTTTGGCAGACACGCTCTTGACTTATCTTCCACCTCTTCTGTGGCATCTCTTGCCGGACTGGTGCTGAGTAAGAAAAGGCTGAAATTAAAAGGAAATTTGGATGCTTTGTCAAAGCTTATTTAAACTCTGCTGATTTGCAGAACAGGGCCATGGCATCAGTCATTGTGAGACTTCTTACAAAATGTTGACCATTTCTGGCTGCTTTTTTTCCAGCTTTCCCAGATGAGAGCAGAGCTCTCTGCACACTCCTGGTACCTCTCCAGCTGCTGTGCTGCCTGAAGATGGAGGAGAATCGTGTGGTGGGGCAAGGGACAGAGAAGCCTGGCTTTCCAATGGAACTGGATTTAAATGCCTGGGATGCCTTTAACCCAGCATGGGAGTTGCAAAGATGTATTCAGACCAGGCTGAACCTCGCTTGACTGAAGAATGTAAAGGGCAAAGACAGGTTGCTGCAGCCTTACATATGGCAACAACCTGTGCACACTCCTCTGAACCTATTGGGAATGGACCAACCAACCCTGCAGCTTCTTGTGCGAGAATGGGCAGGGGATGCCAGACCATGCAGTACCATCCATCACTATCAGTCTTGGCTGGTCTCAGTTTTGTGAGCAGTCCTCTTCCATAGCTTATGCAGCAAGAGCAGTGCCACAGCCCTGTCTTCTTCTTCCAGACCATTTCACACAAGCACAGCTTGCTCAGCTTGTTTGCCGATCTCAGCTGTGGTTGTGTGATCGTCACTTGCAGGATGCTCACAGCACAGTGGGCAGCAACATGGGACTCAAAAAGCATGTTGTAGAGGTTTGGCTGATGTCAGCATGCAAGATTTCAAAAATGGAGCCCTGGAAGTTCCTGAAACCAAACACTTCTGAATGTTCCGGTAGCTGGAGGAAATGTGGAGTCCAGCCTGATTCAGATCCATGGGTATACAGTGGGAGCTACAAACATGCTTAGGATGTGTGAGTTACAATCTGAATGTTAATGCAGCCCCTTTCTTCCAAATGAAGAGATTCCTAGCTATCGCAGAGCAGTATGATATGAAAATGGATTGGATTATTATATATTGGACATAGCAGCAGCTGGGGTATATGGCAGGGCAGGTAAATATTCCTATCTGAAAGAATGGCTTCTGCGTGTTCATCAGTGAAAGCATATTTCTGACATTCCTTCTGAAACAGCTTCATAGCAGTACTCAACCTTCTCTGTTGAAGCCCAGATACACAGCAGCAACTCCCAGAACAGCAAATCTGCCTTATTCTTCCTTTAATTACCTCACCGCTTAAGGAAAAAAAAAAACCCACAACAAACCTAACTGACACACTTTTCTTGCAAATGGAGATTAAGCAGAAAATCAGCTCCAGCTCTAAACTGTGTAGCTTCCAGCTCTGATTTTAATCAAACAGCTAAAGAAATCCCTAATGCCTGAAGCCAGTATCCTCAGACCACGTGGAGTTTCCCCACATCACTGGCTTGGTTCCCCAAGTTGGTGAGTTGCCGAAGGCCTCCTAACCCTGATCTGAGAAAAAAGCAGTGCAGTGACAGGATCCCTATACCTGGCTTCTGCTGCAACTTCTACACAGCAAGGAGTTCAGTGGATTTCAGAGGGTCATCAGTGCTTTGGTCAGCGCTGAAACTGAGGACTGCAGCCAGGATTGCTGGGGGGATGCTTGGAGCCATCTCAGACACTGTTATAGTAGCCAGGTCTCCACGAGCTTGGAGCTGGACCTGAGCTGACCCATGGCAATCAGGCTCCCAGACTGGAGGTTGCTTGCATCTAGCCAGCCCCAGTCATGGCTGATGCAAGCATGGGTCTGTCTGTACATATCTCCTGGCTATGCCATGAAATGCTTCAGTCAGCCAAGAGGATTTACCATATAGGAGTACATCCATGTTAAATCTTCCCCTTGACTATTGTGGTTTTCAGATTTACATGGAAACCAAGAAAAAAAAGTGTCCTGCTCCTCAGATAAGGGATCCAGAGCTAGGCTCACAAAGAGCTAAAGATGATTCTCTGCTACTGTCACCAGAACAGTGCAAAGACACCCCAGATACCTCAGGAGATAAAAATGGTGGATTAAGGTTCACAGCTAAAATGGAGTTCAATTGTGTTTTTCCTGTAGAAAGAGACTGAAACACAGCATTTCATCCTGCTGGACAGTGTCCAGCAGCACATCGCAGGGGGATGGAAGTTACTGTGTCTTCTCACCAGCTCCTGTGTAAATAGAAGCATCCCCACAGTGTCTGTGATAGAGCATGAGGGACACAACAGTCTTAGGGGGAGAATGTTCACTTGGGAAGGTGAAGTCCCCACACCTCACATCAATTAATAGTTAATATGCTAATATTATTTAATAACTGATTCATATTTAACCACTTTGAGGCTATATTCCATATATGCATTTGTGCTTCTCCCTTTAGAAAATGGTCATTGAGTCCCCTAGTGAACGATACTTGAATTTGTCTTCCCAATTGAAATACTTCTTTTTGGAAGGGGTAATATGAAACATTTAGATATTAATGAATTTTTAGAAACAATTTCTTCATACCTTTTTTCCTGCCAAATCTGTTTTCCAGTTTAAACTTCATCTGAACTGAATAATCTTGGCTTCCGACAAGCTGCATTTGATCCGTGAATAAATTATGTTCCAGTTTTCCCTCCTTCAGATCTTATGTCCCATGGTATACTTGGAATATCTCTGCATAGATGCATAGCATCATTTTCCATATGGATCTACACTTGATGTGACATAAACAATTGCACAAAATTAGTGCCTGAGTATGGGGAGTGCAAATGTTCTCTAGCATCCTCCGTGGGACTCTACAGGATTGCGATCTGGACCACTGGCTTTTTGCCACAAAGACAGTTACTGGCTCCCAGTGCATGTGGTGCTTGCTGCTATGGACAGAACTCTCAGTGCAGGTGAAGACCATCTCCTTCATCCACCCCATCATACTGCCCTTCTCCTGATTAGAGACATCATCTGTACAACCCTGCCAGTCTCCTGACGGTGTGGGAAGCGCAAACACAGATATTGCTCTTGATCCCAGCTTCACACTTGGCAGCACTTTGCATTGTGCTCCCTCCCAGACACGCCACTAGGCCAAAACACACACAGAGTTTTATTTTTAATTTGGTGCTTTTCATAGCAGCCTAAGTTGTGTAATTCCTGCCCTTTCCTTTCCTTTTCTCTCCTTTTTTTAGACAGCTGTGCAGACTCGGGTTACATCCAGCCCAGGCATATCATGGTATGTAGCTATTACTCTATTTTTAACACCTCTTCCTAGCTCAGCTGCTAGCTCTGTGGTTTTTCATGCTGTAGACAAACTGGAAAAAGAAACACCTGTTGTAGCAGAGCCAGCAGTTCCCAAATCCCTGCCTGAGGTTGCCTTGGTTGCTCTGCCTGCCCGAGGCTGCTGCCATGGCTCAGCTCCGGTCATAAAGGCTTTCTCTCCTGCACACAGCACTGCTGCGCTTGGCTGGGTCAACCTTTCCAGCACTGCCTCCTCTGGCTCCAATCCTGATGCCTGGGAACCCTCATCTCCCTTTGCTGCCCAGCCTCCAAGACTGGGTGAGACCCTGAGGCTCCCACCTACCAAAGAGACACTTGCTCTTCCCCAGAAAGAAAATCCCCTGCTTGTGACACCTGAGGGTTGCTTTTCTTTCATGAGTTTGTCCTCTGTGGATGCTTTCTCATTGCTGCTGCTGCAGCAGCAGTGGCTGAGAGGCAGAAGCTGGGGTGCCCTCTCTGTAACTGCTGCACAAAGAGGAAAGCCAAGCTAGCACACATCAGAGGGGTTTTTTTATCACTTCTGTCCACTCTGCCCACACTTCTTTAATTATCCTTGTTCCTTAGTGGTCACAGTCACTACAGAGAGTCACTGAGGAGGCACTCAGCTATCCCTCCTCCATATCCCAGAGTATTTAAATTTTCACCACTTCTTGGGATGCCCCAAATTGACACTCTTTCCTGACTTCTCCGATGCTGTTTCTACACATCTGGCTGCCTCCATCTCCCAGTTCCAGGTTGCAGTTTCAGACTGTACACACAAGAGGCAGCCTGCCACTCCAACAGCAGCTGGCCGGGCCAGGGGCAAGCAGATGAGGGTTTGATCAGCCCTCCACTGGGACTGCCGCCCTGAAGGGAAGGGACTCACGGCTGCTGGGGCAGAGACCCTTTTACATGATACCAGCTATTGCTGGCATTGAGCTGGTGAGACAAAAGTGTTTGGCGCAAGGCAGAAAAAAAATGGCAACTGCAGTGTAATTAATGCTGTAACAACTTGTTTCCCCCTTGGAGAATTATACCATTAGCTGCTTCAATTGTGCATGAAATATAAATTACATTACTCAGAGGCATCATGTCTAAGTAGACACAATCCTAAGTGACATGGCTTGCCACAGTGTATCATGCTCCCTGGTCAAAATTAACAGAAGCCCAGTTGCCTGAGGCTAGCAGATATTCATTCGGATATCAAAGTTATAACCATGGTAGTTCAACTGACTTCCTGCCTCTGGGAATTTCCCAGGGGAAAGCAATGTAACCAGTCTCTATCATCTTATGAGAGCAGCTCACTGGTTTGAAAAATGCTAGTGTACCCCTGGCAGCTTTGCATTTCAGAGCCCGCTCCTTTCAGAATTCAGGGACGCTTTGGCGTCACTGTCATCGTACCCACCTCTGATTTGCATGCATTGATTTCTGTTTGCCAGCAGACAAAACCCGAGTAGGGCTGTGGTGCTAAACAGTACAGGTATTGGTAGTGAGAAATGGTAGTGAGTTGTAAAAGGACCTATAGAGTAGGAATCTTTCTCTTCTACTGAAAACACAGGCAGAAAGGGAACTGCGGTTTCTCTTCTCTGCCTCCAAAAGACGAGCCTTTGTGTTAGTTTGCCTTTGCAAAGTTGAAATCATAGGCAAATCTCTTCCTTGGAGAGAAAAGATATAGAAACAAGGAGAGTCTTGACAGCCCATCAGAGAAGATCTGTATTTTCTGACACAGGGCCAAATCCTGCAAGGTGCTGTGTGCCTTCTGCTCCCATTTAAATCACAGGGAAGTGAGGATGCTCAGCACTTTCAAGGCTGGGTTTTTGCCATTTCAGCATTTTACCAGTGACATTGCCAGAGAACCACCAACACAGACTTGTCACAGAGAGTCAACTGTGGTGACGATATGATCCTACACAGAAGACAGCTGAGGCTAGGTACCACCCACAAGGTGTACTTCATAAGCTGCAAAAGCTGCAACACTATTTTCTTTGTAGGAGCCTTGTAAGTGTGGGTTTTCCAGTAACATTGTCTGAAGGGTAGTGGCTCAGCAGGAGATTAAACTGTAGGCGTTTACAGGTCTTATCCAATACAGTCTTGGTCTTTTGGTTCCCTATGACCTCTGCTCTCAGTAAAGCAGGAAGAGTGCATGCCAAGAGCCTTGCTCTTTGTCAGAAAACCTGTCTGTCAGCAGAAAGAAAATGATCCTGGTCCAAATTGACTTTGGACAGAAAGGTTGTTTTCTCAGTCTCTCGTCAGACTCAAAATCCAGGCAGCCAAAACGTCTTTACTCCAGATAAACTGCTACTAAATTCAGTCAACAAGAAAAACTGGAATAATTTCAAAGAAAGACTCTCAGCCCCTTTTCTGGTTTTGATTCTTGAAGGGCTCAAAGTGCAAGATAACTGGTTTTAATAAAAGGGAGGTAGTGTTTAATACAGAAGCAAAATCATCCCCAGTCACTTTGTCTCCTGAAACACAAACCCCCTCCTTGTTAAGTGAAAATGCACCCTGCTGCTGCTGTATGCCTCATAACCAAAGGATGAGAGTGGTTATTTTGGTCATGGCTAGAAGTTGTACACACAAATGTGCAGTCACAGGGATCCGATGGCTTTAGCTCACAGTGGAGTGATCCATGGGGGACAAATATAATGCAAGGTGCAACATGGGCACCTTGTGCAGGGTGAGACCTGGGATATGGAGGTTGCTCTGACAGACAGGAGACCTTACCAAGCACTGAAATACCATGGCACCTTTTCCTTCTTACCCTCATTGACTTCTGTGCAGCAGTCAGGAGGGCAGCAAAGATTTTTGAAGGAAGGGTGAGGAGGATGGAGTGAAAAGGGGATTTTCATCAGTGTTGCTTTGTGAGAGCCAGGCACCTGACTTGCCAGGGTGTCTGGAGAAGTCTTCCCTGCCCCCACAGCCGGAGCTGATGCAAATATACCTAAACACATCAATATTTGCAACACAGCACTTTAAAAAAATAGCTGGAGGAAATCAAACATGTTGCTTCCTGAGAAGACCAGGGAATATCCATTCCCAAGCACTGAGCAAGATCATCCATTATACATTTCTATCAATTCTGCCGACTGCCTGTGTATCACCCTACTACCTATGCAGGACAGATACACTGGTTCCGTATCCAGCAAGGGAGAATTACATTGCCAAAGAGGCATCCCTGTGTGCCTGGTCTTGCTCTCCTAAAACACTGAGATGCCAGCATTCTTTCAGGGACAATTTTCTTGGCAAGGGAAGATCTTGACTGTCGATTGCACTTCGGGAACAGCCAATATAGGAAGTAGCAGTATAAATTCTCATTCTCATTAAATGTGTCTGTCTGACTGATGGACGCCAGTAGAATTACGAAGCGGATCCAGATTTGTGGGCCTGACAGTAATAAACCAAATTTTCATATAGAATACATGTCTCGGAGGGGTGTCTGACGTGCTTTATTTCTATGAGTTATAGGCACTGCGTGACATGGGAACAGCGCTGGCCACCACTGAGGGAAATGGTCACCGAAAGAAGCCCAGCCCTGACAAACAGAGCAGTGACCTCGCAGACAGACGCTGCATTCACTCCTTGAGAGATGGGTTCAGACACTGCTTCTGTTCATCTGAAAAACCTTTTCCTCTAAAAAGCTACGCTGTATGCCATGAACTGCTTTTGCAGTCTGCTGCAGCAACCTTGGTGGAAACCAGCAGAGAGGGGAAAACAAGTCACAGGGGCATCTGAGGTTCTCTCTCAAACACATCATCACCATCCTGGCACTAGTGACCTCTCTAGAGAGCCACTGCTATCGGGAGAGCAATGGGGAGAGTCCTACAAGGACCCGGCCACTGACCCATTTTCCTTTTAAAGCTGGAGGGAGGGAGCTGCAAGTGTAGGTGCTGGATCTAGGATGTGGTGGGGCACTGCACCACGGTGAGGCAGTCAGGACACCTGGAGTTTTGTCTTCTAAATTGCTACAGCAATGGCTGGGGTTTGATACTGGAGCTGTTAATTCATCTGCATGGCTGCCAGCAGTGGAGTGGTGCCAGAAGGAAAGGTCTGCAAATTTTCCCAGTGCGACTATTTCTCAACACTGTTCTCTGTCCTGCTGTTTCAGATGGGTTAATAAAAGACATGAAATATTTCTCTGTCTTTTGCACTTTAAGCTTCTGTTTTGCACACAAGGCTTTTTTATTCTGTCCTGTCTAAATGTCTTTACAGCCACTCTGCGCAACTGCGATGCTGAACCTTTAAGTCTAGGGTGCAAGGTGCCACCCTCACTGCTGCAGGCTTGGGGAAGGTGTTTGTGACTATCCTCTCTTCTGTTTCCCTCCCAGATATCCAAAAATTCTCAGGAAACCTTGGACCACCTCCTTCTTGATGGCTTTCCTTGCTGTGGTCTATTTCATGCTCCTAATTTCACTGCCAGGCTGCCAAGCTCCATCCCATATGCAACTCCCATGCCCGCAGCCCATGTTGTGTGAGTGTCCCCAGTCTAACAGTCTATTTGCTGCTGTGCTTGTGAGCTCCTCCACTGGCATAGGTTACTTCAATTACTTCAGCCACAAGCAGCTTTGTGTTTAGAAACCTCTTGAGAGAATTTTCTTCCCCAGTAGAAATATCAATGGAAATTCCCCTTGGAGACTTTGCTGACCATGGAAAGTCATCTGGGAGTGTGCCAAGCAGTGGGCTCTGGTGGATCTCATGTTGCAGGAGAGGACTAATCCCATGTACCAAGGTTCTTGGGATGGCAGCTGAGTGGTGTGGGCTGCTGTGCCCCAGAAACACCTGAAGGAATGTTAGGGTCGAGCACTGAAAGGGCAGGTGGAAAGCTGAGTCATTTTGGGATTGTTCCTCACAGTCACAGAGAACACAGTGAAAAGAGAGACTTGTACAAAAGATTATTCTGAAAGCAGATCAGACTTTAGGACAGCAGCTAATTGGCAGACAGCTAACTGGCTGAGGCTGTGTGTGTGCTTTCACCCACCAACACTGTTTGGGGGCCTTCCTATTTGAACAATGGGTGAGATGGGCCCTGAGCTTGGCTAAGGTATGTGCTCAGCCATGCCTTGCTGTGCTGTAAGCAGCACACATGTCATGGTCTTCACCATACCCTTTGTCTTGTGGTGTGCAGGGAAGTCCAAGGCAAAGCCATTTCCCTGCCTGTGCTTGGGAAGGCTCAAGAGTGCACTGAACATATTTGGGGCATCTCCTGAAGGGAAATAAAAGGAACAGTGAGACTGTGGTTATGAGGTTATACGAAGATTTGTTTGCTCTTTTGATCTATTTTCTCTGCTAAGGGGATTGGGCAGTTTCTGTTTAGATTCTGGTCCGATTATCACATGTTTGTTTAGGCTAATATTTAGAATCATAGAATCAGAGAATAACCAGGTTGGAAGAGACCCACTATATCATTGAGTCCAACCATTCCTATCAAACACTAAACCATGCCTCTTAGCACCTCGTCCACCTGTGCCTTAAACACCTCCAGGGAAGGTGAATCAATCAGCCTGTTCCAGTGCCCAATGATCCTTTCTGTGATTTTTTCCCCCTAATATCTAGCCTAAATACCTTAAGGGAGATTTTGTCTATGTCCTTTATAAGCAATAATTGATAAAATAAAGCTCATTATATATTCTCCAGATGATGTCCCAGACAGATCCCATAACTTTTAAGTCCTCCTTTCCTTCCCTAAGTCCTGCATTGTTCCTACAGGCCATACAGACAGCTGCTCACTTGTAGTGTGATAGCAGAAATCTGGAAATAGAGGAATGAAGAGGCAAAACCCAAAATTTGTAGAAATTCAAATCCCAACCTATCCCACATGCTTTCAGAGTCCAAGCAGTGGTCATTTGCCAACCATATGTTGCAACACTTCCTGGAGAAGCTGGTAACAGTGACCTAGGAAACCACTCTGAGCTAAAACTCAATCAAAATCCTTCTGGCAAGTTCAGATTTTGCACTGAAGATTCTTCAGTGTACAATGAGGTTGAGATGCAGCCTTGCAGTTCAGCCATTGCTATTCAACAGGTAAGAGAACAGCCACTAATATCTCATCTCCATTTCATCCAGTGGTCCTTACAACACAGGAGATTGTCTTCCCAAGCTCTCATCCTTGTGGGCACTGCTTTTCCCTTCCTGCAATCCACCCTTTCTGCTTTCCCAGTGCATGGTGGTGATCACCTGGTGCCACAGGGTTCAGCATTCCTTGGGTGCCTTTCTTTGTCCTTGTCAGCTCAATCCAAAGAAAGGAGAGACAAGACCATAATTCTGGGAGCTAGGAGTTTGAGATTCAATGCAGACCTGGCAAAGGGGCAAAATTTTACGCCAATGAAGCTGAAAAGGTTCAAGCTTTATTACCAGTGGGTATTGGTGGATGCTGGAGTCTTGTCACCCAGGGTGTGTGTTTTTTAAATCATTTCCAAAAATGAGATAGGGGAGACCTTCTTCTTGGGCAAAGCCTTCTGAAAATAATAAGGTAAACAAAGGGCTTTTTCTGCATCCACCAGGGGCTGGCATATGTTTACACTTGAGGCAGACAATATGCTGGTTTGAAACAGACAAAGTGATTTTACTGAAATTTGCCCTTCCATCCCACATTTCCAGGAGTCAGTGACTACAGCTGTAGGATATTAAAGGACCTGGCAAAGTTATCATAGATTGTGACATATTTATCAGGAGCTTGAGCTTCTCTGAAGACCCTGAATGCACCAGCTGTATCTGTTACTCGATTAAAAATACTTGTAATAATATATACCCTCCCACAGCTTTTGCATGGAGCTAAGTGCTGAGTTGTTCTGTCGCGACTCTCCTTGACCGATATATTTCACAATGCTCCATGTGATAGATAAATACTATTTTTAGGTCAAATGCTAGCTTGATTCTTGATAAGGGGGCAGAATTGTACCACACTGCCATGAAGATGTTACAAAGTCCAACTGGTCTGGTTTGCTGCCTTTAGCAGCGACAGACTGCATATCAGTACTTAATTTGCAAGTTCATATTGTACGTTATTTGGAACAGTCCTTACCTGACACAGGTGGGTTTTGCACTACAGTTATTAGGCAGTGGTGCTTCAAATCTTGCAATACTGTAATCTAAACAGGGATGCATAAATCATTTCACATCCATTTCACTCTCTGGGGGATAAGTGGATTTGGTTTCTTACTGTGTTTCCAACATTTGGTGGGTGAGTGGAGGCTGCCATCACAGGGCGGAGTGAATCAAATCACCACTGCATGAGCTATCCCCAAAGAGAAGGAGACAACAGCTTGCACCAACTAAGTCAAGCAGAAGTCATTGCCAACCAATGCTGACCATGAGTACTTCAAGTATTTCTGGCATGACACCATACTTTAGCCTAGAGAAGAGGAGGCTGAGAGGAGACCTCATTGCTCTCTACAACTACCTGAAAGGACGTTGTAGAGAGGAGGGTGATGGCCTCTTCTCCCAAGTGACAGGGGACAGGACAAGAGGGAATGGTCTCAAGCTCCGCAAGGGGAGATTTAGGCTGGACATCAGGAGGAAGTTTTTCACGGAAAGGGCCATTGGGCATTGGAATAGGTTGCCCAGGGAGGTGGTTGATTCACCTTCCCTGGAGGTGTTTAAGTCACGGGTAGATGAGGTCCTGAGGGACATGGTTTAGTGTTTGATAGGAATGGTTGGACTCGATGATCAGATGGGTCTCTTCCAACCTGGTGATTCTATGATTCTATGATCTATGATTCTACTTTCCTTCTGATGCTCCTCTTCAACAAGGACTTCACAAGTGTGGTGAGGGAGGGTCAGGTCACCCCTCCTGAGGGGGGCAAACACACCAACATATTCAATGCCTCTGTTGCCCATATGTGGGATAGGAAGGGGTTGATGGTGCAGTGTACAAATGGGCTCCAGGAGCGTGGCAGGAGCAAGTGTGAGGATACAGAGAGGAGAAGGAGACTGAGCATCTGAAGGAGATGGGAAGGACCAGTAGGACTTTAGCTTCAGGAGCTAGAGGAGGGTGTGACAAAAAGGTCTTAGCTTTGCAGACACCAAGGAGGTGGTCCAGGAACAAAAGGCATCCACCTCTTCTCTGCCTGGTGTCTTTTTTTGGACTGAGTCCAAACCTGAGCACTTTGCAGCTCAGATCCTCCTACGGAGTGTTAGCTAAGCTTGTGTAAAGTTAGAAACAGAAATCCACAGTGCTGAAAATCAGATGGCTTATGCGGATGGCTAAATATAGCAGTGAGTGTCTAACTTCAGGGCACCTTGTTAAGGACCTCGTGCTTTACATGCCGTCGGCAAATGTATCTCTTCTCATGCTCTCTCTCAAAAGGCAACTCAGCCTGGCATGAACAGCATACCTCAATTTTTTTGAGAGTGTGAGAGGCCATGGTAAGGAATATAAGAAGAAGGAAGAACAGAAGGAGATGAATATTGGGTGACGGAGGATTGTGCTGATGTCCCAGGCTGACACCCTGCTCCCAAATGACCCACCAGCTCTGGAAAGTGTGCAGTCACTCTTTCTGAGTGCCCTTAGGCAAACTGTGCTCCTCTGCAGCTGAGCTGTGGAGAGGAGGCGAGAGGAGGCGGGTGACAGGCGGGTGGCAGGATAGCTGCACAGTGGCTGAACTTAATAACCAGGAAGCCCTGGCCCCAGCTCCCAGCAATGCTGCTCACCTGGGGGAGGCACTTCCCACCTCCACTTCCCCCTCTCAGGAAAGAGAGATTTATGATCCTGACCTTCTTCCTGCTGTCAGATCAGCTGATGAAAAAGTACTATCTAGGAATTGATTAGGAACCATTCCAAATCACAACTATAAATCTAAACGCCCCCAATCAGGAGTTGCAGTATAAAGTAGGATTTTTACATCTGTCTTATCTATAATAGACCAAATGTGGATTCCCAGTGTCCTCCAAAACAGTTCAACAGTTTACACAGTTTAACAGTTTAACAGTTTAACTTCGGCAGTAAAGTCTAGCTCCAAAATACAGTGAGTGAATTAGAGACCTCCAGCACTTCTGGAGTTAATCAAGAATAAATTGGTATTTTCAAATAGATTCAGCAGGTCTGGATGTAAATTGTTTGTATGTCAGTATGATAAAGAGCAAATTTAAATTAAAAATAAATTTAACCTTGCATAGTGCATAAAGAGAATGCACAATATTCTTTAGCATAAATACATCTCAAATCAAACCCTGTGTATATACATAGAATATGTAATGGGTTTGCTCAAGACATTCACCTCACACTGAGGCCAAACCAGCAATCTTTTTGTGACCAATGTAAGTCTTTATCACACCAGCTTTCTGCACACCTGTCTACATATAATTTTTGCAGGCCCGGTACAGACAGTCCTCAAATACATGTAGGTGTGCAAAGGATATGTAACACCTCTTTAATACTATAAGTTCTGGAGTCAGCTGTGGAAGTTGGCTTTCTCTGTAGCCTAAAATGACAGAATCTGTAGGCAGAAAGCAGTGTATTAAAGGAAGAGGCATATATGCCAACTGGAAGAAGTGGAAAGGGTTAGGCTGCACCTCAGATCACCTTTACCTGATGACTTAGGAAAGCAATGAGAGCCAGCAGTAAGAAATACACCAACCTGATATCTCTCCAGTCCTGCAGTTCATGTCACAAGAAGAGGAAAGATGCTGTGACTGCAGGAGGCACAGATAAAGCCAAGTCAATGCCCTGTATTTGCCCATGCTGCAACACTGTGCCCCTGGCACAGCACATTACTGAACTGTGCACTTCAAGCCTGTGCCTTTGTGGGCTGGGCAGTGGGCTCTGGGGCGTATTGCACTGTTATGCTGATCAGATATGCTGATCCAGTCTGAGGTTGTCCTAGAACTGACAGCAGCAATCAGTCATGTCATCATTTGCCTTCACCGTGAGGTGGTTCATTCTGCAATGGAGAGTGCCCTGCCTGGGCCAGAGGCCGCAGGGAACAGCAGTGGGAATGACCTGAAGAGGCAGAGATCATGAGCATGTCTGCGCAAAAGCTCATGCATGGGCACACACACACGTTTGCTCATGCTGTTTCCTAGCCTGGCTTCTGTCACGTCTGCAGGTCAAGAGTTCAAGTCAGATAATCAGACTGTTATTATGGTGTTTGAACTAGTGTTGGGTTCACTGGCTGTGTCCACGTGGCAGGGCGCTGGTATCAGGATGAACAAACACCTAATTGTACATCTAGGTGGAAGTGGTGGCACACCATGCCCCTGCATATCTTGCTTGAAGTAAAACAGGGCAGCTGATAGGGAAGAGGTTAAAAAATCAGATCCGTTCATGTCTGGGAACGCTGGTGACAGCATAGCACTCAGCTGCCCATGTCAGGACAGAGCCACAGTGTGTATGTGTGTAGGTTTCATAAAGGCATCATTCACCAGTAACGCCCCTGACAAAGTATTCCTGAAACATGAGGGAAGTTGGTTCCTCAATCCTGGCCTCTTGCTTGGAGGTCTACTGCTTCTTTAATGTTAGAAAACTCCATTGCATCTCTGTAAATGTAAATGCAATTCAGGGGAAACCTGTGTGTGCTAGAACAGCCATGCCACATGCAGAAGACCTGCTACAAGAATGATATTTATTCCTTGGTTCCAGTCACAGACCAGGGAGCAGGTTTATGAAAGGTTAATGCTCCCTTATATGGCTGCTGTCAGTTCTTGCTTCTTGCAGCAGCTTCGTTTTAGTTTTTCTTCCTTCCCTCCCACCTTTCTTTCCATCTAAGCAGTGCTGCAGCAGAAATGTGAGAGGGAAGGAGAAAATGATGCCAGTGTCCTCAGCTGATCCAGGCAGTGAAAGAATGGTAACACCAGCAGCACTAGAAGTGCCTGTGGGCTGCTCTCACCGAGTTGTGGTTTTTGGGTTATGGTTTGGTGAGGGTTTTTTTAAGCATCTTGTCCCAACAGTGGCAGCCTTCATCTAAAGTCCAGATGGACAACCCAGTTCCAATTTTATCCTCTGTGCTCTTTAAGTTATGTAAATTCTTCTCCCCAAATTTTGATGAATGTCCACCTGGAGCCCCTCCATCCACCTGCCTGTCAGGTGGTATGAAAACATCTTAGCAATTTCACACCCTTTTCCTTGGGACCACATTTGTCTATTTGTGGGGATACATGGTGAGGGAATAAACACTTCTACAAACTTCTTTCCTTAACCCTTACTTTCCTTACCTGTCTTTCTTGTGTGACATTAATAGAATGTGACATTGTGGCATAACCCATTAGTCATTCTGCCAGACTAGTAATTTGGTCAAATGACAAACTTTCAATCATTTGAACAAATGACTGTTTCACTAGGGCATTTGATCAAATGATTAAAACTAAAAGGCATTTGGCCACATGACTGAAGATGTGATCATGGCTCTGGACGGGTTCTGGAACAGATTTTTATAAAACAATCAGACTGGAGTGTAATTCTTTATGTGCTGAAGCTTCAGTATGAACAGGTTTTGCCTGCTGCTCATGTTACAAAAGAAATCAGGTTTCTCTGCCTTTTCCCCCTGAGCAACCTTTCTTGCGTCCAGGGTGCCTGCTGCTGACCCCAAAGGCACAGGAGCATTTCTAACCTCTTTGGTCAGGGGAGCTGGGCTGTGGAGGGGGGTGGTCAGCAGTGAGGTGGGACAATGCAAGTGGGTGGATGGAGGGGGAAGCAGCAGTGGGGCTGGCTATGACATGGTTCCCCTAGGAGTGATTGCCTGGTTACCCCCACATGGCCTTTGTTTGAAGCAACAGTTCACTTCAGGAAAGGCTGGCTTCTGCCTTTAGCAGTAGACCTGCCTTACAAGCTTGAGTGCTAGGGAGAGTAGGGAATGGATTTCCTCCTGGCTTGCGTTTGTATCTAATGATCATGAAGCCCTCCATAAAGCTGTGTCTTCGGTGCCAAAGAAACAGCAGCAGAGGAGCCTGGCAGGACTGCTGTTTCTGCTTGTGTGGGACAGTCAGCCCAGGACAAGTTTTGCCATGGTATAGTGAGTGAGGGCATGCAGACTCCCTACCATTGTGCCTTTGCCTTTGTGTTCATGTAAGATTGAATTAGGGGTGCTAGGAGGAGAGGGCATCACAGCAAAGCAAAACAAAGTCTTGGGTCTGGCTGCTCTGCATGTGGAAGTGGAAGGAGCTGAAATGTGCTTCTTCCTCTCATGTGAAAAAGAAAGTCTCTGGGGAAATCAGTATTCAGAGGTGTGTCTGGGGTTTGATCTCTCCCCCAGAGACCCTCCTGGGCATCTTAACCATTTCCAGTCTGTCCTGTTTATTTATGACACTTTGCAGTCAGAGAGGTGACCACAATCTCTCTTCTGTGGAGCTGACAAGCTATGACTGGAGAGAGAGAAAATGTTTACGACGAGGACCTTCCTGCAGTTACAGAGAGGTCAACAGGATGCTTACCAAAATTAGGGTTCAGTTCATTGAATTAATGAAGCTCAAGCAGAGAGCATAAAATATACAAGTGGAGAGGAACAAAGTTTCTAAGCAACAACTACTGTGATACATTTAGACATTATTCCCAAATTATGCTAACTCACGCTTTTATCAAAAGATAAACCAAAAATAATTAAGCAAAAAAGCAAGAAAACAACAACAACAAAGATAATTTCCTGAGCAGAGTTGCTACCTAACCACTGTTTTTTTCAGATTCTCCTGCACATTGACAAGAAATGTAACCTTTGTATGCATTTGCGGAGGGTAGCATTGCTGTATGAAAGCAAAAAAGAATCATCTCAGCCAGCAGCCACTCTGGAGGTGTTTCCAGTGCCTACTGTAGTTGGAAGAGCTGGCAAAACCACATCTTCCCTTCTATGGTTTCTGGAGGCTGTTTCCATCTTTCCCTTTTAACATAAGAACATAAAAAATGCCCTGCTAGGTCATACGAGCAGTCCATCATGCACAGTGCTCTGTCTTAAGAGAAGCAATTTGAGGAGAACATGTGAGCTTAGCCTCTCTCTGTGACCCTGTTCCCTTCATCCATCTGCTGACAACCACATTTGTAGGTGTGTTAAGGACACTGAAGGGCACATCCTTGACTGTTCTTTCCCTTTAATATCTGTTTATGGACCTGTCACCCATGACCATGTCTAATCATAGAATTATAGAATAGTTAGGGGTGGAAGAGACCTTAAAGATCATCTAGTTCCAACCTTCCTGCCATGGACAGGGACATTCTACTAGATCAGACCTAATCCTTCCTATAGCTCTTCGTAAAAAAAAGGAAAGGAGGGACCTCATCCTTAAGACCCCTTATTCATATTATGCCCAGTAAGCCTTATTTCAAAACAACCATTCAAAGCAGTCAGGTGGGGAGGACAAGGCAAGTGAGAGCTACAGGCTGAGGACAGCCTTTGCTCAGTTTCTGCACTGCACATCCTAACAGGATCCCCATCTCAATCAGGAGCTCTCAGGAACGTGGAGACATAAAGAGTACTACATTCCTCTCTGCCCCTGTGTGTATTTGTGCCCGTTTTTTCTTTTTCTTTTTTTTCCCACCCAGTCCTTCCTCTACAGAACTATGTGACAAGTGGCTTTTATCTAAATGCTTAGATGTTTCTATTTGGCCAAGGGACTGAGAGATTTTCATTTGAGTAAATGAGTGAAAATTTCAGTCACCTGACTGACAGAGTATTTGGGGGAAAAGAGAGCCTTATTAGCTGGAATGATTTGATGAATTTACTATCAGAATGACTAAGACATAGATCCACACATATGGGAAATCCTTTCTGCCTAATAAATAACACTCACTCACTTGCCCCACCAGGGCACAGGGAAGAGTCATTAATTACTGGCTCCACGTAGCTTAGAAGTCAGAATACGCTATGCAAATACTAGCTGTTTTTACTTTGTAAAGCAAAAGGATACATTTGGGTTTGAACATTTCATTTTGGTGAAAGCAGAACCAGTAGTTTGTTTTGTGGTGAGGCTATTCACACAGTGGCTCGAGGCAAGTATAAATCACGTGGACTGTGTGCTGTACAGGAGAAACCTACTCTATGCAAAATTAATGTTGGGCTGGCCCAGCAGAAGCAGTGCACATAGCAAAGGTGAAGTGCACAGTCTTAGGGGGAAGCTGTGTGTCTACCCACCTGGTAAATTTATGTCTTTCACCTCTAGAACTTCAATTCATGCACAGTGTGAGCTTGTAAGTGAAATGAATTTATTGGTGTCAGTTCATTCCCTAATGGGTAACAGTTCATGCCACAAAATCAGCACAGATAATTTGTCATGATTGGAAGTCTCTTCTAAAGGGAGGCTGTGGCGTGTAGGGGTATGGAGGAATTAGTTGCTGGCCCCTGAGAGAGACAGCAGAGCTCAGTGGAGAAGCTCACACTCCAGCAGAGGTAACAGAGGTAATGACTAACACTCCCTCCCACCTCCTCACCCCGTTGTGAACTGCATCAGAGAAAGTCTGTGTGCTATGAGTTCAACATTAACAAAAAAGAGGCCTCCCTCAGATGATACATCATCTTGGGAGGGGAATAAGATGCAATCGTTATGTTAGATCAACATTGAAGTAAGTGGGAAAGCCAGGCTAGCAGAGCAAAACATCACCTCACGACCCCTAAGGGTTTACTGAAAGGGAGATCCTGCTGACACCTTCGGTGTTTCTTGACACTGTTCCAGGATGCTGCATCTCCCAGCTTTGCCTCAGGACACTGGCCTTTCATTCCCCTCTTTGGCCTTCGTTTCCATCCCTCAGGGCAAAGCAGCCATAAGATACGGACACATACTTCAGACCCTTGAACCAGTGCTCATCTGACAAGGGAATGCCTCAGAGTTGCCTTCAAATAATTTCCAAAATCCTCAAAATCCACTAACTGATTTATAACAAATAACCTGGAAAATACTCACAGGCAGCATTTTGGAGCACTGTCTGTGAGAAGCTCCTTGTTCTGGCAACATCAGGCTGAGGGTGGGACTACCATGCTGAACAGGATAGCACAAGGACCTCCACATCACTTCAGATCCTTGGAGAGGCTGAACTGGGAAAGCACATATCTTGCCTCAGGCTCACTTGCCCTCTTCTTGTGGTTGTGGTCACTTGTGCCCTGGGGCCAGGGTGGATGGGGTGTTCCTGCACAGCACTGCCTGGCACAGCTGGCAGAGGCTGGGCAGGGCTCTGTGGCACTCGAACGTTATTGTTCACCAGCTGTTTAATTCCCACCTGCAGTCAAGTGGGTGGCTTTTTGAGGGCAATTAATTTTAATGATAGCTAGAAAAAAAAGGAAAAAGAAAGGATTGTTAGGTATCAACTGATTTTCTGAAAAGTTGTAGGCTACAGGGAAAGACAGCAAAATACAGGCTCTACTTTCTACCCACTACCACCTTATCTCTTTGATCCAGTCCTTTCTTCTGCTTGATCTGAGGAGACCTGTAAGATGTCCAGTCTTCTCTTAAAAAAGTCATTGCTTATGGGACAATGAGAAATTGCTCTTCTTGTGCCCTGGGAAATTCTGAACTAAGAAAACAAGGAAACATGGAAGCAGAAAACACAGCCAAGGAAACAAGCCTTGATTCCAAAAGAGAAGATAGTATATAAAGATAGAAATCTGTGTCTCTCCCACACGACTGAAATAGGAAGTCCTCAAGACTTCACAGAGTAGACTGACCATCCACTTGCTCTGTTGAGTGCACTCCCAGGGTTCAATGGCTGGCCAGTAAGTCCAGCAGCTGGGAAGCCCTGGGAAGTCCTGCTGCCAGGGAGCCAGGAGATGGGGACCTGGCAGCCTCTATCCCCTGCCTGCCATCTCCCCACAAGCCTACCAGGTGGGCTGCCAGAGAGGGAGCTAGGGAAGCTTTCAGAACTTGTTTGGCAGGGAGGGTAACATCCTGCACTTCCTGCTTTCTAGGAAGATCTCATCAAAATTGCTATGTGTCCTGTATGTTTCTGTACTGGTGTGTTAGATTTTGCTATGCAAAACAAACAGGTCAGTAAAATTTTGGCCAGATGTACTGTGACCACTGAAGCTATCAGCTTTAGCCTAGTCCATCTATCCAATAAGCAACCAGAGAAACCAGGTGAGAAAACTCACCCATCTGGATAGCAATGTTCCCATTGCATTCAGCGCCAACTTCTTCAGAAGCAGGCAGCGCAATAACAGCCCCCATGGGAAGCTGGTCACTGTACAAGAAGGCTGGGCTCCAGGCCAAAGTGTGCGGAGAGGGGACAAGGCCCATCAGCCTTTACTCCATGCCTGTTTTTCTAGATAGACTCTTGGTTTGATGGGTGACCTGGGTTCATTTCTAAACCCTCCCCAATCAGTAAGACATGTACATGTACTGTTACAGTAATGAATTGAGCTGGCTTGCTCTTGGCCTCAATCAATCAAGACCACACAAGCTTTCATCTAGGTTGGAAATAAGAGGTTAAACCAGCTACTGACTGTGAAAAATGTGTGAATAGAGATGTAATACTATTGGTACAGAAAATTCAGAAGATATTAAAAACTCAGAGTATGGGAAATTCCACCCATTTACAGAAAAGCAGGAGTTTCTGTGCTCTGCTTTTAAGCCTGCTCAAGAAAAAAACTGAAAAAACTGTTGAAATTAACTGGGGCACCTTTGAGCTGATAGATGGGAATGGGCTGTGCAGTCAGTCTGCATAGCTGTAAGTTTCTGCTAAAGTCTCATAAAGATATTGGAAAAAGAGCTGGGCAGCCAGAGCAGAGGTGTTTGCTGGTCCTGGAACACGTCAGGTTGATGAGCCATCATGTAACCTGACACAGACTGATCTACAAGATACAGCAGAAAATCCTTACTAGGCACCAGCTAGCTCATCAAACAACTCAACAAGCCCTCCTGGTTCACTATATGAGAACTTACCAAAAAATGTTACCTTTGTGAACGTCACTTTTTAGTCCCAGTTGTGCTAAGCTGACCACTCAGAACTTAAAAAAAACCAGTAAGCTGTACTGGACACATGTTGCAGACCCAACCAAACCCATGTTTATCAGTTCTTTCTAGATGTTCCTGCAGCTGTATTGCCTCATCATCACCACAATTTGATGTGGCACTAAAGCAAATGAAGAGCTACACTTATGTAGGTCTTGCTGATGGTCTGTGTTGTGTGTACACCAGCTTTCTTTTCATCCTATTTTTTACGCGCTAGTGTCCTCAATTATTTTTTGAAATGAAAGAATGAAAGGGAGTCGTGGTACTTTAATTAAACATTTAATTGAAAGGAGAAAAAAAAAAGAAGAGGGAGGGAGCTGGTGTTTGCCAACAAGGAAAGGATAACAGTGAGAGATTGCTGCTTCTAAATGAAACCTCACAATGCTGCTTTCTGCAGCGAGAGGTATCCTGGGCTGTGGCTCATGTATCAAAGTACAGCTCAGCTCCTATTCAATTAATGTGTCTGTTTCAACGGGAAGGTTTTGTAAAGTGTTGTTGGAAATAGTTTCTAATTTTCCGTTCAGTTTTTGGCTGGCTTAATTAAACTTACACCCAGCGAACCCTTGTGTCTCTCCAAAGGCAGACTGGTTATTGACCTAAGGGATTTTTTTTAATCATTTCTGTGTTTCCCTGGCCACCTTCAGTGAATTATCAAATGCAGGTGGTAATTTTTTTTTATAGGGTTGATCCAACACTGAAGTGTTTCTGCTCCCCTCCTTTCAAAGAGCTGACAGAAATATGTATCATCTTTCATTCTGTAGGAGCTTGAGAACTTAATCAGCTACAGCTCTCCAGGCTGGGGTTTCCCCAAATAAAAAGTGGTGCAAGTCAGCACCTCCAAAGCAAAATCAGGATGTCTGGGCATCCCTCTCCCCTTGCCCCGGGTTACGATTACCTGTGAAAATAAATTCACTAACATGTATAAAGGTTCGTGGGAGAGAGTCCTCACAAACTTAGGGCACAAGTTTGTTTTATGAATGAGTGAATCAACAAGGTCTGGTATGCTCTCAGTTCGGATCTCAGAAGCAAGCAAAGCCTTTTGGATTTACTAGTGCCTGTGGTGGTTGGTGTCACATGGTAACCTCTTTCTCGCTGAGGAATTAGCAATTCTCTCTTCTAAAAAGACCTGAGGGTCTTCTTGTATTTGGGGCATCCCTCTCTTTTTCAAAAATTGAGTGGAAATCTGCTACTGACCTCATAAGTTATGGGAACATCAAATGAACAAACACACAATTGTAAAAACCACTTCTCCTTTGGAAGGCAGGCTAAAAACGAGGTTGAAGGTTATATGTCCAGCTGGGTTATGTGTCCAGCTGAGTGAAGCTCATGCCACCCCCATGTTATTTACCTGTGGGCCTGATTGTATAAAACACAGCACCCATACTTCACCTGATGTTGTCACTGCAGGCAGTGAGTGCCTTTGGAATTTAGGCTCTGCCTGCTTGTTAAAGAATGAGAGCACTCGCAAATGTCAAAATACAAAAGAAGGCTTACAGAAAGGGAACATCCTGTGGCATGCGATCATTGCTGCCTTAGAGTTGTTCTCATTGTCACTAATAAAGCAGGGGATGAAGGAGGGTAAACTAGGCCACTCTAACAGGGGTGACTCATGGTAGAAAGAGTAACAAGCCTGAGATCAGAAAACTGAGGCTAAGTCTTATAAGCAGGGTTGCCTACCTTGTTCTCTTTTCCAAATGCTCTGAAAAAGCAGCAGGATATAAAATGTTTCTCAGGGTACAGCTGACTAAAAATTGAAGAAGAAAACATTCTTATCTGCCCACAGAAGTCTACACAGGTTTGCTCCCATTTCAGGCATAAAAATTGTCCCATTCAGACCTGAAACCTTGTTGTTACACACTCTGTAGTGGAAAAGTGGTGGAACTGCATCAACTGGCTGGATTTCCTACCCCCAGCAGGCTATTCACAGCAGGGAGCTAAACGTGATCTCTACTCAGCATCGTGACTGTGCTATGGATTAGATGCAGATTAACCTAGTGACCTGCCATCCGCTCTCATCCATACCTAAGAATATAAGCAAAGGGAAGCTGTTGATTAGGGAGCAGAACAGGTGAAGTTCAACTTGAAGTTCAATGTCACCAAAAAACCCATGAACATTGAAACCAGAGTGGGTCTGTTTTTTCTGACCATAAGCACATGCTGAGCCTTCAAGGACTGGGTCATTATGCTATCGATTCAGAAGAGTGCGATAAAGGAGGGTCCAGCCTAGATCAAGGTTCCTAGCATAGGAACTCCTATGATTTGTTCTTGATTCTGTTACCAGCTGGCTCAGAGACAAGCCACACCACTTCTTCATGCCTTTCTTCATTTCAGCTACTTCTGTAGTGGAGCTACTTAAAACGTCCTCACCTCATGCCATCTTCTCAGTGTTTTGGGTGTTTGTTCTCAGTGCTTCGGGATTTGCAAATGCAAGGTGCAGCAGAACTGCAAAGTGAATGAGGAGCAAGCATCAATCAAACTCTCCAATACAGCCACTACTGAGCTTCAGGTAGAAAAAGAAGGAGAGAGATTGGAGACAGGCGTGGTTTCATGCAGATAGGAATAAACTCCATTTCTAGGACTATTTCTAATCAAATAAAGACAATTCTTGCTGGCTTACAGCAACTTACTAATCACTGTAGCTGTGATACAGAATCATTCATGTTTTTGTTTTGTACTCCTTTTTTAACTTACAAAGAACAAGTCCATTCAAACAACCCTTAGAACAGAAACCCATGACACTTGTTGTTGTGTTTTCAGGTAAATAAATCATATTGGCTTAAGAATTTACTCTTGGCATGCACTTTACCTGTACCTGGTGAACACCAAAACACAAAGTAGGTAGGGAAACATGACAGAGCAAATGTTCCCTGCATGATGTAAGATAGAGAGACTGTCTAGCCCATTGCTTTACACATAAGTGTATTATATCCTGGCACTGCTGTTGTTATTAATTATTATTATAACTAATGTTCAGATAAGTCCTGATGCAGGCAAGAGTATGGTAGCCCAAGTGCACCAGAACTCTGTCACAAACATGATAATTCTGTCTGGAAGGGCAGCAGCCAGGTTGTATACCCAAAGCAACCTGTGTGCTTATTTTACTCTTCTTTTAGGATAGCTGCAGAATACAGCACATTCAAATATATGTTGTGATGTGTTCTATCACTTGCTTTAAGACAGTGTCCAATTAACAAGCAGTTCTGTGGATGCTGGAACTAAAAGGAGCCAAATGCACAGATTTGTATTTCAAGTACAGCTGGCTTTGGGTCCTGGGAGATCAGTGGTATTTCTACCTTGGTTTAGAAAGGTGATCTTCCTGGTGTGAGGTCTTCAGTGTCTAATAATGACTGAGATCATTCAGCAGCATGGTCTCCTGACAAGTGGCAACTCTTTTCTCTTCACAACCATTTATTTTCACAGACCTCATAGGAACTGAATTACCTAAGTAACCTCTACCATGCTTTTGTATTTTGTTGCCTTCGGCTAGTGAGTTTCAAAAGTAATTACAGGGATAATCACACACACACACACACACACACGGCATGCTCATATGAGCCTTTAAAAATCCTGCTCCTGCTATGCTGATTACCATGGATAGTCCCCTTAGCTGAAAAATGAGACATAATTGTAGAAAACAGTAAAGAATTTGAACATAAGCCATTAATGCTGATGTAATATATGGTGAGAAAATACTATTAACATTTGGATGGATGAGTTACAACACACTGATTACCACACATTTGCATTCTTTAGCTTCTGTGTGATTACAACCTCAGCTCTGAAGTTGTGTTACCACAAAGACCTCTTTTACTATTTCGATTTGTTTTCTTGGTGTGTGCATATTTAGAGCCAGAGTCAGTTTGCTAGTATTAATAATATTGATTGTGCAATGATTCCTGCAGTGCCCAACCAAGAACTCGGAGAGGGAGGACAGATGATTCTAAGAGGGTGAATTCCCATCTGTTTTTCAGGCTGAGCTTCTAGAGATTTACGAAGGCATCACCTTGCTGAATTGTGGCTATTTAATGGTTCTTTAATGGTCCAAGTCCAGGCTAGTTGTCCAGGCTGACAGTACGTTCAGCAGACAGAGAGAGAGGAGCACCTCTAGAGGGCAATTCATTCCACCTATTGCAGCTGCCTCCAGCACAGGGAGGTCAAGCACCAGCCTCTGGTGCCTAGAGCTTACTGGAGCTAAGTCTCCTCAAGGTGACTGTCCTGGCTGCAAGTGCTTGAACTGGGCAGAGGTTGCTGCATTGCCATCCAGTCAGTGAGCAAAACAGTTTCTGCTGGTACACTTACCAGTGTTTTCCTCCAGGTTTTTCCCTTTGAAGACTTTTCATGTGCATTTTCTGGTCAGTGTGAGGATGAAGAGGATTCTTTTAGTCTCCCTTGGGGCTTCCATGCTCGTGCTTTCTCCAAGACATCGGCTAATAAAGTCTTGTTCCTTGGCCAAGTCTGAGCAGTAGCAGGAGTGTTAGAAGGCAGCAAGAGCTACCTACCAAAGTAATTGTGATGCTTCTGATGCTATTTGTATGACAAAAATGTACTCAGAGATCAGATGGGCAGTGATGATGCCAGAGATTATGCCCAAATGTGAAAGATGTGGCAACCTCTGTACGGTGGGTAGCATCGTATTCTAGGATTTATCAGCAAACAGTAAGCTAACTTAAGAGCCCTCTGAAAAGCTGGAGCACGTGACTTCGATAGAAAGTACCCATTTCCTACATCCTGCAGTGTCTTACAATTTTTTTTCTTCTGTTCATGCAATAACAGGCAGCCCAGAGGGCTAAGTTCTGCTCCCTCTTAAACCAAGAACAATTTCTCCAATCACAGAATCATAAAATCATAGAATCATAGAATCACCAGGTTGGAAGAGACCCACAGGATCATTGAGTCAAACCATTCCTATCAAACACTAAACCATGTCCCTCAGGACCCCTTCCACCCATGCCTTAAACAACTCCAGGGAAAGTGAATCAACCACCTCCATGGGCAGCCTATTCCAATGCCCAATGACCCTCTGTGTGAAAAACTTCCTCCTAATCTCTAGCCTAAATCCCCCCTGGTGGAGCTTGAGGCCATTCCCTCTTGTCCTGTCCCCTGTCACTTGGGAGAAGAGCCCAGCTCCCTCCTCTCTACAACCTCCTTTCAGGTAGTTGTAGAGAGTAATGAGGTCTCCTCTCAGCTTCCTCTTCTCCAGGATAAACAACCCCAGCTCTCTCAGCCGCTCCTCATAAGGTCTGTTCTGCAGCCCCTTCACCAGCTTCATTGCTCTTCTCTGGACTCGCTCCAGAGCCTCAACATCCTTCTTGTGGTGAGAGGCCCAGAACTGAACACAGGATTCAAGGAGTGCTCTCACCAGTGCGGAGTACAGAGGGAAAATAACCTCCCTGGACCTGCTGGTCACATCGTTTCTGTTACAAACCAGGATGCCATTGGCCTTCTTGGCCACCTGGGCACACTGCTGGCTGATATTCAGTCACTGTCAACCAACACCCCCAGGTCCTTCTCATCCAGGCAGCTTTCTAGACAGACATCTCCTAGTCTGTAGCTCTGCATAGGGTTGTTGTGGTTCATGTCACCCTGGTGTAAACAGAAAGAGTGGATGACGAAGAATTCCTTGGGCTATATGCCTTTCTGGAGGACGTGGTCAGCATTAACTCTAATTGCTGTACCGGGGCTGCAAGATAGGGCCTTGCTCACTCTTAATTTCAGAGGTAAATATAAACATATGCATGGTACTCACAAAGCCCATAAATACAAAATGGTTGGTTTAAATCTACTTTGTGGTAACACAGTAGAAATCTTTATGGCCCTCGTGTAGGGAGAATAGCTGCTGGGGTCACCCAGTGCATCCTTCCCTGGACCTCAGGAAGGGTACTGAATGATATATCGACACACTCAAAACAAAGTCAAAGTATATTCTGGTTTTGTAGAGAAGGCAGCTTACTATTGGTGCAGTGCAAAGCATGTAGGCACCAAATCTCACCAAGGGAAAGCTGAAGGCAATATCATAGTGTTGGTCTGACCCAGCCCTGGGCCTGGACAAGAGGAAAAAGCTGACTCCTGGTTAGTATATGGAAGTTTGTGTGAGAGGGGAGGAGGGAAGTGCTGATATTGTAACCAGCATCTATACTGCAGTTTTAAAGTAATGGCAAGGTATCTTAATATTGGGACAGGCATTATTTTTTTTTATTCTTATCCCTGTAGCAGAATAAATGAATGAAATAAAAAATGAGTAAGAACTTGAGCCTACATAATGAATATTATGTATATGACCTCCTATAAATTATATTCCAGACTTCCAACTGGTAATGTCTCATATAGTCTTAGGATACTTAGGTATATTTTTTCCAAGACTGTCCTACAGCAAAACCCTGAAAAGTTAGCACAGCTCCTGCAGGTTAGAGAGAGTCTGATGGAGGAGGAAGAACAGTAGGGTCATTAGGGAACATCATTAGAGGCTTAAGAGCTAATGATCCAAAGCACATTGACATTAATGTGACTCTTTTCTTTGGACTCCTAGCACCTGGGCACACGAGTCCTTGCTTGTGATATTTAATATGTCTGGTTTTCATGCATGATTATCTATTTTGGAAAGGGAAAGTTTTTTCTTCACTGTGAAGTAAAAATAAAACAACAAAACCACTTGTGTGGAACAAATCAAGTTCTAGCACTGGACACAAGTTTTCCTAGAACAGGTTCCATCATTAAATCTACTGTTTTATTTTTTTTTCTATGTTTATAAAGGCAGTAACTAGTCCTACTGAAAGGGCTCAGTTTTTTAATGAAATTAAAAGGCAGAAGTTGATAGTCATTAAAAACCTTCCTACTTGGCTATTGCAGCTGTCACAAAATACTGTTCCCATTCGCTACAGTTAATCCACAGAGACAAAACTAAGCCATAGGTGTAGCAGATGCATCTGATGAGCTATTATAGCAGAGCACTGTGTGCCCCCATCCCTGGGCTTAAGGAGAAGGGGAGTGGTTTCAGGGATACAGCACTTGGGCAATTGCTCAGGTACCTGGCTATCTCATCAGGAGTATGCTCACTACATTTAGGTGTCACTGTACCTGTGAATTTCATCTGCTGGGTGGTTGGGAGGGCAGGGAGCTGGGAATGCCTGTCAAGAAATTTTCTCCCCTGATGAGTCCTTGTTTTTGCCCTGTAAGCATGGTGGTTCCTCCTTCTCCTCTTACTCCTGGTAAGGTCCTACTGCCCTCTCCCTTTCCAAAAATCTGTCCCATGCTAACAGCTAGTGGCAGAGGCCAGCACTGACCATGGGAACTGCTCTAGAGGTCTCTGTGCCAAATCTCACAACCGTACAATTAAACCTTGCCTTCCTGGCCTGTGGAAGGAAAAGCCAAAGCCATGGGCATTAAACTGTGCTTTTCCTTCTGCTGCAATAAAGCCACAAAATACTATTGTCAAGGCCTGGCTGGAAAATAAAAGCGCACTCCTCAGGGAACACTGTTTCATCCTCACCAGAGACAGGATTCAGGCAACAGCTGGGCTCTCGCTGAATGGGGCCATGCAGGCATTTCTCTGAGGAACTCTATCCCTTGCGTAGCTCTAAGTGAAGATTTACCCTCTGCCTAAAGCAACAGTTCCTGAACATGCATTTTGACCTGATATGGCTATGTAACAATCCAGGATCCTGCTTATTTACATCACTCTCTGGCAGATTAAAAATTCATTAATAGCTCAGCAATAAATTCTCAGCAGACTTTGCTGAAGAGATGAAAAATGGGGGACATCAGCTAATGAATTATCACAGAAATACTCTGAAAGGAGGACCCGCTCTCCTCTTCCACCTCATTCCTACAGCTGAATGGAAAGATACTAGTTTTTTTTGTTTCATTTTTTATTTCTCTTTTTTTCTGCAGAATGTGGGAGTAACGGAGATGACCTCCCCATCTGCCACACGCAGTCCGTATGGCAGCCATATGGTCTCTTCCCCTCCATTTTGGAGACCTCTGAACTGGAAGGGTAGCTCTGTCTGAAATCCAGCTTGAGTACTGAGTCACTTCCAATTCCCATCCTGTTCTCCCTCCCTCCTGAGAAACTTATTTAATGGTGACAATTTACATAAGGTGGTTTTACAGTGCAGACTAGGATGCCCCAGGGACTGATTTGAGACTCACAAATCCACTTCATAGTCTTTGTGCTGAGGAGAGTGCGGGGCAGATTCAATATTCAGCTATGCTCATCTAAATCCAGAGGAGCTTCAGGGAAACAAACACCTCCAGATTTACCTTGGTACAGGAAAGCAAAATAAAGGCATCCATCTGGAATCAGAGCCACTATACACTGATGGAAGATACCCTGCATACAAAATTCACAGTACTTTTTAGCCAAAGATATATGGCGAGCATGTCGCTATATATGCAGATATTGCAGAAAGCAGGAGAGCAAACAATAAACTGATCCTTTACTGCTAAGTTACCTTTCCTTTCCTTCTCAAAAACATGAGAGTTTTAGAAAGAACTGAAAGCTGAACTAAATTTTGTCAGTGCAATTTCTATGATGAAGTTATGCCAAAAGGTTTTTTTTCCAAATAATTCTCTGCTATGGATTGCATGGATTAATGATCCCTATGTAAGTCATATTGATATTTAAATTTTCAGGGGGTAAAGGGGAAACCCAGCTCAGAAACCACAAGCAATGCAAAATGAAGAGTCTGATTGAAGGAAGAGAGTTTTATTAAAGTTATGGAACCATTTTTAGTGTTAGTTACATGGAGATAAAGAAAATGTGTACTGGGGAAGAAAAGACCTTCCCCAGTAGATCTTTACCAGAAGATCTTTACCAGTTCCTTGGCAAAAGCCAGGGAAGAACTTAAGCCCTGTGTCATTTGAGGCTGAAACAGCTGAGAAAGAGGAAGAGTGAGGAACAGAATTACTCAGCCTCTGTCACTTTCTAGCAGGCAATTAATTTCATTGAAACCTTGACTATTAATTTTATTTAAACTCTGATTTATTTTTACCATATAGGAATATAAACAGCATCGTGTAATTAATAATAAATGAAAAAAAATGTTGAAATAGTCATGATGAATGCATTATTTTTCATGCATACTATTGGTTCAATTTCAGTCTCAAAATGCAAATGAAAATGAGATGAAATCCAGATGTAGATTACTTTGTGTATAAACAGATATTTCCCTTGGGACAACTGTCCAGCTGCCTGGTGTCACAGGATAAAACAGCTTGAGGACCCATCCATTTTCATGTCAGAGGCTTGTTTTCCATCAAGAGGATGGGAGCCCACAGAGAAAGTCAAGACAGACTATTCCTCCTCCACCTACACATTCTCATTAGTTCTTGTGTAAGCAAATGCTGGGCACGTTGCCACATCATGTGAAGCACCACCAGCCATGCCACTTAACTGACTGCCAGGAAGCCTGCAGGCTGCTGGTGTTGCAGCTATTGCCTTCCATGCCATCGTGTACCTCTGTGGTGCATCACAGTGACCAGCAGAATCTCAAAGGGGATATGGCGAGTGTCCTGCCTGCCTCCCTCCCATGGACACAGGTCCACACCCCATCCAAATTCATCTCATGTTATTCATCTCATGTTATCCCTCTCCAGCCATACTCTCCTCTATACCCCAGTGTTGCTGGGCCTACTGTGGATTTTTAATGGACCATGCATGCAAGGGAAGGTGTCCATATTTTGAGGGGAAAGCAGTTTGAGAAATTTTCTAAGGTGCTCATCATGGAAGAAACCCAGCAGCATCGGAATCAAGGGTCTTCCATCTTCTAGTATGTACAGCAGAACCACTTCAAGGTGCTAAATGGCCCTATAAAGACTAGGGACCTGCTATTACTGGTGGTAGTAGCTACACTGCCTTTCCTGCTACTGACAGTACTGGGGGCAAAAAATATCACTGACACCTTCTAGGCTAAGTTCAATGATTTTGCCAGTAATTGTACAGAGAGGTGAAGAAGACCTATGCTTCTGACTCCTTTCCCTTGCCCATTTGAATGCTGGACTTGCCACATAGTGTTCAAAAGGCAGATCTGGGCAGAGAGGACACCCCAGCTGTGATGGAGCAGGCAGTGGTTAGGCTCTAAGGAATGCAAGCCCCACCAGCATGAAAATGATGGGTCACTTCCCTTACTACCCAGCAGTTACTTACAGTAGGAGAGTGTGTTTTCCAAGGAGGCTATTTAGTCTTTTATCAGTTAACAATACACACGAATATCTTCTTTTGGATGGATGGAAAGAACATTATCACAGAATCACAGAATCACAGAATCACAGAACAACCAGGTTGGAAGGGACCCATCGGATCTTCTAGTCCAACCATTCCTATCTAATATCTGTATATGTTTGTGTGTGTGTTTCTCTGTGTGTATAAGTTTAAAAAGATACTCAGAAGTTCACAGTAAAAAGGTAAATGTATAGCACTGTCAGGCGGTTTCACATGCAGAAACTCCCACCAGCTTTTCTCCAGCATCTCCTGTACTTAGACACCCACAATTCTGCCAATGGACTTCCAGATTCAAAGCTGCTCCCTAGTTGGATTTGGTCCTTTCTGCCAAATTGCAACCTGGAATCATTCTGAAACTACAACCCCCCTAAGCAACTAGGCCAAACACCTAAACTTCAGTGGGACTAATTGAGTTCTCTGAGCTCTCTGGGTTTCTTGGCAAAGTTTCATTCAGCTCATGTGAATCACTGTTTCTCCTACTGGGATGATGGAAAAGATAAACCTACTTTTGTATGTTAAGAGACCACAAGCACCAAACCCACAGACAACAGAAATGCTTAAATAAGAAAATACTTTTAAAATATCTCTTGGTCAGATAGAAAAAAAAAATCATGAGCAGGAAATGCTTTCAGCAGATGCTTTCTAACAAAATTGCATCTGGAGAATTCTGCCCTGTTCATTTTGCAGACTCATCAGGTGCTGTACACATGTTGAATTATTCACATGACTTCAGCCCTCCATCTACGATTAGACTAGCCTGGCACTCACAAAACCAGGATCCTAATCCTCCTGGAATGGGGCAGTACAGCATAGTGGGTTTGCTGTGCTGCAACAGAGACAAAGGAAGGGCCAGCTGCTCAAGCAAACCAAACTAATTTAGTTTGCATTACTTCTTCCATTGCTGCTACATGATAGTCTGATTTAACAAACACAAAGTCTCTGAGTCAGTGGAAAGCTGAAAGGAAAAGCCATTTTCCATAGATCTGTCATATACTTAACATGGTTATATAACCAATCATCAGTTAGCTCTTAAACTAGCCATTAATTATTCTTGTCTAAAAAGAGGTAGAGAGGGGGAGAGATGAATCATCCACATATACCAAACAGTCTTCCTCCAAATCTTTGTGCCAGTCAAAATTACATAGAAGCCAAGCTGCCATCAAAAAATGATTTCTACTGATGACTTGGAACAGTCAGTTGTGATTTCCTCCCTGTCTTGCAGAGATTTTCAAATCACTCACTTTGGGATTGCTCTTGGTGAACAAGAGGTGCATGGCTTTGGAAACAAAATTGTTTTTCCCCCATCTGAATATGCTTTTACTCTGCCTCCTGTGAGAGGACACACACTACTTGTTACTCCCCAAGAGCCTAGGAACACATTCAAAAATGCCTCAAATCCAAAAAATATCCCCTAGTCTTACATGAAGCTCATTTTTTGTGTAAACTTTTGAGGGCAACACTTGAGGGTCCTTGTATTGTGTCTAGCAAAATGTGTCCTGCCTGCCTTCTTTCAACATTTTGAGAAATAAAACGTGTTTAGTAACAGTCTCACTGAAGCCATCCAAACAAGAAACCCATCTTCTGGTTTCTACAGGTACATCAATTAGAAGAGGAAGGTTAGGAAGAACATACCTCCACCGATGGTTGAGAATGGTGACTTTGTATTAACAGATGAAGAGAAAGCTGAGGTACTCAACAACCATTTTGCCTCAGTCTTCACTGACAACTGCTCTCCTCACCCATCCTGTGTCTGTGGACAATAAGACGGTGACCAGAGGGGTATACCTCCTCCCACTGTAGGGACGGATCAGGTTCATGACCACTTGAAGAACCTGAACATACATGTATACGGGACCTGATGAGATGCATCCCAAAATCCTGAGGGAATTGGCTGATGTGGTTGCCAAACCACTCTCCATGATTTTTAAAAGTCATGGGAGTCCCTGGTGACTGGAAGAAAGGTAACATTGTCCTTATTTTTCAAAAATGAGAAATGAGAATCTTGACATGAATCAGCAATGTACACTTGCAGCCCAGAAGGTTAAATGTACCCTGGGCTGCATCAAAAGAAGCATGGCCAGCAGGTCGAGGGAGGGGATTCTGCCCCACTGCTCCACTCTTGTGAGACCCCATCTGGAGTACTGTGTCCAGTTCTGGAATCCTCAACATAAGAAGGATATGGAGCTGCTGGAATGGGTCCAAAGGAGAGCTAAAAAGATGATCAGAGGGTTGGAGCACCTCCCATATGAGGACAGGCTGAGAGTGTTGGGGTTGTTCAGCCTGGAAAAGAGAAGGCTCTGAGGAGACATTATAACGACCTTCCAGTAGCTGAAGGGGGCCTAGAAGAAAAATGGGAAGGACTTTTTACAAAGGCATTTAATGATAGGACTAGGGGGAATGGCTATAAATTGGTGACAGAAAGATTTAGACTAGATAATAGGAAGAAATTCTTCACAATGAATTTGGTGAGGCACTGGCACAGGTTGCCCAGAGAAGTTGTGGATGTCCCATCCCTGGAGGTGTTCAAGGTCAGGGCTGGATGGGGACTTGGGCAGCCTGATCTAGTGGGAGGTGTCCCTGCCCATGGCAGGGGGTTGTGGAATTAGATGATCTTTAAAGTCACTTCCATCTCAAATCATTCTATGACAGGGGACAGGACAAGAGGGAATGGCCTCAAGCTCCACCAGGGGAGATTTAGGCTGGAGATTAGGAGGAGGTTTTTCACAGAAAGGGTCATTGGGCATTGGAATAAGCTGCCCAGGGAGGTGGTTGATTCACCTTCCCTGGAGGTGTTTAAGGCACGGGTGGATGAGGTCTTGAGGGACTTGGTTTAGTGTTGGATAGGAATGGTTGGACTAGAAGATCCGATGGGTCCCTTCCAACCTGGTTGTTCTGTGATTCTGTGATTTTATGTTCTTATTGATGAATAAAGCACCAGGACAGGAGCCAGGTCTTCTCTCTGACCTACTCTGCTGTCAAACTAGGAGGGGCATGGCCCCACTGGTGGGAACCCAACAAGTGGGCAAGGCACATAGATTCTCAGTCACAGCACAATAGTAACGTGGCTGTCAGGTATTCACCACCAGAACACCCTCTGAAAGCTAACAGACTTCTCTTTTCTCACCCCTATGTTCAAGTGGTCATCTGAAAGAGGCAGCAAGAGAAAAACTGCCAAATGCTGTCCACCCCCTTATTAGAGTAAAATATTGCTGCCCAGTCTTCATAGCTGGAGGCTTGTCTTTCTGCACAGCTGTGCAAGTCATGAATGACTTACCTCAATAACAATCCATGCATATCATCCACACAAACTACCAGGAAGTTCAGGGCTGACCTACACTGCACTTGGGAAATTCTCTCTAAATGTCTCATAGAAATAGTCAGCCAGGATAATCACACAGAGGCTCTGCCTGGAAAAGAAAATTAACAAAAAATACTCCTCAAGTTGGTTGTGTTTTGTCTTACCTTCTTTGTGGAAATTTAGAAGGAATTCAAACCTCCCTCTTGTCCCCTGATCTTTGGTGTTTCTATATAATAGGATCTGGATTCCAGTGATTGTTGTGCTAGTCCAAACCTTGACATACTCATATTTGGAAGACTGAAGTTACTCTGATTTTGGCTTGCTCAGCCTGGGTGTGACTGGAAGTCTCTGCTCAGAGACAAAGCACTGCTGCTCTGACACACACTCAGTAATCAAACTAACAATAAAAAACACAGAGAAAGGTACTGCTGTGACATTCCTCACATGCAGTGCTGGAGGTTACTTCCCTAAACTGTATCGCAGACAGGGAGCTGAGGCTGAAGACCCTCTTGCTAAATAGCAGATGCAAAAAGCAGATGTATCCGGCTCTACTGATGTTCCCTATTGGTTGAGGAAGCCCAGCGCTGACTAGATGGAGGTGCTGGGACCTTTATGTATAGAGCTTATGTCTTGGGCTCCTCCCTCAACCCCCTACCCCTAGGAATAGAAAGATTAATTATCTGGATCAGTCTTGAATTTAAGAGAGTCATCATTGGGAATTTGTCTCACTATGAATCATGAGTTTTATGTCCTACGTTATTTCACCTCAGTCTTCCTGGGAATGGGACTGTCCTGTGCAGTTCTCCAGGATTTGATGGAGCCCTTCACCAGCACTGCACCACCTTTGTTGCACAGCACAGTCTTGAGAGGATCAGGAGTTTGAAGGCTGAGGTCTCTTAAGCTCCATTCCCTTTCCTCCAAGAGATTTCAAACTATCTTTGTGGGCTTTCTGGTAGCTACATCCCTTCTGTGGCAAAAGTGGGAGGGGATGATCAGGCTTCGTGCACTTTTTAAAAAGCTTGAGAACTAAGAGCATTAGCTTCTCTACGCTGGCTAAAAAAAGGCTTACTAAACCCGTTGAAACCAATTGAGAAGCAGAGCAGAGTTAATCCTGGAAAATGCTCACGGTAGCTCGGTGACTCATGGCCACGCAAAGGCAGAACAGTGTTACTAGTGATCTGCTCAAAAAGGACTATGAGAAGTTACAATTAAATTTTGGGGTAGGGGCCAGCCCTCGGGATCGCCTGAGTGGAAGGGAGAGCTGCTGCTATGAAGCTTCTCACATTGCATCTTTAATATTTTTCTTTCCTACATGTAAGTTTTTCTCTGTTAGGAATCTTTCACATTTTTCTATTTGCCTTCTGAATTCTGGCTCATAGAGGACAGGCATGAAGTACGGACACCAATGCTTTCTCCTTTGCAAGGGTTGTGAGCTCCAGTCTCTACTTGGGAAAATATTTTGTGCTATATTATCCCTCTTTGTTATTATGCAGTGGTAGAAATAGCACCGGTGTACCTGGAATAGGACTAAGGCCTTTCTGTCCCAAACACTGTATTTCCAAGAAATAAAAGGCAATCTCCATTTATCAACCTTGAAATTTAAGCATCAGAAACATTTAAACTTATTTAAACTTGCAGTGACATTCTGCTTGGGTTAAACGTATTTGAGTGAAACACCTACCCTTCATTTAAGATGTGAGAAGCCATAAGCTCTTTTATTAAATTAGCTTGCTGAAGCAATAGCACCCTCCAGCCAAAACATGCACTCATATCAAGTCCCAGATGAAAACATGTGAAGTTTCTAAGGAGTCTAAATTGCGTGGAAGGGTGAGGTTTGGTAGGTACAGTATTAAGAGAGGGCTCTGTGTCTGAATGTACATAAATGCACATGAGAAAGAAAGAAAAAAATGCAAATGAAAGAAAAAAAAAGAAAGCAGCAGAAATTAAACTTCAAAGATGGACACTGAATTACTGATAGCAGGATCCTAAGAAATATCTGAGAGAATGGATGTTTAGGGGTTGAAAAGGGCTTGGAAGTTTGGCACAGAGGGCTGTTGACTGTTGTGTGACTCCCTTGGGAACAAGGTCTTTGGGCATTCCCTGTAAATTAAAAGAACTACATCCAGGCAGAAACTTGTTAATGAAGCACCCCAAAGCTTTGCTAGTGGCTAGAGATAAAATGAAATTACAAATCTTAGACTGGAAATCTACCACTTTTGCTCATTTTTAACACATTTGATCTCCAATAGAGAGTTCTCAACAGGTAGGTAAAAGTGTCTGCAATGGAAGTTATCTACTAAAAACTACACTGCTCCAATAACAAACTGAAATCTTCCACATGACATGATGTGTCCTATTAAAACTGCACCATACAACTTGTATTTAAATTTCCAAATAACTTATCACACCTCTGCTTTTTGTTTCTTTCTATTACTTTCCGTTTCTTTGCTGTACAAGGATGCCAGGTAGAGTGCACAAGAATCAAGCAAACATTATCCTTGTTGTACAAACATCACTGAGATCCTCTGATGCTGTTTGCTCATTGACATAGTTTCCTTAGGGGCCACTCCCTCAAGTCCTTGTTTAGTTTTCAAATTTGTCCTGGAACCAATTATTCAATTATGCTCCGAGATTCACATGAGATTCTGCAAAGGCAGCTTAATCACACAGTTTCCAAACTCCAATGTGGTAAGACACAAGGTGTCCTCTTTAGCGCATCAGCTACCCATCCTAGCTCTCCATAAGCAATCAGAAGGAGGATGATGACTCTGCAGCTTAGCTAACGGAGCTATTAAGGATCTCAGTTGTCTTAGTGACAAACTAAGAGGCGTCAAGTATTACTTCATAGTCCCTTTGCTATTAATACAACACCCTAAGTAATCATAATCTGGCATTAACTCACAACTAGGGTGACAGCTATAAAAAGCTGGACCTCTGGCCAGTGTCTTGGAGGAGACCGCTTTTTTGTTGCTCTTGTCCTCCCATAGCTTGGACACAGGAGCTGAGAAGGCAGGATAGTGCTGACTTTCTCCACCTGTAGCATCACAAATTGCACAGATTCTGTAACATGGACCCAGGGAAAGTCATCTGTGTATGCATGGCACTATCTTCTCAGCTACAGAGACATTTCTCTTGGCTTATTTCCAGGGAAAATCGCACATACAAAAGGAAAACGCAAAATCTTGCACCAAAATGAGTATCTGATCAATGATTGGACTTGCTAGTCAGGTGAAGTTGAAACACGATGGTCTTTAACCTTCTCTTCCTGCCTCTGTGGTGAATTAAAACCAACTTTCCTGAAACCATAGGGTATATTCTGCAAAAACCCCATCCTATGAGAGTGGAAAATCACATCTACTCTTTCCCCAAATTAATGGCCCTGTGCTTTCTCCTTCCATGGCAATGAGCTGATTTGATAGACAGCTTCTAAACGGTGTCACTTTCCCTTTGTGCTCTTCACATAGTGAGATTTCTTCTACTCCTTCTCCATGCTGTGCTTCTCTCAAATATGATGACAAGGCAAAGTGTGGAACTGGCTGAGAAAAACTCCTGAGGCGATTTTCATTAACATGAGGAGAAGAATCAGAATAGCCTTGATTCTTGGAAGGTGTGATAGGGGGAAAAAAAAAGCAGTGAAATATCAAGAGCTCTTATTCTCTTGTTTTAAATCTGATCTGATCCATCCATCAAGAGCAGCTAAGCAGAGAAACTCATGTGTCCATAAGACTACAGTCCATAGACTCTTTTTGCTGGTGTCCTTGTCACTGAATTAAAGGACTCCTTTTCCAGAGGAAAGCATGAAGGAAGTTCTCCTAGGAGGCACAGAAGTTTTCTTCTTCTTCCCAAAGGAGGAAACATTCATGATCAGCATTTGCAGTGCTGATACTATGACACTAGCACACAGCGGCGTTTTTTTTCCCACCTGTGTTGTATGATGCCTCTCATGACTTGAGAGCTCAGATATGGCCCTGCCCATTCCTAGGGAGTTCACCTATCATGGCTAGCTTGTACTTTAAGATATGTGCAGAATTAGGCTGTAGTTGTCCTGTCCTGCCCAGAAAGACATATCCCAGGCCCCAGCCCTAGCCACACTCTGCCCTCTTTGCTCAGGTTATCAATTTCTCTGGTGAGTGATTTTTCATCCACCAAAATAGGCCTGGGACAGCACAGATCGTGCTAGTTTTGGCAGTCAGAGGCTTTTGTTAATTATTTTTACATATTCCCTTGGAAAAGCTGCAGCATACTGGCAAGGTATCCATCGGATTTTCAGGCTAGCTAGAGGCTAGCCAGTGCACACAAGTCCTGGAACCTGATCAGCATGTTTAAAATGAGTAAATTCATTCCAGACTCTGCATACCAATTAGAAGCTAGTCACTAATAAAGTAAGAACTTTACTAGAAATAGGACTGGTAGCATCCCTCTCATTGAATCAAGTGTCTGTCATCCAGGCACCAAAATTAAGCAAGCAGATCTTCCCAAGTGTTCTTTGCAAATTGGCAATGAGCTCTTTTGCAAATATGACTCTGATTTAATCACCTAAACAGGAGGAGACTCCTTTGGGAAGCCTGGTTTATCAAAGAAGCCAGTAATCACTGGTCACCACCAACTGGGACTGGTTTGAGTAATTTACCGAAAATTAAGATACATGCTCACCTGATTCATTCTGTGCCTGTCTGTCTCTCCTTATCACTATCATTTCACAAATAGCACAGAATATGCAGTAGGACAAGATCTTAACACACTTGTTAGAACATAACAATTCATCATTGTCAGAGAGATAACCAGAAGCCCAATGCTGAGGATACAGTGCACTTTTAAGAGGGCATAAACAATTTAGCACAAATGAAAAATAAATCTGGCCTGTCTTAATAAAGACCTCATAAATACACTGATGAATTTCAATGAGATATATGGAAGGGGGGAAGGTATCATTCTAATACAGACTATTTCATCAGTGCTGTTGTACTGCTTCAAACAAATAAGGGGTGGGGGTGGAATATGCCAGGGTACAAATGAGAATCAAAATTCTTATCTCTAAGTCTGCTCTTTTAAAATCAAGTGATCTTCTTTTTGAAGCTAATGTTAAAAACATTGTCAAGCATCCTTGAAGATACATAGATACATATAAAAACATATGAAGGAGTACTCACTGTCCCTCCAAAACTGTGCGTTTAAAATACAGATATGCATACTTGCATGTAAGTAATTCTGTGTATGTATGCATATGCAGCTGTGTGAATGCAACTCCTGAGGTATGAGTCAGTGCTTCTTCACTCAGGGAAGAGCAGTACCATCAATCAGTCTAGTTTCTTGCCCCTATATGAGTTGTTGCAAGGTAGGGAGTCACTGCTCTACCCAAGCAAGATGCCAAGACACTAACTGCTGGAGCCATTTCCTTTTCCTCTCATACTGGAAGGACGATGGGGTAAGGGGAAAACCATTCACTTTGGTAACAGGCATCAATACCATCAAGCAACAGAATCACTGCAGGGAGATCTAGATAGACTTTTTCAAAAGTTAAAATGAATATGTATGAAAGAATTCTGGGGAATCCCAGCTTCATTTCTCTGGCAGTGCTTAGCTGAGGCACACATCACTAGTGCCTCATCTCCATGCAGTGTTTTGTCACTCCATCCAGCAAAGCAATATAGTTTACAAGGAGAATTTTTGCTAGTCTCTGCCCTCCAAATCCCAGTTCTTCCTTTATACAAAACAGATGGTAATGATTTTGATCTGCATTTGCTCAGACCACCAAGCCTTTCCTGCTAGAATCTCTGCAGTCTCTTCTGCAGCAAACCCAAAAACTCCCTTAACAGACATGAAACCCTCATGTTTTAATGATCACATAATCTTCTCCTGTTTTAAACAGCTCTATGTGTTGTTTTCAAACAGAGAAAAACATTTTTGCATGCCAAAGCTTTGTAGAGAGCTGTTATATGCAGAGGTAAGAACGTCCCAGTGCTAGAGCAAAAATTAGGTAGTTTACATGCAAGGCGTCTCTGGAGCAATAGAAGTGCAGATAAAAAGTGAGAAAGGATAACATTAAAGATAAGTTTATAGTATAACATTATATATGCATTTCTAGACTTTGACTGACTTCAGTGTTAGGTCTTTCCTACAAAATTTACAGTGGAACTAAGTAAGGTAGAGATCAAACCACAAAATAAAGTTGGTCTTTCATTGCATTTCTCTCCAATTTGTTACCATGGATTTCTGCCTCTGTAGTTAGTGTTTGTTCTTCTTACTTGGTCATAGAAAACAAAAAAATACAGTATCATCATATTTGGTAAGAACATATGAAAAAAGACTTTACCAGAATTGGCACACTGACCACAGAAACAGCCAATCCTTGTGTATCACTTCTTAATGGTGCAGAAGTACTACTGTGGTGTAGTGCTTCTGGGGAAATAACCAATTTTTTAGCTATTAATGAGAAAGAGAGAGAAAGAGTTGCTTTCCAGTGGGAAATGTGAAACATTACTTTTTCCCTTGAGAAGGTGCACAGACAATAACAACATTTCATGAGAAGTATTTTCAAATAAATATACACTGTGAATAAAAACCCACCTCAAACCAATCCTGGAGACTGAATCTCAAAACCAGATTTTGTCTTAGAGATTTCAAGTCCAGAAACAAATACAGGGTTTAAAATGATCGGGAAACAGTGCTAATTCTGTCACTTCTGACCAAAATTTATTTTGCTTGCACCAGTATCATTCAGTTTCCCTGTTTAGGCTGTCTCCTAGATTGCAAATGATGTGCTTTAAGAAACTTCCATTTCTACCAGATCTACAAGTTAGCCAATTTTAAGCCCTGGAATTAGTTACAGTCAATAGGAACCATCTGCATACCAAAGGAAGTAATATGGTCTTTACCAACTGAGAAAAAGAAAGAAGAACCTTTTTAATGAAAGGGTGAGAAGAGACCAACATCTCTCTCTTCCCTCATTAATGAGCAAAATGAACAACCTTCTTTTAGAAAGGATAGATTTTCATCAAATGAGTGAATCAAAAAACCCCCAAAACATTTAAGAAAAACAAGGAAACTACATGGACTATATTTCAAGCAGAGAAATACAAAGACAAACTAGGACCGCCACTTACTGCCATTTTCCCTCATTTTTGAGAATACAGTGTAATGCACTTGTTTTTCGGAAATGAAACAGATCAGCAAATTTGTGTATGATGGCTTTATTGACAGGCATCTGAAGCATTATAGCAAGAAACATCAGGTAGGACATAAAATGACCTGTGATGAAAAATGTTAGAGTCTAATTCTATTTTTACAAGCTTACAAGTGAAGTAGACAGGATAAACTTCGTTAGAGAAGCCAAGTAAGCAGACAACCTGGACTCATTCACACACTGCAACTCTCAGGGTGGCTAGTTCAAATTAAATCATTAGCTGAGAAGGAATAATCCTGGTAGGTTCAGAAAACCAGTTTTAAATTTGGCCTGCTAGCAAAATTCTGAATGTATTTACTCTAGATTCCATTTCTCAACCCATGCTAAAGCTCCATAGCGTAATCAATTATGGGCTTATTGCAAAGTACAATAGGATTCAATCTCCAGGAATACCTCAGGGTATGTCTTAGAAGGACGATAAAACTAACAGTAATGGGTCTACAGCTTCTAAGGCTAATTTCCACAGTTACAAATTTTATAAATAAATAGAAGGAATGTCAACTCTCAGTCACTCAGCTTGAGGTCTCTCATGCGGGTAACTCTTCTCTTCTCAGATACACTCCCATGACTCAGATATATTCCTCTTTCTGTTCCAAAGCCCCTGGGACTTGTTCAAAGTGCGTCCATTCCTACCCTTCACATTGCTGAAGGGTGCAAAGAACTAACACAACCAGGAATACAGAGTAAGTACAGGAGTGCTCTCCCTAGTGTTGAAGTTGCATTTCAAAGAACAATCATACTACCTACAACTGTGATTTTGTGAGATCTCAAACGAAGCAGCATGAGGCAGGCAGCAGATGGAGGAGAGGCTGCCTTGGAAAATTCAAGGGCTACGGGAAGTGACACTGGTTGTTTTGCAGCAGTTTCTCTTCAGTAGGCTTAGAGGACACAAGAAAAAAGACTCACAAACTCAGTGCCTGTCTGCTGGAATTCGTGAGACTTTATTTCATATGATGTGAAGGAGAAATGTGAGGAGAGTTCTACCACTGTGGTTACTGTTTCATCTTGGACACTTCCTAGGTCCACTACGAAGTCTCATTATGCTCAGTTAAACTGTGCTGAGTCCTGGCAGCTGCTAAATTTTGGCAGAGGAGAAGGTGTTTGCTCAGTAGTCTGTGCAGTACTTTGTGCAGAAGGGCATGCAGAAGAGGGTCAAAAACTCTGGTGGGGACAGTGTTCCCATGCTCAGCAGCAAGGGGCATGGTGTCCAGCACCCACAGGATCAGCTACCTCTGGCATATACAAGACAGAATTCCTGAGGATAATGCAGATTTTCAGGTCTAGAACCTCCCAGTGAGGCTGGTGATGGTCTCCTTGCTTGTGAAAGGTGTGTGCTAGTGGAAGATCTGTGTTGACAAGTAAAGAAGCTGCAGGAGGAGGTCCTGTTCATCTTCAGAGATGACAAAGGAGAGTGACTGGACCTTCTCCGAGGTCCCTCGGATAAAGTAACCCAAACCCACAATTATATTGAAGAAAGCATAGGCTGAACCTCTTCTTAGAGGACTTGTAATGGCAGAGACTGGAAGATGATGAATTCTAGCACCAGGAGGAAGACTACTGCTCAATCCACAGAACTGCACCTTCAGAACAGTTTCAGTGCACTGGTAGCAGACAAGAGGCTGGAAGTTGTGTCCAGTGAAGCATCTGACATTGCTGAGCCTAAGCTACCCAGAAGTGCTGTGAAGAAACTATGAGCAATAGCACTGGGTTACTCTCCACTGCAGAGAACACAGGTCCCCACCTGACAACCTGATTCATGAAAGGCAGGTTTCCCCTTTGTTTGACCCTTGGATAAGGATGTTGTGGAGACACTGTCAAGGCATTTCAGTTCAGATCCCCCAATACTCTTCAAAGTGGGCAGCAGTGTGTGGCCAGAGGGTCCTGGAGCATTTTAAGGTTGGTTTGCTTTTCAATCCTGTTGGTGAGGAGGAAGGGCTTGAGGAGGAAAGGTTCCATGTGTTAACATCTGGTTACGCAGCTAACATTAACAACAGAGATTCAGCTTTTATGACCCTGGGGCCCCTCTTTGAGAATCAGGGACTGGTAGGAAGGGATGGAAACCACCTGATAAGTGGGACAAAAGAATCTTTGCAGGGTGACGTGGATGAGATAGACCTTGTGATCAGAAAAGAAGGATGAAAGGTACCCACCTCAAGTGTATTTGCACAAATAAGGAAGAACCTACAAGACACTACAATGGGGGAAGCCCTCATACTTTTTCTGGGAAAGCAGCAGATCAGGGTGCCTCTTTGAAGTGCCTGCACATGGCATAGGAAACAAACACAAAGTAGAAGAGTTTTATGTGCAGTTGCAGGGCTACAGTTTCACTTGACTCACAGATATGTAGTAGGGTAACTTCCATGACTGTAGTAACGGAGTGGATGGGTACAGGTTTTTTAGGAAGAACAGGACAGAAGAATAAAAAAAGGTAATTGCCGTTTTTGTAAGAGAACAGTGGGAATACATTCAGTGTGGAGCAGTAGGAACACGGAGAAACAGCCCCATACACCAGCAGAAGCCAGGGGACAACCAGAGGAAAGCAGCTGTGCATAAAAAAAGACTTCTGGATCCTGGAGGACAAGCTGAACACTTCACTTTCTAGCAAAGGTGTCTGTCAACATCCTGGGCTACATTAGGCAAAGTGCTTCTAGTAGGTCGAGGGACATCATCCTTCCCTTTTAACCAGCATTGGTGAGACACGCCTGGAGTGCTCGGTCTAGTCGTGAGCTCCACAGCAGAAGAGACACAGACATAATAGAGCGAGTCCAGCAAAGGACCATGGATATGACTAAGGGAATGCAACATCTCTCATAGGAGGAAAGTCTGAGACAGTTAGGGTTCTAAACCCTGTAGAAGAGAAATGGTAACCTTGCTTTTGGTGTGGCCAGCAGGAGCAGAGAAATGATCATGCTTCTATATTTGGCATTGGTGAAGCCACACCTTGAATACTGTGTTCAGTTTTGGGCCTCTCAACACAAGAAAGATACTGAGCTGCTAGAGCGTGACAAGACAAGGGCAATGAGTCTGTCGAAGGGGCTGGAGCACAAGTCTTACCAGGAGCAGCTGAAGGAAATGGGATTGTTTAGCCTGGAGAAAAGGAGTCTGAGTGGTGACCTTATTGCTCTCTACAAGTACCTGAAAGGAGGTGGTAGTGAGGTGGGTGTTGGTCTCTTCTCCCAAGTAATAAGTGATAGGACAAGAGGAAATGACCTCAGGTTGCTCCAGGAGATGTTCAGAATTGACATTGGAAAAGATTACTTTACTTGAAGGTGCGGTGAAGCATTGGAACAGGCTGCCCAGAGAAGTGGTGGAGTCACTATCCCTGGAGGTGTTAAAAATCAATGTATATGTGGCACTCTGGGACATGGTGATATTGTGGTAATGTTTTTTTCCCAGTCTTAACAATTCTATGATTCAATTTGTGTAAGTATCTGCTGGGAGGTGTAAAGAAGTTGGAGGCAGGGTCTTCTCAGTGGTGACCAGTGACAAGGCAAGGCAACAGGCACAACCAAAAATATAGGAAATTATATTTAAACATAAGAAAAAAGGTATTTTTACTGTAAGGGTCATTGAACACTGATGCAGATTGTCCAGAGTCTCCATCTCTGGAGATATTCCAAACTTGACTGGTCATGCTCTGAGCAATCTGGTCTAGGTGACACTGCTTTGACCAAGGGGGCTGGGACTATCTCTAAAAGTACCTTCTTTCTTCAACTGTTCTGTGATCCTGTCTTTTCTCTCCCTCCTGCATCCCTTTCAGAGACATTACCTCCCGTTCTTCAACATCAGTACAGTTCTTCTCAGAGATGACAGCACAGAAAAATGTGTATTGCATTACTGCTTGATGGTATGGTTAAAATCTCAATGTCACAGAATCTTGTGTTCTTACGTTGGATAGGATTGTACCAGAGGCAATGAGACTAGAGACAGCAGAGGAAAACATACCTCATTACTTCAAAATCCTCCATTAAAAAGTAAACTGTTGTACACAGTCATGATCTTTGACAATAAAGGCTTTAACAGAGAAGATTAAAAACTATACTCGGTACTCACCAGTACTCAGCACTGGTGAGACCCCTCCTTGAATATTGTGTTCAGTTCTGGGCCCCTCACCACAAGAAGGATGTTGAGGCTCTGGAGCAAGTCCAGAGAAGAGCGACAAAGCTGGTGAAGGGGCTGGAGAACAGGCCCTATGAGGAGCGGCTGAGAGAGCTGGGGGTGTTTATCCTGGAGAAGAGGAGGCTGAGAGGAGACCTCATTACTCTCTACAACTACCTGAAAGGTGGTTGTAGAGAGGAGGGAGCTGGCCTCTTCTCCCAAGTGCCAGGGGACAGGACAAGAGGGAATGGCCTCAAGTTCTGCCAGGGGAGATTCAGGCTGGACATCAGGAGGAAGTTTTTCACAGAAAGGGTGATTGGGCAGTGGCAGAGGCTGCCCAGGGAGGTTGTTGATTCACCTTCCCTGGAGGTGTTTAAGGCATGGGTGGACGGGGTCCTGAGGGACATGGTTTAGTGTTTGATAGGAATGGTTGGACTCAATGATCCAGTGGATCTCTTCCAACCTGGTGATTCTATGATTCTATGGGGAAATAACTTGCAGTTGAAATGGCATAATAAATGCATACTAATATTGACACAGTCTTCAAGATTTCATATGATCTAATAGACAGAAGACCTAGAGTCCAAGACTGTCCAAATCCTTGCCTCTGCCACTCCCTTGATTGTCTAACCTCATAAAAGTCATTTGACCTTTCTTTCCATGATATCACTTACGCACATAGTCTTACGTGCTCCTATGCCTAGCTGTGAAACGGAGTTTAAAACGATTAACTACACACGCTTCTTATTGGATGCCAGAATTAATTAGTTCCTTTGTGTTTGAAGAATTCTAATGCTGATGCTGTCATCAGGGTATTCCTTCTAGATAGTAACTGCATTTTACAAGAATAGTAATACTGTTGCTGTTGCAGTTACACAATGGATGTCTCATCACCTACAAACAACATTATACTTTGCGTTGGATGTTTACACAGAAGAAGGATCCTTTTGGGGAACATTCTCAAACTCTCCATCACCAAGAAACTCTCAGGGAATGACAGATTTGCTGCAAATTCTTAAGGGAATTCCATCCAGGTCTATAGTTACACACATAGGTCTCTCCCTTGCCAAGTTCAGCAAAACCTGTGCCTCTGCACTTTGAGACATCCACACTTTGAGACACTGTAGACACTTTATATCAGTAGACAGTTGTGCATGGCAAAATAGAAAGCTGCCTGTTCATTACTTAAAGCCTGTTCAAGCCAGGTTGCCAAAAAGAAAGAAAGATCATTTTTTGTTTCTTTTTTAGAGGTGAAAATTGTCAGAGACCATTCTAGCTGTTTCATACCTATGAACAGTATCACATTACAAAGGATTGTGGGGTTGCAAGTCACAATTAGCACCAAGGCTGATAGATGAGTATTTTATGTGGGTTTTCAGTCTATTAGCCCACTGGATAACCCTTTTGGCTTTCTTTTTACTAGCATACAACACATTGGGAATTGCTCAGGTAGATAGAGTTACACTTGCTCCCTATTCAAGAAAACCCATCCCCTTGCTAGTTCTGGTAGGCCAACAACTGCAGGAAAATCACCCATTTCCTTTTCCCTCGTGTAAACCCTTGTCTGAAATGCGAATGGGAAAATTTTGAGTGTGAGGACCTGTAGAATAAAAGCAAGTATTCTTCATGTCATTAATGCTGTTTCCAAGTCTGGATTCCGTAGTTCCATCTATACAGGAGAAAACAGTGCCATTTTTCAGTGTTACCCAGGGGAATTCTCTTTCTAAGGCTGTAACTGCCCTGCCAGGACAAAGAGTCACAAAGATCAAATTACCAAATTGCCCAGGAATGCAGGTGTGATCTTTTATATATATTTGTACGAGGCCACTACAAGAGTGAGGTGCAACACAGGACAACATGGTGGTCTCTTGGGTCTTTAATATGTTGATCATGTAGAGTGTTGTAGAGCTGAACAATATAGACCTTTTAATTAGAGGTGGAGACAGATACCTCATGCATCCATGCCAGAAATATCCAACCTGCCTGCTTTAAATAGGTTTTCATCCATGGTCGAACTCTTTAAACTTTCTCCTTTTATTAAAACAGCTCAACTGAGACCATTTTAATGTGCCCCCATCTAGTTATTTTATTGGAAAATATTAAAAGTGTGGACCAGGTGAAATTAAATGCTTTGAAAGTGGAAATCAAGCAGTACTTTCAGTTTTTAAAAGCAGCTTCCCCTCCTTGTGCTGATGCACTTAATATTATCCTCTTATTTAAGAGGTATTGTTTGAGCTAAAATTGTGAATAACACTGTAATGGGCATGAACAAAGGAAATGATAAGTAAGAAAAATATAGCTCATTAGAGAGAGTGTGATTAAAAGGATAAATGGACTTCCAAAGGCTTGGGACATTTTTCTCTCGTTATTAACCAATTCTTTTAGCATTCCTTCCACAATGTGCCAAGAAAGTAGATGGGAATAAAGACAGGAGAAGGCAAAGGTAGTATGTTCTCCCCCAGCTGCTGAGAAAGGAGCTCATAGTAAAGGCTGAAAGAGGCGCATGGAACAGACCCCTTCTGCTTGAGCACATGAGTCGTGTCTCTCCTGTGGAAAAAACCAAGCTGTTACAGATGCCACTTCCCAGACTGTCACGTCCTAGCTGAAAACTTAGCCCAGATGGTTAAGCCTCATGTGTGAGTCAGGAGTCAGTTGAAGTCCCCACAACCATGTGGGCAAGTTGAAGTCCCTAACCAGAGGACAGCAGTGCCCACATGACACTTGCCGAGTCAGCTAGGCAGCTAGTCTTCAAAGTACTAATTTCAGGTGAGAATGGCTAAGAGAAGAGGGGAGGTTAGGACAATAGTTGCCAAGAAACTAACTCCTCAAATGCATACATTGAAAAGTTTTTGAATCCATGATTTAAATATCTCCTCCTGGTTCTCAGTGGAACACTGCCTGTGTTTTATGTCCCATTTGACACTAAGGTCATTTACAGAGGACAGGAACAAAGCCTTGTATACTATTATCATAGACGCCGGATTGTCACTGTGGTGGCATCAATAGTGTGGGTCCCAGCCTGGTGCCAGGCTGTGCACAAACCCAGGATGGGAACCCAACCTCACTCCTCTCCAGTGAAAGCTGTCCCTGTCTGAGCTGCCCCTTCTTTCACAACCAAGCACTAGAAGAGTTGTCTGGACATTCAAACAGTTCCCCTATCCCAAACAAGCACAGTGGTGGCATTGGGATGCCAGAACGATTTTGCGATACACATTATCCAAAGGCTGACAAACATTCCTCCAGGCAAAAGCACAGTTAAAGAGCTGGCAAAGAGCAATTTCTGGAGCTACAGGAGGTGAGAGGGGGACTAGAGGGTACAGAGTCAGTGATGCAGAAGGGCATATTCTGGTGTAATCAAGCTGTAAAGGCCAACTATTAAAACAGTCCTATCCCATCCACCCTGGCAGAGCACCAGTGTAAGCTGCAACAGTTCAGCTGGGAAGGAGGCGAGGACTTCCTTAGAGGCAGCATGACAAAGAAATGACACCAAAGCTGACCTTTGGTAAATCTAATGCAAGATGAAGCAAATACATTTTATATAGGTCCTGCTGAAAGGACAGCTGTGTATGTTTGTATCACAGCACTCTTCACAAAGAGAGAGAAGCAGAGCTATGGGAAAAGTACTTCTCCCAAATTTTGGGTTGTTTTGCTTTTATTTTAATGAAGAAAGTGATAAAGACTAGCAATACAAATTAAAAAAAAGTAAAATATGACTTTGATTTGACCTAAGGAGCATATGGGATATGGGCAATAAATAAAAAATTTCTGAAAGTAAGGAGTAAATCTAGCTCTGGGAATTCTCAGGGAGGGGAAAAAGCATTCATAAAAATTCACTCCTCTCTGAGCTTCAGCCCTGAACCTCCCATGCACTAGATGGGAGACACTGATAAATCTAGGAGGCCATACGTGCCAACCAGCTCATATGTTTTCAGTGAGCAATGACAGGGAGCCAAATTGCTTTATTCCGATTAGTGAAGGTCCTCTGACTGCAAAATACACTGCGCGAAAAAAATATTGAGTTTTAGTTCGCTGACACATCAATTTAAGAGAATTATTGCTCTCACATAGAGGCCAAAGCATGTATCTCCCTTCATGTATGTGCAGTAAAAACTAATTGTCAACTTTTATGTAGAGGCAAAAGGGGAGGGAGGGATAGGAAGGTTACATGAACAATCTGCAACAATACTTTCTGACTCTCATGTGTTACCTCACGCTGCAAACAGTGGTAAACTACTGGCATTTTGGTTTATTCCTAGGGACAAACCAAACTCTTTGGAAACAGTATAAGCATGACTCACATTTTTTTAGCTGCCTTTTCTCTGAAGAAGTTTCTAGAAAGCTGTTCCATCCAGCTTCTTAATCATACAGTCTCCCAGATGGCAAAAGAGACCACTAATGAAATCCATGACTAGACTGTCTCCTGCTGGGGCTTAAATCTTGCTTGCTTTACTCACAGAAGTAATTTGAGGGGTGGGGGAAGGAGGGATGCTAAGGTGCTTGTGATATGTGGTCATTTCAGTGCCTCATCCAGGCGGGTTTTAAGCTCTGTCATGTGCCAGAGCTGATTCAATTATGCCATTTCCTGATTTGCCATGATGCTCCCCTCATTCAGAGGAAGGGGGGCGGCGAGTCCTACGTACGCTAATACCACTCAGACAATAGGCATGCGAAATTGATGTTCATGCAATATCTTTAATTCTCCAGAGATTTGTATTTTAGCTATTGTATGAAACGCTTTGCTTTCATTGTCTCTTTCCCTCACCTTTGTTTCCCAGCTCACTGTCTCATCTTCCGCCTTGGCTGAGGCTCCTGACTGTTGCGTGTTTCTTCATTGCATATTCAGGAGATCTACCAGTGCAAAGCAACTCATTTTCACCACCTGAAATTTGCACCGTGAAGGCAGAAATAATCAAATATTTTGAAAAAAACTGGTGAAGCGAAACACTGCACATTAATTATTGTGATACTTACAGGATAATAACTAATTATTAATTATGCTTTCCAGCAATTCCTGCCTAGTATTCTGTTGAAATCTTCAGTTCGGCATTGAAATTTGTATTAATTCTTCTAATGCAGCATTTACAATCAAAATATATAGCATGCTCCCATGTTTGCTGGAATCTTTTTCTCGGCAATAAAATATAACTGGCATTTCTAGCAGGAGGAAGGAAGAATTTGCACAGCTTACTACTCTAGTACTACTTACGTCAAAACCTGAAAAAGAAGGAGAGAACAAAGATATGCTTTTCTAGCCATGGCTTCCTCCCATCCCCAGTCATTTCAACACTTCTCCGTTTTCTCACAACAGACTGCCTTTGATTTGTTTTCAAAATGAAGGCCCAGCTGACAGGCAACTGTAAGAACAAAGGGACCCAAACAGGAGAGGGGACTTTGGGAAAGGGCTGGGCATGGGGGTGGAGAGCGGGTGGCCAGGACTCGGCAGGGGAGACAGCAGGGTTGAGGGGACTGAGAGAAGGGCAGTGCTGTGAGCAGGGCGTAGGCAAAGGAGAGAGAATGGCAGACAAGAGGGTCAGAAATAAAGGGGAAAAAGAGAAATGAGGAAAGGTGGGGGTAGTGCGTGGAGATATCGGGTCTGTCTTTACCTCGCCAAACGGAGAAAATGGAAAGAGGCAGCATGCTCTGCTTGCATGAAACATAGAATCATAGAATCACCAGGTTGGAAGAGACCCATCTGATCATCGAGTCCAACCATTCCTATCAAACACTAAACCATGTCCCTCAGGACCTCATCCACCCGGTCTTTAACACCTCCAGGGAAGGTGACTCAACCACCTCCCTGGGCAGCCTAATCCAATGCCCAATGACCCTTTCTGTGAAAAACTTCCTCCTAATCTCCAGCCTAAATCTACCCTGGTGGAGTTTGAGGCCATTCCCTCTTGTCCTGTTCCCTGTCACTTGGGAGAAGAGCCCAGCTCCCTCCTCTCCAAAACCACCTTTCAGGTAGTTGTAGAGAGTAATGAGGTCTCCTCTCAGCCTCCTCTTCTCCAGGATAAACAACCCCAGCTCTCTCAGACGCTCCTCATAGGGCCTGTTCTCCAGTCCCTTCACCAGCTTCGTGGTTGTTCTCTGGACTTGCTCCAGAGCCTCAACATCCTTCTTGTGCTGAGAGGCCCAGAACTGGACACAATATTCAAGGAGTGGCCTCACCAGTGCTGGGTACAGAGGGAGAATCACCTCCCCGGACCTGCTGGTCACACCGTTTCTGATACAAGCCAGGATGCCATTGGCCTTCTTGGCCACCTGGGCACACTGCTGGCTCATGTTCAGTCGGCTGTCAACCAACACCCCCAGGTCCCTTTCCTCCTGGCAGTTTTCCAGCCAGGCTTCTCCCAGTCTGTAGCTCTGCATACGATTGTGGTGCCCCAAGTGCAGGACCCGGCATTTGGCCGTGTTAAACCTCATGCCATTGGACTCTGCCCAGCGGTCTAGCCTGTTTAGGTCCCTTTGCAGAGCCTCCCTACCCTCCAGCAGATCGACACTTCCACCCAGCTCGGTGTCATCTGCAAACTTGCTAAGGGAGGAACAGCTGAGCCAAGCGGAGCTCCTCCTGTGCCTGCCAAGGCTGATCCTTGATCAACCTTGCTTAGGTGTCCTTGCAAAGGAGAATAAGATCCAGAAGAGAAGTGTGAAAATAACTAAAGAAAACATCTTGAACCTTTCTGCTGTATTTGAAAATTGCCCAACGAGGTGGGACGCAGACCCTCACAGCACTCTGCTCATGGTTGGGAGCACAGGGGAAGCATGAGGCTTTCTCCAGGTCCCCTAGGAATTCTGCCTTTGTGCCAGGTCAGTACTTCCTTCTCTGAAGCCTCTCTGAAGACACAAGTTGCAAACTTGTGGGGAGGTAATCCAGGTACAGAGCTGAGGATGAGGAGATGAAGGGAGAAGCACTGGGGAAACACTACCAAGCCTGCATCTCTCCTCTTCTGGCTCTCCCAAGTCCAGTGGCTGCTGGTTTTGTGTTACTGGAACACAGAGGAGAGTAGAACCAGAGGCTGCAACTGGAGTGGACGTGTACCTTTCCTTATGAGGGCTGGCTTATCCTCCTTATCTGCTGAAATGATCTGAGGGGGGACAGGAACAAAGCTATCACAAGGATGTCTTCATTTTTCATCCTCAGGTGAAAGTCCAGCCCTGCTGGCTAGGATGGGATTGAGAGGGAGCAGGACCTCACACCTAGCATACAAGGAATGCTGGCCTCTTCTCCCAAGTGACAGGGGACAGGACAAGAGGGAATGGCCTCAAGCTCCGCCAGGGGAGATTTAGTTTAGAGATTAGGAGGAAGTTTTTCATGTCATTGGGCATTGGAATAGACTACCCAGGGAGGTGGTTGAGTCACCTTCCCTGGAGGTGTTTAAGGCACGGGTAGACGAGGTCCTGAGGGACATGGTTTAGTGTTTGATAGGAATGGTTGGACTTGATGATCCGATGGGTCTCTTCCAACCTGGTGATTCTATGATTCTATGATTCTGTGATTCATGGAAGTACATCTGTGCAACAGGGAGCTGGGGAGGCAAATGAGAGAGTATGAGCAGGCAGTGAGGTAGAGACAGAGTGCAAAAAACAGCAACCGGAGAGGCTTGTAGAACAGTTCTGGACGATCGGGGTGGACTTTGCTGGACTTTGGGACACAGCAATATGTTTGCTAGATGCTAGACCATATGGGTTGTTCCACCTAGGGCAAGCTGGAAGGAGCTGGAAGCAGGAAGGCAAGTGTGACCATGAAATGCATTCATGGGGCAGGTCAAAGTTCTGCAGGATATTTTTTTTTAAAAAAAAAAGGAAAACAGAAAAAAAAAATCTAAATAGTTTTAGAGACACTGCTTGACAGAACGAAAGAGTGTTCAAGCATTCAGACCTTAACAGCACTAACAGAAAGGGAAATTTCTTAATGACAGCTTTTCCTACACAGTCCTTTATCCTTATCAGAGATGCATAACAGGAGCTGGGCAACCTAATGGAGATTAACTGCTAAAAAGAAATAAAACCCCAAACACTCTACATGGCACTGGCTGCTGCCTCAGCTCCCCATCCCCTGGCAGCTTCCCAAAACACACAAATTCATATCGTGAATGCTGAATTGGAAAAGCTGGAGGGCAGAGCTCCTGCGAAAACCACAGAGGGAGAGCATACATGAAGCAAAAGCTTTCTGCAAGACGGGATTTAAACCGGAAGATACTTCCACTGGGGAAATAACCCCACATTCCAAGACTGAGCCAGGAAAAAATGGCCTTGCTAGAGCATTGATAAATCCTACCGTGATCCAAAGAACCCACAATTTGCTACTTATTTGTAGCCAGACACCAAAAATGAAAGAAAAAAACAAAAATGAAACAGCAGAAGAGCATTTTCTCACTACACGTAGCTCAGCTTTCAACATTTTTGTTCATGGTGACTTATTACTCCTGCAGACCATAGGTATTTAATTAAATAATAAAAAGAGAACTACCCCCAGGTACAGAATCTGGCACTCTACAAAGTGTGTAAACAAATTAGAGCTGGGCTCAGTGCCCAGATAAGAGAGCTCACTAAAATCAAACAAATCAACACCAAAAACACAGGTCTCAGCAAAAGAAAAAAGTCCCAAAACAATGTATGAGATATGAGAATAAAATGCTGTAATGCACTTGACTGGAAATGTCTGATCAGTATTATTACATCAGCATATGCATCAAGGCTGCCTTGTGATAAGATCTATACAACTACATAGCGAGCCACGGTCTTTGCTGCCTACAAAGAAGAGGCAGTCAAGTTATGAGACAGGAATCTGAGATTTCAAGAAGATATGGGGTTTGGCCCAAGTCGCTTGCAGAGCTAGGATCGGTTACAGACTGCTTTCCTCTGAGTCCCAAATTCAGAGATCCCATTGCTGATGAGATTCATGGCTTAACTCCTGAAATACAGCATGGTATGTGAAATGTAAGCTTGACCTTCATTCTCTGACCTCATAATGTGTCTTCATAGTCGGGAAAGGGAAATATGGGGTTGAAGTACGAAGCTGTTAGGGGCAGAGTTGGGAGGAGATGGGAAAAAACCTACAGAAGACATGTTTAGTTTGAGAAAAATCATCCAGGACAGAAAGCAAGGACAATCCCGTATCTGTCTCATTTGCCTTGGAAGGACATGACAAAGCAGCAGTCACTCAACAACCTCAGGCCTGGGTAATTAAAACCTTTATATAATATTGGGTAAAAGAACAAACATTCTTCCTGTAGCACAGTGAATTCAAGCCCCCCCCTTCCCACTTGCAGCTCAGGGCTGTAGGGCTTTTTATTTTTTCCCTTTTCCAGAGCATCTTGAACAGATAATCAGAGCGTGCTGACATTCAGCAGTAATCAATTAGCACCTACTTTAGATTAAATTGAGAATATGTAAATTGGGCTCCTCATCAGGCACCACAGTCAACATTTCAGAGGCACTCACCATGCTCTGAACATATCAAACAGATGAAATGCAGAAGTTGTTCTAAATCCTGCCCCAAAATGGGAGACTGGGTGGGCTATGCCAACCATTTAAAATTACTTTATCTGCTGGGGTTTTTTTTAACCTTATTAGCTTGTGTTAAATTAGCCTCTACAATTCTTTTGCTAACCTGAGACAAACCTGACCTTTTTTATGGAATTACTTGCATATATAATATGACAAAATGCATCACTTATAAATGAATGCAAGGAATCAGACCCCTAAATGGTGCATAACAGCATTCCCTTGGCTTGTCCTTTGGTCCTTCTTGCAGTGGAGACAGTCATGACTAGGTGTCAAGATCTCATGCTGTAGGATAATTCCACTTGGTTTCATAAAAAACCAAGGAGGATAACCCTTTATGTCAACTTACTCCCAGTGCCACAACATCCACACCTACTGGTTAGTTAAATTTCTGCTGGACTTAGCCCAGAAGTCCTACGTTGGCACATGTTTAATAGAAAAGGCTTGCAGGGACCTCTTCTTTCTTCAAACACTGAGCAAGAAGCTTGGCTAGAGCCATATAATTATTCTTATCATTGAGATTTTTTGTTCTGTCTTCTTAGCAAGCTTTCTGTCAGACCCTTTCTTGGGTCAGTCTGCCTGACCTGACACTATAAATGAAAAATGCCGGTTCTTCACCACCTCACTTTCACAGCATCTACCTCCAGCTGATCACATCTGGAGAAAGAAACAATAATTGGACTCCGCCTAAAGTGGATATTGTAGTTGGTGCTCATTAAAGATCATCTAACCTGCGTGAGGATAAAGGAAAGCCTGAATCTGTTAAAAATCCATATATTTGAGTTGCTTTTTTATATCCTTTTTGTCTCTAGAGATCGCTGGCTTATAAAGAAGGGCTTTTCTTGTGGCCTCTGAATGTATGTGATTGCCATGACTATAGGGGGTTTGCATTTCATTCTGACTCAACAAAAGCCGTATGCTCCAGCATCCTCTTCTCCCCTGGCCCGCCCCTGTATTATAGGTGAGATTGTTTCTCCAAAGACTAGTTTGTCATTTTTGCTGAAACGTATGCCATTTACATAACTCATAAGGCATTAGCAAAAATGCACCCCTCAAACCAGGCCGCGCAGATGCATATAAATCCGTATAAAACTGTTGTATTGTGCCTACGGTAGCATAACCACATACAGCAGATAGATTATACTTGTCCCACAGTTTGTTTTTGTGATTAGCAGGCATGATGCAGGCCCACAAGATATTAGCATGTCCAGGAAGCACTCACAATAAATTGCAGAGCTACTGATAATTTAGATATTTTTATGACTGTTCAGCGGTGGCTAATTTCATCTAATAAAATCCCATTAAGTTGCTGCCTGGTCCTTTTCCTTCCTCCAAGTCCCCGAACGGGACTTATATGCTAATTGCAACCAGTATATGCTAATTAGACCTCATTCCCATTTCTTAAAGAGATAAGCAGTGCCGCGTGCCAACCAATCATTAAAAACGTCCCACCTTTGCCGCAGCGCTTCAGTCTGGCTCAGGCGGGGGAGAGATAAAGCATCGCTTCCCCGCAAACCTGGAGCCTCGAGGAGGGTGGCAGGGGGGGTTGTCCCTGAGGAAGAGGGTGGTGGGGGGTTTGTCCCTGAGGAGGAGAGGGTCAGGGGTGTCCCTGACGAGGAGGGGGTAGGGATGCAGGGATGCAGGCGGTGGAGCATCCTGACCGCCTGAAGCTCCGCCGGCCTCGGGGGGGGGGGGGAAACACCACCTTCTCCCTCCCTTTTGGGGCAGCGCTGGGGCATTTAAAACCGTCTTAGTATGCGAGTGAGAAAGCAAGCGAGCCGGAGCTGGCGGCGGGTTTCGATCCTGAAGGCTGCTCCTCTTGGCTCTCCTCTCCCGGAGGAGGAGAAGGAAGGAGGAGGAGGAGGAGGAGGAGCCCCCTCTTCCCCGCTCGCCCCGGCTGCCTCTCCATCACGCTCAGCCCACGCGGGCTCATTAGGGCTTCGGGGAAGCAATCAGGAGTTTATCATGCTTGAAGGGGCGGCGAGTCCCCTCGCGCTGCCTAATGCAGCGCGATGTAGTCGGAATTAGATCCATATTAAAGATCGGTTAGAGGGGAGAGAGAGAGAGAGCGAGAGCGCAGGAGCCGAGGAGGCGAGCACCGGCTCGGGTTTGGAAAGCACAAGGTGCCTTTTTTTTCAGCCGCTGCCTTGCTCTGGGGAGGGTGACCTTCAAATCCCCAGGAGGAGGAGGAGGAGGTTTGTCGAGTTTTTTTTTTCAGGCTGAATACGTCAGAGTCGAGGCAAATTCTACCCCGTGCTCCGTAGTCTCGGGGCCAGAGTCTGAGCTCGCCTAGAGGGGAAGAAATCACTCCATGGGAGCTGGCAGAGCCTCTCCCGAGTTACCTGGGTGTGAATTCCGAGCAGCGCCACCAGCACAGGGCGACTCAACTGGGAGCTGAGGGGAACAGTTTATCAGCGCTTGCCTATCTCTATAAAAGGCAGTTATTGAAACGGCTTAGGAACGACATTTCCCCTCTGCCCTCCTCAGAAAGCTAATTGTAACGTTTTACCGCTCGAAAAAAGACAATTGCGGAGTCAAAGGAGCTGGAAACATTAGCGATGCCATTGTTTGAAAAAGAAGCAGCCTTGAAACATCATTTGCAAATCTATTCATTATTCTGAAATGCTAAATGCAGTAAGAGCGGGTTTAGCATCTGTCTGCTAACTCGCTCCCTTGTTATTACCCAGTGGAAGAAGAAGAATAGAGACAGGCAGAGTATTACTTTAGGAAACCCGAACGCTGCAGATGTGAAGGGTTCCCAAAACACAAGAACCATCCGCCCCCACCTCAGACGGGGCTCTTCATGTCTTTGCTTTGTGCTGTGCTTGACAAATGAGGGTAGACAGCCTCCTTATTTTCGTGGGTAAAAATGAATCCCCAATGTTGTCTCCAGGAGCTCAGCGATGTTACGCCAGGGATGAATTTGCCCACGTGTGCCTCACAGTAATGCAATTCTCCCCATAACCAAAATCATTATCCGCCTGATTTCCCCTCCACCTCTTATCTCTCCCTGCTGTACACGCACACATTCACACTCACACACTCACAGGCACACTCTTTTTCACTGGCATGTCAGTCACAGCTATCTATGCGAGAGGACCAGACTTCATCCCTCGGCATCTCCAGAGAGGTCACAAGCTGCAGATGCAAATATACAGCAGGTTGCTGGAATTCTCTGTCTGGGGCAATAGGACGAAAGGGCACCATCCCCTTTGGTGGATACCTGGGCAACCACCTGCCCAGGGTAACATTTAATTACAAGGAGTGTGTGTGTATGTGAGATGCAGAGCGGAGAACTGGCAGCTATCCAGTGCAAGATAGCCCGTAGCGGTATCATCTGCACGCGGATGCCATGGGGGAGTGTCAACAGCGGCAGCAGAAGCAGCACAGAGATGCTTGTATAAAATGGAAGGATAGGGAAAGGACGCGCGAGGTGAAAATCCATCAATATGTAAAAAATTATCACGAAGGCTACTTTCTTTCAGTAAAATTAAATGGGCTGGAGGGAGGGGTCCTGAAGAGCTGATCTTTTTATTGCTTGCACATCTCTCTCTTAATATTTCTCCCGTCTGTTATTGCTGATTACTTAATTCTGTAGCTGCGCTTTAACTTTAAAAAGAGCTCCAGGATGCAGTCAGTTTGAAGGAGACCATACAAAATAAAATTTTATATTTTATTGCATTGTATTGTTCAGCATTTTAAAGAGGTAAATTAATCACTAAACTGCTGTTCTGTGCTTTAAACTACCAGCTGTTCAGTGCTCTAAATTACAAGATTTATCCTTCAGGATTTTTTTTAATCATTTTTTTTCCACCTTTTGTATAAAGACTTTATAGGGAAATAAGAACATCTTGGGGAGTGGAGGAGGAGGAGGTTTAGAGACAAAGAATCACACTGTGCTTTGGTCTTCATCCCACACCAGATGACTTTGTGACAGCCCTTCCCCTGTGGGCTTTACAGCTTAATTACCTAGATTGTGGGCTTTCCCATTTCCACTCTTTCCAATCACCCTTAGACTTTATTAATATTTAGACCACCTTGCTTAGTCTGTTGCATTCTGTCTTTACTCTGGCAGCTGTAGTGTTAAACACACGAAAGGCCCTTGGTAAGCAGCCATCACTGTGATCTGTGCTTACATCAAACAACACCAATTCTGAGCAGAGAGGTGACCTTTTTCCATTACAGGTTGAAGTAAGAAACAAAAAGAAATGTGACACGGGGTGGTGTTTGTAAATATCTCCCAAGGTGTCCACAATCCTGCTCCCTTTAAGAAAGTGTGCGGGGATGATGAATGGGGGAAATGGAGGATGGTGGAGCGGTGATTCTGTGCTTTCAAGTTCTCACTTTTCCTTTAGCTCTTCTGAATGACTACTCTGCACTTTTCCTTGAAGCGCAGTTATAAGCCCTGGGTTAAGTGGCATGAGTCACTTGACCTCTCCTTTTTAGACCTGGCTGGTGTGCTCAAAGCATCTCCATTGTACTCAACGGGAGCCAGGTTCAGGGTTTCTGCTGGGAAACGTGCCAGCATGCTGAACTTGGTTTATTCCCAACCCATCCAGATGGGATGTCCGTGCTTGAGCTACAGCACAGGACATGACTGGGGTCTCCACTCATCACACATAGTGGATGGTATAGACAACCCCATAATCCTCTTTTCAACTCCAACATTGTTTTTTTTCAACCATTCTGCCTCCACCAGTTTCTCCCTCATTTTCTTCTGTGTTATAATGGAGAAGACGACTTCTGCAGAGAGTGGGATATGAGAGGGAGTAGACCAGGTCTGTGCCTCTGCACTGCTGCACTCCAGTTTGGCTTCTCTTCTGTAAAACTGAGTTAGCGTTACTGGCCTATTCTTGAGAAGTGCAAATTTGAGATGGAAAGTCAATATACAATTTCTAGGATAGGACTAAATGTTTTGCTATGTAATAGAGGGAGCCCCCCACCCCAAACATAACCTGGATCCTTTATGACAGGCGTGAATAGAAGTTGAATGTTTACGACGTGCCTGGTTGCTTACGACGTGCCTGGTAGCAAGAGCAAATACAGGAGGTGGAATTCTCTCGATAGGGTCAAGAGACATCACATAGGCTTTCTGAGCATGAGTTTGGGGGTAGATCTAGGTTTATCACTAAGACACTACCTTCAGACACCTTCAGTAAAAAAACTCAACTCTCAGTCATTGCCTTTTAAATCTCCTTTTATCCAGAGCTACAGTCCTCTTCCTCCTTCAACCAGGTAACTGCTTGCAACCAGAGCCTGAGTTCTTCCATGTGCTAGACATTTGTATTAAACACATTCTACTATATTTAGTTAACATAATTAAACATAATCTCTTCAGGAGTATCTGTATTTGCTTTAGACTGGGTGACCACGTGGCTCAGTTTATCTTGGGAGAACTTGGACCATCCCAAGGAAAATCTTTGGCATATTTATTTGCATTGGATATTCATCAAGGTTAAGTTTATTAAGAACTGAGGAAAAATTGATGTTCAGAAGGAGAAAGCACTCCAGTGGCCCCTGCTTCTCCAGTGCTCTGTTATGCCAGGATTTAGTGCAGCACCTTTGTCTGCTACATCCCCTAAAATACTCTCAAACACCTAGCTGCATCTCTTAAAATACCCCTTAGCACGTTCACTATCAAAAATAACACTAAGACAATGAAGTTGTCCTAGTAGACTCTAGATAAACACATTGAGCCTGTATTCTTCTCTCAAAATCTTATAGTTCAAAGAGAAGTACACAGAACAGTAACGATCAATGACAGGAAAACAGGGAAAGAGGTGTTGGCATAGCAAGTGATGAGCCCAGCATACTCTACTCTTATCCCACCGTCAGAAGGCTCTTAGGGTTTCTGTTGCCTCAAAGCATGTGTGTGAGCTTAGACAACATAAACTGTCACTCCCCAAATGCTGGAAAAGCATTCCTTAGATGGTATTTTGTGTGAATAAGGGTCATAAAAGTAGCTGTTGGTGAGAAGTATAGAAAGGAGTGTGAGGATAGGCAGGAAACCTTGGGCATGACTGGAAAGAGCAATTTCAGGAATTCGTGAACACAGTATATCTTGAACTGTGTATTATAATGCAAGTCAGTAGGTTACTTGGTCACTTCAAAAGCACTGCAGAAAAGCTAGCTTTCATCTGGGCATATGCTGAATTTTAAATAATCCCCTGAAAATTGTTTGAAAGCTCTCAAAAATGTTCAGATGCAGAAAGCTTAGTGAACTGAATTGTGGAGATAATGCAGGAAGTTTTAAGATAATATATTAATCTCAAAAATATCGATGTGATGAGTTTGTTATCACTATGCTTTTAAAACTTGTGATAAGGTAAATCAAAATATATCAGTTGAAAAAAGAGTTTGGCACACTGATAAAAAAAATCTCATGACATTTCAGTTTCCAAATCTTCTGCATTCTCTGTGTTACTAGAGTTTGGACTGTTTCCACAGCCTGTTGGAAACGTCTACAATTGACTTCAGTTACAGGAAGGAAGACAATCAAACTTCAAGGAAAATGTATATCAACTTCCCTAACATTTGGAAAAACCACCCAAAGATATGCATCCAATCATCCTATGGTTCCTATTGTAATGGTACTTTGGTGAAAGCAGATTTAAAAGAACAGTAAGCCATTTCATACATTACAGACACATGTGTAGTATAAAATGGATATTGTTTCTAGCCTGGACTTGATATTCCATTACATGATGAAATATCAAGGACCCAATTCTTCATTGTTTCCTTCCTGTATATACAGTTACAATGGTCCAAGCCTCATGAAATCATTCTGCGTAATTGTTAGAGATACTCTGCATAAAAATAAGTCAGTCTTTCTTAAATTTCTCTCCCTCTGTGTGCGTGTGTGTGAGAGTGTGTGTGTGTGTTGTGCAGCTGCAGAGCCTATCATGTCCTGTGAAGGCTAATGTAGCAGGTTGGTGGGCTAAAAAAGCACTATGCTGTATTACAAACAGGACAGTTACCACTTTATGCAGCCCTTCAAAGCACCAGGCCTAGTGTAATTCCCAGGTCACGTAGCTTGGCTTCCCTAAACACAACCAGCAGAATTTGGAGGCCACCAATAACCAAATTTCCCAGTGAACAAAGCAGTGGAGATTTTCCACATTATAGCCCAGCAGTGAAACAATTAATTTGCCAGTGGATATCAAGACTTATTAGAAAACTCAATCTGTAGCATCTTCTGGCTGTTGCGTAGTTCATATGAAGAAATTATAGAACCATAGAACCATAGAATAATCAGGTTGGAAAAGACCCACAGGATCATCGAGTCCAACCATTCCTATCAAACACTCATGTCCCTCAGCACCTCATCCGCCTGTCCCTTAAACACCTCCAGGGAAGGTGAATCAACCACCTCCCTGGGCAGCCAACCTGAGGCTTGGAATGGGCTCATCAGTCAATCTCTGCAGGGAAGTTCACTCCTGTTCTTTGCTCCCTGGTTTTCCCCTCTTTGTGGTTCTCACTTTAGCTTTTTACTCCCACTCCCATTCTCTTACAGTGACCAGGCTTGCATGATCACTCGGCAGCAGAGAGGCCTCTGTACCGCTGAGGCCCAAGGGCTAAGCTTACTCTTTGTGAGGGAGCAGAGTGTCCAAAGGGAGACTGCTCTCCAAACAGGACAGGAATTCCCTTCTGTTCATAGATGTCCTGATTCACCACCTGGCTCTCTCTTCCACAGGTCTCTGCATGATAAACCTTTCTACGTGGCTTGTGAGTGATAAGCCCACCCCAACCAGCGCTGAGACCCTGGGGCTTTGGTCTGGAGTGGGACACAAAGAGTTCGGAGCCTACTGCAAGGGAAGAAATAGCCATCCTGAGGAGTAGGGTTTCAGAGAGGGACAAGGAAGACATTTCTACCCAAAATCCCCCAAACTGCATTTGTTTATCCCTATGCGAAACACTCATTCACTGTTAAAATATTAAAATATTATGTGTAGCCAAAGACTGGCATCAACTTCCCATTGAATACGTTGAGAAATTAAGTGCAATTAGAAAAAAAAAGTAATACAGCAAAAAACCAAAAGTCCTCCAAAAGAATCTTACCCATGGTGATATCAGCATAGATAAGTAAGAAGTTATGCAGAGAAGTAAGCAAATTGCTAGAGTGGCTCAAAGCAAACCTGAAGAAGAAATCTTCAAGTAGCTGTGCTAGTAAAGAGGAAAAAATGGAAATCACCAGCAGTAAGAATAGTATTCAGAGACACTCAAAACTGACTACTTTCTCTCTGCTTAACCTGAACAAAGATCTGGAAATAAAGCACTGGATATCCATGTGGGTATGGTCAAGTGTGTTGCTGCCTGTGGGTGGGCTGGGGACAGAAGACTTCTGACTTAGGCAGTGAACCTGACTACCTCAACTTATATTGCATACACACATATAAGAGATTTACCATATCCATTCACAGACAGTTCTTCCCTACCCAGATGGTGTTTATCACCTGAATTTTCTTCAGCATTTTTTCCTGGGGATTTATTGAATAATCAACTCTCACATAATCCCTTCCTTATTATCCAAGGCAAAACCCACTGGATCTAATAGAAGACCTGCATACAAAGGGCAAATAATGTTCATCACAACTGAACAGAAGTAATCTTTCTTTAAATCTCAGATGCTATGCTCCACAGTGACATTTTTTTAATCTAATGCCCCACCAAAATCTGTCAGATAAAGGAAAGTGGAATAGGCTTGATATTGAATTTTAGAGAGTTAAGTAACCACAGCTCCATGGATCAACCAGATTTCACAAGAAAGAAACCCCAGCAGCCTTATCCATCCCAGATCCCAAAACAAAACCTTGAACATAATGCATATTCATGACAGAGGAAGGAATAATAAGGTCTTATTGAAAACACTCTGGGAGCAGGTATAGAGGAAGAAAATAATAAAGCTATGAAATCTGGATTATATTTAATTGAAGGTTTACATGCAATTTAAAATCAGATTGGATAGCTCTGTGAGTTAGATGTACTAATACATGATAACATCATAATATGCTGCATGGGATATTTTTCTGAAGAGTTTTCTCAAGCCATGAGTGGTGAGGGAGTGAAGGGAAGCTCTGCACAGCTTATCCAGATCAACATCCCTCTTCAAGACCGACAATGAGATTTTTAACAAAACCATTAGTCATTTGATTGAAGGCAATTTGACCAAAACTGATTCCCCCTGATCCAAAGGAATTAATTTCAAACACTGCAGGGTGTTTTCATGTAACGTGAAAGGGCTTCTTTTGTGCTGCATGAGACTCAGACCCCACAGATCTGTTGTTCTGCAGCTCCCATCTGTGCATAGAACATCTTTGACAGTTAGTTGTCCAGATGTATAATGTTTCAGAGTAATAATTTATTATGGAGCTCTGGCACCTTTTTTATAATTGCGTAGTAACAAACACATGCCATCCATGCTATTGTCTTCCCTGCTTTCAGGTAAATATAAGAAAAGGGCTGCAGAAAGAAAGAAAAATATGTATTTATGATTTTAACTTGATGGTACACTGCTTTCTTGTTTGGTTGGTAACTGGAGCATCCTTAAGACATTTGGTGGACAAGAAATCACTCTGATTTGTATTGTTTTGACTATATTACCCTGAACCAACGTTGGTATGAAGAAAGAGTCAAGCTCTAGGTCAGGGATCCCAGGCTGTTGAAAGCACATCAGTACAGCTGTCCGTGCCACCTTGAAGTGATGTATGACTTGTCACAGAATGGTGAGTGACCAAGGACAATGACAGCACAAGTTGCCACAGAAACGGCCATAAAGGGAACCTCATTTGTGTTTGGATCCTGGGACTCTCTGTCCCAACTGCTGTAATTTAGGACATGGCACAACTAAGCTTGCTTTCAGAAGCTGATAGCTATGTTAAGGTGTCCTTTTCTGCCCAGACTATCTTTTAATTTTGTGGTTTGACTATTGATGGGAAAGGTGTGGCTCAGGTGGCCAAGAAAGCCAGTACCATCCTGGCTTGTATCAGAAATAGTGTGGCCAGCAGGATTAGGGAAGTGATTGTCCCCATGTACTTGACGCTGGTGGGGCTGCACCTTGAATACTGTGTCCAGTTTTGGACCCCTAACTACAAGAAAGATATTGAGGTGCTGGAGCATACCCAGAGAAGGGCAATGAAGCTAATGAAGGTTCTGAAGCACATATCTTTTGAGGAGCAGCTGAGGGAACTGGGGGTATTAAGTCTGGCAAAAAGGAGGCTGAGTGATGACCTTATTGCTCTCTACAACTTCCTTAAAGGAGGTTGCAGTGAGGTAGATGTCAGTCTCTTATCCCAAGATAGGTTGAGAGGAAACCGCCTCAAGTTGTGCCAGGGGAGGTTTAGAGCAGATAATAGGAAAAATTCCTTCACCAAAAAGGTTGTTTAACCTGTTGGAACAGGTTGCCCGGGGAAGTGGTTGAGTCACCACCTCTGGAGACATTTAAAAGACAAGTAGGTGTGATACTTAGGGTCATGATGTGATGGTGGACTTGGCAGTGCTAGGATTACAGTTGGACTCAATGGCCTTAAAGGTTTTTTCAACCCTAAATGGTTCAATGTTTCTATGAACCACTTTGGCAGAGCATTTTGAGTGAAGAGTAGGCTCCTGAACCAGTAGACTATTCTATAGAAGGCAACTTCCCTTGCCATCTTCTTCTGCCAAGTCTTAAAAGTAAGACTTCCATTCCATTCAGTTTGGATCCCACATGTCAGATGGGCCATGACAATACTTAGCAGCATAGATGTCTGAGGAAATAAGCATCGAGTGCATAGTTGCTGGTTTAAAGATGGGATAGGTATAAATCTGCTCAGCTTTCTCAAGACTGAGGCTTTTCTGGGAGTAGTAGATGCACAGATTCAGTCAGCTGAGGAATATTAAAGTTTATGATATACAAGATGAGATGGACACCTTCAGGTAGTCAGCTTTGCTCTTTGGCACCTATATTTCAGTTATATGCCACATTATGTACCTAGGTCCTTCTTGGGATTAGCTGTCCATAGTTTCCTGATTTCTTTCACATTCTGTTTTCAGTGAGGACAAAGAATTTAAAGGCCATTTCTAATCAGCCTGTGTAAAGAATTAATTGCCTTTTGAGAATACTTTCATTCTTTCCTCCTGTGCTTATTAAAGAATTTTAAATCATAAAGGCAAATCACTCTTTCCCCCATCAACATGTTACCAACGTGGAGGATTCATAGTCACAGGCTAGTATTGGTGTTAAAGAAATTCCATGAATGAAAAAAAACCAAAAAAACCTACTTGAAACTTTTTGGAAGAAAATAATTACTAGCATACAAATTGTGTTCTTCAACTTTCTGTTTTAGGATATAAGACAATAATTAACTGTTTATTACTGGGAAAAAAATCTCTACTTTATCTCTATTTTATTTCTAGTTTATTTTATTGTTATTATTATTGTTGTTGTTGTTATTGTTATTTTAGCCTATCTCCAGTTTATTTCGCAGACAAAAATAGTCTCTCCTGGTCACTGATGTACATGTTACCCTAGAAAAGGAGACCACAGACCAGGGAACTGATGTGATTTTGGCATTTTTGGGTGAGTAACATGAAATGCCATATTTTTACAGGGACAACAAACAAAGAAAAGATCTATTGTCATCTGTTAGCAGATGATGCCTGGTCACAAAATAATATTTTTTGAGAGTCAAACACTCATTTCTGCTCAACTCTGAACCACTGCAAGCTGATCCTCCTGGCAGTCCTTTTAGTCACCAGCACTTCAGGAAGAAAGTCTAGTTCTGCACAGAAAATGTAATAGTCATGTATGCTGAGCAGTAACACACAAACAACAGAGACAGATAGGAGAACAGATACAACATTTTGCTGGGGTGAGCACAGTTTGACCTAAACAGAAGGGCTGAATTTACACACACCAGATTGCTGTTATGAACAGACTGCTCTATGTGTCATGTCAAGAGTGAGGCCTGAAAGTGCTCTGTTGAGGCATGGATGTACAATATAGAGGAGCAACACAGACAGCACCTCTGTCCCAATCACAGAAGCAGAGGCAACTTTTGAAGGGAAGACAACTCTTGCAGCTCTTTAATAGGAATATGCCTTTACTACATCTATAGCTAAACTGGATTAAGGAAAAAGGAAAGGTGAGAAAAAGCATGGCTGCAGTACAGTCAGAACAATAGTAGTGGCTTGTAAGTAAAGTTATACATGTGGCGATTTCAGCAGTCAGCTGTTGAAGTTCTAGGGTGTTACATTATAATCAACAGTGCTCAAGGCTTCCTAAGTGAGCACTCAATATTTTACAAGACTTTACGCTGAGCTGTAACAGAGAAAAAGTAGGAATTTCAGCTGCAGATCTCTCCCCAGATTCTGCATCCTCTCTGTTTCCCTATAAATAATTAGCAAAGCAAAAGTGATAACATTTGGTCACTGATGTTGTTGTTGGGCATCTAAAATCCCACCCTCTTCACCAAAGGAAATTCTCTTTGTAAGTGATGGGGAAAAGGGACAAGGCACCTTGGGATTTGTAGCGGAGAATTAATTCAGTTTGTACAAACCCAGTCAAAGAGAATCCTTTGCAGGATTTGAGGCCCATGTAGCCTTCATTAGCAATTCAGAAACACATGAAAGTGATGTGGACAGACAGACTAGGTAGGTAGTGTGGGCTTGTACAACCCTGGAAAAAATATCAGGCTTTGATATGGGGAACTGTGAAGTATTTTACAGAATATGAAATAATTTTTGAAGTTGGCTGCAATCACTGGGCTCTTACTGAATGCAAAAGAAAAATTTGATGTGTAGTATCAACTCATGGCCAAAAAGGTTAATTTAGTGTAGTATCCGTTTCTGAAAAGCAGCACAGAAGATGAGAAGAAGCTCAAACATTAACCTGAGTAAAGATCCTTCTTTTATTATAAATTATGATTGAGACAGATTTCAGAGCTAAGCGGTTCAGTTTGCCTGCAGTAACTTGTCATTTTAGGACCCAAGATCTTACTCTAGAGGGTATTGCACCCACCTCAGGATGATTCACCTCTTTTTTTTTTTCCCACAGAATGTGGTTCAATGCAACTCTGAAATCTAAATTATATAAAACCAGTACCTGCTCAGATGGTTTTTTTCTGCTACTTATCAGAATGCCCCAGTGGAGCATATATTCAAGTTCAAGCGAGAAGGAAAGGGAAGAAGAATGAGGATGTAGTGAGCAAGGTCTATAGGGAGGCTTTGATCCCTTATGGAGAAGCCCTACAGACTATTAGAGAAAACAAAAGCCAACAAAGAAAATTCTAGCACCATCCACACTGTTTAAGAAAATCCTGCCCTTTAAAATCCAACTGAACAGGACAACCTGGAGAAAATTGCCATTAGCCTTGACAGGGCAAAGATTCTTCATCTGAGGTACTTCTACTAGTATAATATTTCAGTGTTTCACACCTATAATTATCTAGATTTCGTGTCTGTGAGGCACAGAAAACCTCTTACACCCTTTTACAGTTGAAAGAATTGAGAGCTAGTGCAGGGTTCTGTTTTAGCAGCAATATGGGTCTACTCTGGTCAGCAGTAACACAGTACCTGTAGTTGTTACAGATGATCTCAGGGTTGCAACTTCTCCACTGCAGGAAAGATTTGTTCATGTAGCACTCACTAGACCTCTGCTGCTCACTATCTTGGACTACATAGACCATGTAGCTCAGCAGCTGTCAAATGAGCAGCAGAGTTTTCTCTGAACTCCTATTCAGAAGGGAATGGAATCAACTGGGTGGGGAAGAATGTCTATGAATGCTCTCAGTGATTCACCACAGCTCAGGAAGAAGCCAGAGCAGGGAAGGAAACTGTCTGGATTTTACAATGCTGCTTTCCTCATTGTAATGCTACCATCTTTCTCTCACAAGATTACATTTCTATTTCCATTGAATAGTGTTCATCTTTTCCACCGGTACCATCATCCTTCAGAGCAACAGGTTCAACTGGAGTCGTAACTACCACCTACCTCCTTAAATAAGGACAATGCAAAACCTGCTTATATTGCTGGTGGAACAACAACAACAACAAGACAGGCAATAGAAGAATAAAGAATAATTATGATCTCTGTCCAGATACTCCAGACATGAAAATAGTGGTCTTTCTAGTTTTAGTTTCCTGTTCTTTGATGTTCACTGGACTTATGTAAGAGATTAGACCAAGGCCTTACTCGATATTCTTCAGATCAAGAGACGTACTGACAACTAGGCATTACCCAAGAAAGAGAAACTCCAGTAAGAAAAGACCCAGTGCATATTTAATCTCACAGTGCCAGATAGGCATCACAGAGAAGAAACCAAACCAAACATGTGGCCTGCAGTCTCATGCTCCCTTACAATGTCTTCCATTCCCACTAGCTATAAGCTGGAGCATAGCAAAGCAGGGTTGCTATACAAAATTCTGTTACACGATGTAGAGAAAGTCAAATTATACATAGGAAAGTAACATCTGGTACAAAACAATGCAGTACAACTGGTTAGGTTTATGACCTAAGAGGAACAATGTCCCCTTTCTCCAGTTACTGTCCCAATCACTGCTGAAAAATAAGGTTCTGGTGCAGTCCCAGATATAATTCTGATATACAGGTACACACATTCTTCTTCCACCTAGCCAAATTTCTCCCTACTAGACAGCAAAAACCCAAACCCTATTGCATATACCTATGATGTAACTAAAAGATTCTTTCGCAGGATGCCAGAGGCATATAAACATTGGCAGCACTGCTGCTTTTGCAATCCTCAGTGGCAAAAGGATTGCTGCTAGTTTACAAAACACAGTAGCTGACACACTCCTCTTGGTCGTCTGCCAGCATGTTGTCCTGAGATCCCCTCTCACAGTCTTTTTTGACTTTGACACAGACAAACTGCGATATGGATCTGTCCCCTGACTGTCCTTGGGTCCTCTTCTCCAGGTAATCATTATGTCAGTGATGGCTAGTGTGAGGCTGCGGGTGGGATGTGAAGGAAGTCATGTGAACCCTGACTCATGAAAGATGATGACAAAGAGATAGGAGACAGATCACATAGGAAAGATGTTTTTTGCATACCACAGAAAAGGGTTTGTATTTTACCCGGTATTTAAATGTGATCTTAATTAAAACATGGATGCCAAATCCCTCCCTTGGACATGTGTCTGTGAGCAATTTCTAGTAGCTCAGAAAGAGAAGAGTTATCTTGACTCCAAAGTAATTAAAAAACCCCAGCTTTTACGGCATCTGACTAATAGGATTGCAGCCTTCCAGCAAGCCTGAAGGAACTTTGGGCTTATCAGGAATGCCAGCTCTTAAGTCATCATTAACTAATGACCAACTATTCATACCCACCTAGAGATGAAAGTAAAAATTTGCACATGTAATATGTGCTGCTTCTTATGTTTCCCTGACAGACTTAGAAAACAGAAACTTGTATCAGGGCCCAACCCTGCATTCATGGTAAATTCCTATGAATTCCAGCATGGTACGAAGGCACAGAAAGTATACAAGCCTGGGAAACTGAAAAGTGAGAATTTCACACTTCCAGCTTTAAAATAAAAAGGTGCATTCAAGTATTAGTGTGTTATGAATGCAGATGGTGTTTAAGTCTTTTAGAAATATCAAAACACTCATTCTTCAGTCCCATAGTGATCACATTGTTAATTGATTGTATCTGTGGGTATATGTAACCTCTTGATGCATAGGTTTCTGTGTAATTTTTGTCCTCTTCCTGTGTTTGTGACACACGTAAACTTCTGAATAGATAACCAAATGTGATGAATTTTTCTCTTTGAGAAAGTGCATATTGTAAATATTGTGTAAATAGCCATGCAGACAAGTTGGCAAAAGCATGAAGATAAAGATGTACATCACATCTCTGGCGTGCGTCCAGAGAAGAGCAACGAAGTTGGTGAAGGGACTGGAGAACAAGTCTTACAGGGAGCAGCTGAGGGAACTGGAATTGTTTAGCCTGGAGAAGAGGAGGCTGAGGGGAGACCTTATTGCTCTTTATAACTACCAGAAAGGAGGTTGTAGAGAGGAGGGAACTGGCCTCTTCTCTTGAGTGAAAGGGGACAGGACAAGAGGAAATGGCCTCAAGCTCTGTGAGGGAAGGTTTAGGCTGGACATCAGGAAAAAAATTTTATGGAAAGGGTCATTGGGCACTGAAACAGGCAGCCCAAGGAGGTGGTTGGGTCACTATTACTGGAGGTGCTTAAAGAACGGGTGGATGAGGTCTGAGGGGCATGGTTTGGTGATTGATAGGAATGGTTTGACTCGGTGATTCAGTGGGTCTTTTCCAACACAGTGATTCTGTGATCACCTCCAGGACTGTGTACAGGGCAGGTGTAAATCCCTAGTGTTTGACTTCTGTACAGGAAGCAGGTAAGGTTTATATAAGCATTTATAAATCTGGACGCAAGATTGAAAACATTACAGAGCAATAATCAATAACTAAGAGATTCACCACCTAGAATTATCTGAATGTGCATGAATTCTGCTATGGTATTGGTTCCTCCTTTGCCTGTATAACTATGCATCCAAAATCATAGAATCATAGAAGAACCAGGTTCGAAGAGACCCATTGGATCATCGAGTCCAACCATTCCCATCAAACACTAAACCATGTCCCTCAGGACCTCATCTACCTGTGCCTTAAACACCTCCAGGGAAGGTGAATCAACCACTTCCCTGGGCAGCCTGTTTCAGTGCCCAATGACCCTTTCCATAAAATTTTTTTTTCCTGATGTCCAGCCTAAACCTTCCCTCACGGAGCTTGAGGCCATTTCCCTTGTCCTGTCCCCTTTCACTCAAGAGAAGAGGCCAGCTCCCTCCTCTCTACAACCTCCTTTCTGGTAGTTGTAAAGAGCAATAAGGTCTCCCCTCAGCCTCCTCTTCTCCAGGCTAAACAATTCCAGTTCCCTCAGCTGCTCCTTGTAAGACTTATTCTCCAGCCCCTTCACCGGCTTCGTTGCTCTTCTCTGGACTCGCTCCAGAGCCTCAACATCCTTGTAGTGTGGGGCCCAGAACTGAACACAGTATTCAAGGAGCAGTCTCACCAGTGCTGAGTACAGAGGGAGAATCACCTCCCTGGACCTGCTGGTCACGCCGTTTCTGATACAAGCCAGGATGCCATTGGCCTTCTTGGCCACCTGGGCACACTGCTGGCTCATGTTCAGTCGGCTGTCCACCAACACCCCCAGGTCCCTCTCCTCCTGGCTGTGTTCCAGCCAGGCTTCTCCCAGTCTGTAGCTCTGCATAGGGTTGTTGTGCCCCAAGTGCAGGACCCGGCATTTGGCCGTGTTAAACCTCATGCCGTTGGACACTGCCCAGCGGTCCAGCCTGTTCAGGTCCCTTTGCAGAACCTCCCTACCCTCCAGCAGATTGACACCTCCACACAGCTTTGTGTCATCTGCAAACTTGCTAACGGTGCACTCGATGCCTTCATCCAGGTCATTGATGAAGACATTGAACAGGGCTGGACCCAGCACTGAGCCCTGGGGAACCCGACTTGTCACTGACCTCCAACTGGACTTAACACCATTTACCACCACTCTCTGGGCCTGGCCATCCAGCCAGTTTTCTACCCAGGAGAGTTTGCGTCTGTCCAGGCCAGAGGCTGACAGTTTCCGTAGCAGAATGCTGTGAGAAACTGTGTCAAAGGCTTTACTGAAGTCCAGAAAGACCACATCCACAGCCTTTCCCTCAACCAGCAGCCGAGTCCCTTTGTCATAGAAGGCAATCGGGTTAGTTTTGCAAGACTTGCCTTTTGTGAACCCATGTTGGCTGGGTCTGATCACCCGGTTCTCTTGTAAGTGCTTCATGATAGCACTCAAGATCACCTGTTCCATGACTTTCCCTGGCACTGAGGTCAGACTGACTGGCCTGTAGTTCCCCGGATCCTCCCTGCAACCCTTCTTGTAAATGGGCACAACATCAGCCAGACTCCAAAATAAGGATGCTGCTACTTTCATTATCCTTGCAGCCAAGATTTTCTTTATAGTTAAGGCATGAGTAGAAATACAGGCTTCATGAAGCCAGAAAAGCAAGGAAAGTTTTGGTCAATTGTCTCTGACCTTTGAAAAAGTGCACTTAAGTTGTTCAGTGGGCCTTTGCTGTCAGATACTCTGGTTAAATTAGGAAATGTGGTTTAACTATGTGAGTTTTGTTACACAAGTAATGAATTAGACAGTCAATTTGCAGTACATGTGCATTAAATGGGATTATTTGGAAAAGAACTGCTGATTTATTTAAGAGGAATTTCTAAAGCGATTTTCTACTGTGGGGAGATTTTGCCCAGAGCAGTTTGCCTTCCTCTCCCTTGCCAAGCACTGCTCTTTAGCTATTTGCCCACTTGAACTCTCCTAAATTCACTGGATGGAATTTTTACCCCCAAGATCAACTGGGAAAAACCCCTCTCTAAGGCTTACTTATTTCTGGATCTGTCCTGCTTTTCATCACTAGTAAAAGTGCTAAGCAGGAAACCATACTGACCTATTTATTCCTTGGCAAAACCAGTGTGCGGTATTTCTGTCTCTTGAATTGTCAGCCCTTCAGGGTGGGGATGGTTTTTATTTGAATAATACAGCACCAAACTCCTTGGCAGGACACCAGCAAAAGAATTAAACAACATCATCAACTGTAAAGGGACAATCATTTGTTATATCTAAAAAGAGGAAATTTATTTTCTATGCTCCTTTTGAGTATTGCCTCCTTTTAAAGAACACAGGGTCAGGCTCTTGGCTGGAATTCAGCCCAATAACATTCTGGTGACCTGCACCAGCTGAGAATCTTTCTATTGGTAGGGATTTGAAGGATAACTAGTTTCCCTCTTCCCTATAAATTTCAAGAAATAAAACAAATAATCTCCTAGTGTGCTACCCTATGCTGCATACAGCCCAAATACATGAGGTCAGTCCCACCTCTGCTTGCTCCTTTTGCAGATCAGCCCTGGTGCCTGTAGCACTCCCCAGGAATCAGGAACATCAGTGAATCCAGCCAGAGATGCCCAAGGCAGGGCTGGATGGAGTCAGCCATGCCCGGGGAAAGTGATGGCAGCCCCCGGCTAGGGAGGATCAGTAATGAGAACTGGCTCAACTTGCTGAGACATAGGGATTCCAGCTTCACCACTGGTTCCCAGCCAGTGAGCATGAAAAAAGCAGAATTTCTCTTCACAGGAATTTTAGAAACCTTTGATGAAGAAATACTGGCATGATTTTTAATTCTTAAATGTGAGATAAATACTGGGGTGGGCCATGGCACATAATTATGGGAGAGTTTTGCCAGTCACACAGGTTGTCCAGTGGGGCTTTAGAAGAAATGCTGGGAGAGAAAAAACATCCTCATTCATCACATTCCCTTGTACAATTTCATGCATTCAGAGGCAGGACTGGGCTGTCTCTGCGCTGTGAAACCTGACCAAACCTAGCTTAGGAACTTTGCTGAGATTGTGGACAGAGTGCAACTGAATACTCCTTACTTTTGGTGAAATCACAGTGAGGGCTAGGGCTTCCTTATTGCTTTTATGTAGAAATAGAAGGTAACAGACTGAGAGAAAAGAGGAAAAAAAATTTCCAGGGTACAGCTCAGAGCAAAAAATTTGACCTCATGTTGGTCAGTCAGTTTCCCCAGTAGCTATCTACCCCTGCAGGACCTAAAAAATAAGTTTCAGTGAGCGATTGGAGAGGAGACGAGGAAGCTGGAGTCTGACTAGGTTGCAGTACTGTCTTAATTGGTATTCTGCAGCAATGACTTTACCAAATACCTCAGCAATGTTTATTATATGCTCCACAAGAAGTGAGAGCAGTTGTATAAGGTGAATGCATGAGAAAACAGGCTCATTCGAACTTTGGCCTGATGCTTCTCACTGTTTGCTTGGCTTACACCAGGGTAATAACAATAATGCTAAGGAAGCCTCTTGATAAACACATAGGTGCAAGGGGAGTCAATCTCCTTGTTCTTCACACCCTCTTCCTACCCACAATCTTGCTGGTCCATCCACTCTGCAAGCAATTAGGTGCAGTTCGATGCCTTCACTTATCTTCTGACCAAGCCCACAGGCAACATATAGGGCTCCCCATGTCACAGATTCATTTTCCTCAGAAAACCAGAGGGAAATGAGCTGCCATGGCTCAATTCAGCTCCCATCCTCTCCAGAGTAATCTCAAGCGCTGCAGTGAACAGAGATAATTCAAAGGGAAACAGGGCAACTGAGAGTCGTTTGACTGGATAAATTTAAACAAAAGAATATCTGGCTTCTTTCAGATTTAACTGAAATAAATTTGTTTCTCTAAGCTTAGCTTCCAAGCTCAGGTCCTGTTCCCTGTCACCCTATAAAAAGGCACCACTGACATATAAGCATCCAGCAGTTACAATTCAAGGCATATTTATTTGGTGGCACTGCTGGCTTAGTAGACTTAGTCTCTTCTCTCCTCAACAGTGTTTCTCTCCTCACACCACCTATCTGCTGTGCTGGGATGAATATTTGGTCTGCTGTATAGGAAGTGTATTAGAGAACTGATGTGACTGAAAAATAATGCTGCCTAGACCCCATGCTTCTAAGTTTACTTTTCAGGGGTATCAGCTGTCTGAACTGCTGGGAGGGTGCAAAGGACAGGACAGGGAACCCCAAGGGTCTTCAAGCATTCCTAAACACAGCTTAACAGAGGTTGGGGAGTGAGGTGCCTACATCAAACCCAATGCAGACACCCCCATTCGCCGTTCTGCACTGTTGAAATAGATGTGCCAACTTCCATCAGCCACTGGCAGGGTTGCAGAGGCTCCTCTGGAACTTCTTTTAAATATAAGCCTGCCACTCTAAGGGAACTTTTAGGCTAGGGTAATATCACTGACTTCCATGTTCACCTCTAGCACTTTATCAAATTACCATTTCCAGGATGGAAATTACTTCTGTTGCCTGGTCTCAAAGGTACGGCAGCAGTGCACCAGGTTTGTTGCCAGAAAGGGTAGGTCGAACAGAAAAGATTAAAGCAGAACAAAACACCTCCCTTCAGGTGAAGGGTTCTCCACACAAGTTTTTTTCCCCTTTCCTTTAAATTATGCATGCAGATCAGCACATCATTGGCTCTTCAGGCTCCTATCAGCATCTCTCCATGCTGAAAATGCAACTGAAGGAAGTTCATAGTTTACCAAAAAGAAAAAAAATCCTTTTTTTCCTGAGCCATAGACAAGGGACAACCCATGCTTGCTGCATGCAAGTGTCCGTTGGGCTATGCAACTCTGGCACTGCTTTAACCAGAGGACTGGAAATGCTTGCTTTGCCTTCTCAGAGCTGCCTGGCATGTATTGGTGGTGAATGCAATGTGGTCAGTGGTGTCTTGGTGCAGTTGCACAAACCATCAGCCCTACACAAACAAATCATTTTCTCACCACTTCTGCCTGCTTGCATGGGCCCAGTGAGCAATACCTGCTCCACTACCTGGTCCAAGACAGCCCTCCAACCCTTACCCTGAGTGAGCACACCAGTAAGGGAGCATATATGGAAATGGGAGGGGGAACGGGGTAGCAGCAGGCCAAGGGTAGTGCCTTGCTGCACAGGATTTCCACAGAAAAATGCAGTATGTTTCTGCAAGGATTTAGTTCAACCCGTGTGACATCCCACCTGGAAAGATTTTTCACCCCATTAGCAGGAAGCCAGGATTATAACTGGTCCCCACTGCTGGCTAAACTGAGGTGGATAAGAGAGCCCCGAGGCTATAAGAGGAGAAGGCTTCTCTACATCTGCTGCATATCACTCTCATCCTTAGTAAAGGGCATGGACAAATTAGTCAACCTTAAGGGTTATTCTAATTTATAACAGCAAAGAATGGGCCTCTGGGAGCCATTATGCTAGGCAAGGGTAATTGGAGAGCTAACACCCTTTAGCTAGATGTCCTTCTCCGAACATTTTGTACGTGGGAATGGCCAAGAAGCAGCCAAATGGCACCAGTCTGGATAAATTCCCTGCTGGGCAGATCCTCTGCCCCTCATCCATGGCAGTGTTATATGTCTTGAGCTAAAAGGTGCTGGCACTGCAAGACCAACAATAACTCACACCCCTCCCCTGCTACAAAAAGTACTGTGAAGAACCAGAGCTTCAGTTCAATCCACCAACCTGGCTGCTGCATTTCCCACAGCTGCTCCTGTACCCTGTGCTTGCACCTGCTGACTTAGGCTCTCTTGTTTGATCTCAAGCACCTCTTCTGCTGTTTTGCAATGTTATCATGCACATGGAAGATAAATTGACTAGGGCACATCACCCCATCTACTCACTCTGTTCCCAGCACAAGTTTGCAGGAAAAGTGTGCAGAAGGGATTAAACAACACAAGCTGATCACTGTTTGAATTGTAGATACTCGCTAACTTAGCCACACCTTTGCTTTAGGTACTATTGCACGATTAGCAGTTTTGCCTCTCCCTGTAAACCTGATTACTGACTCAGTAAGTGTGAGTAACTATTTTTTTAACTATCACTAGCTCAATGGTGACGCAATTGAATGTTTGATGCTTGACAGTGTGTAGTAGAATACAGCACAGTATACAGAAGTAAATGCTATGATATGAAAACAGCTGGCTTGGATACTTATTTATAACTGAAGACATTTCTATGCATCTGTTGTAAGAACCACAAAGACCCCATTATACTATGAGTGTAGCAGCTTAAATCTAAAGTAAATTTCACTGGAATTGGTTTCCACTGATGCTAGACTGAAGGAGATAAGAATAAGACTTTTATTCCAGATTCACACCAGAAGAACTAACAGCAGAATGTACAATTTTCTTCCAGTAATATCTAATGATTAAATAAAGCAAAAATGAAATTTGACAAGCAGCTGGTTTGATAACATTTATAGGCACAGAATCAGATTCTCTGCCTCTTGCAATTTGCATAGTCATTCAGACCAACACTAAGTGACTTTAAGTCTCTAATATTCTAAACCAAAGGTGTCTTCTGCCCAAAATGGTAAAAATAGAAATGATTGTGCAATGCATGGGGTAGCAGTAGCATAGAACTAGTTTCAGTAAAATTCCATTGCATCCTTCTTTGTGAAAATGTGCATCCCTGGAAGTTCTTATGTTTCAGTCATTACAGTGTGTAAAAAAGAAAGCCCTTTACGGTTATTATGGAAAAATGGAGAGCCATTAAAAAGGGGTATTTCAGCAAAACATTTTATTACAACTATTTCTTTTGGATGTAAGGCTGTATCTTCAGCTTCTGTAAACTGACCTTATCCCAAAGAGCACTTGAGAACGCTAAAGAAAGCGTAGCAGGAAACAGGTTGATAACACTGCTCTGTCTGCCTTTGTGGATTCTTTATGCTACTAAAATAAAGAATGATTTGCTTTCTAAATTTTAAGAACCTTGAAGGGAGATTCTGAGAAAGCATGAGCTTATGCCACTGCAAACTTCTAGCATAACAAAAGGAGGTGAGCATGATTCCTGGGATCAATGGAGCTCCGTGTTCTCCCTTCTAGAAAGTGTGCCAGGATAAGCAGAAGTTGTTGAGTGCATTGACCACTTTCGACAAAGTAATGTTTAAAAGCACAGGGTCAAGAAACTGGCTCAGACAGCATGGCTAGGTGTACATCTGGCAAGGAGACTTCAGTAGGACTGCATACTACAGAATTCTGCAATCCATGTTTACTCTGATTAGAAAGGATGGCTAATTTGTCAGGAACGTGAAAGGATAAGTACTGGGAAGGTTTGCAGCAGGCAGAAAGTACACTTTACGTAAAGCATCACAATGCTCTATACTCCGCTACACCACTTGTTTTTATCAATAACATAACTATCTTAATTTATCCAACAGTCTGGTTACAAGAAAAAAATATTAATTGAATGTACACACGAATTGCTGCAAGACAAGATGGAACAGGACATACAGAATATTAGCTAGTTTGTGGTTGATCTTGCACATGTTTACTAACGCCAAGGCAGCTTACTCCAATCTTATTATAAAAGATACTTTGCACTTCTCATAGAGCTGAAGTCCAAATGTAGGACTAAACACTCTCTAGATGAAATGTTACAGATATACATATAGCATTCCCATGGAGAAAAACATTCAAGAGTCCACTGAAACACAAATTTACCTTTTTTTCCTTATTACTTCCAGGAACCTTTTTGCTTGTAATTGATGAAGATAACACTCTTCCATAATGTGACAGTTATATTGTGGTAAATGCATTAGACATTTATATCACATATATCCAATCTGGATCTAAATTGGAAAGTAGGAAATAAGCAAAGTCATTAATTAAAACTAAGAAAATACAACAATCCCAAGATCTTTTAATCCATGGTAGGTATTTCATTCTGAAGTCCTCATCCCTCTGGTATGCCTTTCCTACAATTCTCTTAATATTTATATTACCTGCTTGTTGACTGACAGCATTCACGCTTTAGGTTACTGCAGGAGGAAATGTCAATAATAGTATCCACACTGAAGGGAGTGGTTGGAGCTATGCAATAAGAGGATGTTGAATTATACTGCCATGAAAGTTCAGTTTTCTTTGACTTGTACCAAGCTCCACGCAGAAGCATGGAGCACAATGTTTTCTTGAGGGCCACTTTCTGATATTAAGGAAAAGGAGTGCAGGAAAACTGCCACTGACTGTGGTGTTTAAAGAGATGACAAAGAGAGGGTATATCCTTCTTTATGTTATGCTTTTTTTTGGTTCAAATTATGACAGTTTGCCCTTCCCCGGCACCACCTTTGTGATCATGGGAACTGAACAGGTGCCAAAGTGTTCTTCACCCAGTCATAGAGTATGCTTATGACAGTGAGCCTCTTGGTTGGCAACTGGAGACAGTATCAGGCTCCCCTTTCCGCTTGGAATGGACTAGGCTATGGCAGCTCCTCTTCCTACTACAGGCATTCCTTCAAGTCTCTTAAGAGAAAAGGGGAAAATCCAGTTCACCTAGGAAACAGCTTGGGATGATTTTATCTGACATCTTCTGGAAAGCTGTTAGTCTAGACAACAAGGTACTGCAATCTGAGCAAGAAAAACACTAAAATGAGTCAACAGTTCATGACAACCATTTTATGTACCTTTGAATTTAAAAGTAGAAATTGAACCAGTCATTGCTGAATTAGAATTCACAATATAAACAAATAGGCTTCACCTTAGAGATAAGTAGGGGTAACTTCCGTGGCAGCACTTGATTAAAACTCATTTCTATCATTGCTAAAGAAAGGAAGCTGAACTCACTGAAACATACATTTCCTAGTCATGTGGTAAATGCAGAATTCATCTACTGTTCTGTGTTCAGAGGCATTATGAAGACAAAGTTATGAAAAAAATACTCTCCTGACAGTTAGATGCAATACCCAACAGAACAGAAAACAAAACAAAACCAACATTCTGCCAGCTTTTTCTGAAGTTTTATCTTGCTTCTGCAATAAAGGGCCACCACACTGAAACAGGTGCTAATGCATGTGACTGCCTGCTGCTCAGCCTGGATTTAAGCTGTAAATTGTAGCTTAAATGCTCTGAATAGTCCTGTGACTGGCAGAGTCTGAGTCTTTCCATAACAGAAGAGAGATCTTCTGAGTACCTGATATTGCAGTGCAGTACGGCCTGGAAACAGGACCTAGGAAGTCAAGTGGAGGCAACTGTGCTGCTTAGGAGGGAGCTATATTGAGGTAAAAGGCATAGAGCTGGGAGGCTGCTTCTTCTGCAGTTGACCAGACATTATGCTGTAGTTACCAAAGTGTGCTGGCTCTGGAAGCTGAGGCTAAATCTGTCACTAAGTCTTCTAGGTTGTTTTGAATGAGCTATTAACAAACTTACCTTGGGAAAAGAGAAATGGTTACAACTTGAAGAACTGGCCATTTGACCCTGCTGGTAAGCTGCCCATCAGCATACACAACCCACATCTACTATCACAGAGTGTGTGAACCCTTGCTCACGTGTCTGGAGCCTTGTGACACCCCTTGAGATGGCCCAGACATTGCCAAGGCAGGCTGATACCTCAGGCCATGTATCTCAGTCCTGCCCTTCATATTTTGGTGAGGCTTGTTATATCCTATTGTCTAAATTTTGGCAGCAACAGAATCATAAGTATGACACGCAGTCAACAACAACAACAAAAAAACCCAAAAACCAAAACCACCAAAGACCGGGGGAAGTTTTGTTGGAGTTTGTTTAATAAAAGCGGAAGTTGGTTATCACAAGGAATAAAATATCATATGAATATAAAAACCCTCATTTCAGCTGCCTCTTTAAACTTTTCCATGTACCTTTTCCTCTGTAAAAATCTTAAGACACTTGCCTCCATTTACAGTGCACCGATGCTGCAGTTTACATCCAGTCCTCTGAGGCACTTGGATGTTACTGAGTATTGCCAGGCAACTAGAGCTCTCAGTGACATAAAAGAAATGGGGGATCCTCTGCAGAAGATAATTAGTATCTAGATGGATGCTCTGAGAACCTGATTCAAAGAGAGATGTGTAACTCTACTTACACACCTGTATCCCTTGGAAGAGTGAAGAGTGATGTGAAAGTGCCTGCTAACTTTCCTGCTAAAGCAGTAACATATTTTTTTTTTTTTTGTGATCAGGCCCTTTCTGACACAAGCTGTAAGTCAAATAGAGAACTTCAAGAGTGAAAGCAAAGCATCCATACAAAGCTCTGTCTTTAGCCTGAAACAGCAATGAGCTCATGTCCTGATAAAAGGCTAAACGCTGAGCAGAGCTAGCAAGATCAGAGGATTTCCTCGCAACACAGTCACAGCCAGCTTCGATATTTTGCTTCATTTCACACTGTAACATCAACCAAGCAGGAATGAAGAAACCAGCTTCAGTGGCAAGCACCAGCCTACCCTCCTGCCAGCCAGCAGGGAAACTCGTGAGGCAGCCAGGGACCTGTCCTGCTTGCCTCTGTTCCCTGGGAGGGTAGAAGGTTAAGTCCAGCAGCACAGCCACTCACCAGGAGCCAGTTGTAGATACCAGGCATTCCTTTCCGTCACACACGGAGATTATTTCAGTTACCACCCTCCCATGAAAGCCAGCCAGAAAAAAACCACCAAAACCGGGTTTTCTCACAAAGCATGAATGTTCCACAGTGTTTCATCATCAGAGCACCATTTGGTAGAGGAAAAGCGTTTCCCTGGCAATGAGGTGAGGAGGAAGCAGAGCAGCACAAGATTAAAAGGAGGACATGAGAATGCGTTGTCTGAGAAAGCATCCTCTCTGTGTTTGTAGTTAGCTCAGGAAATCCTTCCCATAAAAGGTTTTTGTGCACCAAGTGTGAGCTCTTTTCATCACTTAAACACGCCAGGACAGGTCTGACATGAGTGGGATGGAGGTATTCAGGGCCACACCTAGCTCACAGAAACTTGTCTTGGAGCCAGCTGTGGCAAACACAAATAAAGCTGGCAATCAGTGGCACTTTTCATGCTGAATGTGTCCAGCCTGACTTTCCTTTCAGTGTAACAGAGGATGAGATTGCAAAGTATGTAAGCAGACTCATTTTCTGCAGGACATTTTAAAGCACATTTTAGGTCTGCTTTTGCTGCAGTACTAGGCAGAAATGCTAGGCAGTCCAGCACAGGAATTCCCTGGAGGATAGGGTGCAGCTCAGAGGACCAAGTAGGCTGAATGACTAAGCATCGACTCCTCACCAAAGAGCAGAATTTAGAAGCAGGGTTGGGGAGGAGGTTGCACACCCTGTGTTTAGTGCCTCCATCTCTTTTACTTGCTAATGACAGAAACTAGTGGCATACTCATACCTCTGATACAATCTTGGGACTGTGCTTTAGCAACAGTGCTGAGTGAAACTCTATGGTTCTATTGTTTATTCACTAGACATTGCAAGTTTTGGTTGACCACCAAACTATTATTGACACAGATCCTGATAGAGATTAAACATTCATCCTAACATCATATGGCAATTTAAAACAAAATCCAAACCTAAAAGTCCTCCAGAGTCTAGATTATGAAAATATGCAAAAGCAACATCAGTATCCCTAGAGAGATGCAACTGTATAATCAAAAGAAGAATTTAACCATACTCTGTGCTTTCACAGTGCTGTCAATATTTATTTGTTGTGACTTGCACTTTCATGACTCTAAGCACAGTGAAAATTATTCATTGGGTATGTCCAAAATCAATTGACCTTGGTTCCAATCCCGGCTGAGAATTAGGAAAAGCACATATTTCTACCTTGCAGATTTCATCAGAATTAAATTGCATGTGAAAGGATCCCAATGTAACTTGGTAATATAAAAGTTTGCTTTATGCTTTTTGTCAACAACTTGATAAATATGTTTCTTTCCAAAACAACAAAATTTTGGTCCCGAGGAAAGGCCAGGCATTGAAATTTAATCCAGATGGATAAATCCTTCAGAAAAGAGTAAGCACCAGAAAACAAGCCATTGTAAGACAAGTGTAGCCTTAACTAGAGCTTTCACTGTCAAGGAAGGCTTTAGTAAATGCTGTGTGAAACTAACAACTTTGTTTCTCATTCCAGAGACTTTAAGGTGAATTGCTATTTTACCTGAAAACAATCCCGTTTAAACCCAGTTAATAAGAAACAATCTAGAGCTTTCTTATGTGTTATGTGCAGAACTAAATGCCTTGTTTGCGATTCTTCTCCATATTTCCCCTTTGCTATTTGTTCACCCTCTTCTAATTTTCACCAGTCACCACTTCTGCACCAGCCAGAAAGAAGGATCCCGTCGTTGTTTGCAAGTAAAGACTCAATAGCTGTTAATCATCTGATTCGATGTTTACTGTGCATGCATCCTTTGCTATACCGAGGAACCACCACTGAGGGCTTCAGAGGGGTCTATGGGCAATAGTGCAGAACTCATTCTGCAGAAGGCTTTCCTGAATCACATCTGACAGGGCAAGTTTGCTTGTGAAAACCTCCAGAGGCTTCTCTTGGTTGAAGCACTGCCACTCCTACATTTCTGCACTGTACCACTCTGGTGGGTGATTTTTTTCAAAATGCAGTGGGTATTTTTCAAACACAGCCTAACAGCGGGGCAAAGGCAAAGACACAGACCTAATCCTCAAAGGAAATCTGAGATTTCCACTCTTCTCTGGGCCCTGGGAGAACTGGAGGAGCTGATGGCAGGCGCAGCACGCTGCTGCTGACCCAGTCTACCTGGATGCTGAACTGCTGCACCACAGAGAGAATTCTAATTTGTTCTAACAGGATGGGTGTACACCAGGCCGCGTCCCCAGCCAGCGTAAATTACAGCAGCCCTCCTGAAATCAATGCAATTATGCCAATTTTCATAGATTCATAGATTTTCAAGTCAGAAGGGAGCATTGTGATTTACATGTTGGTTATAGCTGTGCTTCATGTAGTAAATGAGGATTTATACCAGCCGTGAGGATCTAGCCCCTCGATGCATTTCAGGGAGTCTAATCTTTTAGTCAGATAAATTCTACAGAGCAGCTGCTTTACTGCAGACACTTTCTAGCCTTGCAGGAGAATAGCAGAGCCCTGCAGATCCACCTGGAATGGAGAGGGTTATTTACACCTGCATGAAAGGCTGAGAGGGACAAAAAAGAAATAACACAAAGTACTGCCTGGAGCACAGGACTGGGTTGAGGAACAACAGAGATAGTTGAGCAAGGAGGGAATGACAGCTAGATGGAAAGCAGCAGCTCAGTGTGCCCTTTCTCTCATCCAGCACCAGTGTTCCTGCCAGAGACCACCTCTGCAGAAAGTCACCAGCACCCTCCTCAGCCTCCTCTGCTTTCACAACTTGACACCGCCAACCCATGGCCGTGTTGCAAATGTATGCCTCACAGGCTTTGGAGCCAGGCATCTCTTATCATCCTAAACACCTACTGACAGCATCCTCTGGGTCTTCTTGCTGCTCCTCAGCCTACTTCATTGTGAACATTTGCAGAACTCACTGGAGGCTTTGGTCTTCCCAATGTGAATCCCCCTTGAGGCTGATGGCACTGGGGAACAAGTCCATACCCTGTTCTGCTTTTCTGGTTCCAGAAACCTCCAGCAGCTAAATGAGAACATGCACAGAAAGTGAGGCAGCAGCATGTGAGGGACAATAGTGTGTTTTTCTTCCTCTTGCAGTACCAGCTCAGTGGGGAACCTGTAGGCTGGGTGGAATTTTGGGACTTCTCCCTCATCCTTGCAATTCCTGTCTCTTTCCCAAGGCATCTTTCTGTTTCTGCCTGACCTCCCTCAGCAGCCCAGACAACTGCAGGCAGCCCTGCCTGCAGGAAGGGAGCGGTACCCCTGTATCTACACTTGCAAGGGATGTTAACAGACCCTTCAGTACACCGATTGATTATCTCACACAAGGAATTGCACTGATTATTTAGTGAGGTTACAGGTATTAATCAGTAGATTGATTTTCCCTGATTTTCCCTATTTACCCCTTCCTACCAGTAGGAAAATGGAGGTTAACAGTCACTGAGGGACCACTGTACTGAGATTTAAGCTCGTACTCTACAGTGCCACATCCTTTAACCATGATGGCTGGGAAAACCTTCCTTCTGTTTTGCTGTAACACTGCTTCATGGTGCAACATGAATGTGAGTGTAAGCACCTGGCATGCCAATAAGCTTTGTACAGCAGCCTGATAGCACCTAAGGACTGACAGCGAGATTCCAAAGGACAGGATTAGTATGGGAGGGAAAATAAGGAGGCCTTAAGGAACCTTTTAGAAGCTCCCTCCTCCCTCAAAGAAAGAAAAGTATTAAAAGCAATGAGTCCAGTCCAATGCTTCAGGTAAATGGCAGAGGTTGGGTTTGGCTTTACTTAGTAAACATGTCAAAGCAATGAGTCTAGAGCTAGTCAAATAAGCTGTGGTAATTTTTCTTCTTCTCACTAAACAAAACAGGGCTGGCGTGAACTGGACACTCCATCCACACTGCCAGGAAGATATTTATGTTGTAAAGTCTTTGTAGGGAGAAAGGCAGTTAGTTCAGTATACTTACAGCCAACTGAAAGGTATCAGAGGGCTGGCCAACTCTCTTACTGCGCCAATACCTCTGCTAATCTTAACTCATCCAACTCAAACCAATGTATTTCAGACAGAAGGCTGCTGTAGGCTTAGGTAGGTCTGGGGAATTTGTGAGATCTTGGTGAGAGAAAGAACACATATTTATTTCATGTACCAGACTCTGGGCTGGTATAAATAAGACTGGCTTCAAGGGCACTGATTGATGCTTGATGAGAACTGGCAATTTGTTGTGCCTTCTCAGAAGCATTAAGGCCTCGTTTTTGAGGTGTTGCAGCTAGACCTGGGATTTCATGTGCTTTATTTCAATAGCTGTGATTACCCAAGTGGGCACAGACTTATAACTTAGATATTCTTAGAAACTGAATCAGTTCTTTCCCTTTCTCCACAGCGAATATGCAATGCAGCCCAAAATTTCTCAAGTAATGCAAAATACATTGAATTGTCTTTAAATCTTGCCCACTAATACAGCAGTTGGAGAATAAGTCGCAGTCTCTCCCATATCTCCTAACCCAGCCCTTGATCCACTCCAGAACATATGAAACAGCTCTGGAACTGCATCAAGAACGTAAACATGGAGCCCCTCAGTTCCCATGATGAATTCAATTAACGATGCTTAAGGAAGAGTCTATAAACACATACAGGCACATACACGGCAGCAGTCTACCAAACTATGCAAAGCACTTACTTCATTTTTAGTTTTGCAATCAACCCTCAATTTGATTAGCAGTACACTGACAGTCACCTGGGAAATTTTTTAAAACTGACTTTTGCTGCTATGAATGCACATTTCAGGCCTCATACACCAATGCAGCAGCAATCTCCCAGGGCCCCAAATGGGGGAGGGAAAACATAAGGCAGTAGCTGGGGAAGGCACTGCTCCTCTTGCCTTTCTGGTTTACATCTACACTAAATCCCACTTGATTTCTTTTCCAGGTTGGCTTGGACTCAAGGAGCAGAGAGGGGACAATTATCACTCACCCCCTCTGCACACACACATCCTCTTGGGAAAAACATCTCTGTCTCTCAAATCTCTTTTGTTCTTTCCCTATTTGCAGCCTGATGCTGAAGGATTTTGAAGTGAGGCACAAGAACTGCTATTCCCAAGCAGGTATTTCCCTAAACCTGATTTCTAATTGCTATTGAATCCATCCAATGTTGCTGTTAGGAATTACATTTTAAATGTCAACCTAAAATACAAGTCAGTGGTACAGAGAATCAAAACCACTGCAAGCTTAGAAAGCAAATGTGCACACAGCACACTGGCCTGCCTAAGAAGAAGAAAACAGTGCTGAAATGCTAAGAAAGGTCTTATAAATGGAGTTTTTATGGACAACTGCTGTTTCTGTGACGTACATTTCCACAGGGATTGTGACTTGTCTGCATGGAGGAATTGGGAATGGCGACACCAGGACATGAGAGGAAGGACTCCTGAAAAGAGTAAGAAAAGTAGCTGAAAGTAATCCAAATTGCTCTAGAAAGTACTAGGAAGACATAAATGTTTCAGGGATTGATTACTTCTCAGAACCAAATCTAAGATCCTAACAGGGACTGATCCAAAACACAGCCCACTCCCTTGGCCTTAGAAAGTATTTCTGTGCGTGGAAAAAATGTGAGAAAAATGACTTTAAAAGCAGAGCTGCCACAAAAATCTGTATGTCTGTTACGAGATGGAAGATCACCATTTTAAAAACAAACTAACTTTTCAAATCAGAACAAAAGAATAATATAGAAATGTTTCTGTAGAACAAGAAATCCTCTACTTCTGCAACACCAAGACAAAATAAATATGGAATTTATAGATAGCAATATGTAAATACAATAGCTAATGTTGCTATAGAAAAGTCCAGATCTAAATGAGGAAATCAGAATGAAACATTTTCACTTGCACAAATGAAACAATTTGACATTATTGCAGTGAAATGAGAAAGTCAAAGATAATTGTTTCTCATTTCCTGGTTTAAATTTTGACAATCTCCACAAAATAATTGCATTTTGACAAAAGAACTTCTAGCAAGAGAAGACCACTCAACTGATTCTTTTTTTTTCAGCTTGCTCTACTAAAAAGCTTCCCATGACAATGCTATATGAGACAAATCTTTGCCTTCTTTCTCTACACCTGTGCATTTCCTAAGATCTGATCCTTCCCTTGAACTTCTAACCTGCTTCTGTAGCACCAATGTTTCCCTTCATCTCTTACAAGTCAGAGATGAACATCATAGAATTGAAGTCATCAGACTACCCATGGATTATGAAAGATCTCATATTTTCTAATCCAAAAACTCAGCTGTGACAGTTAAAATTAAAGCAGGTGATTATATTTTATTCCTGGATTCATGTTTGATCTCTCCGTGAAACACTCGTTCAACAGTCAGTGATTGAGGGAAATATATGGAAAAGTGTTTGGGACAACTCAGCACCATAAGAACTGCCTGTAAAGAAGAAATGCTTTCCTGTCTTCTCCATCCAACTGTCTGGCTGTGTCATGAAGCACAAGAAAGCAGCAGCACCAAGCTGGCACTATTGTTCACAGAATCACAGAACAACCAGGTTGGAAGGGACCCATCAGATATTCTAGTCCAACCATTCCTATCTAACACTAAACCAAGTCCCTCAATACCTCATCCACCCATGTCTTAAACACCTCCAGGGAAGGTGACTCAACCACCTCCCTGGGCAGCCTGTTCCAATGCCCAATGACCTTCTGCGTGAAAAACTTCCTCCTAATCTCCAGCCTAAATCTACCCTGGCGGAGCTTGAGGCCATTCCCTTGTGTCCTGTCCCCTGTCACTTGGGAGAAGAGGCCAGCTCCCTCCTCTCCACAACCTCCTTTCAGGTACTTGTAGAGAGTAATGAGGTCTCCTCTCAACCTCCTCTTCTCCAGGCTAAACAACCCCAGCTCTCTCAGCCGCTCCTCATAGGGTCTCTTCTCCAGCCCCTTCACCAGCCTCGTCGCTCTTCTCTGGACTTGCTCCAGAGCCTCAACATCCTTCTTGTGGTAAGGGGCCCAGAACTGGACACAATATTCAAGGAGTGGCCTCACCAGTGCTGAATACAGAGGGAGAATCACCTCCCTGGACCTGCTGGTCACACCGTTTCTGATACAAGCCAGGATGCCATTGGCCTTCTTGGCCACCTGGGCACACTGCTGGCTCATGTTCAGTCGGCTGTCGACCAACACCCCCAGGTCCCTCTCCTCCTGGCAGTTTTCCAGCCAGGCTTCTCCCAGTCTGTAGCTCTGCATAGGGTTGTTGTGCCCCAAGTGCAGGACCCGGCATTTGGCCGTGTTAAACCTCATACCGTTGGACATTGCCCAGCGGTCCAGCCTGTTCAGGTCCCTTTGCAGAACCTCCCTACCCTCCAGCAGATTGACACCTCCACACAGCTTTGTGTCATCTGCAAACTTGCTAACGGTGCACTCGATGCCTTCATCCAGGTCATTGATGAAGACATTGAACAGGACTGGACCTAGCACTGAGCCCTGGGGAACACCACTTGACACTGGCCTCTAGCTGGACTTAACACCATTTGCCACCCCTCTCTGGGCCCAGCCATCCAGCCAGTTTTCTACCCAGGAGAGTGTGTGTCTGTCCAGGCCAGAGGCTGACAGTTTCCGCAGCAGAATGCTGTGAGGAACTGTGTCAAAGGCTTTACTGAAGTCCAGAAAGACCACATCCACAGCCTTTCCTTCATCCAGCAGCCGAGTGACTTTGTCATAGAAGGCGATCAGGTTGGTTTGGCAAGACTTGCCTTTTGTGAACCCATGTTGACTGGGCCTGATCACCCGGTTCTCTTGTAAGTGCTTCATGATAGCACTCAAGATCACCTGTTCCATGACTTTCCCTGGCACTGAGGTCAGACTGACTGGCCTGTAGTTCCCCGGATCCTCCCTGCTACCCTTCTTGTAAATGGGCACTACATCAGCCAGTCTCCAGTCCAGAGGTACCTCCCCAGTCTTCCAGGACTGCTGGAAGATGATGGAAAGGGGTTTGGCCAATACATCCGCCAGCTCCCTCAATACCCTAGGATGTATCCCATCTGGCCCCATTGTTGCACAGCTTCACTGATTGCTGACACTGATGTGGCTTCTGTCCTTGAAAACCAACCACTCCATTTTCCAGTTCTCCTTTTAAGACTGGGTTGGCTCTTAGAAATCCTCAAAGTTCCCCAAGATGTGGAAGGGTTAAAAGAAAATGAAGAAAAGGAAAATAAGAATGAATTATGTGGGACAACGACAAAATAAAAGGAAAAGATTTGCAGACCATGAATCATAGAATTATAGAATCATAGAATCATAGAACAACCAGGTTGGAAGGGACCCATCGGATCTTCTAGTCCAACCATTCCTATCTAACACTAAACCATGCCCCTCAAGGCCTCATCCACCCATGCCTTAAACACCTCCAGGGAAGGTGAATCAACCACCTCCCTGGGCAGCCTATTCCAATGCCCAATGACCCTTCCTGTGAAAAACCTCCTCCTAATCTCCAGCATAATCTCCCCTGGCGGAGCTTGAGATCAGGCATGCAATGAGGGAGAACTGGCTGGAGGGGACATCAAGCAGAGTAACCCTGTGATGGCTTCTAAGCAGCTGGTGAATGCAACCCACTGATGCTCTGCCCAGTGATGTGAAAGGTTGTTTATCCTGGAGAAGAGGAGGCTGAGAGGAGACCTCATTGCTCTCTACAACTACCTGAAAGGAGGCTGTAGAGAGGAGGGAGCTGGCCTCTTCTCCCAAGTGACAGGGGACAGGACAAGAGGGAATGACCTCAAGCTCCACCGGGGGAGATTTAGTTTAGAGATTAGGAGGAAGTTTTTCACAGAAAGGGTCATTGGGCATTGGAACAGGCTGCCCAGGGAGGTGGTTGATTCACCTTCCCTGGAGGTGTTTAAGGCAAAGGTGGATGAGGTGCTGAGGGGCATGGTTTAGTGTTTGATAGGAATGGTTGGACTCTATGATCCGGTGGTTCTCTTCTAACCTGGTTGTTCTATGATTCTAAGATGATAGCACGGGTAGAGCTTCCACAGCTTCTGGGATATACCATCTGACTTCCCTCACTGGGAAGGTGACAAGGAGGTCCCTTGACTTTTTGAGCTCATAAGGGTCCCTGAAGATATATTCAAACTTTACCGTGGAAATCTTTTACGTTAAACTTGAAGGAAGCACACAAATCCAGAAGCTCGAGCTTTATGAAGCACATCACATATTGCAAAGTTTGTAATAAAACACGCTCTTCACAAAACCAGTGACCTTCCAGGTGCTATTAATCTTTGCGTTTGGCGTACAGGGTGAGAGGGATCTACTGGGCAGAAATGGCTTACAAGCTGGAACAGATCTGGAGGTCAAGGTTTGTTTAATAGTAGTTTCTCTGCTTTCTCATAATAGTTTTAGAAAAAAATGCATGTACCACACAATCTAAAAATCTAAATTGAAAGATCTGTGTGCCCCTTTTCTCATCTTGTCTGTCCAGGTGTACAATACGTGCAATGCTGAATTTTGCATTAATGTATGTTGTGTGAAACTGCTTACTTGAATATATACTGTAAACAAGTTCAGAATTTGGCTGGTAGATAGATTTGTAAAATCGATCATTTTTATGTAAACAGTTGTGAAATTATCTTTGTACAGAATATTGTATTTTTACATAATGTCCCTTCTCTAGCTCAGAAATACCCAACAACAACCAATGCAATGCACAGAATATGCTTTCTCAAACTATTTCTGGCATGCTTTTTCATTTTGCATAGCATATAGCTTCAGGCTGTATTACATGTTATATAGCAACAGTCAGTAACATTACATATTTTTAAATGAATACATTTTTTATTACACAAACCTGTTAACATGGCTGTTTTGTGAGTGTGTGTGTGTGTATTTTCCTCAAAAAGAACAAAATTGATTAAATAATGCGTGATAATTCCATATTGAGATTCAAGCTTTTTTCAAGTTCAGGTATCTTTTTTTCCCCTTTAAAAAACATAGGATTGACTTTCTTCTTGCTCATGACATGTTTATATTATTGCAGGTTTATCACTTCATTGAAGAATACTGTCAATGGATACCTGAAAACATGAGACTGAAATAAAGTCCAAAGGCTGTGCCATTAAAATACTGCCATAACCCACAAGACAGGAGTGAAAACACCTGCATAAAGTAGTCAAAACTGGGGATATGCAGTGGGATTTGTAAAGTCATACCAACTAGCCTTTATATTTCCACCAGACAACAGAGAAACCAGCTGCTGTAGTGCTAATGCTTTTGCATTGTTAACTCTGAATGAACAGCAAGCACAAAGAGCACATCGTAAGTGCCATAACTTAATTGTTCAGATATGCCCAGGGATATACAAATAGCAAACTGCAGACCAGATCAATGAATTGAGTCCATAAATTTTATCCAGATTTTGGTAAGACCCCAAGCATATGATGATCCTGATATTGCTGAAGGAATGAGATCCTGCATTTCTTGGGGGCTGTTGGAAAATAGCTGGCACCATTGCCATACAAACAGACAATAAAACAGCACCTGACTGGCTTAACAGATTTGGAGTTGCAGTGGAGTAAAAGTAGGGATTCCTGCTGAAATGGCCTGTATAAAATTACCCCATAAGTCTGATAAAACCTAGGGGACCTCTGTGACATTGCTCACCAGACCGTAGCAAAAGGTCCAGAGGTTCTGACCTTGCCTCCAATTTTAGGAGGACTACTCTTTCTGTTTTTTATCTTGTTGTACAGGGTCCTGTTATAAAAATTCTTCTTTTAACTCCTTCAAATAAATCATGTCCTGCTTTAAACACTACAAAAGAAATAAAAGAAAATACAGGTAAACATGCAAAGTTCTGCTTAATGTGTAGGAGAAATGAATGTTTATCACTGTATGAATACCTAATTAGACCAGACACATAGCTCAACATCAAAACGGCAAAATCATGGGTTAAAGCATGCAGCATTCCACAGTTACTACTGCAAAGATACAGACAAGAATGTGTAATGAAAACCCTGTGAAGTAAGAACCATTAAGCAGTCAAGTAAAAAAATCCTGCAGAGATGAAGGCATGCCTCAGCTGGGCAGCAACTCTAATCTCTTCGTTGCAGCCCTTCTTGTTCTCCACCCATTCCCAGCCATACATTTATTCCCTGTCCTCACAGGGCTGTAAACCTCCAACCTGAAAAGGCATCTACCTGTCTTTTAATTGAATGGGTAATGTGGCTTTAAGGTATACTCAAGGCAGACCTCTTGGGATAAATGCTGACCTGGTTTGGGTTTGTTAGCTCAGACCCAGCATTATGCTAGTGTGGTTACACTGCTTCCAGCCCTGGCTGGCCTGTCCTGGTTACTGTGGCGCCTGGGAAGAGAAAACCTATGATTGCCAGCACCCATCTATGTACTTAGGAGGACAGGTTACTCTGCAGAGACAGTCTGTCTAAGCTTGGTTTCAGAGAGAAACTAGACAGCATGTGAGAAAACGCTCACAAAACCTGTTGTCCTCACTGACTGCGGAGTAGTATCTTACGTGTTTTGTGATTTCACCTTCTGAGTGATGAGAACAAGGACCTCTGTCTTGATCCAAACATTAGATTTGCCTTAGAAGTATTACCTCAGAGAACAGAAGGGTAACAGAGAACTCATGCTGTAGTGGAGTGGCACTCTACATGCATATAATCTTAGTTGATAGAGCAACCTACTTATAGGAGGCCTTGAGCTGGCACAAGCATACAAAATTTTCTGTTTCTGGCAGACCCTGTTCATAATGGTCCCTATTCTGGGTCCATCTCTTCTTTAGCACTCCACTAACAGATAAAAGCCAGTTAGCAAAATTTTAGAAATGATCCTTATCATCCCTGTCCTATCCTTAGCCTTTTCCTCAGAAAATCTCCCCTTCTTCCCTGCCCTGGTTTTAAGAACCTTGGGTGTCCATTTCTCCTCTCCTGCGCAGGCAAAATGGCAAATCATTCCCCCAGTATTTTCTCACAATATCATTCCATTCTTTCTTGCAAATGCTTTTTCTTCCACATCCTAATTTCTACTATTCACTTCCAAACACAGCTGATCCCTTCCTGAGCTTCTGGAGTATGCCTCATCCCCGATGGCACTGCAGCTTCTTTCTCTCTCATGCTGTCTAGGGATCTGATGCAACATTTTGCGATTGCTCCTTTGCATCAAAGCATCATCTAATGCTTGGCCTCTCCACTTGAAAAGGTGTGTTTAGAAAAGAAGACTACCTAGCAAGCCCTGCAGTTAATTAAAATGGAGATGGGTTAAGGCCATCCATCCATCCATCCACTGCTTTCACATTGGTTTTGGGAGTGACCTGAAATGTTCTCTCCCAGGCAAGAACAGCAGCTCAGAACACAACCTGCCTCACTCAAGAGATGTTGCAGACTGCTCAAAGCTTTTCAGCTGGTGGGGTGCATGAAATGTATTCTATAGTGCAAGCTCAGCAGTGACACATAGGTTTCCTCAGCCTCGTGCCATTTTGCAGGTGGCCCAACATCTATCTGAAACCACTCCTGAGCTACACTGACCAGAACTGAGTCTGCTGAAAGGAAAAAGAATGAGTGTGAAAAAGGCCGGTGAGAGCCAAGCAGGTTGGTGCAGATTCACAGCTCTCCTGCTGATTGACTGGTGATTGTGGTGCAGGCATGTCAGTAGGAGATTAGCTGCGTTATTCCACTATCCATTTCTGTGCTTCTCAGGGAAGAGTATTCTTACATTTGTCTCTTCTAAAGAGCAAGCTGGGACACACTGGATATGGGTGCCCACCCCCTCCCATGTTTAATTCTGCTTTCTGAACTGTGCATTTTGAATATTTCTACAGTGCACTGCGTGCAATTAGAGACAGTCCCACAGGGCAGAGGTGCAGGCTGCATTCTGAGATATTCCTCTACTGTAGAAAATAAACAACAGCCTCTGAGACTGTTTCTCTGCCAAAATAATTTTAGCATTTCCCTGTCACACAGCAGGTGATCAGAGTGGGGAGGGAATACGCTGAGAAGTGCCGCTGCACCAACCTCAGGAGGCTGCTTATTTAAAAATGCACCAGACAATTAATTAATTTTCCTTTAAAAAATGTAGTTCGTGGTATTACACTCTCATAACAAAGTCTCTAATATAAATGAGCCTCTCCGCTTCCAACAGGGCTGTAATTAGATTGCCTGTGGTGATGATGAATGGCCAAGGTGAATTCATTTCTGGGGAAGTGCACAGCAAAAACCCATGGCCAAAAAGACAGGGCCACCCCAGACACCCCAGCACCACAGCAGAGAGGGCAACTGCCTCACTCAGGGGCATGTGGGGCAGTCAGCAACAGCTTCCCAGTATGGAAAAACCTTGTCTGCCTGCCTCCTCTTGTCTGTCTGCCTACTCTCCTGCCTCACACCAGCCCTTCAGTAGAGGACGAAGCAAAGAGCCACTGGCTGAGGTTCAGGGGCCCTAGTTGTGGCCACTGTGAACAACCTACACGACCAGAGTCTGCTCAGTTGAACCCCAGAGCTCAATTCTGTTTGTACCTGCCTGGAGACCCCATTGAGGGCTGCAGTGCAGCAGACAGGCAGCCCTCCTTGCCTTCATAACAGGCTCCAGCCTGGAGCGTCTCCATGCAGCTTTATTAGTGTGATTAATATTGGTAAGGTAAATGTCTCGCCTCCCCATCTTTCTTCAACTGCTACACAGTAAATGCTGTTTCAGAGGTTGGGCAGTGGGAAAGCACCATGCGTCCTAATGACCAGAGGATGCATTTTTTAAGGTCTGACTTTAAATGCAACTTAAAGAAGAAGCTCTCTGGGCTAGAATCATAGAATCCCTAGGTTGAAAAAGTCCTTTGAGAGCATCAAGCCCAGCTGTACCTGTTCCCTACTAAATCATACCCCTGATCACTTCATCTACCTGTCTTTCAAATTCCTACAGGGATGATGACTTCCCTGGGCAGCCTGTTCCAGTGCTTACGGTAAAGAAATTTTTTCTAATGCCCAGTTTGAACCTCCCCTGCCACAACTTAAGGCAACTTTTCCCTCTCATCAACAACTTTTCCCTCTCATCAGGAAAAAAAATTTCACAGAAAGGGTCATTGGGAACTGGAACAGGCTACCCAGGGAGTAGGTTGATTCACCTTCCCTGGAAGGGTTTAAGGCACAGGTGGACAAAGTGCTGAGAGGCATGGTTTAGTGTTTGATAGGAATGGCTGGACTCGATGATCTGACGGGTCTCTTCCAACCTGGTTGTTCTATGATTCTATGATTCTATGATCTGAAGATGTCACAGTGCTGTTTCAAAGGCAGTGCTTTGCAGAAAATAGCTGGAGAGATGTAGGTCACACTGGACTCAGTCCTGGCTGTTTACAGATCTTTGTTGTTCATAAAGACCATCAGCATTTGACCTGTGGAGACTAACAACTTAAGCTTTCCACTCTTTCAGAAGTTTTTGTTTTCTCTAAATCATGACTTATCCTTTTTCTCTCTCTCTCAGCTTTAGCTTTGGTCGTTAGGCAAGAGACCATGCCTGGAAATGAAGAGCTCCATCCAGATGTAAAAGCTGCTATAAAAAGAAGAAACTGTCCCCAGGACAGATCCATTTCAGTAAATGGTGAAGGTGATCCAAAATGAAAGTTGTGCTGAAATCATTAACTCCGAGAACACCGAAAGAACTGAAAGAGGTATAAGCTGAAATGTAAGAATTACAAGCAGCATTGTCATTTACTGTTACAAAAACTCTTGCACGGACAGAATCATTGGCAAAACATGGCAGGTGATGGCTGTAAGCAGCAATAGCATATTTTTGCTCTGTGGTCTTTTTTTCCCAGCACTAGTAAAAATAGTCTATTTGGAGGATAAGGCAGTTACTTACCAAAGGGCCTCTGGCTTTCCAAGCAGAACTGTTTAGTGTGGTGTGAATGCTAAACCTTAGGAAGGAACATTGGATTTGGAAATTGCAAACCTCACTAATGCACAGTCTGATCTACTTTAATCACATGTTTTCATGGGTCTCCCATTCCTCCTTTGGCCTTGAACACTTTCTGAGCAACCCTAAAACTCTCAGTGTCAATTAATGTAAATGTGACAGGTTTCTCTGATATGCAGGGTAAGGAGTCTTTCAGCCTCATTAGAGAAGGGAAGGGCTTTCCATCCATCTCCCGATTTTGATGGAAATAGCGTACAACATGTTTTATCTTTGAGAAACAGTGAGAGAGAAGGGGCTGTGAGCCAGGACCGCCAGCTAAGAGTTGAAGATGAAATTTAATTGGTTAGTAACAAAATTTTAGTGCTGAGACAGCTTGTTTACATCTATTTAATGTCATTGCTTCCTGAATTTGTCTATCAGAGAGTGCTGCCTGACTGCTTCAGCCAGATAACAGACTGGTTCATGCCGCTTCCAGATTTATCTTCTCTTCTGGCCACCAACAGCCAATTTCCAATCTTTCAGTCTCTCTCTGGTAGTGTCCTTTCCTATTGAACTGCACTGAGGTGCACTCTGTCCCTGCTTATACCATGGCCTTTCATGGGCTGGTAAATCTGCTTTAATCACATCCTTTATCTCTGTTCTGGCTCTGTGCCTTTAGTTTGCCATCCCATAGACCATTGGCGGTTTGCACTTCTCTGTTCTCAAAGCTGGTTCTTTCCTTGCAAAACCTGAAAAAGGGCATTTTATTTAAGAGAGACATTTCAACTCTAATACTAAGTTGTGTAAGGACTTGGTAGCTGGATCTCACAAACATGGAATTACTCAGCGCTCATTACTTTGTGGGACCGGGCCCATAAAGCACTCCTGTTGTCCAACATTTGTTTTTTTGAACTGTAGCTGTCAGCTCCCCAGCATGCCTTTAAAAGGCAAGAAGGATAGGAAAGTGTATTTGTTCAGTTTTCTATGTCTGTTGCACAGTGCCACTGAAAGTAGGGTCAGAGCCTATATGCAGTGGTTTCTGACCGAGCACTCTTTAGCTGGTAAGTGGCAGTATTTGCAAACCTGAGAGTTCAAGCATGAGAGGGAAAAGGAGCGCGAGTTTAGAGATGAATGCAAATATAACTGAGAGCATAATAAATGTACCTGTGTGCAGATGCGCAGGAAAGTACTGATGAATTCTAAAACACCATAATTGTGCCCATTGACATTCAGGTGGTGTGCCAAACAAAGAGCAACTCATACATCCAAGAGGGCACACAAAGATTGGCTCCACAGTTCAAGGGGAAAAAATATGAGCCAATATCAGTAAAGTGCTCCTGTAGGAAAGCTGAAGGCAATGGTCTGCTACTCTGCCTATCTCTGCTATCTATTCCATGTGGGAGAAGGTTTTGAAACCTTTTTAGGACCATCACAGTGTTGTCTACAAATGGCTCTGTTACTGTTGTGTTATAAAAGCAAGGATGTAGCAGTGAGGTTTTTTCCAAAGAGGGAGGCAATTCTTTATGAAAAGATGTTAGATGAACAGTCAGGTATACCCAAAAAACTCTGACACTCTTACAAAAAACAATGGAGCGATTCTTTAATTAGCTTTATATTTCACCATTTGAGTTTTGTTGGGAGGATTATTTGGCCAATGCAAGTAATTTGTGAGCATTTCCAAATTCTTCAGCTAAATGCCAAGAAGATTGAATCAGGACTAATAAAAGGTCTTGTTACAGAAATAGGTACTGGCATGGTAAAGGGATTCCATCCCTCTGACTACTGACATATGCATGTTCATCATGTTCAGAGTGTCTGTTTTGCTTAGACTGAGTCAGAATTATTATGTAAGGTTTAACTATTACTTACATGAACTTCTAAGGGTAATCTGCTGCCTCATTACAAAATAACCATCCTTGCAGAAGCCCTGAGGCTCATCTACTTCTCTGCTATATACTCAGAACTAAGTTACAAGAGGAGCAGAGTTTTGAACCGCAATGTATAATACATGATAACAGAAAGATGTTGTCAGGAGGTACTAATAGGCTAAAAGAAATTAAGACAATGGTTCCTGGAAACAATAAAGAAGTGGATCACATTAAAATGGATTTCATTGAAAGGAGGATATTTTGAAAAAGAACAAGCCTTTTCAGAAGTTATAAGAATATTTAGGAGAGACATGCACCTTCTGTATTTATCACTACCTGGTATTTGTCATTTTAAAACATTGCAGATACACCCCTCAGAGCCTTTCACGGTGACAGAGCTTTGGAAGATAATGGTGGATGGGACCTCCTCTTGGGTAGGGGAGGTGCAACAGCAATGGTGACAACAGGTGGTCACTTCTGTGGGTGAAGACTAACTGGTGCACAGCTTCACCACTGAAAGTATTTAATAGCATTCCTCTGACACTATTTTTTGTTAGGTGGGAAAATAGACCAAAATTGGCATGTTTCAGGTCCTATGTGGCAATGGGATTCAGGAGGAGCACTGCAGTTACTTACCTGTGATGGAACTTTTAAAGTTGGCCAGTTGGTTTTGGTTTTAAGTGAATTACAGAATGTTCTTCCCTGTTCTCTGGGGCTCTAACACCTATATGCTACATTTAAAAAATGAGGCCTTTTTCCTTAGGGGAACAGAAAAGACAATTTTACTTTGCCCATAAGGATATCAACCAGGCATGACGTATTCATGGTAACTAACAAGGTTTGTAAATATACTGTGTTTAGGAAGTCACTGGTGGCAGATGTTTTTTCTCCCTCACTACACACAAGCCTTGCATCCTTTCAGCACAGTAGCGGATGAAAATGTAGTGATCTCTTGCCATGGTGAGAGAAAAGGTATTGTCTAGAGTTGAGCGCTCAGGGGGGTGGGTTCATCTAGAAAATTAAATATGAACTTTTAAGCAGAAAATGGATGGACATTTCTGTAGAACAGACATTCCATCAGCTGTGAGAGACAAAAATGTTGCAATCTGGCTAAAAACAATCCATGCTTTTTTTAAACTCTAGATATTATAAAAAACTGTGGGCAGGTAATTTTGTCCCGTTACTGCTGGTATCTGCAACCATTCACAACAGGAAAAGAAGCAATGTCTAATAATAATCACAGTGCATTCTCAGCACTTAAAGGAGTAAATTTAGCCTTGATGCAATCAATACAGTTGCACAAGAGTCTGACTTCCCAGCTGCCTCTATCCTGCAGGTTCCTGCATGTTCTTATGTTTCAGTGGCTGCAGTTCAGCCAGCTCTGAACTACCACTCTGGAGCCGCAGCAGACTCATTCCCCAGATTAAGAAGCAAGGCACATGTTCTATCCTTGACTCCCTGCAAGCTTTGTTTTCTTCTCAGTCTCAACCTGGTGCTTCCAAAGAGCACGGTCAGGAAGTGCATCCTCCTGCAAGGGCTGAGAAGTACTCTCCAGCTCCTTAGGGCCAATGCAGCCATGTAAGATGAACAAGTGCTTAGTGTCTCTTTAGAAGAGGTTCTTGTTGGAGATCCAGAAAAAGACCTAGGAGACCTCAATGACTGTGGAGCACAAGAACTGCACAGTTATTGAGGAAGCCACTGAAGTACATGAGGTAAAGAATGAGCTGCAGAAGTCGCCGACTGCATCACAGAAGTCATATGTGAACTCTCTAAGGTCCCCATAACACACCGCAACCTCTCTTGACCCCCTCCTTGGACATGATATGACCTTTCCCTCTGTGGGCTGGTAAACCAAAGTTGCCACCCACTCTGCAACTTTGGCCTTGTTTGCTGCCCTGCATTTGGTCCATTCAGCTGTTATATCTTGTAACAGTCCCAGACACTTGGCTCTCTGAGCAAGCAGTTGCCTGGAAATGTCAAAAACGCCCAAACCTGCCTGCCCTCCTGCCTCTGCATCACATCCTAGCCAGCCTGTGAAAGAACACAACCTTGTAGCTAAGCCTCCAGCACTGTGAGACAAGGGTTACAACATGCTGCTGCGACTTCTGTCACAGCAAGCTGCAGCAAGTCTTTGATTTCAGGCTACTCTCCTTTTTTAATAGTGTGTTTCATTCATCCAGAATTGCCTGACTGGTGGAGCCTATGCCCACACTGAAGTCTGGACACCTCATTTGTACATTGAGTTTTGCTTTAATGCTACTCATCACGCACTTTGAAGTGGAGCTAAACCATTCAAGGAATGCACAGGCTTCATGCCCTTCTCTGTACAGGCTGTAACGCTGATTTCCAGGAAGAAGGTACAATTGAGAAGGAAGGCAAGAACCTGTCAGACTGTCAGCCTTTTCATTTCTGTGTTTACACATTAAAAAAAAAAAAGTCAAATCATGTTTAAAACTTTTCAAAATAGCAGGTATGATCTTTCTGCTGAAATTGCATAAAAATCATAATCAAAGAGACTTTTTATTTTACAGTGCTAATAGAATCATATGGAGAGAAAATACATGTTGGTCCAGTTAGTGACAGGGAGATGCATTACTGACAGGCTACCAATGACATCAACCCAGGCAAAAAAATGGAGAAAAAGATCAGCAGGAAATGAAATGCAGCAATAGAAACGTGTCTTTTAATATTGAAATGTTGATAAATATGGACATTTAGAATCATATCACTGCCAGATGTATGTCAGCATAGCTCTGCTGACGTCAGGAGTGCTATGCCACTTTGTACTATCCAGAGATCTTTCCCCTTAACTACATTCTGGTTTGAGCTCATGAATTTCTGAGTCTAGCTTCTACCCTCCAACTGGATCAGGTGTGCTGGTTTATAGCAGCAAAAAACTGAAGGGCTGGGGACACAGCTGAGAGCCACTGACTTGTAGTTTTTCCTTCTGTTGGAGAAGACTGTGATCAGGCATGCCTGCCTACATTGGGTCCCAAGAAACTAGTAAAAATATTTGCCATTTAAAGCAGTAGGACATCAGCTTTGAGTTGGGTGCATAAACATTGTCCTTATTTGACAAATGGGAAATCTGCATTCCCTCAGCATTAGGTAGGAGGTCTGCGGCAACCACTATTAGATCTCCGGTCTTCCCTCTCCAAGCCCCAGGCCTCTGACTCCAGCTCACAGAGCTGTCACAAAGTGCCTCCAAAGAACAAGCACTTTGCCTTAAAACAGAGCAGATTGCACCAGACACTAGATATTAAAAAAGGAAAAAAAAAAAATCAAGCGTTAGAATGCACTCAATGCCCCTGCAAGGTTTCCCGTTACATACAAGCAATTTCAAATCAACCAAGTTAAACACTGGTCTGCACTATCCTCACACTTGGTAGATTTCCCAAGGACACAGTATAAATGCTTCCATCAAGGCACAGCTTAATTTATTTGTTTGCTTCTCTCCTTGCTCACAAGAAAGCATTTTTGTTTAAATGGGGAGAATAAATAGTCTTCTGACCCTTTTCTCTGCAGCACATGCTCCAGCACTGCCCTGTTTTTATGAGGCTAATGGGGGAGAATGCTGTGGGAGGCCCTTGTTAAAACACTGGCAGCACCTTCCCTTTCATAACATAGTGATTCGGGGATGCAGTGTGTTTGGAGATGTAGAAGGAAGAGGAGGCTAATAAAAAAAATCCATTGTTGGAGCTTTCTGTGTGTATGGACAGCCGGTCAAAATGCAGGGAAGACAAAAAATACCTTGGAATAAAGAGCTCATGATGGAGATAAATAATCACGGGGCTCATTCAACAAGAGCCTGCTGTTTAGAAATCCACTGAAACAGCTGCAGCTTACACGTCATTGTACTTCTGATCAGCGAGCATTAGGAGTCTTTTTGTGAGTCCCTTGTTTGTTATATTAATCATTGCAAAAGCAGACTCTACAGACATAAAGCCACACAGGACATGTGGGGACTTCTCCTCTCCCTAACTTTGCCCATCGATCTCCATTTTAATCTTTTTCACTCCAGTCCCTCTTTTTCCCCCCTCTTCCCATTTTTCTTTTCCTCTGTGGTCCAAGGTGAAATGTACATCTTCCTCACCAGGCCTGTGTGGTTTTTTTCTTTTTAAATCACATATTAGTAGAGCTTGATGTGATGTTAAGCCTTCTGACTTCACTCGTCACTCGTGAAAATCTGGAGTCATGAAGATAGTGTCTCAGGCCTATCACATCAAGCATATTACTGTGTTTAATTCTGACCCTAGAAGTATCTTTACATTGCGTCAACATGCTGTGCAGGAAAAGATGTTTTTTCCTCCTCTAATTATTTTGGGAATGTACCAAAGGAAAATGTCATATCCAAAAGAACTGAGGGGAAATAAGGCACCAGGCTTTTATTGCACGAAGAAAGGTGCATCTCTCTTTCACAAGCATGTAGAGAAAAGGAATAAAAAAGAACTGGAAGCCCAGCTGCTCTCTATTCATTACAGACATCTTCTTCAGGCTTTGGATCTAGGGTTAGGTGAAAATCATTTCAGTCCCTAATCAGAGTGTTCCTTAGGCAGATCCATGAGCTATCATTCCTCCTGCTTACCTCGTGGTGGTAGTCCATAAGCCACAAAGAATAAAATGTCCTGCAGCTCACTTAGTGGACTTAGCTGTAACAGAGCCTTCCCCAGCAGATATTTGGTTGGACAGGAGAGGGCAATAAAACTATGCCCACTGCCTTCTTCCCGTCCAGCCACGTAAGTTCATTTGTGAGTTAGTGTCACTGTGGTTCCTCTCCAACCACAGATCTTGTATTGAATAATTCTCTGAAGAGTGTGGGATCTTCTGTAGGGACACACAATTGTCATGGAATGAGTGGTGTTCAGTCTTTTCTGTAAGGTGGATCTACTTTGGCTTCATCTTTTCAATACAGGTTGATATTGATGTAATCACAGGACATCTCAGTTTCTAAACTGTGTCTCTGCTACCAAATTGGTCAGCAGTTCTCAGTTGCTAGATACAGATTTGCTCCACCACATTCTGACCCCACACCTCTCCACTACCACTTCCAGCTTCTGAACACAAATGAAACTCGGGCTTGCTGGTTGAGGGTGGGCAATAACATGGTCTGAGCTGGTGCCAAGTTTGGACTACTGCAAAGGCAGGGACTTGGGATGTTCTTTGACATACCCTAGCTTACGTACATGGATATGGTCTCCAGGGATTAATAACATCACAACACAATCTTAATTGCATAGTTCAGCTTTCAATATCATCCTTAAGATCATGGCTTTATCTGTTTCCCACAGCCTTTTATTGCACACAACCTGTTTTGTCAAGCCTGTATCCCGAGTTAGATCTTCATTCTGCCAGGGTAACTACTAGCTAAACATATACCTCCTGCGCCTGAGAGACAAGATCTCCTGGAAGCACTGGAAGTTTTGCCTGGGTGCATGTGTTAATGTGAGAAGATGCCTTAGCAGCAGGGATGCTTAGTGTGTACGGAACTGAACGCTGCCTGCCACACTGAAGACCATATCATGGAGCACAATCTGGGGGAAGAATACGTCATGTAACACAGTGGGCAAGTTCCAACCCAAATAATGTCGGGAGAAAGGATTTCCCTTCTTGCATCTTTCTTGACACTGCTGAAGCTGCAGCGCAGTACCATGAGGGACACCAAGCACCCAAGCTAACTTGACACTATTGCTGAACAGACAAATGAGAGGATCTCTCTGCTTTTTGTGTTTAAGGATTGTTCCACCTTCTCAGGAACAGATGGTAAGAAAAGGTTTCCAGTACAACCAGTTTAGCTTTTGTGCACCACCCACAGACCTCACCTGGTCACTCTCTACCTCTGTCTGCTCTGCCTCCATGCATTACAGCCTTCCAGTTCCACAGGGAGACGACATCTCTGTAGTGACAGAACTGATTTGTCCCTTTTGTGGATGCAACCCTTTATGCTGACCACTGCTCTGCTCACCCAGCTGAATGCATGCTGAGATGAAGGGGTTTTCTGACATGTTTAAGTCTCGGATTCTTTGGATGTTAAACTAATTCTTGCAGATCTCCAATTTCATCTCTTCTAGACTATTGTCTTTCCAACAGGGTAAGGGTGATAATGCAGCCTATCTAAACAGGAACCTAAACACAAAGTCAGTGGTTAACTGTAGTTGAGCAGGCAATTCACTTGCAAGAAAATAACGTGATATGTTCCCGAGATGTTTATTTAATATCCTATGAGAGATAAAATAATATTATTTTGAAAAATGCTGTGATATAATTAAAAGACTTCCTCCACCCCCATTGCCTGCTATTGGTTGTTCCTAGCTCTCCTTGCAGCTCCTTGGCAACGTACAAGCAAGTAAGAAGAATCAATTACTTATATTCAGTTTGTTTTACTTTTTCACCCTTGGTGTTTAATTTAAAAATGCCCCAAAATTGTTATTGTGTTCCCCCACTCCTAATGAAGACAAAAAACCCAAAACAAAATAATAACGGGAAAAAAAACAGGAATCAATAATTAGTCCTAACTTGCTAGTGATCTGCCTCACTGACTATCACAAGCAGTGATGTTCCAGCCACCGTGTTCTCAGACCCTAACACCAAAGATGTTCCCTACAACAGCACCTGAATAACTTCAGTAGGGTGGGTAGCTTCTCCTGAAATCATTCATAGAAGTTATTTACTATTTAGGAAGGCAAGTCAGACCACTGGCATTTGACACTTTCTGCTCAAGAAAGACACTCTACACACTGTCTATATTAACTCTCTAGAATACAGTTGCATACATACTCACCTCTGCTAATGGATCATAATTAGATTTCTCATGTACCTCATTAGAAAACTGCTCTAGTGGTTTTTTCAGAGGTGGGGTTTTTTCCCATTGGTTTTTGCCTTAGCTAAATGCAAAAAAATATATCATGATCAAGCAAATGCAGACTTTCTGAAGCAGAGAAATATTTCCAGGTCAGGAGTATTCCCCAGGATGGCTAGGAAAATTCAGTCTTATTTATGCAAAAGAGGTTGTCCTCTGGACAATACTGAAATCATTGGAAAATATTCATTCCATAGAAAAAAGTCTCATTTGTGTTGAAGCAGCTAACATTCAGTCCCACTTTCCAAAGGAACTGTAATTCAGGGCAACAAGTTAGTCCACAGTGTCAAGACAAGGGTCTCCACAGAATTTCTCCCTTCGAGCCACTTCATTCACCATCAACTCTGAGACAGAAAAGCATAGGAATTGAGAAACCTGCTACTTTGTCTTCCTGTAAATCTCTGTGGCTTCTACACAGCTAAGGAGACAGTTTGTTCTTGAGGGTGGCACATAGTACTGGCTGTCCTCACTGCTGAAACTGTAGATGTTTAATGAGAATGAGAGGGCCTGACCAGAGGTGACTGAAATCAACAGATTGATGGTTTCGAGTAAATTTGGACAGGGCCTAAAATAAAAACACTCATGTGGTTTAGCCCTGGTGGGCAGCTCAGCCCCACAAAACTACTTGCTTATTCCCCCTCATTGAGATGGGGTAGAGAAGTAGAAGAGTAGAAGTGAGAGAACTCATGAGTTGAGATAAAAACAGTGTAATGGATAAAGCAAAAGTTGCATAGGAAAGCAAAACAAAGTAAGGGATGTATTTACTACTTCCCATGGGGAGGAAGGAGTTCAGCCATCTCCTAGAAAGCAGGGGTTCATTACATGTAATAGTTACTTGGGAAGACAAACACCATAACTCCAGATAGTCCCTCCTTCCTCCTTCTTCTCCCAGCTTATATGCTGAGCATGACATCACAGGGTATGGAATATCCCTTCGGTCAGTTGGAGTCACCTGTCCCAACTGCATCCTTTCCCAGCTTCTTGTACACCCCCAGCCTGCTTGCTGGCGAGGCGATGTGAGAAGGAAAAGAGGCCCTGACGCTGTGCAAGCTCTGCTCAGCAATAGCTAAAACGCCACAGGATTATCAACACTACTTTCATCACAAACCCCAAACACAGTCCCATACAAGACACTGCAAATAAATTTAGCTCTATCCCAGCCCAAATCAGTACAACTAGTCTAAACTGTATTCCGACTTCCTACGCAAATGCATCAGCTACTCTGATGTGTAGTTCGAGTTGGTGATTGTAGGTTGAGGAGATGATTGTAGTTGAGTTTTAGTTCAAGACGGAGTATTCAGTCCCTTGCTTTCCAGAGCTACCTGCCAGGATGGGAAGTCAAGGTATTGAAGTCAAACACTGGTAGGATGCAGCCTAAATGCAGATATTTTTCTGCACTGAGGAGTAAAGAAATCTCTTGTTCTCAGGTTTTTTCTTGCTCTCTTTCCTCTTACAGGCACTCGCTTCCATCTTCTCCACACATATGGCATATTTTGGGAAGGATACATAATCCTCCAGGGCTGTCACTGCAGACAAGCTGATTTAGCAATATTCAGGGAGAGGACAGGAGTGAGGATGTCTCTCGGAGACTCCTAGCAGTGCATCACCAGTACAGGAAAGGCTTTGCAGACAGACAGTCCATCCATACCCCATCCCAGCTTCCATTAACTGTTATTTGCCCTGCAAAAGGACTATCTCCAGTCTTCCCAGCCTTTTCCATGCTTTGACCCTTTGTTTGAACAAAGAAGCAGTTTTTTGACCTCTCCTCCCATATCTCTCAGAAAACAAAGGAGGCAGAGTGGGAGTGTTCAATACCCTGCTGCAGGCTATAGCCCTGAGGTTAGGCTACTCAGAGCTAGGACATGTGCTTTAGTTTATAAAGAACATTTTTAACACAGCAGCACCAGCAGCGGTGAGCGGAAGGGCTTTGCTCTGAAAAATATTGCCACAGAGCACAGCCTAGTACGAGACAGTCTCTCAGCCTGCAATCCAATATACCCATGGTAATAGCCATGATGCTTAATGGTCTCCAGGTCAATGCCACTCTGTCTAGTCAACATTTACACGGTGTCCTTGAGAGCCTAGAGCACCTCGGGAAGCAGCAGCATAAACTTGCATCTTCCACTGGATCCCAAGGACAGTGGCTGACTGTGCTTTGCAGAGACATGGCACACCCCTCATGCTCCTCGGCCAGTTGGGGGACGGAGACAGCAAAATCAGACTCTCCCATTATCTCTGGACTCCACAGGTCACAGTGACCAGTAAAGTTGCCCTGCCCCACATGCAGTAATAACCTGATAGCTATGGACTCCTTGCCTTTTGGATGAAAGATGTGCCAACCTCAGCTCTCTGTGCACACAACAAGGTAGCAGTACTTCCAGCTCTGTATCTGCTGCAAGGTGGAGTAATTGAACAGAAAGCTGAAAAAGTAGTCTCTGCCATGCCCAGGCAGTCTGGCAACAAGAGCTCTTACTGAAATCTTTTATCCTTGTGCTAGGAGCTGGAATTAATCTGAGGATTTGGGAATTATTATCATTTGTCATCAAGACGGAGGAGGGAAAGTTTCGCAGAGCTGAAATGTGTGTGAATTCAGTCACTCCTATAACATCATTCACACATGCCCCTGAAAATCACAATTTTTTTTCTCCTGTGTTTTACTTTTGTGTAAGAGGTAGACCCAGCCACTTCCTTGGCAATGCATGTGTGTGGGCAAAGCCAAAACTCACACTAGAGTGGCCTGATTGTGTACCTCCCATTTTGGTTTGTTGGGAACTCTGCCAAAGGAGACATATTTGGGTCGCATCTTTTTTGGTAGGTTTGGTTTCAGTTGTATAGGAAAATTACAGAGGCAGAGTGAAGAGTTGTGAAAGATGTCTTGTTTTGCTTTACTAAAGTTGTGAGGTATAATTAAATTTTTTTTTATGTAAGAAATGGGCATGTACACATGCACAAAAGGGCAAATTTAAGGATTCATGTGCAATGATAATTTATATAACTAATTTGTAAGTACTTGACTTCTTGGTTTCCATTTCTACTTTTCTTTAAAAATATAAAAATGAGCTTCTTATATATGTGATACAAGATTTGTTTCTTTGGTCTGCTCGCGGTTCTTCCTGCCTATCCTCAAGCATATAGTCTGCATGTCACCATCTCATACCACTCTGTTAACTTTGCATATGAATAAGCAATATTCAAGATACGAAAGGTTTGTGAAAGCTCAGTTACAGTGTAGGTATGTTTACCTGTATGTTTAGCAGTACATAATTTAAACTGAATTGATGACAAAGGAACATCCTTGTAATGGAACTAACTTCTGAAGTAATCAAACAAACCTTGTCAGGAGCACTAATGCTGTTTGTGTGTTAGGAAGGCAGTCACATGGGCTGGAGTTGTGTGAATATACCTTAATGTAGGATTGGCTCAGGGTCCTCTAGCTAGGACTGGAAATGGAAAGTGATCAGTACAGCCCTGCTGATGTACCCACCACAAAAAGCCTTGCAGACTGCTAATTAATCACAGCCCTAATCCTGCTGGGCCTGGGCATCTGGGCACATGCTCAGAGGTGCAAGCACTGTGGTAGAGGCAAAGCCATCACTAGCCTATGATATAGAGCCCCACAGGATATCCCAGGTGGCTGAAGGAAATGAACTACAACCACCAAACACCCCTAATGCCTGGGTTTTCCCTCTGATAAATTATGTTGCTTTCTGTTTCCTCTGAAGTGTCAGAAACACAGAAATAATGTCCTGTTCACTTAGTCAGGACAATTCTAAGGAAAGAGATGGAGGGCATTGCTTTTCTGCAGCTCTCGCAGTGCGACACAGCTTGGCAGTTTCACCCTCACACACCTATTCGATTAAATTTCTTCTCTGCCCTGATGTCTGTTCGCAAGGACTGGCTGAGTAGTTACTGCAGCCAGCCAGGAGTAATGGTGAGGGAGGTAGTTATCCTGTTTAGTTTACATGATGTAAGGCATTCCATTCTGTCCTTATAAAGAGAAGGGAGATGGAGGAGAGAGATAAAGGAAAATGTCAACGTAGAATATCAAATTGGTGGCAGTTGCAGGTTACACTGTATAATCAACACAGCCTATGTTGTGCTAATTATGTCTGATAAATAATCAAGAGCCATTGAAACGCTACTGCTAGGGCCAGTCCAGGATCCTAACATCCGCAGTGTAGTGAGGCAGGACAAGAGAAATGCTTCCACTAATTCTTCAGAGACGTCTTCCTGACTCTGCTTTTGTAAAGCGGCCACATAATGCGTAAGACCCAGCCCAGCTAAGTAGCTCCCATTCTTGCTCCTGGTAGTTTCACCAGAGACAGAGAAATCAGAGTCCATTAAGGTATTAAGGAGTCCTCTCCTTGTGACAGATCAGCCTCTACAGCAAGAACTTGCCCCTCTCAGCCTGGGGACCTCTGCAACCATCACAGGGGCTGTGCTGGTGGTGCTACCTGCTCCTCCAGACAAAGACCTGTCCAATTGGTCAATACTGTTGAACATTGCTGGTATAGCCCTTGTAGCCATGAGGACAGGCCACAGGGTTGTCATGTAGGGACGCAAAACCATGCACCTTTGGACCTCCCTTCTCCCAGGACTGTCTGTGTTTCCGTCACACAGCTGACACCTGGGGGTGTGTCTCACAGGACTTCCCTGGCACCCTGTCATTTAACCGGAAGTGCAGAAGCAGCATGGCTGGATATGCATGGATACACTACCATCCATCTTCACCCACTTCTGTGCACCTTTGGATGGGCAGGATGGTGAGGGAAGTTTGCCCCTGTGGTAACTCTCCCTCTGGCATCAGCAGCCAATTGCCTGGTTTGCTGGACCTTATATTGCAGGTATTTCAAATCACAGTCAGAAAACATGCATCTCCTTCACTAGGATTTTAAAAGCAGTCAAGTCCCTTTTCCAAATTACTCAGCTCTCAAATTTCAAAGGCAGGGAGGAGACTGCATGTGCAACAGTCCTGCTTTATTCACTCCCTGTAATTTGTGGTGTGGCTTCTGCTCCTGGTGTCAGGGAGTAACTTTTCAAAGAGAATTAAAGAACAGCAAGCACTGAGCGCCTCTGGGTGAACAAGCTGTTTTCTTTACACCTGAAGACATTACAAGAGAATCCCAGCCTCTATTAACACAACTGCTGAGCTTTCATGGTGGCAGAGGAAAGCTTTGGAGTATGAACTCTGACTGCTCAAAATGCAGAAGTCAAATGAGAAACATGGAGAATATATCAGTCACAGGAAGCCCATTAGTGCAGGCATGGAGGGGTGCAAACATGATTGAATCTTACAGCAGCCTGTTTGTAAATGTTTGTAAATACTATTTCATATCACTTGAGTATTGCAAATCCTCTACATTTTTTTATTTCTCAGAATTCCTGCTCTCTCCTGAAAACTCCCATTGGTCTCAAGCTGGCATCTCTCAAGGTCACACTGGTCTACTGTTCACTATTATATCCGCCTCCCATCGAAGGAACCATTAAAATCATCAGGAGTCAGATTGCAAGCCAATTACTGCAGAGTCTGTTTCTCTCTCTGTGTTTGCCATGCTCTTAGCTAGCATAAAGGGCTCCCCATGCTGAATGGGGCCTCCGGGCGCAACTCTAAATGTTAAACAGTAATTATTTTTGGTTAGTTATGTTTTAAACAAAATGCATGAAAATCAGGTCTTGCAGAACTCCCCAGACAAAAGGCAGCTTGGGTTATCATAAACTGCCCTGGTCTGTGGCAGTTCATTTGCATTACCTCCTTGGGCACATTCTGGTTCTTAAGGAGGTCAAACTTGCCTCAGCTTTCCTAGAAAAGATGTTGCAAAGCTTTGTATGACACTTGTTTTTGGAGTAATTCAAAAAATAAATATGACTATCTCCCTGCACAGTTTATTTTTATGAGTCCCAGAGAATTATATTAATTGCTTAATTTATATTTCCATCAGGGTCCATCAATTAAGAGGAATTGGTGGTGTTATTATCCTTGTAAAACACCACATCAGTCAAAAATGAAGCAGAGTCAGAGGTCTAACAGTTAATCAGGTCACATTTCACTTCCTGTTGACATTTTTATTCCCCTTGCAGAAAATATTTGACGTTAAGTCTCAGATTATGAGCACTGTTCACCCAGTGCAAACTGTGCAGAGTTGTAGTCCTGCTGGTACAGCTGGGAAGTAGGCACCAAGTCACTTGCAAGGCACCTCTCTAAGCAGCACAGGGTGGATCGACAGCTATTCATCTTGATGATGAATGGGAAATCACTCCAAGGTGAAGGTCAGATTTCCATCTGCACCTCAGAAAGCAAGAATTAGGACTAGCAATGGCAGTAGAGGTTGTTCTGTTTGGCTTTGCTGCAAGCTGAACAATTTGAAACGTTTGGCCAAGGAGGTAAAAATATTGCAACGTGATAAATGCAATCAAGTGTTTACTGGCAACAGGGAAACAGTAGGTTTGGTTGATGACATGGCAGAGCTGTGGTCAAGGATTCACTTTAAGACAAGGCATCAAACAGGAAGGACAGTTTTGTAGTTAAGGAAATTGGCTAACAGATAGGAAGGCTTTCAGTTATTCAGAACTACATATTCATATGCTTCTTGAGCAACCTTGAACAGGGCATTCAGTTCTTCTGAGGTAAACTGAGCTGGGGAGAGACATAAAACGTGCCAGCCTGAGCAAGCTGACGTTGAGTGGCTGTTGCACCCTGAGCAATACTGGGAAACACAGACCCCTCTCTCTGCCTTACAAATTTCTTCTTAATGTACTTGTTAATTTATACCCCTAATACGTCAAAGACACACCTCACAATCATCTGACTCAATGTTCACTACTAACCAAAACACTACTTGTTTGCAGTGTTTAATAATGACCTAATAGTATTTTCCCTGTGTTCATTCATCAGTAACTTCTCATAGAAGTCACCAGAAATATCTGTGGAATTTGAGTAATGTGATTTGCTCCTGAGATAACTATCTTATACTTCAAGAACAACATGTGGTGTCCTCCAATAACGGTATCCAATGTAGCTAATTAAATCCCTTTCTTTCCTATTCCAGCTTTACTAATACTTCCTCCGCTCTTTTTATGTGTTTTTCACTGTATTTCCCACCTTATCTATTATAGCACTACACAGGATCATTTTGTCTCACAGTGTACAAAAATAGAGATTAATTTCTTGTTATTTCTCCTTTTTGCTTCATCCCACCCAGATAATACTTTTTCTCAAGAAGTGATGCAGAATATTGGTTAGAGTTATTTGTTGAACTGAAATAAATAATTCTTTTCTTAAAAAAACAGTACCTGCAGCAGCACCTGCAATGGAGAGTCTGCTGCTGATACACAGTGAGAAGTTAGGAAAAATCTGTAACTTTCTATAATTATTCTTGCATTTCAGCAATTTACTGATAGTTTTCAAACTCAGAATAAGCTAACCAGCTCCACTACTGGCTGAGCTGCGGACACGATAAAAGGGGAAGAAATTACACATCTTTTTCTCAATCAAACTTCGGAAAAGTTTTAACTGTCATTAAAAAGCTGAGTTTTCCACATGGAAAGTCTGTGAAGAGCTGATAAATTACATTTCAGAGAGAACCAAACCCCTCCATTCCCATGAGCTGGGGTGGAATTAGGTCCGTGCAGTGGTACAAAGTCCATTCCTACAGAGCATAACACATCTGTCTGAGATATTCTGTTAGCAGTTCAATTTGCAGACCTTGTCTCTCTTTCCTGCCACAAAATCCATGTTTGAGTAGTACTAGCTCTCAGATAAGCTGATATTTCCTCTTATATTTATTTGCTTTCTGTGGGGCCTAGGGCACCACATTTCCTCTAAAACAGCAGCCTCAAAACTACCTCTTCTTTGCTTTGCTCTCCACACTCCCAGCCCGACAGCACTGCTCAGAGACTACTTTGACTCTGAATAATTTTTTTCAGATTTCACACTAAATCTTTATTTTACCGAGTATTTTATGCATCAGAAGTACATGTGTGCGAAGGGGAAAGAGGCATCTCACTTCTGGCTGAGGAATACATATGAAAAAGTGTGGTTTTGCTGAGGCCAGTGAGAGTGCTTCATATCACTTTGCAGTGCCACAGTATTCAGAAGTTTCTTGAGGTTTTTGGTTGAAACTCAGCCCCTCAACAGAGTCAGTGGATATGGTCCTCTTCTGTTCATTTAGAGCAGATTCTTTGTGTATATGCCCCAGGCATCAGCCTTTTGACACTTCTGTGCTGGGACAAAAAGTAAGCCCTATCCCAAAAGATTCGATGTATACAGTCCACCTCCTAGGTATAAAGACACAGGTGGGCAATTAAGACTTCCAGAGTAAATACATTTTTTACTCTCTTCGCCAGAGCTGTTGAGCAATCCTTTGCTCTTCATTTCACAACAAGCCTTTGTTGGCTTCCAGCACTGCTATAGCTATCTGTGGTTATTTGATTGGTCTGTCCTTGAGGCTTGCTTTGTCCCACTTAAGTATTCGAAAGCCACCAACTTGAAATCTCCTCCTAATACAAGTAAAGCCTTTGGTAAATATTAGCATCTCCTACCATAAACTTCTGTATGAAAAGAAAGGTTTAGCTTTGCAATCTAATTGTGAAAGAGCTTATTCCTTTCCCACTGTAATATTGTGTAACGCTGGCAAGGTATGAAGGGAAAACAAGTGCATGTGTCTATATTTTCCCTTATGCATTATCTTTAGAGAAAGGATGTGGTTTCTATTATATCTATGCCTACAACAGATGGAATAAGATCAGGGTTTTTTACCTGTGTATGACTGTAACTTCTTAAAAGCTGCCTTCCCAAGCTGATCAAGCAAGTCATGAAAAATGGTCTGTTTAGAAAAGTGATGATTCTGATTGAGTTAAAACACTGTACAGCAGGCAGTACTGTCCCTAAAGAGAGAAAAAGAAAGGCTTTATGGAGAAATATCTTGTTTTCCTAATAGCCTGGTTTGGAAACAAGTTTATAAAACACATTAAAATTCCTCAGGGGCTTCAGGAATGCAGTGTTTCTAAACAGTCACATTTACCTTGACCTAACAGTTGTAGGATAAGGAAAGATTGCCTTCTTTTTAACCTGAGGAATACAATAGCTGGCATTTAAGTAGCACTTCAAATCTTAATAACTCTGGAACTTCAAACCTAGAATCCATGCAGATGAAACCAAGCAGTGGGCTCAGATCCTTTTACCATCTCCTATATTACCTCCGTTCCTTGCCTGTCTGAACAGAAACTGCCCCTTGGGGCTTTTGCCTGCCAGGATCTGAAATTGTTACCAAAAGGCCATCAGGGCACTGTGAGAAACAGGCTAGCCAAACTAAAATCAGTCTGGTTCATTCATGTAGGTTGCAAGGAATGATTCTGGTTTTGATCATATTCAAAGTACTGTGTATAGGACTGCTGGGCAGAGAGACATTATTTGCATTTGTGTAGTGCTTTTGAGATGTAACAATAATATTTTGTAATCCTCTTGTCTATTTTTAAATCTTAGGAAGACCTTGGTTCCCACCTCTCACCAGCTTAATATGCAAGGTTCTTGGAAAAAACTCCATGGAAAGGAGAAGCAGGGACCAGTAAGTGAACAAGTCAGAGAGATCAGACCCTATCAGATTCTAACATGAGCCAGCTTCTCCCTCGTCTCTTCCTGTCCTCACTGATGCCTTAGGATATTTATTTGATTTTTTGACTCAGTGGATTAACGTGAAAGGGGCTGCATGTAAGGTTGGCAAGAGAGATTTCTTAATGTAATTTCTATAAAGGGACAGTGCTTTATTTCCTTGACCTCAGCACCAAAGCAGAATGTTCCTTACTGACTTTGTGATCATGAAAGGCAAGTTACACAAGTGAAGACTGCATTTTTTTAATGAGAGGGTCAGTAAATGTCCATCCAGTGCTATCATGCTTACCCAGAACATAAAATTCTCATCAAACAGAGTAAAATGTGGACATTGGTGCGTATCTGACGCTCCCATCTCCTCCATCACACCCATATTAGAGAAACAGTTCACCTTCTCTCACTGAACGACAGAGCATGGTGGCAGTAGGCTGCCTAGAGCATGAAAAAAGCCACTGCCTCTAAATTGAGAGAGCCTACTGTCTATTGAGAGGGTTTAAAGAATCTTCATGGGGTGTTGCCTGCTGCCCAAGCACTCTGTAGGTGAAGACCAGCAGAGGAGAATGAAGTAAAGAAAAGTGTATTTGAAGGAGAGCACAGTCTGGAAAGACAAAGTGGGAGATGATAATGATAGTAATAATAACAACGACCACCTCCTAGGATAGCTGAGAAGTATTTATGTAAACATAGAGTCCATAGTGATATGGACTGTGTGATATGGACTGTGTGATATGGACTGTGTGATGTGTTTATCATTCTATAGTCCTGGTGACTAGACCTCACACTTCATTTTCACTCCTAGGTATGTCTTTTTTAGTTGTATACTGTTAACCATTGTTTTAGATTTATAGCTACTTAGGATACTGGGATCTCAAATCATGATGGGAACTCCTCAGATATTAACTTGATATGGATGTTAACCTTCAGTTATAATGCACTGCTTCACCCAACTGAACCATTATGCTGGATTTTTTAAAACAAAGGCTTTTTTTTCACATTAACTCAATTTTCCAGATGTAAGACATCATTTTCCAAAAGCGATGAGTGTAAGAATAAAAAATTGCCAGGTCATCTTATGCATTATATAGTACTTTACTGAGAAGATTAGTCATCAACTATAAATTTAAGAACTCAGTAGATCCCTAGGAGCTGCTAGGTAATCTTACGAATGCTATTATGATTCAAAGCAAATTTTAAAATCAATGCCCTTATGACTCATCATCAGCAATGCATCCCTCAGAAGAGAAGGCTGACAAGGAAGTTAACTGATGGATGTCTCTTCTGTAATGCTGTTCAGGGCAAATAATTCAGCAGTGCATTCCAAAGTGCCAAATGGCCTGAAGAGAGGGGAGAGAAGGCTCTTTTACCTTCCCTTTGTGTTTGAAGCCAGTATGGATCAAACCTCTTTGTGATTCCCCTGAGAACAAATCCAGAAAAAGGTGGAAGTCACCAGTGAATAAATTGTTACACATTTCTCATTTGGTTCCTCTATATCCACCAAAATAAGGATGCTGAAAAAGCCTTCCCAGATTAAATCAAACGCCAAGAAGAGCTGTACTGCGGTATAAAAAAACGTTCAGGTTCATCATGCTTTTACCAACAGGCAGAGGCTATATTGTGAAAACCTCAGGGTTCCATCTATAAATCTAATGGTGGGCAGCTTAATCCTTCAAGGAATTCCTTTGGCCTTGTAAGGTTTCACAGTCTTCTACAGATCTGCAGGAAGTTATGGACTGACTTTTCCCATACATAACATGTGCTTTGTAGTCAACCTGTATGTGATCATTTCTTTCCACAGCTGTGTGCTTTAGATCATAACAGAGGTTGTAAACTGTGTATTTGGTAACCAGTTTTTCCATTAAATAATTTTAGGTTGCCCCTGTGTCATTGTGAAAGGACTGGGTGCAACTACTTCATGGACAGTGATTTAACCTCTCAAAGAGGTTAAAACCATCCTGAATCCTTTGCATTCAGAATCCTTTTCCTTGCATCCTTCAGTGATAAAATTACCAAAACTGGGAGGACCAACAAGGACCTTCCTTCAATGGAAAAGAACATTGTGGTTCTGGCTGGATGCTCCTTGTGATAGTGGTATGTCTAGTTACTAAATTAATGGTGAGCTAATTCCAGTTACAGGAGGACTTTCAGTTTAGCACTTCCAGCCAATGAGTATATACAACACACAGTGTAACAGAGCATGGCATCAAGCTGGAGAAAGCTATGAGTCATTTCTGGGTCCCACATGGCAGGCAAAGAATGAGAACAAAATCCTCCTTCTTGAGCTGATTTTTCTGCCAAGGATTATGAGTAGAGAGCCTCGCAAATCTGAGGTTCTGTTAGCAGGTTTCACCCTAGGGCTTCACAGAGATGCCATCCTATATCCATACCAATCTGTCCAGATACAGCAGAGGAGGATCTCCTGAAAGAGAACCTGCAGAGTCCCTGGTGGGAACAACCTGACAGGTCTATCTTCTGTCCAAAGCAGCTCACTTTAGCACAAGTTCCTCAAGCAGCTGAAGTTCAATTAATTATCTGCAGACACAAGTCACTTACATGTCAAGAAGGAACCACAAAACAGGGCAAACTATAGAGGAAAATGATCTCAGGTACTTTACATATCTCACATGGAGAGATTAAGATGGGAAGTATTACCATGGCTATATAATTCAGTAAGGCTCCATCGGCGGTAATGTCATTTTCATTACCCCAAAATACAACATCCTAAATCCAAAATTAGTTGGGATCCCCTTGAAACAGTGTAAATTCAGAGCCATCCTGAGCATGAGAAAGAAGTACGAGGTTTGCTGAACTGGGAGATTGGACACAATGAGGGAAAGCTCAGGAGTTAATTAGGCACAGGAACACATGCATGGGAGTAAAGCAGTTGTTGAACCATTCTCTGAATTACAGGAGGCATAGAATCATAGAACAATGATAGAACAACCAGGTTGGAAAAGGCCCATCGGATCATCAAGTCCAACCATTCCTATCAAATACTAAACCATGTCCCTCAGGACCTCATCTACCCGTGCCTTAAACACTTCCACGGAAGGTGAATCAACCACCTCCCTGGGCAGCCTATTCCAATGCCCAATGACCCTTTCCATGAAAAACTTCCTCCTAAGGCATGCACTGATACTTTCAGTAATGGCGTGGTGCATGCCTGTCTCGCATCATCTCCTACACTGGCCAATTAACAAACATCTGAGAGCATGCTGAGATGGTTTTCTGGGGCAAGTGGAGGGAATCTGACTTATCTTCACAGCCTCCTGGGGAGTTTCCCTTGGAGATCTGAAGTGAAAACCTACCTGGCCCCAACAGATAAGTCAGCATTGCTATAGGCTTCTTTATAAGCAGGTGAAAACAAGGTAAAAACTACAGGGAACCATGCTACAGAGCCCATGTGGATGCCTCTGAGCACACAGCAGCTTGGCAGAACCCCACCATCCAGGGATGAGGAAGATACTCACCTCCAGAGCTCACCCAGTGGCAACCACCATGATCAGAGGTAACATTATACTGATTGATGTTGCCTGAGGATAGGAGTGACTGGGAGGATTTAACAAGGCAATAGTTGAGTTTGCTTTTACCTACAGTAACCTTATTTCCAAATGTTTGCTTTCTGGCCATCCTGTGACAGCAATGTATAAGAGTGTGAGGAACAAGCTGAGCCTCTGAAAGCAGATGCTGACACACACATGGGAATGAGGGAACCTTGTTTCACAGTGCAGCCACCTCAGGAAAACAACGCTGCATTTCTTGTTTATTCATAGTATGTGCACTGCTGAAGCCTCATGTTGGTCTCCACTTCTTGTTAGCTCTTCAGCAGCTCACAATGCCCCAGATGGCAATGGGTAGTTGCAATCAGCAGGTGAGAAGTACAGCCCCCCCCCAGCAAAAGAATTGGCTCCAGCTCTGTGAAACAGACTGCACAGAAAAAGAAAGGGAGATGACCCAAACCTGAACTTCTGTGAAAAGCATTGAGAAAGATGTCAATGTACAGGACAGATCACATTTGCTTTTGCTGGAAGACATAATGGATCGATTTAGTATTAAGAAACAGGAATCTTTCAGTGCTTACCTCTGGTATTTTCTAGTTGCAGCATAGCATCGCTTGATTCCTCTGTAACATGTCTTTGTTCTTCAAGGCTGTAACCATTCTTCTGAAGCCCAAAGGACAGTGAGTGTATAAAGAGTGTCTTGCGCTTGGGCCAGCAGTTCCAATATGGCCCAGACTCATAGTGTCTGAAAGGTGACCTACTGGCATTGTTGGTCAGCCAGTGGTCTTAGGTGGTGGGCAGTTTTTCACTTCACTATACACGTTGTTTGGGACTCTGGAATGACAAAGACAACTTACAGCACAGTTGTCTGATCCATGCCTTATTGCAGTGACTACTTTCAGATGATTTTGTCTGGGCTAAAGATATCTCTACCGTCTCGTGCATCAGAGCCTTCAGCAAGAGGAGACAGTGATTAAATCTGCACGGAGAATTTCCTGCTTTCTCGCCCTGAGAAGTAGACCCTTAGAGGTCAAGGTTGAGTCACAAAAGCTAAGGAACTTGCCATGCAGCAGTGTAAGCTTTTCTGTTGATAAATTCAAGAGGACTTCCATTTCCATGGCTAGCAATATAGTATCTTGACAGGTGCTCAGTTATCACAGCAGTAGGTATGGTACAGGACATAGAAAGCTATGGATGACGGATACATGTTACAGCAGCTCTACATTTTAACAGGGTATTGTGAACTTAGGATTCTTCTGTGGTAGATGAGCGGGCCATTTCTAGGTGGTTTAAACAATCAGAATGAAGATTTCAGTCCAGAAAAAAATCTATATCACCTTCTAGCAAAAGATATTCCACATAACCTCCCATGTATAGGTGGTTGGTATAGCAGATATGTGATCTTAGCATATGTGCTGAGCAGTTCCACATCAGTGATGCTGCATGCAGCTGCTGAAACAAAAAAGCCTGGGAACAATAGGAGAGATACCTGGCTTCTTCTAATGTGAGCAGTATGTCTGAGTTTATTTTTTTGGAGTTATGTCAATGTTATGGGATCATCAAGGGCAAGTTCTGCTAGATATAGATCAGTTCATGGGCAGAAAAAGCAATTAACAATTTATTATCATCCTGTTCATATGCAATTAAAATAGAGTCGATTCCCCTTCAGATAAAGATGCATAAATAAATTGAGACCATGATTTGGGTCCCAAAGTAGACAAAGGTAAGCTGAAAGTCACAGAAAATCACCTGTCAATTTAGTCAGTCAGACTGAGATGCTGCAGGAAGAGGTGCCTGGGACAAGCAGAACACATGGGAAAAGGCAAACCTAATAGTGAGACAGGATACATACAGCTTTTTTTTTTCTATAGTTGTTTCAAAACTCCATTTTAATTGCTGTGGGTTTACAGATTAATGAAACAATGCATTTCTTCCGAAGAAACAGCTGTTTGTTGGGTAATTTTAATCACAACCTGGTGATAACCTCCCATGGGAGTTAGTCTGAGTTGCCAAATAACATTTTAACAAAGAGAAAAGATGGTCACAGGACTGTAGCTAAAGAATGGAACAAATGGAAACAATTGTGCAAACTGAAGCGCAACCGTGTCCCTTGCATGCATATCTCTGATTAGAGGAAAAGGTTTGTGAACACAGACCACTGTCACGAGAATACAGCTAGTATCAGCATACACACACTTACTCTTGTTGACTGTCACCTGGTGTGAAAAGGCACAGCACATTTGATGCCAATTGATTGCACCCCAGCGAGCCACCTATTAAGCGGTTTATTGAAGCACTCAGTTCAGATACACTGGTCTGAGGCAGCCTCTGCCGCTGAAATTGCTCACAAATGGTTGGAATCAGACACTTCGTGGGTCAAACTAGGTATTGGTCACTTAGTCTGATATTAATCCCAGCAACCACACGTGGTAAAAACAAGCTTCTACCTTTCTGGGGCAAACAACACTAGTGACGCTCCTTAAAAATCAGACAACCTGTCTGGGTGAAAGCTTTTAGAGCTTTTCACAAGCTGCAAAACAGCACATAAGTGATTGAAGGTGGTAGGGTTGGGTACATTATTGCTCTCATTAGAGCATCATCTGCCAATTTATTGCAGGAAGAAGCAAGCAAATGCAAAGCCTTCTCTCTGTTTAAAAACCCCACCACGCTCTTTATGCAACATTGAGGGTTCAGGGGCTGGGCCTAGTGGTGTTGTGGATGTATTTCTTGAAGAAGGCTGGCTCTCCATTTTTATGACCAAAGGGTTGGATCCCAGCATATGGTTGCAGCAAAGGCTTTTGTGGGAACAACAGGCACCAGATCAGGGCCTGGACTCTGATGATGCAAAATGTAAAGAACATAGGCTTCCCTGGTTTTAATTTTAACAAAGAATGGTAGATTCTTGCCAGACTGTAGATTTTTATGCAGTAAAAAAATATGTCAGCGTCCTACACGCATGCTTCCAGCCATACATTTATTTGATAAGGTGGTTTTTTTCCCCCACTCTTCACTTATGGCCTAGATCCTGTTGCCTTTAAAGTATGTAGTTCCTGTAGTACAGGATCAAACATCTTAGCAGATCTTGAATCAGGAGAATCTACACTGTTCTTCTAAGAACTGTCCATCCACATGCAGTCATCTGTCTCCTGTCACCTAACGGCCATGCTATTTGTTTTGCTTAAGACATGCTGGTGGAAGAAATCCTATTACTTGTGAAGCAGGGAGGGGTTAAGCCATTCATTTATAACAAAACTTGTAGAATAACCAGCAGTTCATCCCATGACTGCTGGAGATCAGGACTTTGATAGACCCTGTGCAGGGTAACAACAGGTAACTCTACTTTGGTTCCTTCCTGTAGGAGCTAAATAGTCACAGAATGCAGGGCATAGTGGTGTGTGCAGCTCTGGGCACCCACTCAGTCCCTACTGGAGTCACCTGATTGCAAGAGCATCAGAAGTGTTGCTGCCTGGCTGGTGAGAGCAGCTGGAAGTTCTGGCTTCTTCCCCTGCTGCTCTGGGTTTGGGTTTGGCTGCAGTCAGGCACCTGCACCATGAAACCTGGGAAAGTCATTGAGAGTTCTGTTTACAACTGTAATATATTTGCAACACTTTAGTAAAGCCCTGTGGTGCTCCAAAGAGCTTTGTGTGCTACACATGAGGTTGTTTTTGACTGCTAGGGAGGATGCAGGATTTAAACAAGCAGGAGTGGCTATTCCATTTCTAAAGAAGTAACTACAGTTTGGATGTTTAGGGAAGTGGCATACATTTGTCCTACCTTCAGGCAGATCTGCAGCAGCTTGAGATGTACCTGAATCCTCTTATTTCTTTGCTTTCTCAGCTGTAGCAGCTCATGTCCTTGGAGGGAGAGCAGAGGAGCAGTGGCTAGTCTATTCTGATGAGCTAAGGATCTCTAGCCCCCTGCTCTTCTACTGCACTGAACCCAGCTGAATCTACCCAGTAAACCTGGCTGCTTGCCAGTTTCTAATGAGCAGTGATACACAGAAGCTCATGCCCTGCTGAGCAACCTAGGGAAAAGGAAATCCCAATCCATTCAAATCTTTCCCACCATTACCCTTAGAAGTATGCGGGGGCCTGCCCTGTGGTACAGCACTGACCTAATAACAACTCATTTCACAGCAGTGCAACTGTGTGACGGACTACCTGGACTTTTACAAAAGGCAAGGGTGAGAGGGCACCTGCAGGAGGGATAGCAAATGTTTTGGCAACACCAGGTGCTGCACCAGGCCCCAGAGTGCTGTTGGTGCTGGAAAGCACAGTGATCATCAAAACCTGGAGACGAGATTCTGAAGCAGCCTCCATCTCAGTGGAGGGCAGGATATCCAGCCCTCCCTCAGCAGTGCATTCTACCTGGGTTGCAGAGGAAATAAACTCTCTGGCTACCTGCAAAAGCAACTCCTCCTTGGGAACACATTGGATCGTTCTGATTTAACCACCACCTCCCAGGGGAGGTTGGGATCACAGGCACCTGGGCAAATCCAGGCTTGAATGTTTCTAGGCTCTTGAGTTTTGTCAGCCATTCCCTTCATGGCTGTAGATCAGAGAGAGAGAGTAGAGAAAGCCGGTGATTTATCAAGACAATCGTCAAACTTTGCTGCTCAAGAGGCAGGAGACCTGGTGTCATTCCGCAACCAGCAGCACAACACTGTCAGGTCACACAACTAGAGAGTCACCTTGAGAAGGTGAAAGCATTACTTCACCAATGAAATTCCTGTGTTTTATGAAAGCATGCACAAACACACACAGACTGAGCAGTTAGATAATTCTCAGATAGCTGATACCTTCTAAGAGACTCAGATAAGATCAGGCAGTAAAGCAGGAGACCCTCCTGCTTAAACATTCTATGGGCACTGAACCATGCCCCAAACAAGAAAACCTAGTTTTTAGCCATGTATTTGAATCTATTGCCAAGTGAAGAGTATGGGGTCAACAAACATACATGATAGAGAACCAAGTAGGTAACTTGGTAGTAGGCTACTCCAGCAGCTGGACCTTCCAGGTCAAAGGAAGGCAAAACTTCTTCTGTGTTGTATCAAAGACAGAGCCAACCCAAAACACGAGCAAGCTGCGTAATCAGGTTACCCAAGGGGGTCTTTTAGTTCTCACTCTTCAGGAAAGAAGCATTGTTTTCTATCTAACAATGCCTATAGCCAAACTGTGAATCTCATTGAGGAACAAATGAAATACCTTATTATTTCAGTTGAGCAGGCATCACTAATTACCTTGTTACCATATAGAATGTCAAATCAGTTGGAAAAAAAATAGATCAAGCTACTCTTAAGTACAGTGATTAAAGTGATCAAAAGTTCCTAACAGCACAGAGAGTGCAGCAAGGTTGTAGTTGTGCTCTAAAACCTTCATTTCATGATGGAAGATAACAAGAGACAAGGGGAAGTGTAAACACAAGCATTTTGCAAACGCTCACACTGAATTCCTCAAATCATCCCAAATACGGACTTTTAGAATTAATATGAGGATTCAGTTTCAACCTGTGTTTTTTCAAAGTAAGTCAAGACTTGTAGAAAGACATAATATTATGTCTTCTGACCTTCAATCATCTTAGCTACAAAACACTTATGCCATTGTTCTAGAATCTCATCCATATTTTGAAATTTAAGGAGATCATCTGCAGGCTTAAAAGACTCAGGCCAACTTCTCTGTCAGTATTCAAACCGACCTTCAGATTTTATTCTGACTTCTACGTAGCTATGCTCCTCTCTATCTGAAACAGAAGGATGGATCTCATTACTTCACTGTATTTAATATTTGTCTTCACAGTGCTACTGTGTGGACTCAGTGCTAAATATCATTTTACACAGTTGGAACAACTCCATGTAAAGGTCAAAGCGTAGACATTCCATAGGTCCCTTCAGGCATCTAGCAGAAGTGTCTAAGCCAGCAGACTACATTTTCTGTATAATCCATAGAGAGACATGGGCAACAGAGGAGGGTAATTTATTCAGGCTCCCAGCTTCCTTCACTGGCCCTCAAGGCAATACAACTTCCTAATTTAGATCATGCTTCTATCATAGGGACTTCGAGTGATATAGCAAGAATTAGGTGGAATAAACCTAGACTTAAAGTGACTTATCTGGTGTCATACTGAAAGTCTGTGGCAGATTAAACTTTAAGCCCATGTTTCCCATGGTCCTAAACTCTAGTATTATAATAAAATTATTTTGTTGTTTTGATTCTTGCCTCAGCAAGGTGGTAGATGAGCTCCTTTTGGAAATCTAGGTTTGTCAATGTTAAAAATCTGCAAGAAATAAACAGATGAAAACTGTAATGAATGGTAGTGTCCATGAGGGTCCTCTATATAGCCCATGGAAACAAGACAACCTGTCTAAAGTTCAATAGAATTAGTTAAGCCTGTGAACCCTATATGGTAATGGCTGGCTGATTTTATAAAGAAAGCCTCCAAATTAATGTTATTTTACCTGAGATCATATATCTAAGCAAACAGAGCCAAAGAGATACTCAAGGGATGCAAATCAGACTCCTCTAAAGGCTGGCACATCAGTTTACAGCAGGACTAAATTTGACCCAGCATATCTAACAGGATGCTTGATAATCAGGATGCCTTTGAGGGATCAAGAATGATTGCTTCTGCTCTTGGTCTTCTGCTTCCTTCAGCAGACAAAGAGGGCAATTCTACAAATTTTTCACAGAGATTACTGGAAATTCTGGAGAAGTTAAGATTAATGCCAGTAATGCCATTGATGAAATACATGCAAGTATTGTCTTTGGCATCCTCATAAAGTGTTGCACGATAGAAACTAATTTTCTCTTTGAAACTGAGAAAAATTGAACCTCAAGATGCAGTAACATTATTATTTGCACAGAAAGGGAAAATGCAAACAAATCAGGAATGGGAAGTTTTTTAACAAAACGAACTGTTCTGCTTATTTGTGTTTTCTGTCCTGCAAAATGTAATTTGGGAAGAAGGAACCCTCTGATCCCTTAACTTCTTTCCTAGAAATTAATTTTAGTAAAAGGTAGGGAACATTCCTATCATTAGTAAATCATCCAGAATTAGAAGTCATTCCTGTAACTCCTAAACACCTCCCCCTTTAATAAGCAGACAGCAACATAGGTGAAGAACTGCTGGCTGCTCACTGTGTAGAGCCCTCCCAGCTTCAGGATCTCTGTGAGGAATATTATGTTTACATATACACATTATATTTATGCCGGGTCCTGCACCTGGGGCACAACAACCCTATGCAGAGCTACAGACTGGGAGAAGTCTGTCTAGAAAGCTGCCAGGAGAAGAGGGACCTGGGGGTGTTGGTTGACAGCCAACTGAACATGAGCCAGCAGTGTGCCCAGGTGGCCAAGAAGGCCAATGGCATCCTGGCTTGTAGCAGAAACGGTGTGACCAGCAAGTCCAGGGAGGTTATTCTCCCTCTGTACTCAGCACTCGTGAGACTGCTCCTTGAATCCTGTGTCCAGTTCTGGGCCTCTCACCACAAGAAGGATGTTGAGGCTCTGGAGCAAGTCCAGAGAAGAGCAACAAAGCTGGTGAAGGGGCTGGAGAACAGGCCCTATGAGGGACGGCTGAGAGAGCTGAGGATGTTTATCCTGGAGAAGAGGAGGCTGAGAGGAGACTTCATTGCTCTCTACAACTACCTGAAAGGAGGCTGTAGAGAGGAGGGAGCTGGGCTCTTCTCCCAAGTGACAGGGGACAGGACAAGAGGGAATGGCCTCAAGTTCCACCAGGGGAAATTTAGGCTAGAGATTAGGAGGAAATTTTTCATGGAAAGGGTCATTGGGCATTGGAATAGGCTGCCCAGGGAGGTGGTTGAATCATCTTCCCTGGAGGTGTTTAAGGCATGGGTAGACAAGGTCCTGAGGGACTTGGTTTAGAGTTTGATAGGAATGGTTGGACTCAATGATCTGATGGGTCTCTTCCAACCTGGTGATTCTATGATTCTATGAATAAGGGCAGTGGAACTGTCTGAAAACTCTTAAGAGCATGTGGTTCCATGACGATTAATATTTTGTGTGCAGAGGAGAGGATGGGGGAGGGAATTGGTTATTAACAGTTTGATCTCTATCTAATATGTATCTCAGCAAATAAATCAGAATTAAGAGAATTCAGTCTTTTCCTTTAGTCCCTGTTGGCATTTTGGATGCTTGCAGGCATATGACTGAAGACATGTATTTTTTTGGTGTTTACAACAAAGCATTTCATTGCTGGTTGTTCTGCTGATAAGAAAAGAGAGCAATTTTAATTTTCTTGTTAACAATTCTAGGAACCCCAGTTCTCCTCCCACTTCCCTTTTTCCCTTTCCTGGCTCCTTTCCCCTGTGATTTGACAACACCAGCCTGAGGCTTTAGGTTACCCCTAACATCTCATCTCTCTTTTTCCTTCCAAAACTTGTAAAAGAATTGAAAAGGTAATTTTGGGGGATTTTTTCTGAGGAAGATCATGGGAAGAACAGAGGTGGTGCAGCTCTCCTGGTGTTTCAGCTTTGAGTGCATCTGTGCCACCTGTGCTGCTCAGTGCAATGCTGGGCAGTGATGTGCAGCACAACTTCAGAGGCCACGTTAGCCCTGGATACCCACTGTGCTGCTGAGTACAGCCTCCTTTCTAGATTTCTGCCACTTGCTTTAAGGCCTGGCCTCAGTAATCAAAATCTTGAGCTAATCCTAGCCCTAGTTTAATCCTTGTAGCAGCTGTCCTGCTGGCACAGCCTTATGACAGCTGCAAAAAAGAAGAGAGTCTGATCCCACTGGAGACATAGGAGATACCTGAGGGGGTGTGACTGTACTTAAGAGACTCATTCCTCAAGTCATCTTCCAGGCATTAATATCCCAGCATGCACTGAGAGGCTCTGAGAAAGATAAACACAAAATCTGGATACCCTTAGAAGTGAAGATGCTGGGGCACAGGGAACAGCAGGTACCACAAGCTTTCTTGTTGCATCTGTGTATGCAGCTAGATTAAATCCTAGGCATGCTTTTATACTACAGCACTACATCCTTTCTGGAGGTCAGAAAGAGGCAGTGCAGCAATGAGAATGGCAAGATGTCTGGGAAGGATCTGGTTTTGCTCAGGTGCTTCTTACAGCCCTGGTCTATGTTAGGGTAAAGTTTTCCTTCTGCATGAATGTGAAGAAGAGATGTCTGTTTTCCCATTCACACAGGGAATTCATGACTGATCCTTAGAGTGAATCAGTTCTCCTGATTTCTAGTCTCATGCTCTGTCCACAAGACTCTCATTCCTGCACGTTTCCTGCATGCACGCTGTGAGCAGGGCTGGGAATTCAGCCCAGTTTGAGACCATAAAAAGCTAGACCCACTGATGTCCAAAGCCCTTTTAGCACTGCTCACTGTGCCAAACAGACTATGGCACATGGGCCACTGCCACGTGCTGGGGCATACCCATCACGTCTGGTCACTGTAGGCAGGGAGAAACCATCCCTGTGCTAAGGCTACTACACATGTCGCTTACTGCTTTGGGCAGGTGTCCTGATGTGGTGTGCAGTCAAGCTGGGTCATGTCTTCTGACCTCACAGGTCACTAACGATCTGCAAGCCACAGCCTGGTATGGCCAACAGCAGACTGCTAGACACTGAGCAGTGACTCTGCTCAGGAAATGTTTCACTCTTGGCTTTCTTTCACAAAGAATAGCTTGCACGCTTTGCCCGCATGGAAAGTGGTGGTGTGACATTTCTTAAAACAGAGACTTTTGAAAAGATTTTAGAGTTCTCTGTGAAGCACTTTGTTTGTGTGGTGTCTCTGTTTTGCTGACTGAGCTTGGAAGCTAGCAAAATATAATTCCAATGTTTAAGCACGATGTTGTCTGTTTAATGCCGTAATAATTTTGGCTGGAAAGCTCTGCAAGGGTAAGAGACTTCTCCAGTGCTACAAGGAAAGTTTTGGTTGAAGAAGTTAACAGTGAAAGTAGTACAGCTGTAATAACTGTTTCACCAGACATGCACTTACTTCAGTGCCCAAAAGGGGACTATTTTATTGTATTTACATTTATAGAGCCCTACCCACTACAGCTAGGGCTCTTAGTCAAAATTAGAGATAGGCAGCTTGCAGTCATGCTGATTCTTAAATAATTCCTCGGATCCCCTTTGCCCCTACGTAAGCAATAGCCTTTCTCTCCCCCAGGATCCTCATGCACAGAAGCAGGAACAGCAGCCACCGCACTGCCATGGTCCAGTGAAGCGGCTGGGCTCCCATAGCTCAGGATATGACCTTCTGGACCTTACCCCAGAAAATGGGTAAAAGAAGGCAGGACAGGAGGATTTTTGCAGCTGTCTTTGTCTTGATTGCATATTTTCAGTTCAATTTCACTCTTGTGCTCAGAGGACTTGTTACCCACCTCACTAGACAGGGTGTTTCAGGTCGGTAGGATGCAGGTATGGTGCATAGTGATGGCAGCTATTTGCTCCATTTTGCAGAGCTTGAGGGCAGTGTGGGGTAGAAGCACCTTTGTGTTCCAGCTGATCCATACTGGAACAGCACCAACTGCACATGGCCTTAAACTGGGCTTCACCTTCCTTTTTATTTAAAGCTACAAATTAGCTGCCAGGAAAAAGTCTTGATGTCAGCCCCTGGCAGTCCTCAATTTCACGGCAAGGGGCAATAGAAAGCTGAGAAACAGAGAAAGTGCTAGGGAAAATTCTGATAAAACAAAATATCATGTAAGGTGGATTCTAGCTTTCTTCCCACTGACACCGTAAGATTACTTAAGTCCTCATAGCTTCTTGGGCTTATGGGGATGACGAGAAGTGTGTCAATATATATGCAAAACTTGTGCACAGAATTTCTGAGAGATACTCAGGACTGCAGCATAGGTAATACGAGAAAGGAAGCACAATACTCTTTTAAGAGGTAGGTAATGACAGCCATAAGAGACATAGCTAACATTTCAGGGAACAGAGCAAGTCAGGTAGCCAGTAGCACCAAAAAATATATATAGGTCTCGTGGGGCAAATTCAGCAAGTAGGGAATAGGAGCCACATTATATTCAGGAGTACAAGTATTTACAGAAAGATTCAACATTACTGAAGTTTCTGCAAGAAGGTTTTGTTGAAGTTAGTATTTAATCTAGATTGCTCACATACCTCCCCAGTTCTTAAGCTGAAGAATGTGCTTGTTCCCTCATTGCAAAAAAAGCATCAAGGATCTCTAAGTATTTCTGCCAGCGGGATTGGTGAATGTTGGCATAATCAGACAAACCCTTGACTTTAGGCTTTTAAGTGTCCAGATTAGCTTTGGAGTTTGGAGGGCAAGAGCATATGAGGACAAGAAAGACTGGTGAAAAAACAAGCGGTGAGCCAGAGTGCTTGTTGCCATGCTAAGTGGCATTTTTAATTCCCCACTCAAATCAGATCATTTAGGGAAGGTGGTCCAGATTAAATTCATGAGTTCCCAAACACCTTGTTCTTAAAAAGGTGACATTTCCATTTTTCTCTAGAAAGGCCTTAGCTAAGTAAGATCTGAGTATTACCTTGGAACATATCCCAAGTGGGTTGTGTAATGCTCACTCTGCTGCCTTCAGTTCAAGTAGTCTCTTCGCAAAAGCCATTTACTGCTTCCTGAACCAACTCTGCATATATTTGCACCTTTGATGTAGATGTCCCTTTTGTGGAACCTCCCAACCACAGATCAACAAAACCCATATAAATATTAGCTATGAAACGCTAATGCAAGCCCGTGAAGTGGTTTGGGATTGTCACATGAAGAGGAGTAAACAGAGGTGCCAAACTGGTAGGTGCTTTGCCGAAGTTCTGGGTGGAACATGTATGGAGGAATAAGGCATCAATGGGAACAGGGAGCCATGCTTTCAAATTTCTGCCATTTGCTGACAGAGCTGCAGTCTTCAAGACACCACTGGAGTTCATTCGACTATTATCAAGACTCCCAGTTCCCTGCAAATTCATTTATTTGCTTTTGAATCTGTATAATTAGAGTAAACAGGTAGTTGTTTCCAGACTGACACTGTGCTGCTGACATCTCAGAACCTGCCTGCAGCAGGAGGAGGTTTACTGAAACAGTCTGTGGCACGGGGAGAGTATTCACGAGGACTGCGTGGTGGGTGTGACGGTGGATGGCTGCAGCTACCATTGCTGATCCCCTGTGCCACACAGGTGGGATCTGTGCCCATCCCTGGATGCAACCATCTCCACGTGACAACTTCAGAACTCTGCAAAGGCTGGGTGCTGGCACATGCCACTGGCCCTGCTGCTGTGTCTTTGCTGCTGTGGTTTTTACACACTGCCTAGATCATACTAGCTTGTGTCATTCCTGTGTCCCAGCCTGAAAACAGAGTCAGGGAAGTGGCCAGGGCCAAAAGAGTAGGAGCTACAGAAGTAAGCAGAGGAGTCTTTGCACAGCACAACCATAAACATCTCAGTCACCTGCAGGTACATTAGCCAAGAGTGCTTTACCTTTCACTCCTCCTATTTCTCACCTTGACAGCCAGATTCCCACAAGGGCTGAAGGTGCCCCCCAGCAGGCGGCTTGCTACAGCTATCAGATGATCTCCCTCAGCAGCGCACTACTGCCTGCATAACGCCTTCACCTGTTGTCTGCTTGTCTCCCTGTCATCACTGATAGCATCACCAGCATGACCTTGAAATCCTTCTCACAAGTGCCACCCCATCTCTTGAGAGTAGGAAATCAGATTTTCCTTCCCTCAGCATGTCTCCCTGCATTTTCATTTCTGAAGAAAGAGCCAGGGAGGGAATGAAGTTTACCCCTCTGCAGCAGTGACTCTATTTTCAGCCGTAGCCCAACAGATTGCTTCACTCTTCAGCCTTATCATCCAATACCACCTTAATGCATGCAGCTACGCAAGGTTACTACTAGTGACTGATATCAAAGGCACTGCTGGCTAGGGGGTTTAACCCTACATGAACCAAAATCTCCTCTATATTCCTTCCTTAGTATACCCTGAGAATTCAGATTATATCAATTATTCTTATTTTTAGAGTACTTTTTTTTGTGAAACTAAAAATATGTAGGTTTGTTATGTCAGAGGCAGACAAAGAGAAAAGCCGGCCATTCTCTAGGACTGAATCAATCAGTGGCTCACCATGCATGGAATGATTGACAGCTCTGGCCCTCTGGCATCGTAATTTATTCTCCAGTCTCATCTCTTTGTGAGTATTGCATGTCATGCTTCTAAAAATGTATATATATAACCAGCTAGGCGGTTATATTTAGTGCAACTGTAGGTATGGAAGCATTTCTTCTTTTAGCTTCTCTTGGTACAAATATAGAGATAGGAGAGAATCAAAAGATCCCTCTGCACTTCTCTCCTGCACTTCTACGAAAACGTCTCTTCCGTTTGGCATCATGCCCAGAGGAGTCTGCAGAAAGGCTCCTGAGGGAGGGCTCTGGAAGGACTGGGTTGAGGAATGGTGAGTTTACAGGACATTCTCAAATTTCAGCAACAACTCAAAAAAAAAAAAAATCCCTTTCCAGTGTGTAACAAAAACGTGGTATAATACAGAAGTTACAATTTCTACTCCCCATCCCCCCCTCAGAAGTCCAAACAATTTATTTGGAGCCTTTCAAAACTATTTTGAGACTGTGGAGGTCATTGAGGGTGCACCAGTTGGTAAGCAGGAAACCTCATAGAACTGAACAACCCTGAGTTAAGCACCCACTCTAGAATAAGCATCCTTCAATTCAAGACCCCCTAGATGCATTCTCCTTAGCAGATTGGCCCAGGTCCAAGAGAAGGAATTGATACCAACTTCGTGAGATTCTCAAGGCTCCCAGGCCTTCTGGACCACTTCCATCCTGACAAACTGGGCAAACTGGGCAGCTCCAGAGTGTGTGCCTGAGCACTGAGAGGAAACCAGGAACCAAGGAGTCTGCTGGAGACTGCTAGTATCCTGGTAGAGCAAGTCTAATGACATTTTATAAGGAAAAGTTGTTGCAGGCAGCCCTGGTTTCAGACCGGGCATCGGAGAGACCCTTGGCAGGGAGCTGCTGGCTGCAGGAGCAAGCATTGTGGCAGGAGAGCGGGGAGCACAGCATGTGAGTGTCCCTGGCTGCGTGGGGTCCCTCTCAGCTGCTGCTGCTGGCTGCATCCCACAGACTGACAGCAACTGTCACCACTAAAAGTCATGAAAAAAAGACAGTCTTAATTGGTACATGGTCTTTTTGTCAGATATGAACAGAAATCTCTGCTCTGGTCCAAGGAAGGGCTTGTGTGTCCCAATATACCTGTGTTTTCAGGTTGCTATCAGGTGCTCTGACAAAAGGTGTTACTTCTCCCTGCAGATCTCACTTTGTTTTTACACAAGTCCATGAGTGGTACAAGCTTATTAATAGCCTGTTATAAAAACATCATAAAAACAACACTTACTTGCATTTTATAAGTGGTGTTGTCAATTTATATTGCAGCTTTCCATTTGTTATCTGTTTGGTATCTACTGGTCTGTCCATGCATGAACATGCTCATTTGTACATGTAGAAAGCAATTAGCACACACCCTTTCATGTGCAAATATGCTTCTTCCTCAGGCAGTAGTGTATCTCAGACTGTGACACCTCCACAGCTTGTTTTAGGAACTGGCAGTAGTTTTTCATACGTTAATCTCAAACTTACACACACGGACACAGAAATATCCTTGCTCTGAAACTCTCAGACTTTGTTTTTCATACTTCCAAGGGAGATAAAAGGATAAAGAATACACAGACTCAAGATCATATTTTATAACCATTGAGAAATTAACAAAATCTTGTACTTCAAAGCAGAGATACATAATCCATGTGTACCTGCCTGGAGCTGGTCTTAGGTAATCGACTGCAGGGCTGAGGCCAGGATGATGGATGCAGTGTCACAGGCTGTTTGGAGACTGCAGATTTGGTATCCTGGATATTGTAAGGGCTTGCAAGTTATTACATCCCCTGCTCAATGAGTGAGAGAGATAAGGAGCCCTTTCAGCAGGGTCTAAACACGTATTGCAGTGGTAAATACAAATCCCTGTGCTCTGCACAATGCAGGTAATGGGTCTTCAGTAGCTTCTCTGGTGGTAGGGATGCGTGGTCTGGCTGACCTCATCTGGGACGAGAAAGACCAAAACCCAAGAACTTACAGGAAGCAGCAGCTATGACAGAGAGGGGAAGAGACATTTTGGGGTCTGGGATCTCAGAGATGCTTGACCGCCCTGGTCACAGTCTTGGGGGTGAGGGACAAGCTACCACCTAGCAGCAGTTAGTCCAAAACTGGCAGAATGTGCATTTATTTTGGTTGAAATCATGGGGTTTTGGGGAGGTCAGTTGAAGCTAACAGAGCATCACCACTCATCCTGATGTGGGCATCTCCAAACCAGAAGTAAAACCTGGGGCATGCTTTGTGGCTGCCCTGGTGTGTTAAACTGCACGCAGGCACGGCCAGATGTAGCAGCAGCCTCTCAACCAGGAGCAGAGAGGAGGAGCTGCGGTTGCTAAAGCCACAGACAGCAAACAGGCCAAAGTCACTCAGATCAGAGAGAAATGCCCTTGGGACAAAATGAGGCGCTGACAGTTCAGGAACTGACAGCCCTGGGGCTAGTCCTGCCAGGATCCCTCTTTGCAAAGGTCTGAATGCCTGAAGTGTGCTGGTTAAAATATATATCTTTTCCCTGACATTTTTCAGCCTTGCAGAACACATAATCACCACTACTTGATGAAACTGCTTGCTAATTATGTTTACAGAAAGGTATTTCCCTGTTTCCTCCCAAAAGACATGATGCTGTCCCACAATACATAGAGCAGCTCTAAACTGCATAGAAGGTTAAGGCAAAAATACTATCTTTTCCAAGGTGTTAAATGACTAGCATGGACTTGCATACTTAGTATAGTGTACTCTCTTCCCCTCTCTGCCACAATCAATACCCCTCTGATTTCTTTATTGTGGATGACGGAGGAACAGAGATGAGCGATCCTGTTCATACCTCAGCTTTGGCATTTTGATTCCCAAACAGCCCATTCACTAGTAGCATAAAAATAATGTAAAAACAAATACATCAAATAAATGTAGCTTGAAGACATGTCTATTACAACCTTGCTTTCTATTGTATAAGCAAAATATGTACTGTGCATACAAACACTGGGGGAATGGAGGGATGCAGGTATTAACACTGACATATCAAGTGGTTCCTTCATGATACCACATTATCTATGCAATTACCTACAAGTATTTAAATATCATGAACGATGTTTTCAGAGTAGCACCTCCAGCCATACCACCTCATGCTGTTGTTGAATGAAATTCAGATGAAGAATGAAGCTAAATTGACATTACAGAGGGTGTTTTATGAAAGAGACGGCTGCAGGGGGAGTTGGTGGGTGCTGATGACTCGAGGGGCATCTCCCCTGCAGAGTGGCCTTGAACCAGGGTAATGCTGAGGCAGTGAGAAGCCTGTGCTGCTGGAGGTAAAGAAACTTTTTTAGAATCATAGAATCATAGTATAACCAGATTGGAAGAGACCCACTGGATCATCGAGTCCAACCATTCCCACCAATCTCTAAACCATCTTCCTCAGCACCTCATCCACCCGAACCTTAAACCCCTCCAGGGAAGGGGACTCAACCAACTCCCTGGGCAGCCTCTGCCAGTGCTCTATGACCCTTTCTGTGAAAATTTTTTTCCTGATGTTCAGCCTGAACCTCCCCTGATGGAGCTTGAGGCCACTCCCTCTCGTCCTGTCCCTTGGGAGAAGAACCTAGCTCCCTCCTCTCTACAACCTCCTTTCAGGGAGTTGTAGAGAGCAATAAGCTTCCCTCAGCTTCCTCTTCTCCAGGCTAAACAACCTGCAACTTTTATGCAACTGGAGATAATTTTTTTTTAATTGAGGAAGATGGAATATTATTTCTGTTGAACTCCAAATAGCCCTGGAACAAACATTGTTCAATGTCATAGAAAGGCAAGTCCCCAAGCAGAAAAAAGCTGGTCAAATCATTAGCTTCCTTCAGCCTCCTTCTTTGGCCACAATGTTGGGAGGCTTCTTCTTCTTGTTTTGATACTATTTCCTTTGAATACAACTTAGTTGAGGTAGGCCTTACAAATTATTTACTAGGACTTCTCTTTGGAGCAGCTCTGTCCAATTTGCTACTTGCAGGGTGCATTTGGTCACTGAACTCACAGAGCATTTTTACAGCCTTCACTGGATGAAAAATGTGTTAATGAGGAAGAAGGTTTAAAACAGCCACCCATTCTGCAAATAGACTCCTTCTGTAGATATGCTGAACAAACAAAATGGTGCTGGCAGTTTGGAAAGTTTGAAAAATACCGTAATCAATTAATAGATTTTTTCCAATATTGATCCACTCCTAAATCTTGACCACTAGTTCAGATGGGGCAATTTATGATGCTAATAAAACAAATTGTGGTGTAAATTGTCCCAGCATCAGTTCAGCAAGTTGCCTTCAGGTACTAGATTGACTCCAGGCCTCTGCCATGTCCAAACTCCAGCACAAGTTATACATTTTGCTTACCTAAATTCTCATTGCGGTTCCAATGACACACATACTATTTCTCTACTGCTTCTCGTAAGTCATTGTGATTACCTTTGCTTTTAAAAACTGCCTGTTTCATTGAGTATAATTTACAGGGTAAAAGACCCTCTACTCTTTTTAAAAAAGTGAAGCATTTGGGAATGAAAGATGAAAGGTACTAGTACTGTAAAAATTATTGACTTATGCCCCTCCTACTCAAAGGATGAATCCACATTTTGTGCAATGACAATTTATATGACACTGTATGAAATAGCTTGTATTTTTGTAAACTTTTTTTATTTTTAACCTGCCAGTGGGCAGAGTATGAAGTGGTTGGGACATCCACGCAGGATGGGGGAGATTATGACTAAGCTCCTTCTCTTCCCGAGGGAATGGGATCCACTGCTTCCAGTCTTTACTAGGACAGTATCTTTATCCTTTGTCTCCCAGCTACCCTGGGCTGTGGGTGCTTCCAGCCAGCTATTGCAAAACACCTAACTATTTCTTGGCAATGGGAGATGAAAACAAATGAATGCCCTTGTAAGGCTAGAGAGAGACACAGTTATACCTGATGAGTACATAGGCATAGTCAACTGGAAAAATAAATTCGTTTAACATTCAGCTATATGTCTCTCCAAACACACCCCAGCTGCTGGAGCAATCATGATGTAGCTAAGAGAGCAAAGCCATGGAGAAGGATTTTCTCTCCAACTGCAGACCTTATGGCCCTTCTGAGATCTCTTTTTCAATGCTTCATCTCCAATAATGTCAATGACCACTCATCAGGGGGATATAGGTGGCAGCTGAAGATCATATGAGGGTTCAGGATGTGCCTCTCTGAACTTCCTGGGTCCTTTTCTGTGGTGCTGAGGGTAGAGACACACTTTATAGACAGATACTGTGTTAGCACTGGAGTCCCTTGTGAACCTGTTCCATTGGTATCCAGTTTCCTCAGACAAGTCTTTAACAAACTGAGTTGCAGTGCCTTTCTGAATGGCTAGCTCTCTGGGTATTATCCAAAGCTTGGTGAGTCTCTCCACTCATTTTGGTGGCTTTTGAATCAGACCCTTTCTGACTTTTGCCTTCAGAGCACTGTTGTAAGCTTTGAATTACAGCTGAACCTTAAAGTGCCTGCAAACTAGGACAAATAAAGCTCAGCTTAGAAAGAAGTCCTTGCTACAAAAAAAGAGACTGTGAGTACATGCATCAGGCTGCCAGGTAACAGGCTTATTTACAACCTTACCTCCTGTTTTGTGGATTCTCTGAATATCACAATTCCTACAAGAGAAGGGGAAAGCTAAGTCCATCATACTTACTACATACACATAGATTAGTGCTGATCAGATAATTATTCCTCTGTAAGAAAAGAATTTGTAGATAAACTCCAGCCCATTACAGGACATGGTTGTGCTGACATAAGCCATTGATATTTATGCAGCAGGTGCTACTAAGTATTTCTCAATTATTAACAAGCCTGAAACCAAGTGAATGTGTATAGGTATATCACAAGGGACACTGTTATACTAGAAAAACTCAGTTAAAGAAGATCACCTCGTAGTAAGTTTGAAGTGTTTCCCTTTAGTGAGGTGAGAATTTGTATCAGCTCAGGCAAACAGCAGGGTTGAACCATGGGGAGGTTGATCAGCTGGCACTACAGGGTCTGATCCAGACCCCATTCATACATCAGGAATTTTTCCCCCTCCTTCCACAGGCACAGAAGGAAATGTGAGGATGGAAGTTAACCCTGTGTCAATCAGTGACAAGATCTTTCACAGAATCACAGAACAACCAGGTTGGAAGGGACCCAACGGATCTTCTAGTCCAACCATTCCTATCTAACACTAAACCAAGTCCCTCAAGACCTCATCCACCCATGCCTTAAACACCTCCAGGGAAGGTGAATCAACCACCTCCCTGGGCAGCCTGTTCCAATGCCCAATGACCCTCTACATGAAAAACCTCCTCCCAATCTCCAGCCTAAATCTACCCTGGCGGAGCTTGAGGCCATTCCCTTGTGTCCTGTCCCCTGTCACTTGGGAGAAGAGGCCAGCTCCCTCCTCTCCACAACCACCTTTCAGGTACTTGTAGAGAGTAATGAGGAAATATTTCCATTTTCATGGAAATATCAAAAAAATCTCATCCAAAATCCCTGCTACCAAGACAGATAACAAAAGTGATGAAAGCCCATGACTTTTACATTCCTTTGGGCTCTCTCTCTTTACCCACCTCTGGTCTGTGTGCACTTTTGATCTGTCTCCTGGACCATTTTCCATTTTTCTAGTGTGGAAAAAGATTCTCATGGCACAGCAGAGTGGCGGCACTGTCTATAGATTTGCTGCTCCCACCATCCTTCTGTGTAAACTGGGCCATAACTTCTGGGGAAAGGCCTGGCCCGGTGAAGTCAACCCACAACTGGTAGTTTGTGGACAGTCAGTACACGTAGTCTGCAATTCATGCCTTCTTTGCACAGCTGGAGTGTGGGAAGAGGTCTAAGCAGAAATCAAAATCAGCCTCCTGGGTGCCACTGCAGACCACACTCCCACTGTTACCCTCAGGATATAGGTGCCTACAGAGAAAACAAACACCTCAATCACTTTTCTGAGCCTGTCCGCAGAATTTACAGAAAACGGATACCTGTGAGCATTTGTAGAATTGCATGAATGACAGAAAATGTTTGAATGATGTATTGCTGTGCAGGCAGCCACAGTGTGGGACCCAGTCAGTCAACCTCCTGTATCATGATAATAGTATGTTGCTGGTAGTCTTATCATCTCCAGTGCCACAAACGTTCATCTACAGTTTGCCCCTTGGTGAGCTTCAGGGTCATTTCCAGGCCCTGGCAATGTGCTCACTGCCCTAAAATGAACAGGAAGAGTGACTGTATATGGGAAAACAATGCCCTAAGAGGAGGAACCTGGGGAAACCCACATCTTTAGCTTTATCTGGGTGAGCTGGAAAATAGCTGTTTCCTGACTGGTGAGGTAGGTGGATCAAAGAAAGGAGGAGAGGTCTGAGAGCACTTACTGTTCTGGGCTCACCAAAGACAGAGGACTGAGCTCTAGCCTGGCATCTCTGGGAGTGACACCAATGAAAGCATTATGCATTGAGGAGCCATGTGTTGAATATGAGACAGAACTGAGCAGAGTCTTTACATTTACCTGTGATATGTGAGCTAAAATATCATGCAATCGCTTCCTCAAACAAAGATTTGCAGTCAAACTGTGTTCATGTCAGTTGAAGGTGGATCACAGCCTCCCTAAGGACTTCAAAGATAAGATAACAAGCACACACACAAAAAAATGCATCTGCCTTGAATTCCTCTGGAAGGTCACTAAGGCACTGCAAAACTAGCTCTGGGTTGAATGCACTGGTTTGGCTATAGCCCTTCCAGTAAAATATAGTTTTCTGCCTGCAAAACTCAGTACTTCAAAAGGAGAGATGTATGGAAAAGTCTTGCCTCTGGAGCAGCACTGAAAACATCGTCTCTGGACTGACACATTGTGCATGTAGTCTGCTGTGTCCAGGGACCACGGGTCTTGCCCTCCACCATGTTGCAATGCAGAAACTGAGAGAGGTGTACAGAGTTAGAGCACAGTTTCTGGATTAGCCTGGTAGTGTATCCCCAAAAGCAGCCAGGAGTGGAAGAAGGGAGATGGAATAAGAGAAACATGGCAAGCAGAATGCTCCATCTCATTGCCACCTTCCCAGCTTCTGGCAGACATGAAACTTAAAGGACTGTCTCAGTTCGAGGTTGCAGGTGAACCTTTGCGCCTTGCAGAACCAGTTAGTCCAAAATCTGATGAGGTTCTGTTGAAACCTGTTTATACTTTGTGGGGGGCTCCACATTATCTGGTGGCAGTGAGTTACCCAGTTCAACTACGTATGGTATGAAAAAATATTTGTTTATATTTGTTTTGAATCGAGCACATTCTGTGTTATCTAATTTCGAGAATGCGTGTCCAGTGGCTAGACCAGAGGAATGGATCTCTGAACTAATTCTGTTTTCATCTCCATCATTCTTTTAGAAGAACAGGTATCATTATTCATTAGAGTGTATTTCACCTTCATCCGACTCAATTAAAATTACCCCAAGCAAGTAGAGAACTGGAATTTGGACTTAAATGACATTGTTGAGACTAATGTTCCCTGTGCACCTGCAAAGAATAGGTAGAAATTGAACTAGGCCATAAAGGTAAAAATTCTGTTTTAAATTTCTGATGCCTGGATCGATTTGTGCAATCAAAACTGCTCCCAACATGTTATGAAATAACTTTTCATGCAGTGTTAGATGCTATTATACAGCAGAATCCCTGTAGTTACAGAAAGAAGAGATCCCACATGCAAGGGGAATATGTGTAATTTTCTAAAAAAAAAAAAAAGCAATTTACATACTGACCTAAGAGTCATCTATCGAGCTGTTGTAATTGTGCAGTTTGCCATTTCTATTGATGTGTCTCCATGTCACTTGTCATTTGCGAGTGAAACAGCACAAAAATCTTGAAAAAATTCAGCTAGACCAGTGTGCTTAACAACCTGCCTTAGCGGGTAAATAACCAAACAGCTGAGAGAGGTACACAGACATAAAGGAACTGCTAAAAATGAGAAGTAGTAAATGTCCATATTAATTATAATCTGGGATACATGCTAGTACCATGCTCATAGCCCAGTGTAACTGGGATTTTTTATCCCCTTCTTTCAGAGGCAAAAAGCCAGAAGCAAAGCCATGCAGCCTTTCTGGAAAGGGTCATTTGCATCCAAGATGTGTACAAATCCCCTTACCTTTATTTATAAACTAAAGCAATTAAAACACCCCAGGCCCCTCCTGTTATCTCAGAAACATCATTATGAAGATGCTTATGCCACAGCAGCTTACTACGCTCAGTTTACTGGAAAACTGGAAAGCTGCATTTTTCAGCCATTTGATCAACACTTTCCTGAGGTTGCTAATGACTTGCAAAAATCTGCCTAACAGTAACAACCTCAGGGAGAATCCAATGCCTCCTCTGAGAACCCTTATTTGTTTTTAGAATGAGAAATTTAATTAGGCAAGGGGTTTTGGTGGAGGAGTTCATGCCTTGCACCCTTGACAAGCAAGCCCTGTGTGACTGCCCAGCACCACCCAAGAGCCTGAGCCTTGCCAAAGCCGAGAACCAACCAGAGCAAAGGAAATTAATCTAATTTTAAACTGGCTCTGGCTGTGTTTTCCCCCTTCTCATGCAAGCTAAGCAGCTGAGCTTGCCCCACGCTTTTTGGGGTTTACCTCTGTGCCCATGCATGTAGTCATGCCAGCGCTGGGGGTGAGGTGGGAACCATGGCAAGACGTCCGCCATGGCTGCTCTGGGGCTGGTCAGGAATGCCACACTGTGCAGCCAGCTGACATTTCCCTGGCGGGGTGGTGGGATGATGGATGGGAAGGGCGTGCACAAACAAACTATCCAGGTAGGCACAGAGATAAGGTACGGCTGCTGTGGCAGGTGTCACCAGCATTCCAGAGGGCTTTCTCAACTTCCACCATCCTGAAACAGCCACACTCACAAGGCATATTTAGGAATCACTGAAGACACTCCATTAAGTCACTGATTGCTTCTAATTATTGTGAGGATGATTTGTGAGTGCCAGTAACATGCTTGGTGCTAAGGAGACTGCAGAGCAGTGACAGTCCCTAGCTGGCGGCACTGGTGACTGATGGAGAAGAAAATGACACAACAAACAGCTCCTGCAGCAGGCAGCAGTTCTGTGGCCCAGAGCCATTCCAGGGGTACTGAGCAGGATATGACCCCGCTGGTGACCAAGGGGTTGGACTGACATGGCAATGCTGAGACCACCTCATGATCAGTGAAATAACATCAGAGAGAGGGGTCACCCCAGTATGTCCTCACTGGAGCCAAAAAGGGTTGTGCTTTGGCTCTTGGGAAAGCTGTCTTCTCTACCACCTTGGGTGGTTTCCTCAGCAGAGGCAGAGAAGGGGAACAACATGATTATCCAAACAATATTAACAGCCTCTACTCCATGATCTCATCACAGGAGACCCAGGGGCACAAACAAATATAAGATTTATATTATGCATGAGCTGTGCATCTATTTTTTTGGTTTTTTTATTTGCATTTTTTCCACCTGAAGATCTTTGATTCATTTTGCTCCTGGTAGAAAAAAACAGTGTTCATCATGACGGGTTGCACTGCACTCTTCCCTTTTCCTCCAAGATATACTTATAGCCATTCTCTCAGAGTTATTTTAAAGGGGAGCTTGCAATGCAGGGCACCATGGATCAAAAGAGAGGACGAACATTAAGACAGTTACTTGCTTTTTCTGGCAGTGGAGAGTGCGCCACTGGAGAAGTTCTCTTTCATAGGATAAGAGATTCTTCCTCTTTGAGTGGCAGAGTAGAGCACACAACTCCCTACCCTGCAAAGGGAAAGCAACTGCCTGTAGGTATTTGTCCCCAAACTTACATACTCCACAGTCAGCCCATGCCGCTACCAGCCTCCACTTCTCCTCCTGCCATTCTTTGAGGAACTATTTCTCTTAAAGCTAGTGTCCCCCCTCTCCTTCTCTGCTAAATAAAATGGTCTAAATAAGTGACACCATTCCCTACAGGGACCCTTATTTAGTTTGTTGTCAAAATCATTGTACATATAATTTTTGCACAATTTTATTTCACAGCATAAAATTAATAGAGTAGGAGAGGGGTCTAAAAAAATCAGTTGCAAGCAGCATGTTCTGTCATAAATGAATGCTCTCCAGCAGCATTTGCAAATCTACAACTGAGCTTTGTGCATCAGACTGCAAAGGAAAACTAACCAGAAGCCTGGATACAGAGGGAAGCCTAGGTTTTCTCTGTCATTTTTACTGAAAAGGAGGTAAAAAAAAGTCTAATACTCTGCAGCTGAAAGCTAAATTGCATATTTAAAATTCACTCCGTTAAGTGAGAGAAGGATTTACTCAACACTCCAAAAAGAATATACTTAAAAGTCCACAATTCTGAACCACACTGTAGAGTGTTCCCCTGCATCAGCCTTTCCCAAGGAAACTCTGTATTGGTCTCTTCCCTGTCTTTATGTCCTGTGCAAAGGGAGTGCAAAGAAGAGGTATTTCCCACTCAGCTCGTGCAGCCGTCAGCAACTGATTAGCACAAGGGAAACTGGCCAAGATTTTTTCTTAGCCTAACAACATCCCTTCAAAGTTCACAACTCTACGACATATTGATCTATGACGAGCACAGCCCTGAACTAAGTCCGATAGAAAACTCCTTTTAAAAAATACATAAAAATGAATAGAAATTTATATTGGCATTGGGAGCCTGGCATCCAGGCTGCTGTCTGTTTGTCAGTCCTGCGTGCCATACAAATTGATCACTCCCTGTCACAAGTCATTCAGAAGGAAAGATGTGTCTTGCTAAACAACCTCTAATTTTCATATCTGTTATCTGAGCATCACAGAAATGGCCAGAGTGAGATTAGGCAGACACATAGATGCATACTTTACATTGCCTTCTAATGACAAAAAAAGGATGCTGGAGAGAAGGTGTCACTTGCCCCAAGGGAGGACATAAAGGGTAGCAAATCTTTGCGTAGTTCCATGGGATAAAAGATGAACTCATCCGGCAGAATTAACTCAACCTGTAGCTTCTGTCTGCCACTTTGACTAGTGGAAACTTTGCTCCAAATAGCAAAATAGTATGAAATGTGAAGCTATACACTCAAGCTGCTATATTTCTATGCCAAGGTTTTCACTGAACTGCTTTAGTACTCAGAAATGTTGTAAAGCAGCTTGTTGAGGTATTTCCTAAGCTCAATATTTAAAGCCCATCAGACACAGCATGGACAGAAAAATGAGGGAATTACAAATGAGTGGGTGGGTCTTCTTCCTCCTCTGCCTATGTGCTAGGTTGGCTTTGCCCTTAGAATCATAGAATCATAGAATCACCAGGTTGGAAAAGACCATTGGATCATTGAGTCCAACCTTTCTCAGGTGCAGTGAAGTGTTCAGGAGGGGAAAAGAGAAGCTTTTCCTTGGACCTTGCAGGACAATTCATTGCCTGTAATGATTCATTGAGATAGGACAAACTTTGTTTAGAAACAGATACCTCCAGCCAAGAGCCCTTGGAGACAATAAAGCATCTGTTTAACTTTCTCAGTGGGTTAGCTATGTGTCAATGTGTTATCCCAGCTTCTCTTCCCCGTCCTCTGCTCTCACTATTTCTATTTTTTTTTGCTAAAAAAGTCACCTGCCTTTCCGTTGGCAAGCAGCTTGGGACACATTGCCTGGAGCCTGACCTCAAAGTAGGGTGGGATTTGAATTTGAAATCCACTCAGCTTGATCTTGCAAGAACTGCTGCGCTGCACAGCTTGTATGTCTTTAGTAAAAAGGCATGCCTTCAAATCCGTCCTTTTCAGAGGCCCGTCTCCGTTGTCAGCTGCCATCTTCCGAGAGAAAGATCTAAAATTAGAGAAAAGCTGCCCTCCACTGCTGGAGAATACTGCTGCTGTGACATATGAAAGCAGAAAAAAGCTTCAAATAAAGGTCTTCTGCTTAGACTCACATAACAAGCAAGAAAGGCTTTAGGTCTCTCCTGTCCAGACTGGCATTTGTGGGGATCTGATTTAAATAGGCAGCCACAGTACCAATGCTTATCTTTGTCTGCCTAAGCGTTTATACTTTCCCTGTCATCATAGGCACCATTATTTTGATGGAAACCTACAGATACAAGGGCTTCTATTTTAAATACCTTACCTAGAAGTCCTGAGGGATGCCGGAAGATCCTACTGTTTTCAATAAATCAGTGAAGAGTAAAGAAACCCTCTGAGTGGAAACAAGGCTTGAGCCTTTCTGTACATGGTGATTGTGGTGGGGTGTGGACACCACGGAAGAATCAATCTGTGTACGTAGCCTTGGAGAACTTGGGTTCAAATATGTGGACTTCAGCTGGTCCCACAGGAGCCCCAGAAACCGATTGCCAGTGGTAACACCCAGGGACTAGGAGTCTGAGGCTGCCTCCTCCTGTGCTTCTTGTAAAACCTGCTGTACCCCTCATGACCCCACAGTTGCTCCTGCCACCACGGTCTCTGTGCAAAACTGCACCCCTCCCATTAGTGTTTTCCCACCTCGGAGGGGTCAGTAAACCTAAAAGGATTAGAGTTGCTCTGATGTACCATGCACAACAGTCCAGATGGTGTCCATGGAGGCAGGAAGCCCTGGGTAGAACCCCTCCTGGTGCCACAGGGGAGAGGAGATGGTGGCATGGCAGGTGAACTGAGATGAGAAATGAGTGCAAGCCTCCTGCTACCTCGAGGCAGTAAAGATCCTATAAGAGAGCAGGATTTGGCTGAGAGCAAAGCAGTGGGATTGTTTACCTCTCAGTCTGCGTGTTTTACCTTGTCCCAAAATCAGAGGCCTCACTTTCCCCCACTAACTGTAGGCTGCTAGGAACCACGGAAAGCTAAGGAGAAAACAAATCTTTCTCTTCTCTTTCTGCCTCCTCCACTGGCACCCAAGCAACCCACTCTCCTGCCGTGTCCTCGCTCATGCTTGTACTGCACTGATGTTGTCATGTTGCAAACCAGTCGTCTGCAGGCAGCTGGCTCCAGCAAGAGTCAGACAGGATTCCTGTGGCTCAGGCTGGCCAAGTGCTCAGAACCATCCAGCAGCACTGGCATGCTGCATGAAGAGGAAACAAGCAGCTTGCTGTGAAAGATGTGCCCTGGGGCTTAGGGGAAGGAAAGCAGGTGTTACTCTGTAAATGCATCTGCCTCAGTTACGTGGTTGAATTAGGAGGTTTCTGGTCTTCAACTTAAAAAAACACCAGCTTCGAAAGTGAGCACACTGAGACTAAGCTCTAACCTACAAGTCAGAGTAAACAGGGAAAGAGGGAATATCAGCACCAGGAGAGCAGGAAGATGACAGGATCAAAGGAAAGGTGCAAAACCTGTGTGACTAGGCTTTTCTTTCACAGGATTACAACGGATATCTACAAAACCTTCACAGCAGCAGGGTCCCAGCAGCGCTGTCCCTGTGCACAGGCTTCACAGGCTGCCCATGGTAAAGGCTTTTCCTTGGATCCTCTATGCCACAATGACACACAACAACCAACTTTGTTGTGTGCCATGCTAAGGACTGGTAAAAAAAGAGGCTTTGGCATGGTGCAAATGGCCTGTCACTGGCAACTGAAGGGCTACCATGTTCACCAGATGCTTTTAGATCCCCACAACTCATGAGGCAGCACGATGATAGGGGAAGAAACAAAATTAATAGCTGAGCTGCAAGTGGAGATGATGCAGGCACACTCAGAATCCCACAGGACACAGAGCATGGAAGGTAGGATCCTGTGGGAGGAAGCACTAGGTAGGTTAAAAGGGGAACAGGTATTGGCTGCTGGAGTTAAAAGGGATCCATTTTTCTTAGACAGGGAGCAGTAGAGGTTTGTCTTCTTGAATCACTGAAGTATAACTAGAATGGTTTGTCATCCCCTGGCATCACCCCAACATTAGTGTTACTGTTTGTTCTGCAAAGGGATCAGATCAAGCTATTAAGGAGCATGGCTAATTGTATGAAGGCAAAAGTGCATATACTTTTAGCCTCAGCAACGATTTATGCCCAGTTTGAAAGCGAATGAAACCACTGGGGAAAAAAATCTATTTAAACCCTTGAGTTTCCTCCTCCTAGACTGGCCTTATGGGAACAGTCCCACAGGAACCCAAGCTGTTGGAGTGTTACTTACATGCTATATAGACGAAAAACCAGGACGCATGGCTTAAACTGAGAAACACGAGTATTAGTGAATCTGTGTTGCTCGATGTGCTATTACTGCCGTGGACTGTGGAGGATTTGCTCAAGAGCCTTGCCTCATTCCTCTCCTGCTCCTCATCTCCTATGTTTGTGGAGGTCTGTCTGTCACAAGAAAAACCTGATTCAAAATGGGTTATTTATTTTAGGCCAAGCCATTCAGATCAAGTTCTTAGGATGTCCACTGACTAAAATACTTGATCCCTAATCTCGGCTTAGCCTCTGACTTTACACTTGATTTAGGAGGGTGTGATCCTGTACTTCAGAGATGACTGTAAATGCAGCCCCAGGAACTGAGGCCATGAACCAGGAGGTCAGCAGAGCAGGAATGAAGAAGGAAATGACCAGCTGCCTGAAACCCATGGTGCCAAGGTATGGAATCCATGTGCAGGCAGGACCCAGGTGCTGAGAACAAGGTGCCTCTGTGGGCACAGCTCACAGGGTATTGGTCTTGTCAGCCAGACAGCACATGGGGCTGCTGCATGGGGCTGCTGCTGGGAGCTGCCCTAGCTGCTGGCAAGCACAGACAGCTCTGCCTAGGGTTACATCACCATTTCTAGGCCTTCCTCCACATTATGGGTAGAGAAATGGATGTTTCAGTGCAGGTGTCTGGGCAGATTTTGGCCACCCTGAAAGGGTTGTAGACAGCTCAGTTCCAGGACACCTACCTTCTGGTCATACCCAAGCCATGTGCACAGCAATGCCTCCCAGTCGGTAGGAAGGTGTCTGTGTCTCCCAGTGGCCCCTTTCATCACAGCTTGTCTAGGTTTGAGCACCATGCTGTACATCCTCACCCACATCCATTAATTCACCCTGGATGCTGAGAGTGCTTCCCAACCTGCACAGGGGGATTGAGAATGAGCAGATGCCTTGGGTGAAGGAGAAAGGCCACCCAGATAGGATTCCCCATCTGCCCTACATGCATGCTTGCTTCCAAGCCATCCCAAAATCTAAAAACTTGCTTCTGCTGCTCCATGGACCCATTCAGAGGGCAACTCCCTGCCTGGCTCTTTGTGGCCAGCTGCTTGCCCATCAGCAGGCTGCCTGGCTTAGGGGCAGCTGAACCATGATCTTCACACGGAGGGGTGGACAAAGTGCTGTTGCATCCAGGGGCTTGGTTCTCCCTGCACCTCGAAAGGCAAGACCCTCTACTGTGCAGCTTCTAGTGAGAAGGGGGGGGAAGCTGTCAGTGCGTTTTTAAGCTGTTAAAACACTCCTCTTCTACTTACGTAGGAGTAAATAGAAATGGGAAAGTCAAACTACTCTAGCACAGCAGGTCTCTTGGTGGTCATGAATGCCAGGATAAGCAGAAATTAGATCCCTTTGCTGTGAGGCTGCAGCATAGAAGCAATGCCATAACAGGGTGGGAAGCTCTGGGCATTCAAACAAAAGAAGGGGACACAATTAAAAGGATTTTCTGATATTTGTTTAGCTTGGCTGCTACACTTTACTGAAGAAAAAGAGGGGTTTTGCTAAAGTTGAAACAAACAGTAGATCAGAACATTAAATAAAGGGTTAGCAAACCTGCCAGTAGTGCTAAGTCAGGTATGCTGATGAGGTCAAAATTTAATTCCACACCAAAATTGGAAAGTTCATGTACAAGTGTTCACAGCAAGCCAAATTATACTACCTACCAAACCTCCAGGTGCTCTGAACAGTCTCTTTCATTGTTATTCATCTGATCTGTATTTGCAGTACTAAAATCACAGAAACAGAGACATGAGAGCAACTTTTTAGTTTGTATAGTGCATGCACAGTGGGGAAGACTGGACACTGTCCACTCAGCCTCCTGTAGGACCTTTCATTCCTGATTTCCCCTTTGTCCTTATCCCTTCCTTCAGCTCCTCCGTTAAATTATGATAAGTATAGGAGTAATCTAAAGGCTCTAAAGTTTCAGTGGGTTCCAGAGTAGCAAATGGTTGGGAAGATAAGGAAAACAAAAAAACCAAACCAAACCAAAACAAGCTAGAAGGATTCTGGCTCATATAAGGATGTTCAGCTGGTAGATGTACAAAGCTCCCAGTGCTTTGGAATTGACCCTCTGCTGGGTCCTTAGGCCAAAAGAATAGCCAACATAGTGAAGTAATGTGGTTTCCTCCCTGATGGCATCCTTCCACCTGAGGAACTCCTGACCAAGAATGGGGGTGTTCATCTTCTTGTTACTTCTGTGGAAAACTCAGTAGCATGAGTAAGAGGTACTTACCACTTGCTGAGGTAAGAGATTTGCAGTTCAGGTTGTGTGCCCCTTGCTCAATATTGCAGTGCCCATCCGCAGCAAAGCCAGGAATGGATCTGGTGATGCACAACATCCGAGTTAGTGACTTAGGAATAGTAATTATTGCAATTAAACAGTAGTCCCAAAATGCTCCCTGGGTTACAAAAGTTTCTTCACTTTGGTAAACTCCCATTTACCCAGTTAAGGGCACAGCAATTTTGCCCCAGAAGACTTCGTACAGCATATTGAATTTGTATCCTCAAATTACACATCTAGTTAAAACACTCTTATAAATCATTTTCCTAACTGGTGGCAGTATAAATGTATTACCAAGTAAAAATTAAATGAACAATTAGCACACAGCATAATGTAATATAATATAATATAAAACTCACTCCTTAAAATGCGATCTAAAATGCACCAAATAGAACAGTAAGGCTATGTAACCAAGCAAACAGGATAGGTGTGAAATTAAACAGGATATAGATGCATTGTGTGAGAGAGATTTGGTGGTGGAAATGAGTCACCTCTTCATCAACAACATTGCTACAAGCTACAGTGTACTGCATAGAGGGGAAGCAAGAGAATTAGGAACCAAAATACCACCAGAGTGTCACAGTCTGCACTCAGTCCTCCTTGACAGCTGGAAGTACCACAAGCGATGCTCAGAAATGTCCAGGCTGGAGAGTTTTGTGGGATGGGGGTCCCTGTCCTGGCTACATCAGCTGACACAGCTCCCGTCCACCAATACAGGAGCTGCCTCCACCTGTTTGCAAACAGGGATGGCACCTCACAACTTGGAGAACAGAGGACCAAAACCATATTTGCAATATTGACTCCATCCAATGTCTCTGATAAATAAAGGCAGACAATGCTGTGACAGAGCTGTTCTAGTGTCTGGCTGAATTCACCCTATCAGTAAATAAATGAACTTTCTTTGACAAGCTTGTTCCTGCATCCCTGAGAAAGGAGAGGTACCCTGAAACCTCTGAGCAACAGTACTGTGTACTAATGCAGCCTACCTCCTGCCCTGCACCCAGCATCAGTCTTCACCCTCAGCAGTCAGCATAGTCTGAGGGTTGTAATCCTGCTTTAAGGTGTATTAGCACAGATCTGGGGCTGGACATTCATCCCAGGTGGCCCTTGGTGGCCCCACAGAGAGCAGATGTTGCAAGAATCTCCCGTATATTGACAGTGCCCTTCTCTGAAGGAGGACAGCATTGATGAGAGTGATGGCCCAGCAGACCAGACATCTGTCCAGATGTCACATGGCTACAGATCCCTTTGGCTCTTCTCCTGCACCAAGATGTCACAGGGACATCCCACTTCTGAGGGGACAGGAATCAGGCCCCCTGATTTAAGCAGCAGAAGAGCTGACTTTGCTCCGTGCTATTTTGTTCATTAATTGTTACATAAATTCATTCAAATATTTGCAAGGTTGATTTAAACTGTTGCTAAATCAGACTGCTCAGATTTAACCACCAGAAATTAAATCAGATAATAAACAATCAGCATTACATTTCTACAAAAGGATGATAATTTTGTAGGGTGTTGGGTTTATATTGTCTACGCACCTACAGGTGGAATGCTAGTGATAAAGTGAGATTGGATAGCAAATTGGACTGACAGACAGTTTTTGAACATAATTACTCAACAGAAACCACCCGGAATCAATTTAATCCTAGTGCAACTGATTTTTAATTTCCAATGGTACAAAAAAGTACCATTCACATTAGGCTTTTACTGACTTTGGTTAGTAATCATGGAATGTCTTTATTGTAGACAAGCTAATTAAATAAATGTTAAGTATTTCTTGCTTTGTAATACGTAAAAAAAGAAAAAAAATAAAGGTGCCTCCTAAACAGCAAATGAACAAAAGCTAATGGCTTGGCAGTCCAGAATCCATGTTTACACACAGTCTGTACTTGTTTAGCAGTTATGAAATTCTGGGACTATTAACAGCCATTCTGTTAAGGCTCTCCGGACAATTAGCAGTTGCACTAACAGATGGCTGGGACACAGCCTAACTGCCAGAAGGGAAGCATTGCTGCAAAATACCATCTGAAAGTTGGTGTGTGATGCTGATCTCTGTCCTGCAGAAGAAGGTACTGACCTGGCAAAGAGGAGGGTGGTCAGGGGCTAGGTCTGCATCCTGCCCTCTCTGCTCTTGTCTTTTAAGGCATGAAAAGAGCTGAGCAGCCATCAACTGGAGCATGACAGAAGAAGTGCCAAGGCCTCTTTTGGCTCCTTTCGTTGTAGAGGTACTCGGCACAGAGGAAGTAGCCACTCACAGATGCCGTTGCATCACAAGGGAAGGCAGTCAACAGGTCACATGCTGACTGGAGAATGAGACCAAAAAACACATCAAGTGTATAAGGAAGAGCAAACCAAACTGCCCCTTGGCAACTTTATCCTAAGAGGAAAGAGTTGATGCAATAACACTAATTTAATCTGGGATGGAAAGTTGTCCCCAACCTACTTTTATTCTCTAAGTGATCCATTTAACCAATTTTGGTGTTTGTTCTGGATGTCATTCTCTTAGCTGGAAGCTACAGAGGAGCAATGATCTTAAAACCTTGTATCCTCCTGAGAAAGAGATCTGAGATGAGGCAAAACTGGATTCTTGCCTTGTCAACCTGCTTTTGATTTAGAGAAGGAGGAATTAGATACTACTTTCACATGGGGTAAACATTAAAACATCATTTCTTGTTGTGAGCCTGTAGAGCATTGTGAACAAAAGGAGGTAGACTCCCGTCTGGCTGAGGATGCATCCCCCGAAAAGTGAGGTGCTTCCCCCTCCATTCACGACTGCAGCATCTTCCCCGACTAGCACCCTGCCTAGCAGGGGTCATGGGTATCTCTGATGAAATAGCCAAAGAGCAAAACACACCTGTCTGCTTTTATGCTGCCTTTGTAAGGTCCATTGGAAGACAGACAATACCTGAGCTAATAGGATGCCTGGCAGTCCACAGCCTTCAAAGAGCTTCTGGCAACTCTGAACTGGCAGAGTGAGTTCCTGGTGAATTGGAACTTTGCAGGACATGGCTCTGCTGGGTTTTAGCACAATGCAATGCTGCAACATTTTGATCCAAGGCTCAGAGATGAAAGAGTATCAATGCACCATAGCCCATCCCCTGCGCACCTAGTCACTGGAGGGAAATAGAGAAGCCTGTGCTAGGTACCAGGGGATTCCATGCAACACAGGTAGGTGCCTGCTAAAAACCTAGGGATGCTCAGGGACCTCACCACAGGGTAGTTGCAAGCTCCTGAGGGCTTCTGGCCTGAGTGAGGGGAATGCAGGAATATCTTGGGAACTAATAAACTAGGACAGCTCCTGAGCACCGCATTCTCATCATAATGATGTATTTAGGGTTGTATGCTGCTTTTCATTCATGTGTGCAATGCACTTCAGCATCACTGGGAGGAACACTCATGGTGAAGGGGCAGCATTCAGACCAGAAATCTTCCCCATGCCCCAGACACACAGGCACCAAAGAATGGATGTTTATACAAGGCACATAGCAGAGCAATGCCTCACTCATCCTTCAAGCCCTAGGCAAAACCAGCCTGTTTCACTATATATATTTAAGATTGATAATTCCTGTCACAGGAAGGCCCCAAGCAGTTGGCCTGGCTTTAATAAAACACAAGTCACTGGTGCCTTCTCTCTTTTGCTCATGGGTGAAATAAAAGTTGTACTTATCCTTTGTGGAGCTGGGAAAGGACGTGCAACAGAGCATTTCAGGCAGAAAACCCAAACACTCAAGATTAGGTTAGCCCCACAAGAGGTTTTTCCCATCCTGCAGGACTCTGCTTTGGCACAGCTTAAAGAGCTGACCTACTGTTGAGGCACCAGAGACCAGCAGTGTGGAGAGCTGCAAACAGCCTCACTTTCCTGGGTAATTGCCCTTAAAGCAGCCTACTGACTCCCTGGGGTCAAGATGCTCTGGAGCTCAGTCACTTCACTTTTGCTTCACAAAGCAAGAAAACAAGGCAGCTCCCCACCCCCTTGCAATATGCTTAAAGTGTCTAGAGGCTAGAAAACAACCTACACCAAGGAAAGCCAATTTTCATTCTAAATATATATATCCCCCATTCACATAGTCTGTGTACCATGTTATTAGAGATGACAGACCCTTTCTTTACCATACCTGCCCCACAAAAGCCCAGGCAGCCTTCATAACTCCATGCGATACTTAAAGTGAACTATACTTACAAATGGCAGCCAACATAGTCTAACAAAGAGCAAACAAAGACTAGAAAGGTCCTGTTATTTAATTTTTTCCTTTTGAAGGATGCATTGAAAATGGCAACATCCCCAAGCAAACCTGTAGTATTCCCAGGCAATGATACAGCTCTACAGGATTGTTAAAAATAAACTTGTTGAAAGGCTCGGGCTTTCTCTCTCTTATACACGGCGGGAATTTCCTGTGACGGCTACCTTCAGGGCATGCTTAGCAGTGACACATGGGGACATGCTGGCATGTTTCATCCTTTTTGCCCTGCCCTGTCACCAGCGAGTGGATCTGCTGGGAAAGGGCTTTGCTGATTCACTGGGTGGGATTCCAGTGCCTAATTATAGGTGTCTAGTGCCATTCAAGATGCCCTAGGGTATCCCGCTTGACTCCCAGCGGATGCTCTAGCTGGGCAGGGATTACCAGCAGGTTCTCTGCTGAATTTGCCCACCTCCATTATTCTCAGGTCTCTAGAACCAGGAAAGTACAACTCTCCATGGCCAACTCTCTGCAGGGACAACTTTCCTCTGGGAAAACTGTCCACAGGAAGACATTAGAATTAGGGTTAAGTTTAGGATTAGAGTTAGAGTTAAGATTAGGGTCAAGTTTTGGCTTAGGATTAGAGTTAGATTTAAGTTTAAAGTCAGGCTTAGGCTTACAGTTAGAGTTAGGGTCAAGTTTAGGGTCAGGTTTAGGGTTAGAAATGTCCTCATGGAGAGTTATCCCTGTGGAGAGTTATCCTGCAGACAGCTGTCCCACAAAGTGTTGACCACAGAGACCTGGCCACAGAGAGTTGTCCTAGACCCCTCCAAAAGGGTACAAGGTGCCGAGATATATGGAGTCACAAGTTTTCTCCCACTGGCTGAGGCTACTCAGCATGCTGCAGTTATGCAGGAGGCGAGCACAATGAGCAGAATACCTACACTGTTCCTACCAAACCACGTCCTCAGGGTGCATGAACTGAGATCGTAGCAGAGTAGGGATGCACTGGATCCAAGGTACACAGCATCCTTGTGATAAGCACAGAGAGTGTATGGCACTACCACTCTGTGAAAAACTAGGAGAGTGATAAAAAGGCAGGATGTCCCAGTGTAGTATGAGGAAAAGATGCACCTCACACCCCAAGCAGAATTCGTATCTGACCCCAACAAAGCTGGAGCCTGCCTTTGGTTGAGTCCCGGTTACCTGAAGAACAGGACTGATAAATGGTTGCTGCCTGCCTGAGATGGACCCACAAGCAAACCACATATGTTCCCAGGTATGGGAAGGTTCCTATGGGAAATCACATCTTCTTGCTGTTCTCTTGATTGGATTTATTTTGGTGGGAAGAACTGAGATGCTCCAGTATTTTTCCTTCCCTATGCCTTGTGGAACAGAGCAGGAAAAACTGAAAATACGAAGTAAAATACACTTTTTCCCTAATAAGTTATTTTTAAAATAAAAATATAAAATGTAACAGGAGAGTTCAAATAAAATGAAAGATGAGAGTATTTTGTGCAAAGGAGGTACGGGCACTTACTTTTCCAGCTTATTCAGATTTGGTGTGTCTTTACTTTATGGTTTATTTTATTTCTCCTAAGACCTGAGAGTCAGATAAAAACTGTCTGAACATCCTAGATGAGCTCAGACCCCATCCCAAACAACCAAATACAGTAGACGTCATCTACACAGGGAATTTTTGCCAGATGCTCTAGCATATGACCAGAAATTACTTCCATGTGGACACTGATATTGTAATATAACTGCCTTCTTCATATGGTGTTCATCTGTTTCCCGAGTTTAGCGGCTGAGAGAGATGAGGTTGTTTAGAACTTAGGAAGAGGAGGCTGAGGGGAAATCTTATTTCTCTCTACAAGTACCTGAAAGGAGGTTATAGAGAAGAGGGAGCTGGCCTCTTCTCCCAAGTGACAGCGGACAGGATGAGAGGGAATGGCCTCAAACTCCACCAGGGGAGGTTCAGGCTTGACATCAGGAAAAAATTTCCATGGAAGGGGTCATTGGGCACTGGCAGAGGCTGCTCAGGGAGGTGGTTGAGTCACCTTCCCTGGAGGCATTTAAGGCACAGGTAGACAAGGTGGTGAGGGGTATGGTTTAGTGATTGATAGGAATGGTTGGACTCAATGATCCTGTGGGTCTTCCCCAACCTACTGATTCAGTGATTCTGTGATATTAAAAAAAAAAAGTATTTTTATTGCAAAATGGCAGTATCTACTGGGTGGCTTATGTTACTATAGCTGCACTGTATTCACACGTTAAAGTGCACCCAAAAAACTTTCCCACAAACACATGGGTGAAGGTCAAATGCATGCAACCTTTTGTCCTGGTCAGAGCTTTGTGGATGTCAGTTGATTCACAGTCTCCCTTGGGAAGAGCAGAGGAAGATGAGTGTTGCCGAGTCACTCAAGGGATGAGAATCAGGTGAGAGATCACAAACCAAGGAATAAAAAGAAAAGTTTTCAAGGCTTCCCACAGTCTCTAGGAGAGGTGGAAGCTTTAAAGGCTTCCCTTCCTATCCTTCCTGTGGCTCTGAGCCCCAGAGCAGTGGCTGAACTCAGGTTTGCATCCTCCTGTGTCCCCAGGAGGCCAGACCACTGCTTCAGGTGTTTCTGTGAAACACATCAGAGCGTGAAGGGTTATGAGCCACCGCTTGAAAGCTGCTTTGCGGATCTAGAGGAAACAGTCCATTTCTAGAGAGGATGTGAGTTGCTTTTAAGGCAAGGTTGGTCTTTAGATTCCCAGCTCTATAAGTCTGTGGAAGGAGAGGGCTTTACCCAGCATTTCCAAAGTGGAACTGTGACACCGTTAATATTTAGGGCATGTGGTGAAAACTGGTATCTGGGTAAAGTTTATGAATCACTGGAGATTGCTGGGGAAATAGGTCTCCAGGGAGAAAATGCACATTTAAGAGCAGGGCTCATGGAGAAGGAGGCATCCTGGCAGGTGGAAGCAACAAACAAGGGCAGGGATTTTTTCTGCAGGTTGCCTCCTACCACCAAAGGCTACACAAGCAGTTGGACACATATGTTTAGCTTGATGAAACAAAAGGGAAACCTTAGGAGCTGACCTAGAGAATAAATATCAAGAGGTGCTGCAGTCTCTTATTTCAGTACAACTGTTTTCTACCCAAGCAACTTAATATACTATTTTTATAATAGAAGTGCTGCTGCCAGTGTTCATCAGAGCTGCATGCAGCTGGTGCAGCTGCCATTAACACGGATTTGTAGGGGAGGGAAAGCCACTGGCGCGAGGTCCTCAGCCAGTTCCCAGGGCTTCCTAGAGGAGGCAAGAGGCAGGGCCCAAATTCAGAGTAGGTGAGCAACATTTTTCTATAAGCACTCCAGGGACCAACACAGAGATGCAGTTGGGAGTTGTCCTCCAAAACCACATGAGGAATGATGTTACCTCTGTTTGGCACTGGTTTATCTGTGTCCTGAACACTATCCTTTTTACAGGATAGAGTGTCTGCCCTTGGAGCTTACATAGACATAAAAGAGGAGGTTGAAAAAAGTACCCTGACGCTGACAGTCTGATAGTGCGGATCTGAGGGGAGGGTTAAGTGAGCCTGATAAACTGGCTCATCAAATTGATCACAAGAGCTGCGTAATATTGGATTTCATTAATTCTCAATCGAGCTACCCAGACATACTGCACTTTCAGCTGCCTCCCCTTGTCCCAAGCATCCTTCCAACAGCTGCTCAGTTCCTTTTTGAAGCACCCTTGCTGTTCCCATCCTGGTCTGTCCGTTGTCTTGGTGGATGCCTCTAAGATTTCCCCCGGCTCTCAGAGATTCTGGGTCTCACTACAACTGGCACAGGCACATGTTTTCCCCCAGTCCTCCAGCCCTTGACATGCAGCTGGAGTGGCAATGTATCTGAAGGTGGTGCTTAGGATAACACCTCATCCTGGGAATGCTGTAGACACCACTGAAGTTTCGTACTATGCTATCATACCAGAGAGTCATTTAACGTTTTGTTTCATTAAGACTGGCAATGCTTTAGCCCTGCTGCAGGGGGTCCCCCATCCTCCCACCCCCCCATGCCTGCCTCCTGTCAACCTGCATTCAAGAGAGCTCTGAACTCCTGCACTTCATCAACCTCCCCCCAGAGATTCATTACTTCTTCAGTGGTCTGATTGTCAGACCATGATTCCCTTGTTTTCTCCCAACGCTTTTTGTCCTCCCACAATGTAAATTAGTGTGGGATAGGCCTTGACCTCTCTCATCCTACTTTTCTCTGGGGAAGGCAAACAGTTAATTATTTTTTTTTTCATTTACCAGTGGTCAACTCACATCAATAAATTATCCTTACCATGTTTCGCAAGTAAATTTGCTGTCTCCTCCCAAGAGATTTTCCCTTGCATATCTGAAGAGTTTCTTATTTACCTTAACCTCTTGCATAATATTGCTTTCATTCTTTATTTTTGCTTTTATGTTTTTGTCTCTCTGTGTGCATTTGTGTGTGTTGCTTCTTGTACTCAGTCCCCTCTACCCTGTAACACCTACCTCCCTTCTCTGGGGTGACATTTTACACTTCATTTATATCTGTCTTTAATCCTTGATTATTTTCTGTGCTGGATAACTAAACAGTGCCCTGTTTTATCTCCTGTGATATTTATTACTCTTTGGCATATAAGATCAGTGGATGGACTGTATCAGTGTTTTTCATCTCCTAATAGCCCACCTCGTGTCTTTTCTCTCCTTTACCTTGCATCATTCAAGCTCACCAATACTTCTTGGGTTTTTTTCTTAAGCACTTACTCTAGAAACGGGCTTCTGTGTTTTTCCCTGTTTGGGAGCTGCTTTCAGCTTACTTTAGGATTTAGTGGAACTATTGGCCCTGTCTCTCTCCAGGCAAGAACTCCAAACACTGCCTACAAGCACTGTAAGCACCAGGCTGAACCCAAACTTAGCTCACAACTCTGTGAGGCCATGCTATCTGATGGCCCTTGCCATCCCTCCATGTAGACCAGGGTAGGCTCTTTAATGAGCCTTCATCTCTAAGTTGGTCTTTGTGTCAAACAGTTGGGAGATGTCAGACCGCAATTTTGGACATTATTCAAATGCTTTTTTGATGCAGGGCAAGAGCAGCATCCAGCAACCTGCACTGCAGATGCTTGGTTGAAGGCTGGCTCAATGTCATGCTGAAGCTGGTGTGATTGGACAGGTGTAAAAAGAAGTGTGATGGACCAGACCCACTGCAGAGCTCTACTTGACCCTACAGGAAAGGTTAAAGATAACTTTCAAGAGATGCTGGAAGAACTGTAAATGCAGAGAAACCCAGAAAATGGCAAAATGTAGACTGTGCTCTGCCCTCTGAAGATATTTCTCCCAGCCATCCCAACCAGAAGCTTATTTAACCATACTTTAATCTATCACAAGTGCTAAGATCAATCTCTGATTTGAATCACTGTGAACCAGTCCCATATAACATTGTCCTAATGCCTCTTATCTCAGTTATTTCTAAACAGTTCTCAGGAGCAATTACACCTTTCCTCTCCAATCTCCCCCAAACTGTCCTTTACTATTTACCTACATTGATTTTTTGCATCCCATTTTATTTATGCCTATTGTGTCTTGAATTATATGGTAAACGGCAGATTTTCAGACTCCAGCATGCTCCTGATTCTTCCCTGTGCATCTGCTTTCATTTCCACCTCTTCCATACACTGCAAATTTCTCTTTTGTTAGTGAAGATACTCTACGAAGTTTCAGAGGGAAACCTTGAAGAGGAAGCATCCATCCCTTTTTTTTTCTGTCTAGCACCTTCCTTTTATTTTGCCAGTGGGCAGATGTGTCCTCTTGTGCTCACTTGGGTGAATTCTCCCCTCCTTTCCATAGGTTTCTTGTTAAATAAAAAGAAAGATACTTCAGAACATGGAAACATGCTCCTTACTATATATTTTAAAATGTTCAGACCTGGCTGTCTTTCTCAGACAGTGTATTTAAATACTGAAATTATTCCCAGAGAAGAGACAGCTTTTCTGGGAATGCTTATAAAGCCATGTGGGACAAACAGCTTACAAAGTTGGGCAGATAGCATCGTAACACAAGAAGTTCGAATCTTACTAGACTTCTCCTCAGAGACCACATCCAGAGCACTCAATATATGTTAGAAACTAATAAGAAGTTCACCTGAAATTCATTTTGTGGAATAACTTTATAGACAAAACACCTAGTGAGGCAGTGTACATATATTATAGGTGAACCACAGGGGTCAGAAGTGCCCCAGGCCTCCCAAATAATTTCAGCCAGCAAGCCTGACTTTCCTATAGCTTATAAAACACTGCACTAGTTTAGGGCTACAGGGGAGCAGTGAAATCTGCTAGGTCTGAGAAGCTTCAACCCAAAACACAGCAAAAGCAGACACATTCAACTCACATCCAGTACAAAAAGGAGCTACCTTCTTCAGGTGCTAGGCAGGTTTGCATTGCCCAGGTAAATGCTCTTTCTGGTTGCAGTGAACTGCTGGTGACTAGAGGAGGTCAGTGGTGGGTGTTAATAAGCATGAGTTCCCAGTGCCAGGACTTTACAGAAAGCAGTAGGGTATCAGGTCCATGTGCCAGTTTCCATGGAATGGCTTCCTGGGACAGTTCATTAATTTAAGAGCAGGTGATGTGCTAAAAGCAGCCTGTAGACTGGTATCAGTGGACGACAACAATTGCTGATTCTTTGGTGCTTTCAGTTAAGACCTAACAGATACAAATGTGCTTGTGTCCATTAAAGGGCATCTCCTTCTAGACCACAGCTGTAAAGCAAAACAGCAGCACAGTCTTTAGGATGGACTTCTTCCAAGCAGAGGTAAGGCACAGAGTTAGGGACAGCCTGAAGGGAGAAATCAGACCTGCAGTGGAAAATGACAGGCTCGAATGACTAGAAAATGTAAATACACTTGAAGAAAAACTCTGAATGTTTATGCCTTTAGTTTCTTTATTTAAACATGTAGCTTGAATTCAAGTATGTTAGGCACACATTTCTTTTTCCTTCTTGACAATGGTTTTGCCTCTCCTTTCTTTCCCTGTCATTTTGGTGCCATTGCCAAATGTTGCTGCTAACTGGCACTAGAAGAGCAAGAGTAGAGAAGAACAAAGAAACTACTGTCAAACAAATGCAGGCATAAATAAATGGAGTTTTCCTGTGGTACTTCTAAAAACTAGACAAAAACTTCTTTCTCTTCCAAAAGAAAGCATTTTATAATGAATCAGTCATTCCAAAGAGCGAATTGTTCAGCTGATGAACATGTGTAATGCTCATTTACATCAGTGCAGGTGCTGCAAGAGGAGGGTATAGCACAGCACAGAGAAAACATGTCAGTTCTGGAATTTTGCACAGATTGTGGCATCTAACCTGCTATGACATTACTTGTAACGGTAATTTCAATCTTCCCAATTCAGCAGCAGATCTTCTTTATTGGTCATTATAATGCAGGATTTTACATATGAACAAACATCTTTCCAATAACTTTTATAGCTCTGAATTAGCCCCTCAGTGTTCCCAGTGTGGACAAGAAAACGATGATAGGGGTGTAGGCTAGAGGGAGCACCCCGGCTCCCTGCGCCCATCCCTCTGCACCAGGGCAGGAGCATGCAGTATGAATGTCACAGGCAACAGTCGTTTGTCAAGCCCTTCCCAAAGTCCCTCAGATGAGTCTTACCCAGCTTCCAACCACAACCAGTTGTGACTTTCTTGCTGTAGCTTGCACTGTTTCTCACATCAACATTCTTGCTATGGGTTGCACCACATTTCTTGCATGAACATCTGTTCCCAGCAGCCGCTTGTTCTGCACTTTCACCTCTGAGAAAGAGTCTGTAGTACCAGAGGATCTTTCTGCACAGGTACATTTGTACAATTGGCTCCTGGTGATCCCTGGGTAGTTTCTGGCATGAGACCACCAGTAGGAGTGCCCCAAGTCAGCTCTCAGTCCTGCAGTAGAGGAGGTAGAGCCACCATGGTGTGCGTCACCACTTGGTCTTTACAGTCACAGAGGACTCCACCTTCTGCAGGCAGTTCCGTCATGTGTTGTGCTCTCCTCAATGGTCTTCCAGAATCATTTACAGGTGGGCTGTAGGACCTCAGTTTGAGTTTAGCCACGGCTACCCTACTTATTCAGAGGAAAGCATTTTCTCCAGGCCCTGAGTCAGTTTTGGAGATATGTTCTGTCCCACTCTCTGTTTTCTCAGTATCATTTTAGGAACTGGACAGCAGATGTATACACAGCATGCTATATTGCTGCCTTTGATTCTTGTACTGCAGGCACAAAAGTCATCCATTTGCTTCTCTCTGTTTATTGCTCTGCACCACACAGCATCCCATTAGCTGTGTTCGCCACAGCGCTCTACTGAGAGTTCATCTCAAGCCATTTGCTTTACAATCATTGGATTTATAACAAGCTTGACCAAACCCCAATCTAATTTGAAACTGTGCTAAAGCACTTTTATATTTACTTTAGTAATGAAATAAAATTTCAGTTCTGTTTTTAGAGTGATTTATTTCAACATTGCTACTGGTACAATATCTCATTTGTGTTTCATAAATTGCCATAGGCAGGAACAAAATACTAAAACTGTTTTCAGCAAATTACTTCTAAAGAGGATGTTTTCCCCTGTACACTCGCACACACAGACATACCTTTTCAAAACTAACCAGTGATTTTTGTGCTCAATCTGATATCTATAAAAAGTACATCAAATTTAGAAAAGGGTGAATAGCCATCTTCTGACTATCCTGCTATCTTCAATGTGCCCTGAACCAGATACTTAAATACAGTGCTAGATGAAATCAGTTTTTAAGCTGTGGACAGAAGTTATTTAAAAGTAAGATATTCATGTGATCAGCATGTGGTCTCCTAGTTTGCAGCATGGTAGCTGTGTGAGATGTCCCTGATGTCCTGTGTTTCTAGATCTGTGGTGGCCAGCTAGATCTGATCTCCCACTCAAGACCAGGATAGGTGAAGAGTTCAAGGCAAGGTGTCTCCACAAAGGGGATGGAGGGGGGCACCTCAATTTTGAAACTCATTTTCCCCTTTGGTCCATCAGCACCCAGATTTATTAACCTTCCCCAGAGGCTGTAAAGCCCATCTATTTCCCTGTTCCAAGCTAAGGCTGTTGCTGAGGGTGTGAATTGAGGGGGAGTTATTTATTGATAGTCCTTTGTCTAAGTTTATGCTGTTATTTTTAATTTATGTGGTAGGCACGCAGTGTACTGCTAAGATGCCTAGAGATGCATTTTAAAAATTTGAATGCATAAATAAATAAAATACTCTGTACGCAACCAGACCTAAATTATGTAGTACAGAGAGACAAGTGATTCGATAGACATTAGGGAAAGGACCAAAGGAGCTCAGCAGACCAATGCTATTTGCAGATCAAGAATCCTTGCCCTTGAGCAAGCAATATACAAGAGCTACAGCTGGCAGCCCAGATTTTAGATGGTGTTACAGCCTCTCATCCAGCCTTTCACTTGAAGGCTGAGTTCATCTCTAGAGAGACCAAACCCATCAAAGAACAGTGCTCTTCCTAAAGAAGCTGAATTGGGTAGATGTGTAAGGTCAGCCACATGTGGTGATACCCAGATCCCTCAGAAACAGCCAGTGTCTTTGCCAGTGGCTCGTGAACCCGGGCTTTCACCGAGTGTTTTAATCAGTTGTGTAAGTCATAGAATCACAGAATCAATTACAGAATCACAGAATCACAGAATCACAGAATAGTCTGGGTTGGAAGGGACATTAAAAGATCATCTAGTTACAACCCCTCTGCCATGGGGGTTCCCACAAGATCAGGCTGACCTGAAGTCAGGTCTAACTACTTGATGAATCCATTGTAAGGCACCCCTCACTTAAGAGACTGATGTTTAAAGAGTCAAAAGACATTAAGCAACTAGACATTAGCTGGACTATCAACAGGATGAATCTGATTGATGATGTGGGTACTATAGTGCGCAGTAAATACAGCATGTATCTTTAAATGTACCTAATTAGAGGTAGTGTATCATTTGTGAATGTGATGCAACAAGAAGTATATCACAAATGTAACCAAGAATCATGCTGATCTGTGATGGGGTATCTATAAACATATATAATTATACATAATAGTTCTATAGTATGCTGATAGTATACTGTACTTATTGGATATGCAATCCCAGATAGCATCACACAAACAATATTACTATATTCTTGTCTAAACTATATAAGCAATACATAGAGATTAGTAAATATACCCATTTTGTGTCCTTTCATTTGTGAATGGTTTTAACTAAAATTATGACGACACAGTGAACCAAAGGCAGAACATGTCACCACCTCTGCACGCATCTTGTAGTTTCCACCTGGAGCAGAGGCTGCAGCACATGGAGGGGGCTTGGGGCTCTTGCTAGACAACATGCAAACTCCATGTCATCAAAAACTTCATGTCAGTGAAAGTTCTTATGGGTAAACTTCTGGGCTGGGTTTCCCTGGGGCAGGTTTGCACTGCAACCACAGCTAATAAACATTACTGAGCTATCACTTAAGCAAACCAGCTTCAGTGATTTTACAAGTTCAGTGAGCACGGCGTGGTCTTCAGTGACCACAGGCTTTTGCTTGGGCTGCCAAAAGCACCTGTGACTGTCACTGCTGTAGATACTGTGCTCAGGTTCAGAAATTCAAATAGCAATAGCACAGCTGAACTACTCAATATTCACTGGCATCAAGAAGAGGAGGCTGAGAGGAGACCTCATTACTCTCTACAACTACCTGAAAGGAGGTTGTAGAGAGGAGGGAGCTGGCCTCTTCTCCCAAGTGACAGGGGACAGGACAAGAGGGAATGGCCTCAAGCTCCACCAGGGGAGATTTAGGCTAGAGATTAGGAGGAAGTTTTTCACACAGAGGGTCATTGGGCATTGGAATAGGCTGCCCAGGGAGGTGGTTGATTCACCTTCCCTGGAGGTGTTTAAGGCAAAGGTGGATGAGGTCCTGAGGGACATGGTTTAGTGTTTGATAGGAATGGTTGGACTCGATGATCCTATGGGTCCCTTCCAACCTGGTTGTTCTATGATTCTATGATCTCAGGGCTGTGCCAGGGTCTTGGCCTTGAGAAGCGAAGACAACCGTTTCCCCTTTGAAACACTTTGGATTTTAGGGTTTTCTGTCTGCATTTTGCATTTCACCTATTCCAGGATTTGGACTGGCACAGGGCACCCCTCCTTAAGCAGATGAGGATCTGTGTAATTGTGAGGAATCCTCCCCAAAACATGCCAAGCTAGGACAGTAGCCAGCCTGTGAGCAAAGAACACACCACACACACTCCTGGTGCTTAAGTGTAAGCAGAGAAAAAAAGATACAATATAAGAAAGACTCTTGCTCTTCACCTACAACTCCAGTTTACGTGGATCAGCCAGAGGTGCCTGGCTCTGGTGACAAAGCCAGTCAGCAGCTGCCATCCCAAAGGACGGGAACAGGAACTGAATGTGACCCCCACTACGCTGCTCACCTCAGTACAGTCTATTGCTGTCACTGTAGCCAGAATAGGTGGCAAAGCCTGCAGCACCCTGCCAAACTCCATACTCCTGGCAGGTTTTTTTCCCCTCTTCATGCTCTCATGGCCACTCTGGAAACAAACACTCACTGCAGCAATAGATGTTTTACTCTACTCTCCACCCTCTGGGTACTGGTTATGGAAAATAACAACTAGGTAAGAAGGAGGATTTATTTGCCAACAAGTTCATGGTCAGAAATATCTGCAAGTGGTGCACGGAAGCTGTAATTGATGGAGGCATTGATCTCATTCACTGATGTGAAGCAATGGACATCTTCTGCCTGAGAGAGGATGTCAGAATACATTGCACAATTCAGGAGTTCTATTCCTTTGTTTTGAAAGAAGTCATTAGGAACCAGATGGCTCAGGGATTTAGTAATAGAATATGAAATCTCTCATCTCTCCATCGACCATTCAAATATGACCTATTGTATTAGTCAGAGAAAATCATCAGATTACTTGCTGATGTCTTATGCAAAATGAGATAATCATCCTCTTCTGCAGCCCAGCTCCAGCTGAACAGATTTTCCAGTTTAAATGGTAGAATTTTATTCCAGAAATTTGGTTTCCAGCTTTTAAAAAAATCAGCCCCTATAGACTGGGAGCTTCAGTTAGCTCCTTGCTGGGACAAAGTTGAACAGGAGTGCTGCTTCGTCCCTTATGGTGATGTCTGCCAGTGACACAGGGAAGGCACAACTACAAAACGTGTATTCAGGCATATATCTTTTACAAATTAATGTACCTTATGCAAGAAGCTTGGCCAATGCTCCTTAAAGAGCATGTCAGAATGGGTCTGTGGCTTTATCATGACAACTTCTCAGGGAAAACACTACTGAAAGCAGTAAAAGTGGTGACACTCTAGAACAAAGATGTGCTTTGGCAGACTAATGTAGAGGAGAGACCTCAAATGGATCAACTGTGAGAGCAATGAGAGGTTTGGGACATGTTTTTTCCCGCAGATGGTACTGTCTAGCACAGGGGAGCAGCTTGCATTAGGTGGCAGGAGACAGTGAAGCAATCCATCAGTACTAAGCACAGCAAGTGTGGGAGTCCCTGTTTCACCAGAACTCCAGTAAGTTACCTCATTTCAGCTGATGTGGGGTAAGAACCTCCAAATGCTGTGTCATGGTAGATGCAAGAGAACTGGAGGCAGCCCCCTATGACAAAGCACTTTTATCATCCTGTCCACCCAGTGGAGATGCTTGGAGATTTCCTCTCTCAATTTTGCCAGCTGAAGTGTAAGGCAGGGGAATGGGTTAGAGAATATCCTTGACGGGGTGCATGGTTGGATGCACAACCCACACAGAAGCTGCACAAAATGCCAAACCAAACAGGTGCTCTGTTATGGTGAATAAAATGGCAATAGCATAGAACTTACAGAAATAGCTCATAAGGAAGTAACTGTCAATAAACTTTTGAAACACAAGAAAAGAGGATTGAAATAGGACAGAAAAGCAGACAGCAAGACATCTTCAGTATGTTTTCCCACCCATGACAAACCTCTGCTCTGTAAGCACTAGTTCCCAACTGAGTAGCTGAAGTACTTAAGCTTTTAAAGAATATGTGCACTCTCATCATGTCCTCCCCCGAACCCAAGGACCAGATCAGACTCCCCATACAGTCAATACTTGGTGGAAGGTAGAGCATCTCTGACACCAAATCATCATATGACTTATCTGCCCAGGCACAAATGTCAGCAAACTTCAAAAATTACTTGCAATCCTTTGCAAATTTGATGAACAATCCCCACTGTGGCTGCATTATGAGCTTGAGCATGACCCTTGCTGTTTCCACCTTCTTTGGGGTCTTTGGGCAAGGTAGAGTCAGTTCATACTCAAGCAGCTCTCCCAAAAGAGATGGAACAGACAAACAGCAGCTACTGGCAGCTCAGAGATGTTGTGAGAGCAAGGAACTAAGGCTTGCCAGGCCAGAATAATTAGCTGAGGTCTGTGGCATATCAAGAAGAATGGAGGGGCTATTCTGGTTTCCTCATTTACAGCAGATGAAGCAAAAGGGAGGATGCAGCGACTTGGGCTGCACAGCTGTAACTGTGAGGAACAACCAGACCTGCTCTCCCAGATGGTTACCAAAATATATTGCAAAGCAGAAAAAGACTGATATATTTGTAATAGACACCAACTTTGCTGTTCTGCTCCCCCTCTATAAGCCTCAATAGTGGAATGTAATAGAGGGGGGAAAATAATAAAAGGGTATGATCTCATGCTTGGTGCTTTATCTAAAGTGAATTGCTGATCTCAGTCCAGCTCTTAGCAGGCAAATCTAGGCTTGGTGAGCATCTGCATCCTCCTGACTTGCTGGTGGTTTCAGTGAGAAAGCCACGGCACTAAGGGACTAGGCCTTCTTCGGGGAAGTCACTGGGGTTTTGCTTTTGATTTCAGGGGCAGTAGAGCTGAAAGGACTGATATTGGGATATGTTTTATTTGTAGAGATTGTTCCTCCCAGGTAAGGGATTAGATTTGCCAGTGGGGCAGTCTTGCTGCATGGTTTTTTGCCAATGAGGGCTAGAGATCTCCATACCCATAGAGGCAACATATTCCACAAATCTAAATTTCATTTAAAAGTGAGAGAAGTTAAAGTGAAGAAGTAATTAACAGGAAAGGCAGCAAGATAACAGTTGAAAAGACATTTAAACCCACCCTAAAAGGGGTTGTACCCTTAGGACTAGCTGGGCTGTCTCAAGAAGTCCTGCCTGCACAGACATGACCATACTACTGTTTCACCATTTTTGTCTTTCAGAGAATCATGGAGTCACGGAATCACAGAATGCTAGGGGTTGGAAGAAACCTTTGGAGATCACATAGCTCAACCCCACTGCTAAAGCAGGTTCACCTAAAATGTGTCCACAGTAGGTTTTTCAATATCTCCAAAGAAGGAAACTCCATAACCTGTCTGGGCAGCCTGCTCTATTGCTCTGTCACCTTCATAGTAAGGAATTTTTTTCTCATGCTAAGGTGGAACTTTCTGTGTTTCCCTGGACGTGTTTAAAAGACGGGTGGATAAGGTGCAGAGACATCATTTAGTTGGTGATATGAATGGTTGGGCAACATGATCCTGGAGGTCTTTTCCAAACTAGTGATTCTGTAAACATCAATACAGCAAATGTTTCTATCCCTTTGCCATCTGGGCTGTATGCTGTATATTCATCATCTTTACATTTTCTTTACTTTAATCTCTCCCATTTGCAAATACACAGGTCCAGATGATAACAATTACCATAAAGCAATTGTATTGTCATCCTACCAATAAAAATTGCTCTGTTAATCAGGAGACTTTCAGAGGCACCGTGCCTGAAAGACCTCATTTTAAACCGGCAGGCTGTACAGGGCAGCAGATAAATTAGCCTACATATGATTGCATGCTGAAATATATTGATTTAAGATTTTCCCCCTTCAGCCTGACAACCTGTCTAAATAAGCTCACGTCTGAAGAAGACAGTTTGCAGACATGACGTGAATGACAGGGCATTGCAAATATAATGCAGTAGTGCACAGAACTAGGGAGTGAAAACAGTGCAGAAGGGATTGGTAGGATAAAAATGAGGGTTAAAAATAAACAGAAGTAGGTACTCTAAACAGAATAGCTCTCAAATTTCATCCTGATTTTCTTCTTCCATTTCTAATTGCTAAGTCACTACAGAGAAAAAGCAATTACTGATCTGCTGTCATTCACCATGTCATCTTTGGATCTTCATTAGCAATTCCATTGACAATCTTAGCATTTAGCTCCCATCCTGTGATACTGAGTGTCCTAATCACAGCATGATCATTCAGAGTGTCTGAGGAGCAGAGATTGGTGAACATATTTTCCTCTGAGTTTGGAAAAATGTGTTGCCTTAGGTATGGATCATAAAAAGTGAGTGACTGAGATGGGCTGCAGTCACTGTCAGTGTAGTGGGCTCTGCCCATGCTGTTGCCACATTAGTTTTTGATCCTGGTCAACAATAGAAACACTTGGAAAGGACTAATTCTTTTTTTAAAAAGCACCCAGTAAATCAGCCCTATGGCACAAAGCAGAAACTGAAACCCAGTATTTTTCCTCAGCAGCAGTGTGCAATGTCAGGAGGATGAAGGTGAAAGAGATGACATTACTTGCAGAATTAGAGTGGACTCAACATTAGATTTGATATAAAATAATGTTCATATTTTGACACACTGTGTAATACCACCTAGACCCCAGTGGGTTATAAATATTAAGTAACGGTTGGATTTTCAGTGCAAGGCAAAGGCAGAGAGATGAAGTTCTATGGAGGGACCTTACTGGAGACCTTGCTACAGAGAGGGTTCAGAGTGGCTGAGTTTAGGAAGGTGTCTCAAACCCCAGGGGAATCTGAGGCAACTGGTGCATGGGAACCCCTTGGCCCTGCATGGGCAGATGCAGAGCTGGGCTCTATGAGTCGGTGCTAGCAGAGTAAGCCATGGTAAGAAGACACTCTTCACAGGATCACAGAATCACTAGGTTGGAAAAGAGCCATCAGATCACTGAGTCCAACCATTGCTGTCAAACACTAAACCATGTCCCTCAGCACCTCATCCACCCGTCTTTTAAACACCTCCAGGGACGGTGACTCAGCCACATCCCTGGGCAGCCTGTTCTGGTGTCCATTGACCCTTTCTGTGATGTTTTTTTTTCTGATGTCCAGTCTGAACCACCCCTGGTGGAGTTTGAGACCATTCCCTCTTGTCCTGTCCCCTGTCACTTGGGAGAAGAGGCCAGCTCCCTGCTTTCCACAACCTCCTTTCAGGTAGTTGTAGAGAGCAATAAGGTCTCCCCTCAGACTCCTCATCTCAGGACTAAACAACCCTAGTTCCCTCAGCTGCTCCTCATAAGACTTGTGCTCCAGCCCCTTCATCAGCTTCATTGCTCTTCTCTGGACATTCTCTTCCCTACTTGGAATGTATGTACTCCAGCAGGGTCCTGTCTCAGACTCTGGGAAGAGATCCACTGGTAATCCTGATTACCCCAATCTTCCAGCCCTTTACAGCTTTTCCTTCCCCTGTGAAGACCTAGAGAGTCTTTGTGAGAAGCCTCCATTGCACCCTAGCCAGAGCGTTTTCCCCTCCACTCCCTGCTGGGAGCAACTCCTCCACCCTGCCAAGTTGAAGAGCAGAGCTCAGAGGAGTGTGCTTCTTCTCTCAGGACATGAGGTTAAGCAGACCTGCAGCTATGGATGTATCTGTCATTTATGAAGTTAGGTTTGGAGACTTGTAGTGATTGATATCAAATATTGCCCCTTGGAACAATGTAATGTGCTACAGAGAAATCTATGGATAAAGCCACATGGAAAAGAGGTATGTGGTTCTAACGAAGCTCCAAAAACAAATGTGATTCCTAGGAAGACTGTGACCTTTGCAACAGAGGAACTGGGAGGAAAGCGCGGGTTCCATGTGCACTGGAGCACCAGTGGAAATCTCTTCCCTTTGCACACAGATATGCCCCAAGGTGGAGCAAATGCTGTATAGAGGCGTGGAACCCTTGCTTGAAAATGCACCTGTGCTCCTCTAGCCTGCACACTCAAACTCAGTTCTTTCTTACCAACAATGACCTGGTTCCTTGCTGCGCTGTCTCATGATGTAACTGGTCCTCCACTGTCCAGAGGCTGTGAATTTTCATCTTCGACTAACATGCAGTGATCACCCGGGGTAGCTAGAAAAAGTCTATTAAAGCACCATCACGTTCCATTAAGTCCACTGGTGCTCTAATTTATCAAATGTTGGTCACCAGAGTAGTTGGGAGCACTGTTGTGATAAGTTCTACCTGTGTCCAACAGGGTAGGGAACAGCCACTGCTAGTTGTTGGCTATGAAGAGCATAACATGAGCATTACCTTCTGCTTCTGTTTGTTTATTGTGGTATATTGACATCTGAAGAGGATGGGACATCTGGGAATGCCAAAATAACACGCTAATTATCATTTGTTTGATTATCGCTCACCTTAGATCCTTAATAAGGCATTTCAGACACGATACAGTTTTCTCTAATGGACTAATAAATTAGGAAGCCATATATTTTTAAGGCAATAATTTTAGTAAACAAACAGTCTGGGGCAAAAAAAAGAAAATAAAATCTCTTGGAGTCTGGCATTGAGGAGAAAAAAATATGTTCTGATCATTGGAAACTGCTTGTGTGGGACCCATGAGAACAATGCAGCTGTCTGGAGGATAAAGATAGAAGGGCAGGGGCAAGGGGCAGAGAGGGCTGCCACAAAGGCACCCTGCAGTTGCTGGGAGGGAAAGCACAGGTCTACTGCTGTGAAGGGCAACAGTGGGGTGCTCAGACATGATACTTTTCCATTTTGTTTGAAGGTATAATTACAGCACAAAGACACTGCCCAGTCACACTGAAGGATGATCTTCCTGAAGCTGGAGCTCAAGATTTGATATGCTGAGTGAAAACAAAATACCTGAACCTGTGGTTCAGAGAATACCTAGAACATAGGACTGTGCTTCATTTTCTGAACACCTGCTGGTCAGCATAGTGTACCAGGAGGCCCTGCTAAGCCCCACTGTGTGAGTTCTCCCACCTTTGCCTTAGATTCGGAGCATCCATGTCCCCTGGAGGACATCTCTCTAATGCCTCCTTCATTGCATTGGCCCAGTATGAATGCTTCCTTTTGACGGGACCAGAGGCATGGCAGCATTGTAATTCAAATAACATTTCTGTCTGCAGTTGCTGGAAACTGGATCTTTTCAACCACCGCAGTTCATCTGCACCATTCTTGTGTATGTCCAGCTTGAGATCCACAGATAAATCCTCTTCTTTCAAATGGCTGCTTCAGTCCTGTCAGCCTGTGCTTGTTTGGTTTCTCTGCAGGATTTACTTGACCTAGGAGTATCCTCCTCTTTCTCTCTGTCCAGGCTATGCATGGTCCACTGATTCTTGAAAATTCTTCTGCAAAAGAACATAATGCATTATATTTTTGCACAACCATTACCTACCGGGAGGTTGGTTTATGCTGGCTGTCACAGGCTATGCCTTTTCACATGCCATTTTTTGCTAGAGTCTGACTTTGAACTTCACATAACCCCTTGCATCAAGCCTTTACCTGCAGGATCCTGATTTTTTACTTTGTCCCTTCTGTCAAGACACTGTCCTCCTCCTTCCATGATTTACCTCTCCTTCTTGACAAGCTTTCATTCTTTGCCATGCATTAATTCTGTGCCTTCCTTTAATCTCTCCCAGGAGGTCTGTCCAAATCCTCGTTATAACATGATCTTATCACAGACTTTGCTTCTAAAATCATAAAGGTATTTCTGCAGCTTGAGATCACTTATCAACCATTCCTTCATTGCTTACACATGCAAAAAGATATATGTACATCTTCTTTGTTTTCTGTTAACGTAACATGCACCATGCTGAAACTGGTGCGTGCATTTTCACAGCTAATCTGAGTTAACTGCAAATGATTAGGAATGCAGCGCTTACTGCAAGGAGCAGAAGAGCTCTTTTGCTGGTACCAATTACTTGTGTCTAATGCTGTAACTGAGCCTCCTCCAGCTGCTTTCCATGTTTGCAGCATTTTGATTCCTTCTGGGAGGATCTGGTTGCATTAATGAGACCTCCTGACCCCTTTCCAGTTTAAAGTTGTCTTCTAGCATTGGAGCAAGCGCAGATCCTAACTCAGGGTCTGGTTTCCAGTGACTCCCCTTCCTGGGATGTATCACTGGTGGTTGCCACACTGCAAGAATGTCCCTTTGGGGATTGTTCCCACGGCAGCTCCTAACGCAGTACAGTGCGCTGGCTACCCTGCTACTCAAGTGGCAAATGGATCTGTTCCTCCTGCATATTCATTAATAGCAATATAAAGAACAGATGGCACCTTCTCCCTTTAGTGAACTGAAATGAAGTTTGATATTATTCTCTGTTCTTTGTTGAAAGCAGGTTTAAATTACATTAGAGGCTTCAAGATCTGCAGTACACGTCATCCCTTATCAGGCAGGGCAGGGAAAATAAACACCACTGAACTCGCTACCCAGTGACTCATTCATAGGAGAAATTTTATGTTGGGGTATTGGTTCCTGGTCAGTGCACACCCAAGGGCCAGAGCACTCCTTTGCTTGCAGAGAAAACTGGAAGGTTGATAGGGCTGGTAGGAAATGCCAGGATAACAGAGCTTTGTTTTGGGGAAAATGTCTCTAAAATAGCGGGGGGAAAGAAAACCAGATTTCAAGGATGTAATTAGTTATTCAAGCAGTTGTATTTTCATGTTCAGTCACATAGGTAGGGGATTAAAAGCACATTAATTATTGAAATGTCTCAGAATAAACACTTAGTTACATGAAAATGATGTCCAGGTTTCTATTCCAAGGTAAAGTACTTAAGAGGATACTGAGAAATGGCCAGCATGCGGAAGAGTTGTCAAGAAATGACTAAAAGCTAAAGTTCAATTTTACAACAGGATTCATGCTGTTAGCCCCGTAATTCCTGTGAATAACCTCTGGCTTCAGTGGATTTACAGCCTGACCTAAATAGTACTCAAGTTTCTACTCACTTTCTGCACAAGAGCACACTTCAGTTTTCTTCATATTCAACAGAGGTATGGAAATTTATTTTTCTTCTTTTGTTTTCTCACAGAAATTCTGCTTCACCATAAGTGCATATACTTCTAGCGAGAATCTCTGGAAACACTCATAGCTCCCCTTCCAGAAACATTATACCTGTGCCCCCAGTGGGCACAGATAAAATGGAGTTTGCTCCTATTTGGCTGTGCGTATGGCCATCATTAATTTTGCCATCATTTCTCAGGGTTCCAGGCACCCAGTTTCCCAAGGCATTTTTATTATCTTACAAAAAACCCCCGAGCACTTCTCACACAGATTATATATTTCAGCCACTTTGTCCAGCTCCTTTAAGATCCAAAACACTCCACGGAGTCAAGCCCATTCAAAAGTGAAGAAAGAAGCTTATTTACACAGTTCAGGAGTAAGGAGCATGTCAAATAGAGAGGCGGGAGTAAAACCCCCTTTTTCTGAGTTCCAGCCCTCTTGTCCAGGGTATGTAACACACCCCCTGCCTTTATCTGTGCCGGGTGTACCACAGAATCAGGGAAGTCGGGTGACAAACTCCTGCATTTAACTACATTGCTGATTTCAGCAACAGACTTTGCCCCAAACTTGAAGCATTTCACGTTTAAATCTCACCGTGAACCCCACTGCTAACAACCCACAGACTTCATTTAATTTTAGGTGAGCAACAACACTCTGTCTTTTATCAATATGTAATATAGGGTGTTGTGTCCTTTGTTGTTGTTGTTTTTTATCTACTCCTTGCTCACTGGACTTAAAGTCATTGTTAAACTGGTTAAACCGAAGTTGACTAAAAATGCAGCTAATGAATAAAACTCAGGAACCTGTCAGAAGCACACAAAGCATTTCTGGAAAGTGCAAAGTTCTCTCTGAGTTCCAGCCTGCCCTCACACATTACTGGCAACCCACATCTATATTGTTATTCATCCAAAAGCTGCCCGTACAGCAGGAAACAGTTTGAATGCTTCTTTCCCACAACAGCCAGCTTCAGTGAATGGATGACAATCTTCTGCAGTTGTACAGCCACAAGCAGAGGGCTCAAGATGCCTGAGCAGGGTGCAGCTCATGCAATGGTCTTGCCCATATGAAATGCATCTGCCCCACCAGCTCCTTGTCTTCTGTAGGGCCAAGGTGCATTCAAGAAGGGTGAGAAAGTACAGGAGTACATGGATTTATTTAAAAGGACTATCTTCCCTCTTTCTAAAGCAAAAAGACCTCCAAAGAGATTTGCCTCCCCTTTCCAAATCCTAATCAGTTAGTTCTCCCATCCAGGGCACCTCCCTCAACCAGGAGGACACCAGGCTTCTCCAGAGGCCTTCTCTAGGCACGCGGACATGGTCTACCAATCTGCAAAGATTTCCCTTTCTGTCCCTCTGTCAGGAGAAGAGCAATTAGACCCTTATCACTGCAAAATTAATCAAGTAGGCTGATTATCCTGTTCCCAGTCCATGAGCTGCATGTCCAGGTTCACAGTTGATTGCTGATTTCAATTAAAGGTAAAACGATCCCTAGTTGAGAATATGGTTTTCCAATTTTTAATTTGTTAGCAGCCACACAACCAGATCTCAGACTTTTATGAAAAGCTCTGTGACACTTGGTATATCAGCTAAAGCACTCACTCTTGGAGATATGTGAGTTTATGAACATTTCAGCCTTCTTTTGATCACTTGTTTTTTCCTCTTTGCCTTTAGTTTTATTTTAACTCTTATCTTAGAGACTTTACTGAATTGTAAAACATTTAAACACTTTTTTTTGTAAAGAAAAACCACATTTTTTCTAAAAAATATTGTAAGAGTTTTCTGACTGGCATTCTCACAAATAGCAGAATAACTTCATTTTGTTCCTATGAAATTATCTTTGTTTCTAACCAAAAGAGAAAAATCTTCTATCTATGTATGAAGAAAGTTAAATAAATAAAGTGGTTGAAAGGAGGTACAGGTATACACTAAACCTACTTGAATGTCAAATAACCAAAAAAGAGAATTTCAAAACAGTGCCTTTTATATACTGGTTTATTACTTTATCATATATGGAATGTATTTGGCCTATCATAGTAAAGTTATGCCTGTATGTCAGAATTAACCTGCACATTGAAAAAAAAAAAAAAAAAAAAAAAAAACACTAAAAAGACCTGATAAAAGAGAAAATAAGACCACTTGCAGTGGTTGGATTGGGTTCTCAAGTTGTGTCCCAAGCTTGTATACAAAGGACACAATTTTTAGCAAAGATAAAAGTCTGAAAGTGGCCAAACTTCTCATGTCGTAGGTTTTTACCTATACTAAGATTTTTCTTTAAAACAAGACAAGCATTCTTCCCAATCCTTCACATGTGATCATCTTCACACATTTTAAAACTCATTATAGACCAGATAAATTTGAAGACAATAAATTGATTTCCAAAGTCCTTTGTAACGACCCACAGTGCAAAGAAAACCTTCCTCCCAGTTTTCAGCTAAGCTGTGATTAGTAAACCAAGCTTAAGCCTGGAGAGCTTGGGAACAAGAATTCATGAGTCTATTTCATGCCATATTATCAATTTCAAGATAATAATTTCTCCTCTGATTCCCACATCCATGCTTCCCATCTTGTGGTCCTGTGATCAAAACCATAGCTGCTTTATCCATTATAAGTCTGCTTATTTTCGCTCAAGCAACTGTTTTTCCCCTTTGCTGTTAACTCAAATGTGTCCTAGAACTGAATGTATCTCCTTCAAGACTCTCCTGCAGCAGCACAAACTCCTAGCAGCATATCTGCTAAGTGATGATCCAACTTTTTCCTCCTCTCTTTTTTTGTAGGAATTCTCAAAGAAAGACTTAACAGCTTCTGCTTTCCTGCACAAACATGGGTATTTTCACATTTTCAGCAGCTTCATATGTTGCCGGGAGCAGCTATTGCATTACTGGGGGTTAGAACAGACCACACAGAAACTAGGTTAGCTCTCTCCTCGGAGGAGGGAGCTCTGTCTTGCAGGATGAAGCTGAGGAATCACAAGTGGAAGCCCTATCATAGAATCATAGAATCACAGAAGCATGTAATCATCGAACCATAGACTAATAGAATGGTTTGAGTTGGAAGGGACCCTCAAAGGCCACCTAGTCCAGCCCCCCTCTGCAATGAGGAGGGACAACTTCAACTAGAGCTGGTTGATAAGAGCCCTGCCCAATCTGACCTTAAAGGTTTCCAAGGATGGGGCTTCTATCACCTCTCTAGGCAACCTGTTCCAGGGCTTCAACACCCATATCATGAAAAATGTCTCCATGCAATTCAGCCCTATTCCAGGCAATGATGACTGCTGTATAGAGTTCTGTCCTCTCTCTACATCTGAGCTGAATAAAAGTAACACCAAACTAATGAGACCTGAGTCTCTCCCCACCTTGTCGCCAACTGATCTGTGGTAGAAGACCTGCCCAGAACCTATGAGGAGCGGCTGAGAGAGCTGGGGTTGTTTAGCCTGGAGAAGAGGAGGCTGAGAGGAGACCTCATTACTCTCTACAACTACCTGAAGGGAGGTTGTAGAGAGGAGGGAGCTGGCCTCTTCTCCCAAGTGACAGGGGACAGGACAAGAGGGAATAGCCTCAAACTCCGCCAGGGGAGATTTAGGCTGGAGATTAGGAGGAAGTTTTTCACAGAAAGGGTCATTGGGCATTGGAATAGGCTGCCCAGGGAGGTGGTTGAGTCACATTCCCTGGAGGTGTTTAAGGCACGGGTGGATGAGGTCTTGAGGGACTTGGTTTAGTGTTTGATAGGAATGGTTGGACTAGAAGATCTGATGGGTCCCTTTCAACCTGGTTGTTCTATGATTCTATGATTCTATAGTGTCTTCCTCATCTCCTTGCCCAAGGACTTCAACTCTGAAAAGTTGCTCTAAGTCTCTGAGTGGTCGATATACTCAGCCTCCTCCCTAGCCCCACTGTAGCATATGGACTTGAAAGCTTCAGGTGTACCCTATTTCTGGTAGTATGGAACCACTACACATGGGCATGCGAAATGCTCAGCTCAGTTTCTTAAAGTTTACCTTCCTCTTTACCATTAGTCATGCAGTCTCAGGAGGCTAAACTTATTTCCAGAAGGGATAAATACGTGCCAGGAGGATGCATCTAGATTGCAAAAATTAACAATTGAAAATCAAGACATAAATAGAGCTGTCTAAAATCAAGACATAAATAGAGCTGTCTAGGTGGGCTGGGCACTAGCAGCTTTAGTGTCCATCCCTGTTATCTTATGACAGCAATCAGACAGTGGACCGTGCTGGATGTCAAGCAGATGAGGACCCTTCCACACAATAGGAATCCTGAGGGCCAGGTGTGGGAGAGCAGCCTGACACACCTGAAACTAGCCTGGTTAAGTTGGTTTAAATAAGAAAAATTACACATTTGGCAGAGGCAAAGAAGAGGATTCCCAGATGGTGAGCCTGCTGCAGCCAAGAAGCCTGCCTACCCAGCCTTGGAGAAACTCCTCACAGCCCTGCAAGGAGATGTTTAAGGCACGGATAGACGAGGTCCTGAGGGACATGGTTTAGTGTTTGATAGGAATGGTTGGACTCGATGATCTGACGGATCTCTTCCAACCTGGTGATTCTATGATTCTATGATTCTAAGGGAAAGCAGGAATTAGGGAGGCCTGCACACAGGTACGGGAGCTTTATCTGTCTACAGTGCATGATGCAACCGAATGAGTCAGATTAGGTCTGCAGTTGTCTTCATTGACCTTTTATAGACATACGGGTACTTGCAGGGCTTGGTTTCTCTCCTTACATACCTTTGATCCCAGACCATCATGCCTATTCCTCTGCCCCAGGCACTTGGAGGAGACTGATATTGCCAGCCTGTGCCCTGCAGCTGGCAGCATCCCTGCCTACACCCCAAACGACCATGACCATGACATCTCACAGCACACTGGCAGCCCCTGTACACCCCACCACCTGCGCACTGGGGGTTAAGGTTCTTGGAGCTTGCTGGTCTTGCAGCCCCCTACAGAGTGCTGGAAGTCTGGTCCTCATGTCCAATGTGTTATTATGAGCATCCTTTGTTTCACGCTGTTATTGGAAATGCACATACACATAGTCTCTCACACATTTTATATAACTGTTTTAAAACCACACAGTGTGAGGGAAAACCAAATTGAAATTGCTTGTACAAAAATCATGGAATGCATCAGCAAGTGTTGTGTGTTGTAGGGTGAATGGTATTTACTCTATAAATGCAGCCCTGCTTCAAATATTAAAACTTTTTATAGATAACCATGATATGTAACTAAAAGCTGGAGGTGCCAGTTAAGAGAAACAGGCTAAAGGCATGTTGGGGGAAAAACACTAACAGGGACTGAGTCGAGGCTATTTCCCTTTTCCCTGGCAGGTCAGGATGTTGGGAGAGACATACTGCCCCACCCCTGCTCTCTGAACGTGGCCTGGCAAAATTACAGAAATGTGTTTGCCAGTCAGCAAAAGGAGGTATAGCAGCAATCATGCCGGAGACCTTTGGACACCCTGGAGAACTTTCTGGAGAGGACTTAGGCAGGGAGGAAGATTGACCTTTGCTCCTTAGCCCTGTCCTACACCTGGCTTTTCGGTTGCCTTCTCCTTGTTCTATGCCCTTCCCTCCCCTCTCTATCCCTTTCATGTGTGAAGATGCTGAGACAGACTTAATCCTAGAACCATAGAATGGTTTGAGTTGGAAGGGACCTTAAACATCACTTGATTCCAACCCCCCTGCCCTGGGCAGGGACACCTCCCACTAGATCAGGCTGCCCAAGGTCCCATCCAACCTGGCCTTGAACACCTCCAGGGATGGGGCAGCCACAGCTTCCGTGGACAACCTGTCCCAATGTCTCAGCACCCTCAGAGTGAAGAATTTCTTCCTAATGTCTAATCTAAATCTTTCCCATTCCAATTTAAAGCTATTCACCCTCACCACTACATGCCCTTGTACAAACTCCCTCCCCAGCTTTCCTATGGGCCCCTTTCAGGTACTGGAGGGTCACTGTAAGGTCTCCCTAGAGCCTTCTCTTCTCCAGGCTAAACAACCTCAGCTCTCTCAGCCTGTCCACATAGCAGAGGTGCTGCATTCCTCTGATCATCTCCATAGTCCTCCTCTGGACTCATTCCAACAGTTCCATATCCTTCCAGGGATTCCAGAATTGGGCACAATACTCCAAGTGGGGTCTCATGAGAGCACAGCAGAGGGGCAGAATAACCTCCCTCAGCCTACGCTTCTTTTGATGCAGCCCAGGATATGGTAGGCCTTCTGGGCTATGAGTGCACATTGCCAGCTCATGTTGAGCTTAGCACCCCCAACCCCTTCTCCGCAGAGCTACTCTCAATCACATTGTCCCCCATCCTGTACTGAAACCGTGAATTGCCCCAGCCTCATGAGGTTCACACTGGCCCACTTCCCCAGCCTGTCCAGGTCCCTCTGGATGACATCCCATCCTTCTGTTGTGACAACTGCACCACCCAGCTTGGTGTCATTTGCAAAGTTGCTAAGGGTGCACTCAATCTCACTGTCTATATCATCGATAAGAATATTGAACAGCACTGGTCTCAGTATGGACCCATGAAGGACACCACTTGTCATGGATCTCTATCTGGGCATGGAATGGTTGACCACTACTCTCTGAATGCAACCATCCAACCAATTCCTTATCCACTGAACCATCCACCCATTAGACCCATATTTCTCCAATTTAGAGAGAAGGATGTTGTGGGGGACTGTGTCAAGGGCTTTACATAATTCCAGATAGATTACATGCACTGGTTTTCCCATGTTCTTTGATGTGGTTATCTTATCACAGGCACTCTGAGGGGTGGTTGATCAGAATTTGTCTTATTTTCACCTACCCAACCATGAGAGGAGAGAGAAGTGGGGTGGATGCAAGGGACTCCACGAAGGACTGCCAGTTTTTGGTCCAGAGCACCCAAGGTTGTGGGGTTCAGAGAGAAGTGCCTCCATCCACCCTTTCTTTACTTGCTTAATGGTGAAAACTTTGTTTCCAGCAGACTAGAGCTCCCACCAGTCTGGTCAAAGGTGATCAAAACCTCAAGAGCTCAGAGGGGCTGGGCTCACTACTAAGGGATCTCCCCAAATTGTTCTCTGTTTAACTGCACGGGGTGTATGTTGGGCAACTGTGGCTTGTCCCCTTGTCCAACTATGCTGGAGGTGCATGAGGTCCAGCTGTCTTGAATTGTCCATGCTCAGCTGTCTGGGAAGGAAATTTGGAGCCTATCTTTAAAAAAAAAAAAAAAAAGCCAGATTTGGAAGCTTTTGTCCACAAAGGTAATTATTTTTTCAGAGAGTTAGCGCAAGCAGGGTGCACCTCAATTTCCTTATCAACATCATCACTAGAAGAGCTGAGACCTCATACAAGTCTGATCAGTTTATTTTTTATTAAATTTCTTCCTTTATTACCATACTTCTCAGATCTTGAGGGAAGAGACCAACCAGCAGGCAGGAATGGACAGTTTTCTCCCATGAGCCCTGTAGAGTCAGGCTGAGGGCAGTCAGTTCAGAGGCTGATGCAACAACAAGCAGTAAGGAAGCAAAGCAAATTCTGCTCTGCACTGGCACAGGCTTCCCAGGGAGGTGGTTGAGTCACCTTCCCTGGAGGTGTTTAAGGCATGGGTAGACGAGGTGCTAAGGGGCATGGTTTAGTGTTTGATAGGAATGGTTTGGACTCAATGATCTGGTGGGTCTCTTCCAACCTGGTTATTCTATGATTCTATGAAAGCATGAGAGATGCCTGTCTGCTCACCCTTGCCTCTTGACCCCAAGCATCACCTCACCTCCCTGTTTCAGCCAGTGCCCATCAGACAGTATCACTTAATAGCAGGAGCAAGATCTACATGCAGATTGGTTTTGGATTTTTTTTCAGCACTTCCTAATGCAATGTTTGCAATGTTTTGTGAAATGACTGTTTACGGAAGAATTAGGATTTTCAGTACAGATACAAAGAGCAACCACTGACCCGGGATAGGTGTTTCTTTTATGCACTGGCTCACGTGCCCCATCTGTTCTCATGCCCAGCTCCTGAAGGACAGAAATCTGTCGCAATCACTGTCAAGCAGTCCTAGTTCTTTAGTTCAAAAGGACGGAGACTAATTAGCTCCCTTTTGAGATTCCCCCAGCCTTTGAGGGGGACTTTCAGCTGACTTTCAGGGTTCCAAGTTCTTAAGCCTCCCAAGATATGCAGATGGTGCTGGTGCTTGGTCTCCCTTCCCCAGGGGAAATCAGTGGTAGGAAATTATATAGCTGTTACGCACACACCCACATCCCGCAGAATCCACCCTTCCATGAAAATGCCAGAGAGATTTAAACAGCTTGCATAATTTCAAGAGGAAGTAATGAGGGTAGAAATAAATACACGTTGTAATTGTATAATACGATTGGGCTGAGAAAAAAAAAATTCACAAAGATATCCAGATCTGCTGGCAGCTATTGGAGCCAGGTGAGACTGGATCTGCAGAGAAGCATGGCAGGTTAAGTGCCTGCAGTGTGAAGGGAGTGGTGCCATCACACCGCTCTGGGTCCAGCACTGCTGGGAGTGGTAGTGGCTGCTTTTCCAGTGACAGCCACCATTGCTACCCATTGCTCCAGCTAGCTGCTAACACTTCGGTGGTTTAGCAGAAGTTACAATGATTGCATGGACAGATAACCTCAAAAAATGACTGCTTTGAAATTTTCCAAAACTATTTTTTTCTTCTTACCTGCAGAGTCTGCTTGCATTGTGTTTTAAACTACTAAATGCTGGTCTGCATCTGTCAGCAAGGGCATGGAAATTTTACTTAATAACTAACACAATAAAAATCTCTTCCAGACAGTTCCATGGTGAAATAAAGAGTTTTTTTAACTCCTGCTTGGGAAGAGGATACATGGAAACAGAGTGCCCTCAATCACTCAGAGACTTTTTCCCCACAAGTTTGCTCATATAAGATGCAGCAATTGAGGAGGGAGCTTCCACCTGTCCTGCACAGAAAAAATATAGTACCAGGTGTTTTGTGGGATGGAGGAAGTCCAAGATCTCCGAGGCTGTGAGATGGAAAGGCTGCAATGAAGTCAGGCAGCTGGTGCCCCTGTGGAAGCCAGTACCATTCCCCTCACCTCAGTAAAGATGAGCCCCACTTCCCCTGCAATGAAAAGCAGCATCAAACGCAGGAGTTTACATGTGGTGTTGACATTCAAGGACAGCAGGCATCAGGAAATTATATGCAATACATTTAAGTGACTTAGAGCTCTGTGCATGCACGAGCCTGCTGCCAGCTCTAGTTACCTTACAGTCAGCGGCAGCTTCAAACCATTTAATGATTTTGTTTTCAGCTCACAACATGCAGACAAGGTGGAAATGAAGTCATCATGAATTTAGGTTAAAAGGAAAATATAATCAAGGAAGAAAATGCACATCACCCCATAAGGCAAAAGAAGAAATCTAATATGTCCCTTGGAAGGAAATTCCCTGCTGTGATTCAGGTGTTGAGGAACTGAGATTGGGGCTTGCAGGGGGCACTGGGCAGTAATAGTCCCCTTGGGCCCACGCGAGACATCCGATAGAGTGGGGTGAGTGAAATGAATACCATCAGCATCTGGGCACTTTTATCTAGAATGGAGAGAATCTGCCTGTTGTTTGGCCCTGCTTAGCCAAAGGACAGGCAGTATTAATATGAATTTATCTGGAGGCAAATGGCAATTCTCAGAAAAACAGTGGCAAGCGTGGATGAGACAGACATAAATCCTGTGAAAAACAGTCAACACAGAAGTCTCAGATTCACATATTTTGAGACAAACATGAAATCATTGAATGTATTTCTGTTTCTCGTTACACTGCCTCACAGGGAATTATAACACGTCTTTTAATGTGCAAAAATCTTAGTTAAAGTTAAAAATTAACTTTCCTTCTTTATCAACTAAGCTGAGCTCAGATTATCACAATGGGCATCTCTCCAATTTCTGTTTATAATTTTGAATCACACTTCAGACATCTCCTTTGCTCTTAGAGCAAAGACTGAATTTAAACTTCGTACATTACCAAGTTATCTTCACTAGGACCTATTTCTCTTAAAAGAAATCACACAAACTAAGGTCATTTTACTTTCAATGTGTTTACATTGTATTCCTCTTAAACCTAGTGATCCCCTCCCTGAACTCCAGTTGGGACCCTTCAAAGCTGAGGGGAGCAAATGGGATTGTTTCTGTCTGTATCTATTGTCTTTAGTTGAAGTCCTTGTTGTGCATGTGATTGAAGCCCTAGGAAACATAAGTTTGCTGAAACTCCTAGACAAGTTGGAGCAGAGAACTTCTTTCCCATTTCCTACATACATTAGGGGATATATCTACATCTTCTTATAGCTACAATTTGTCCATAGATAGACTTGCTAGAGGTTTCCTATGGTCTCTCCAACTTCATCAGACCTAGCAGAGGCAAAATGCTCCAAAGAATATTTTTATTTTTCAGTTTAAATTCTGACCTTCTTAATTACCTTTTTTCTCTAGAGTGGGACATGAAACATTCACTACCAGAGGCTCTACTCAGAGCAAGGTTCCTCTAAATTAGTTACTGTACAAGCATGTATGAAGAGACAATTGCTACCTCATGGTACGTGCAACCGGAATGTCTTCCCCAAACTATTAATACACAGAGAAATAATTAAGCCCATCTAAACCCAATTCTGTGTCCTAGGTCAACTGGAAAATGGCCAAAGACATCTGCAAGATCTCACCACCTTGTCTGTAAATCAATCGCTCGTCACAACTTTGGAAATAGGGTCTAACTGCAGGAGAGATAAAGGATCAGTAAAGACCATGTGATATCCAGAGGCTTGCCTAAAACTTTCTGGTGAGCACGTGTCCCCACATCCCTATCAATCCCTATCATATGGAAGACCTCTACACCCCAAGCTCAGAGACCTACATGGGCTCCACAACCCAGGAAGTACAAACAACTTCTGCTTTGTTGTCACTGACAACAAAACTACAGGGACCAAATCTGGTTCCTTCCCACCCCTCCAGCTCCACACACTGCTGAGCCTTTTCCTCCTAGCAGGGAGCTGGCAACTCAGGAGGCATCGAGTGCTACAGCAAAAGCCAGATGTTTGGTCTTGTCAAGCTCAGCATGAAATGAGTTTGAAACAGCATCATAAAGATCACACTTAAGAGACTCCTGCACATAATACTTATCTTGTGCAACTCTCCTTTTTTGAGTTATAGATTACTATAAGTACTACCTAAATAATTAAGATTGAATTAATAGCATAGTAAATTAACTCTTTGCCATGCACATAAGTAATTAGTCTTCTATTTTGAATATGGAATATTAAAAAGTAAAATGTAGTACCTATGTTATGACTGTGTTTCAAAATGTTTTCAAAATTAATTGATTCTCACCAGCTTGTATGAGGCAGAAAAACATTATTAGCCTAGTTTTTAACACTGAGGTGGAAAGCTTTCTCCTTCCTGTAAACTACTTGTGCAACAACGTCGCCTAGCTCTTTAAATAGCACTTTTAACTGCTGGAGCTCATATTACTTTGCAAAGGAAATTGGTTTCCTTTCCTGTAGATGAAAGGAGTTGTGAGTAGAAGAGAGCTGTTAATTCAGAGGTCTAGATGTGTTTCATTTAAACCCCTGGGGCTTGCCAGCTACCCTGGCCAGTACTCCCAGCTGCTGGCAGCCACCTGGGATACGAGAAGGGTCTCAGTGCTTAGAGCTGAAATAAGGTGGACACAGGGTAGATGCTCCAGGCCCTGCCTGGTGTCACCTGGGTCTGCAGCTGCATCAACAAGCAGATTCCTGAGCTGTCAAGTAGCCTTCCACACGGGACCTGCAATTTTAGCAGAAATTGCTGCCCCAGCTTTTCTAAGGTTATTATCTAATTTCTTTTGGGCAAGATCCTGAAATGTCTGGTCCCAGTCAAGGTGCATCTCTCAGACCCTGGAGATGCAGACCTGAGCTCTGATTTGGGATGCCAAGCCCTGAAGCCCCTTCCTGGGGTCAGACAGTCCAGGACAGGAGATGTGACAGGTATCCTAGGCAGCCATGCAGCTCCTCCCCAAGACAATGCTTTTTTAATGCTGAAGGCAATTCTGGGGGCTCCTTTAACCTGCTACACAGTATTGGGGCAGGACAAGAGCCCCAGTCTCCTTTCTTAGCCATTATACTAGCCCTTGTCCATGCAGCCGCACTCCAGACAAGGAGCTATACATGGGGACACCACAGAGCTGACAATGCACATGAACAACTGTGTCTGTGGCCAGGATTTAAGATTAAAACAGCCACAAATTTACCCAGGGTTTGGCAAGCAGTAGGATAAACCGGAGCACACGTGCAGGCACAGACACAAGCTGTCTTTATGTAGACTTACTGGAGAAAAGCCAGTTCCCCAAGCCAAAGTCAGTACAAAAGGCAAGGTCATTTTTGTTCACTTCTGTTTGTTTAAAGTAATTCAACGGAAGAAGTAAAATAAAATGGGTATGTAGAATTATTGCTGCCATATGATAAGGGCTAAGTAAGGCTGTGGCTTGGCCTGGCCTCACCTTGCTTTGCTGTGAGATCTCCCCTCACATCTCACCCTTTCACTCCAGCCATGCCTCTAGACCTCTCTCCTGTGTTCTGGCGTACCACTTCGCCCTGACCTCTGTCCCATGCTGGTATCTGCTGTGCCCAGAGCAATGCTACCTGCATCTGACAAATGCCTCACAATAAGGTAATAGAGTAACTGGTCCTCTTTGGTGTTGGCAGCAGGCAAAATAGAATAAGCCGTTCTCTGCAGCAGTATCTCAGACAGAGTAAATGGTCCGTGTAAAGCACAGGGGACTCTACGTGACCACAAGTTTGATTTAACTTCTGAGTCAGCCTTGCCAGGGAGGGAAAAGCCATCATAAATACAATTTCTGCAGAAATATGCTATTATATCACCGGGACACAAGCACAGCTGTCACCATCCTGGTCCCTGTAGAACTGTGTGCAAAAGTCGGATGTTTGGTACTTGAAAATCTGTCAGACATGTATGACCAGTGCAAGTCTGAAAAGGGAAAGAAAGTTTCTCAGTGTCAGGAGCTGAGGGACCCTGACAGCAGTGGGTCATCTCTAACCTCTGCCAGCAATAAGGGATGCATAGCCCACCCTGTACACTCTCTCCCTGAACCCAGTATCCTCTGCTGCCCAGCTTGCTTATTACAGAGCATAGAGCCATTGGGGATGAGTGGGAGCAACATGGAGCCTCTGGCTGCAGCTGCCAATCTTGCTGCCACTGCCTAATAATGAGATTTTGGCTACTGCCAGGAGGGGCTTCCTCCTCCTTGTGGTTCTCAGCAGCAACAGGTGATTTCACTGCAGCAATCACACTGAGAAGAACTAATTTGCTTCCATCTCAGCTAGGAAAAAGCAACAGGTGAGGAGGGAGTGTCAGATGTATTTTGTTAAAAGGAAAATGAAAATATTAACAAAAGATTAGACACACACACATACATATACATTTAAAGGAAACAGTAAAGCTCCGGGATACTTTTGGTGGTCTTCCCAGCATTTTCAGTGGCTCCTGGGAAGCCTCGACTAGGAGAGCCACATTCTTCAGACTCCCCTCCTTGCCAGAGGTTGCACTGGCAAACCCTCCTGGTGCTTGCACACCACATCTTGATTAGCTGGGTCTTAATTAATGAAAAACACAAGGCCAGCAGAGCTCATGAGTCTGTCAAACAGTTCAAGCACTATGTGAGCCCAAGGCCAGAGGCTGTTGAGAGACAAGACCTAGCCCTCCCTCTCTTCTGGGCTCTTCATCATTTAAGTAGCAGGTTTGTTCAGGTTTAAGAGCAACAGCATCTAATAAGAGTAGTAGATGCTCCCTTTTCCAAATGATCATTTAGCTTGGGCTTACCAAGGCATTCATTTCATGCTTATTAACTTTTGGAGTATTGTTTTGTCCAGAGTTCCAGACAAATTAACTTTTTGGAGGGGTCTATAGAGATGTCTGCATACTCCCTTAGATATAAAGCAACTCTTAAGGAATATTTAATAAAATATGTAACAGTCTGTTTATATATATCTATAAACTAACACATCCATGTTCTGGACAACAGCTCATTGGAAGTGCTGTTGGTAAACCTCAGAAGAAAAAATTAATCATCTGTAGAGGCAAGAAAGGAGAAGAGTAGGATGATCAGAAAACTCCAGAAGATTCCTCTACAGAAGTTCTTATTACTCTGTGGAAAAAAATCTACCTTACTGTGGACGGAGGTGCAGCTTGCAAGGATCCTCACACACAGCCTGAGAGCTCACCTCAATCATTGGTGCTCATCAGCCCTCTCTTTCCTTATTATTAACAGGGAAGTTAAGTTTAGGAGACTCAATACCCCTACCCATCCCCCTGCAAAATTTAAACAGCAATATGGAACTTGGATCAATATTGTAAGAAGCGAAACCAAAGCCCACTCTGACCTCTGCTATTACTTTAGAAAGGCACATGGCGCAAAGGCATTCACCTTTTGTGTTGTGCCCTCTGCCACACGCACAAATAACCCTTGAAGGAGTCATGTCCCAATCCTGAGAAGCTTACAAGGTAAACTTGGCATGGTTTCCCATAAGCATTACAGTATCTCCCATGCAGTTGACTCAAATATTTTTAAAAACTCTCTAAAAAAACCATGCCAGCTCCCTCACAGTGCACCAAAACCCAGGTATTAGACTGCAGCAAGCTGCAGTAGGAGGTGGCAGTTCCAGGGTGCTTGGACAACAGCGTCATCCTAAGCCACTTGGAAGAAGACCTGTGGAAAGAAAATTCCCTGAAAATAGCCTGCAGCCAGAGATTCTCTCTCACAACATATTTGCACACAGGCCGGGCCTCCTTCTTAACATACTTTGCCTTTTGTCTTGTTTTTCTGGCTTCCAACAACAACCAAATGAAATGCTCGAAACAATGAAAGCATTAAAGGAAAATGTCATGCCTATCAATATACGCCTTTGTGGCCAAGGGAGTGGAGAAAGCCTGATGTCACTGGTGGGAATAGCTTAACATTTTCCATTGAGAAAAGGGATCTGCCTTTAAGATTCCAAAATAAAAAAATAAAATAATTTGAGAAGGGCCAACACTGTGATGTATAATTTCAGATCCAGATGTTACACTCCCAAAATTCCTGGGCCTGTGGGATCTGTATTTCTGGTTTCAGAAGCTACAGAGTTACAGAGGCAAGGTACAGGTTCTGGTTCTGGGCTGGGTAAAGGCAGCTATAAAATGCTTCACCACCTCTTTGGTCCACTGTAAATGTGAGTCTTCCTCACCTGGGGATAAGAGTGAAAAAGCAGACCTTAGAGAGCAAAGTCCTACCAAGCCTTCTGGTTTTCACCTCTACAGGTACCTTTTCTGCTTTTTAAAGGAAGAACTTTGGAGGGAAGTTAGATCAATTTACAATGTTACAGCAAACTTTATAATGAGAAAGCACAGGCTCCTGGCAATCTGTGCTGGGATATGTATATAAATATATGGACTTGCATGCAAACTCACTATCTACTAGGCTTTTCTTTTGGTGATGACAAATGTCACCAGTGGGTGTGAAACAAGTCAAACAGCGAGCCTACCTGTCCGCCTTTGAGGTCACCCTCTCTCATTTGCAGCACTACAATTGCTTGCTACCTTAGAGATCCCCAGGTCACAAACAGAGGAAGACAGCTCCAACTGAAGCATCAGAGAGTGCTAAGACACAATTTTGTTCAGGGAGAAATGATGTTTTGAAAAGGTCAGTGCAGGGCTCAGAGAGTCTTGTTTGCACCGCGGAGAGCATCACTGCCTGGACCCAGCCGAGCCCTGAATGAGCTGCCCAGCACAGAAAGGACATGACCAGCTTTGTTGCACCTCCCTAAAATGTTTTAAGTCTAGACAATAGAGATCTTGAGCTGGCTGGAGCGCTTATGCAGACAGCTACACTCTGCTCCCCTGTAGCTCTACCTAAATACATGGGGCAAGTCTGTTCTCTGTTTACCATAGTCTTGGTCCGCATAGTTGACTGGCTCATTTTGCAGCTGCCTGCTTGCCTGCACACACAGGTTTCCTTATAAATTAATCAAGGCCACTAAGAGAACTCTTGTGGACCTGCAACTTCTTGCAGCTTGCAGAGTGTGCTCAGCTCCCACTATTTAGATACTGCAAATTCTACCAGGGATCTGACCTTTTAATCAGTATGGAAGGTTTCTGGCTCACCTACCCCCAAAAAATCCTGTTGCTACAGCTAGAATCTACCGGTCTCTGCTGTTTATAAAGCAAATGCCAGTGCAGCTCACATTTCCAAAGCATGGTTGTATCTGATTTAGAGAAAGAGCAACTAAGTCATAACAACTATCATTAAAATCAGCTGGCCCAGTTTGGGCACAGACAGGAAGAAAGAAATTGAGGCCAATGTTAACCAGACCCTTTTCAGTTTATATTTGTACTGTAAAATGGTACAATTCTGGATTGCTAGGGTTCCTTCACAAGGCTCCTGGGCAATGCTAACAAGTGAAGGGTCACACCAAACATCTACCATAAGCTGCACAGGCACAGTATTCTCTCAAAGTTTTTGTTATATTACATTTTTAATATTTTCCTTTAAGGTTTAATTCTAGGCTGTTGTTGGAAGTAGGTGCAGTTGTATCCATGGAAGGATTGTCACCTGTTCAAATCAAGTTTTGAGGGATCCAGACACAGATGGGGTTTTTTTATATTTCCTAATAAGCATTCCACCCCTTCCTTATCCCTCCGAGGTATAGTAGTTGTGCCTCTTGTACCCTTGCACATATCCAAAGCACCTGTGGTTGTGCAGCATAGGGCTAAGGCAATACAAGAATCATCTGCTTACTTAACAGAAGAATGTAAATGAATGGCACTGCCACATCTAATGTCACTCAAAAGTCAACACAGAAAGATTATATTCCACCAAAAGTCTTGGTCTTCAGGTCACTGTCCCCCTGCCAGCCTCCTCCAGCTATTCCAGGAAAGCCAACAAACCTGGCAGGTCACCTCTTCCAGGTGGGTCAACAAATAATACCGCTGAGTTCGCTCAGACTTTTTAAAAGTGTAATTTTGCAAACTGGGAAAAATATAGATCGACCCAATTTCATTCCAGCTCAGACAAGCTTAGCCAAATTACATTACAAAAGTTTCTCTGTTTGTTATGTTTTTCCATAAAAGCATTGCAAAGAAAGACTAATCCACATAGTTAATTCTACTAAATTCCTAAAAAGTACATCAGTAAACTCCATGTTTAAGGTACTAATTTTGAGTTTCTACACATCCTGAAGGAAGTGTAGCTGTCAAAACCTGTAGCTTTTAAATACTTTCTTATGCCTCTCCTGAGTTTTGAGCGGAGTTACAATTTCAAGAGATCAATTTTCAGTGAATTGTTGATCAGTTTTAAGAACCAAATTAATACAAACAAAAGCTAGCAGTAGCTAACTTTCAAAACAAATGCTTAGGAGCCCACTTAAATTCCTCTTTACATAGACAACTTTTCTTGAAAGTGCTCCCTCTGAACAATTCAAAACCATATTACTTTCCTATTGTAAGGAAAGTGGAGTTGGGCTCAAAGAGATTCAGAAAGGAGAATTAAAAGACCAGTTTTTACAGTTATGCATTCTACTTCCTCATTAAATCTGTCCTTAGGTCTCATTAAGGACATATAGAGAGTGTTATAAACTTTCATTTGATGTGTAACATAAAGGTTTGGTGCTACATTTAGTTAACAGTATTCTATGGCTGCTCATGGCCATGGTAACTTTATCTAGCAGTTTTAAGATATTTCTGCAGCCACTGGAAAAATGGCAATTTTAATATCCCACTTGGGTCTAATAGAAATGCGAATACCAGCTCTTGAAGCAGAACTCATCCTTCAACTCATGGGTGGAAGCTATAGATACCTTGACGTCATAACATTGTTAAAAAGTCAATAAGCTACCACTCAACCTCCACACAGTCCAGAGAAGGGTGCCAAAAAAGGTGAGATTTAATTTCCCTAAACTTTTCTGGTTTATGGAACATGTAGTACAGAACTTGAGAACTACGGCTTCAACTAGACATTTGGATGGTCACATCCAGTGAGGACTACACTAGCACTTACTAGGTTAGGAGCACGAAGAAACCATTGAGATGCGTGGGAGGTATGCAGGCACTCCTCCGTCAATCATTCTGTGCTTATTGTTTTTAGATGACTAATCACACTTAAACTAACTCTAAAATAGGGGATAGATTGCTTCAGTACTTCCCTTAGCCCTTAAGAAATGTTTAGGTATGTCTTTTTCCATCACAGCTAGTTATAAGATGCGAGTCTGTGCACAAAGATTCTGGGGTTTTTTTGCAGCCATCTTACTCTTATCTAGCCTTCCTTATTTAATGATGTCTTAATCCAAGCTAATCACATCCCTAGTAGTAAGTTATGTTCTAAATGACAACAAATTATGTTAGCAAGAGGATGATCAGAGGAGAGCAACCCAATCACTTCTACCTTCTTCAGCATACCTTAACCAAAAACAGCAACAAAGAAGACACATTACAGAGCACTATGAGATTGGAGTAAATTATTGCTGAACATACCTGGACCTGCACCAGCAAATGTGAAGACAGTGTAGGTCGTTCCCATCAAAACTGTGCCTTCAGGTTTGCACTGACTTCAGGACAAGTAAGACATGGCTTGTAGGAAATGAAAGGAAGGATGAGGAGGAGGTTGAAGGAGACTGACTTAAAAGGGTTACCTGGACTTGAATGCACATTTAGGATCATGAATAAGTCATAATTTAATAGTCTGTACTAGACTTCAGAAAAGTCCTTGATGGGTAAGTACCACATTGATTATGGTTGGGACGGTGCAGTGTTTTCTTTGCTGATCTAAACAGTGGAAAGAAAAGGGGTACAGGGGGAGGAGCACAACTGATGTGTTAAGACATGCAGTATTTGAGCATATGCTAAGGACAAAGGCACAGAGCATTGCAGAGCTGTACAATCCCTTCCGTCCTCCAAGTTGTTGTTCATCTTCCAGGGAGACACAGCATTCTGGATACTGGCTATTTGTTAGCCTTTTGAATACCCCGACAGACAGGCCACATGTCAAACAAGCTATTTACCAGGAAGCGCTTTTATTGATTTTTTTGATAAGAGAGTAAAATATTGGCAAAGATTTATCTTATTCTTTACCACAAACATCAACACAGAGCAAATTTCATGTATTAGTCCCATACTTTTTCAACAAAATGTTGAAAGTATAAATAAATTAATTCATCTCACAGCAATGCTGTTTCTAGAATAGCTGCTTTGTAGCAGTTATTCAAGTGGTGTAAAGTGACAGATCGGCAGCTGAAAAACACTGGCACTCAGAGGGGATTATCTGAGGACAGAGAACTGTCCCTTGCAGAAACAGGCACTAGCAACTATTTGCTAAATTGGTATGCCCTGACCCAGAGTTGAAAAGTACCCAGACATTGGCACCTTTCCTCCATCTGCCTGCACATGGCTTTCATTTGCTTCAGCTTGAGAAATTCAAAACCACACTGATGAAAAAAGCACATTTTGTCTTCAACAGTTTCACATCTGCCACAAACACCATGAGAAAACAGGGCAAAGCCTTCTCTGCAGTGGGAAAGGAAACCTTAATGGACAGTTTTCTTTCAGCAAGACTCAACAAAAAAATCATGCTCCTAAATAGGCAGTAAATAAATTGAGATTTAGCCTAAAAGAATGCAGGCTGCTATGTTTTGGGGGGAGGGAGATAAGGGAAGAGTACAAAGTAAGATGCACTTAAAGTCATGAAAAATGCTGAGAATCAATAAATAGACTGAAGAACAGCAAACAAAATATGTCAAGATTGAAAATGAAACAAAAAACCCTCCAGTCTTGGGGAATTTGTGCTGCTTATAAAGCTTCAATGGCCCAGGAAAAGAAAAATCGAGGGATCTAAAACTGTAGTTGTCTGTGGCCAAAACACCACACATCTTTATTTCCTGACTTTAAAAAATATCTGAGAGTTTATTTCGCATATCCTACCTCATAGCAAGCTCTCTAGGACTGGGATCCAACCTTGAAGAGACAGTGCAGTTTTTGCCTGCCACACTTAGGGGCTGTACCTATCTGATGGGATAGGAAGGGACACTAGAAGAAAAGGAGGCTTATGAATTTGCTTTGGGAAGTTTGTAAACATGATTTGGAATATGGAACTCACGTCAAGTTTTCAAGAAGCATATGTAACAGAGTGCGTTTATCTGCTTGTATTTCTGTCTTCAAAATATGTTGCCATAAACCTACTAGGTTTCTTAAAGCTTGGAATCCTTTTTTTTTTAAGACTCTCTGTTCCTGCTGAGGATGTGCTTTAAGCTCCAGGCTGAGTACAGGGAGTTCAGGCAGTGAAGATACATACACCACTCCCATCAATGCCTGCTATGATGCTGAGGAGAAAAATAATATAATCTCACCAGACCCTGCTCATATAATGAAAATGCATAGGTAAGAAGACAGAGCACGTGGAAAAGTACCTCATCTTAGCACTAACATCTCCCTTGTTATGTCAGGTTACCTTCCAAAGGAATACCAGCTGCATTGCCAGTCCAGGGGATTGGGTGATATTTCTCACATTAACAGCCCAACTATGGCAGTTTGAACCCACTGGCCATCTGGCCCACTCCAGAGACAGTTTTCCCCACGGGACTCCAGGTATGACTACAGTGAATGGAAGCCAGTGCCTTCACACTCAAGCGTACTGATGTAGTCCTGGAGGAGCGGAGAACTGGAACAAAACCAACAGGCTGCCCTGAGGCACACGTCTTGCTTAGACTTCAAAGCAAACCTTTCCTCAACCCAGCTCACTCACCACTGGGACCTCATTTACCTTGCAGTATGCAGGTCTCTGTACCCATCCCAGAGACAATCAGGCAGTCAATGCTCACGTACCAGGAACCCCTCCAAGGTTTGGAATCTGCTTTCTCCTAGTTGTGGGCATGGGACCAGGAGCCCATACAGCTCGTGCAGATCATTTTCCCTTGACAGGCAGCCTGTTGCTGACTTCTCTCGCTGGAGAGGATGCCAGATCAAAAACCTTACTTTAGTCCTGGTTTCCTGGGTTAAAAAAGGTCCAGGCGATTTTATTTTGTGCATGCATGAGTGCCTGGATCTCCTTTTACCACATTTTGCAAAGGAGTTGGTATTTCCAACTGCACTTACCTGTTGGGCTAAGTGACCTAGGAGGTGGCATGTGCTGGGGTACCCAGTGGAGTGTGCCACATGCCCCACATGCAAATTTCCCTCCTCCAAAAACTGGAGCTTGGGACTGAAGGGGACAAGGGAACTGACATTTTGCAATGTTTCGCCCCTGCATGGGGTGAGAGTAAGGTCTTGGGAGCCAGGAATTCAGGAGCTTGTGAAGTTTCACAGCCAGGCACAGCCAGAGATACCCAGCTTCTGCAGGTTTTGTGTGAATAGGCAGCTGAGATCTCCCTGATGCAAAGAATGAAGCACAAGGTCATGCTTTGTCAGGAGGAAACCCACATGCCAGAGAAAATACAATGTAGACAGATCTCATAGAGACCCAGCTTCAAGAAGACTTTCTGTCAAAGCTCTCATTTCCTTGAACATCAGAGTTAATCAACATCAAGACACAGATCTGTAGCAAACCATCCAGTCATTAGCCCTTTCACTACCTACTCCTCATCTTCCCTATACAGTCCCCCAACATGCTCTACCAGCTTGCTTCACTTCCAGGGTATAATGCTTAAGAGGAAAGTGAAGTCACATCTAATTTTCAGAAAATAATATATTTTGTAGTTTATAATTATTTTCTCCCCTTCACATCTTCACATGTGCCACAGGCTTTTCTCAAGGCCTCACTTCCACAGCCATATCCCCTAGGATGGAAATCTGAAATCACAAAATGATCTCATGCATTTTTCCTTGCTCTGGTTTCAATCTCCCTTCCCTTTTCCAGTGTATTGCCAATAAATGAAGCATGCTTCCCAGTGTTCATTTTCAACACTGTCTCTTCTCTATTTCCATTTTTATGTATTCCTTCTCCTTGCTCTTTCTTTTTGCCTGCCTTTTGCCTACCAATTCTCCTTTCCTTCTGTCCTATTTCAAAATCTCCCTATGAACCAAGCCTACTATCTCTGGAGAGTAATGCTGTCAACTTTAATAAGAGGTGAATTAACTCCTACAGCTTTTATCTTCCCATCATTTTTTCCCTGCATCCGCTGTCTGCCCTTCCCATCCCAGTTCCTTTCTCTATCTCCACCTTCTTTGCAATTTGCTTGAACTTTTCTTTCTACTGCTCACCTCACACCCTTCTGCTCATGCCCCTCCCTGTGTCTTTCCTGCTTTTTGCAATCTATCCATGTATCCATCTCAAGGCAAACAATATGCCTAATCTAACATCTGGATAGATACTGAGCTTTCCGGTCCACACCCACCACTGTTGTACGTGAGTACCTAATATATATTAAGATTAGGATCTCTCTCATTCTTTCCCCCTTCCTTTCCAAACTGTGTTGAAAAAGCAGGTCTGTGGTTTTTCTCAGTAGTTCTGCCTCCTCCCTTCATGCAGCTCCCTATCGCTCCTGGAGAAAGAGAGAGACAGAGATGTGGATTACAGAAAACTGTAGTTAGCACTTGCACTGTTAAATACAAGAGAGCTTTACTGTGAGTGTCTCTCCCTCCTCTCCAAAAGAGGACATGAGGTCTGATGTAATGTCATCCAAGTCAATGGAAAAACTAAGGTTAAACTTTCCAAGAGCAGGAACAGACTCCTGGGAGATGAGAGATTGACAAGGAATGTGTGAAAAAAAGAAATGGACATGGAGGAGGCATGTAGAAGATAGAGTGATTACCTGAAACATGATCTTCTTCCATGTAATCAGGATCTCCTTTGAAATCTGTATTCCACTAAAACAAATTGGTACTCTCCAGAGGGTTTATTTTAGGAAACTGACCTAGAGAAAGAAGGATCCACCCATCTTGATCTCAGCTATTTCTTTCTCATAGTTCATAAGAAAGCCATTTTCCCACAGCTGCTACTTCTCCCAAACATCTGTGCTATTCTGGGAAATAAAGTAGAAATAGGCAAATTTGTAAAAATAAAATAAAATAAAATAAAATAAAATAAAATAAAATAAAATAAAATAAAATAAAATAAAATAAAATAAAATAAAATAGTGGATCCTTCTCCTCTGTCCCCAAAATCAGGAAGAGAAGACAAAGACAGACCCTTGCAGGAGTCCATAGTCTTTCTGTGGTACCAGGAGGAAATAGTAACAACAGAAATCAGCAAGAAGGGTGGAGAGATATTAACATCTTCTATCATCTTCCTAGTAACGGAGAGAGAAGAGGACATAGGAAGTGAGGATAAAAGCCTCTCCTAGGTCTCTTCATGGACTGTGAAGCATCCATCTGGGAAAACCAGTAACATCTAGGTGCTGGAGGCGGCATGGGAAGCAGAGCACTTGACATAGCACTACAGCCTACAGATCCCTTCAGTTCCAGTGTGGAAGAGGGGCAAACACTGAGGGAATCTACATAGGTGTTTTAGAAACCATGTTTCTGCCATAAAGGACTGGCTAAGTTGCTGTGGGCAAGGCCTTTTCCAAGACACAGGGGCTAAATGCAAAAAACGCAGACAGAAAAACCACCTCAGGTTGACAATCAGCTTCTTTAAGAAGGGCAAGGAAAGGAGAAGGAAGAAAGAGAATATGTAAAAGGAGAAAGATGGAAGGAAAACAGGATCAAAGAAAATTTAATTTGAAATCTCTTAATTCACCAGAATTAATATCAGTATGTTACAAACCATAATAAATTGTGCTAGTAAGATAGAACTGCTTTGACTTGTCTTATCTAGCTACCACAGCTCTTTAATAAGTGCATCAGCAGTAAATTATGTGTATTTGCTTCAATGTTTTTGTAATCAAAATTAGGATTCTGCATGTTTCAGTTCTCTTCCTTTGCTACAGCAGGAGCCAAGATGAAAATAATGAACAACTTTACTCATATGATACTCACCATTTCCTCTCTCTTGATTGCTCAAGCTTTCTACTCCAGGTGGTGTAGTTAGCAACTTTCTGCCATGTTAAGGCTTTGCAGCAGGTACAAGATGACACCAGCTGCATGTCCTAATCTAGTTCCTAATGCTGAATTAATTTAGCCTGTTTTTCCACAGACTTCCATAAATTCAGAGAAATATGTGCAGGAAGGAGAAGACAATAATTCTATGTCCATTCAGATGAATCACAATTGCAAAATAATAACTGGAAACTTGATTGCAAAAAATCAGTTGACTTGAAAAACAGTGATGTGTAGTTTGGGAAGAAAGATAATCATGTTGATGTGCACAGGAAGGAAAAGGATTGCAGTATAAATAATGCAAGAGGTAAAGAAGAAGAAAAAATAACATATTATTGGTAAAAATCAATAACAATCATCATACAGGTTTTATGAGAATCTATCCTCCTTGAATAGTTGAATGCACAGGAGTGTACCTCAGTAGCCTAAAAATCAGAATGTTAAAGAGAAGTAAAGCAGACCATGTTTTTTTTACCACATGTCAAATAAAACACAACATATTTCTGAGTAACTAAAGCAGTATGTGTGCTGGCAAAGTAGCAGTGTATAAAGCTGTCATCTGCATATTGGAGGAACTCAGATCTGCCAATTCAGAGAAAGTGTGGCTTCCTAGAAATTAGTAATTTCGTCTGGTTAGTAATGAAAGGACTTTTTTCCTCTTTCCTGAAAGAGGATCTTCCCTTTCTCAGTCAATGTGTTGGGGATCTCTGCATATCAAATCTCAGCCTGGAGATCTTGTGCCTAACAGTTCTGGAGATGGACTGCATCAGAGACCACAGTTTAGAAGGCATCCTCTGAAAAGCCCTTATCTCAAGGGGCGCAGAGAATAGTTTTTCCCCCGGTGGTCACAAACTGTCTTTCCCTGCTGCTGTGTGCTAAAGATACTGCAGCAGAAGTGACAGATCATGCACCATGTTCTTGGTGCACCTTAGGGTGCTTTTGTTTCCCTCCATATGAACATCTTGATTTCCTAGTGGAAACTGAAGGATACTTACGCATCTTCATATATTCTTGCCACACACAAGTAATGGAAAAGACTTTAAAAATGCATTTGTGTTTCCTCTGCAGACAAAACTGAGAGGACTGAAGTCAAAGGAAACTCTACATCTCACTGCCATTAGTCAAAATGTGGTATCTAAAGTTTTTTCCACACACTTTTGTATTCTCACTCCTTACCAGTTACATTTTCTACCTTGAGGCTGGAGCATAGGTGGCCCACTCTCTCTTTTTCTTTTTTTTTTTTTTTTTTTTAAGAAAAACAGTTTAGAAAAGGGAAACAAAAAAATACAAAGATATCACTCTACAACAGAAAGGATAACTTGGGAGTAGATGCTCAGACAGTATAAGTTTGCCTTTCTAGGAAGAGGCTCTTGCCATGCAGTGGATATGGACCATATTACCTTTTTTTAACTTAAACATAAACAACACACTGACCCAGCACATGACATTCAGGGTAACTGAGTGGAAAAAAAAAAAAATAGTATATAGCTTAGCCAACAAAGACTGAACAATCAAGCATCAAAGGTAGTCACATTGTATTCCCCACAATATGCTCTAACAGCCCACAGACAGCTGGCTGGTCATATGGTGCCAGTCTCTCTTCCCTGCTTCTAGCTGCTACATGATATTAAAAGGAGCAGGAAGGAAGGGAAATCCCTTCTTAAAATCATGTATACAAACAATAGTTGCGTCAATGCAGATGGAAAGGGATCCTGTCCAAGACACACAGTCAAAAGCAGCAAGAATTTCAGAGTATGACAGCCAGTCCCTACTGAGCCAATCTTTTGCAGAGAAAGCCGTTGCACCCAGAGATGTACCCTGGCCACCAAGCCAGGGAAGGAGGAGCGAGCTGGTGTAGTAGTCCCTAAAGTTCTTTGCTGCAGAGGGCAGGCTCCAACCACCATCAACATCATCAACATAAAAAATCATCATCAAATGGTCAGGGCACTTAGTCATGTTTCTGATGGATACTCTTCCCCTGAATATTCTGGGTAAGTAATTACATACAAGCAGAGCAAAAGGACACTGTTAATGTTGACTCCATATCACATATGGGCCTGGTGAACAACATTCTCGCCTGCTTCCCACTTTTCATAAGAATAAAATCTGGGCAGGAAGATTGGGCAGGGTCACGTAGCCTTCCAAAGCAGCTCCCTAGCCTGTGTAACAGCTCCCAGGGACTTCTAGGTATATCGAGCCTCACAATATCCATCTAGGCACTGCTTCTGTTCAGAGATCCAGTAAAGGATGCAAAGACCGCATAAAAACATTTAATCTCAAAATATCAAGCTTTTTGTGCTCCTCTCTTCATCCACCAAGCCATGACAGTGCAAAGGAACATCGTTATCTGTGCTTTCATACAAAAGCTCTCAGCTCTCTGAAATGTTTACAGCCTGACAGAAGCATTTTATTATTGTAAGCACTGAATTGCTCGGCATCTCTTTCAGAAAGAGTTCACATACTAGGCAAGGCTGACTTCGGGACCTGGGAGAGAGAAGTCAGGTCAGAAGAGCATTGCTTAATAGCATCCTTGTTCTTACTGCAGCAGTTTCTTTTCTGCTCCCCCTTCCTTTCTGCTGCCCATGAAGGCAGCACCCCCCGGCAAACTCAACAGGCAAACCCTCCTCCTCTTTCCTAATGGTACAGGCACCCACCTATCTTTTCCAGGCAGCTGCTCTAAAAGTAAGGAGAGAAAAGAGGTGGAGAAGTGGAGTGGGACATGGCAAGACTACAGTGCCATAGGGAGAGAAAAAGAGGGAGGCTGGCTGGGAAAGCCATCCCCGTGTACTGCTGCCTACCCAGCCTACAAAATTTGCTGGGAGAGGCTGCCTCCCTCAGCTCTCCACCCGTGCTTGTTGCAGCAGCACCAACAGAAAACTCTGCCTGACACAGTGATGTGGAAGCAAGAGAATAAGCTCAGTTGTTCCTGCAGCACAACCAGATCCTACCTCCTGCTGAAGGCAAGCTGATGAGCCACAGGAGGGAACCATGCAGAGATCTGCCCTCCTCTAAATCACAATCCTTAAGAGAAATGGTTTCAACCTTGTCAGTAGTCTTAGAGCACATCTGCTGAGAAGGGTTCCTCACAAAATATTCTGCCTTTTTACGCAGCAACAGCTTTGAGGGCTAGCAGACACCTTATTTTCAGTCTTCTGAGTAGCCTCAAGTTCATCTCTTGAAGTTCCTTGAAGAGTCGTTTCAGGAGCAACCTGCCTTCCTGGCTCACAGCCCTCTGGTCACAGCCATATTTTGCACAGCACCCTTTAATTAGAGCACAAGAGAGACGTTGTGCTCAGGGCTCTCTCTGGGAGTGCAAATCCTGGGCTCCCATCCCTGCTTCAAGGCCTGGGACTTGGCATACATCAATGCCTGCACATAAGATGAACCCAACGTTCCTGTTGTTCTTTCCTCTTTCCCTCCCATGCACTCCATGAGTATTAAATCCTTCCCTATCAAGCAAAATTACTGCCATGGTGTACTCAGCATCACTGCCCCCTGACACCTTCTGGGTGCTCTCCGGAAAGCTAGGAAACTAGCTTTCCCTTGCTGGGAAGCCATCTGGCAGTTGCAGCAGGGCAGCGGCATCATGGTTAGTTGTGCTTTGAAGGAGCTTTGTCTCTTAAAGACCATGTGGAAGTGTCTCCCCTTGGGGAGGCCCACCTTGAGGAGAGAGCAGCATCTGAGTGCCAGAGGGCTGATGCATAACCAGCCTGTCTCCTTAGTGCTTGCACCAAGTGGTTTGTGCTGCCTCACCAAGTCCTGGTTCTAGTTGCACAGGAGGATGGCACAGGGAAACCTTGCTGCCTCCTTAGGGACTGCAGGTTCTGGTGCAAGGAGCCAGCACTTGGGAGTGAGGTAGAACATCAGTGCATGCCGCTGTGCCAAGTTCTACTCAGGATATCAGCCTGAGGAGCCACCAGTTTCAGTGATACTCGAATGCATCAGCATGCACATCTCTTCTGACTATGGGACTCAGAGGACACTTTCACAACCTGCTTAATCTGATCTACACAAAAAGGGCTGCCAAGAAGGGAGGTCCCACTCTACCAACCCTTCGTCCAGACTGGTCCTGCAGCTAATGCAGCTACACCTTCTGCTGAATGAAGGAATTAGTACAGCTGAAAGCTTCTTCCCTCTGCTAATTTTCAGCTGGATCAGCTCCCTGGTCTGGCAACTCTATCACTGCAGGAGCGCTGGCACCAGCTCAATGGAAATGGAGACTTTGTGGGGCCAGCAGTTGGGGACAGAGGACAAGATGGGACCGGCCCTCTTAGTACTGCATAGCCTTAATCCAGGAAAGAAGCAGCCAACTCTGAGTCTTAAAATACATAGTCCCTCAAAAATACTGCATGCGCTCTTAGTTTGGTTTTAAATATGAGACTTACATGCCTTCGTTCACCTGTATGAGGAATTATTTTAGTCTTTGCCAAGTATTGTACTGGCAACCACAGTGAAAGCTGAAAGAAACTCACTGTCTGTTTCATTAGAACTGGACTTCCCAACTTCTTGAAATGAGGCATTTTTTGCATTACACTGAACTTGAATACAAAAGCCAGCAACATAAATGCAAAGGCCACAATCTACCAGCTTCCTTGTTCTTCCTTGTCACTGTACAGGCTGACTACAGGGTGTATTTTGCTCTCAGTGTGAGTGTGACACTACAATTAATACTAATGGCAATTATTAGGGCACATCAAAAGATGAGCACAGCACACATTAGCAACAGAAATGAGTTTCCTGCATTGTTGGCTCTGCCTTCAGCACAGTTATTTAGCCACTCTGATGTTTCTCAAAGTATGGATTGGTGATCAGCCATCACTATTAAAAGATTTTCAAAAAGGCAGTGCCTCTGCATGAATAATAACAGGTTAATAAAAGAAGCCAGGTTTAATTACATGATTCAAACAAGGAAATACCATGAAATCACCTAATAAACTCTTATCATCAATTACAGTTCAGTTCAAAACTGAGACATGTCTGGGTGATGAAACAACCTTGGTTTACTAGAAATTTCAGAGAGAAAATGTCTCAGAGAGATGGGAAAGGAAATTGGGAAGGACACAGAGACAAGTCCATAGGAAAAACAGCCTGCAGAGAATGAAGAAAGAGCATGTGAAGTGGATGGACAGCACACATATGAAAGCAAGAAGGATGGCACATGGCTTGAGACATCTTGAGTATTACCCACTGGTGGGTACTCAAATAAAAAAATCTGTGTGAAGTTGGTAGATGTTTGGCTCAAAGGAAAGCTGCGGCACTTTCCCCATATGGGCTGTTGATAGCTGGAGCGGTCTCCTCTGTGGTTAGCAAGCTCAATAACTGTATTGCGTTAATGGCTTTGTCGGCTCCTAGCTTCAGCAATCCAACAGGCAAGTTTGTAACTAGCCCTGCAAAAAAAAGCCAAATACCACTGTACTCATCAGTGTACTCTAACTAGGGCATATCTGCCTAACTATTCAGTCAGTGGCATACAATCAGGCTTAAAAAGTATGCACCATAAGAGGCACATGCACTCCTATTTCCAAACAGTCTGATAATAAGGATGAAATGTGAACTAAGTTGATGTGGAGTGCAGGAAGTTCTGAAGGTTGTTTATCCTGCCTGAAAATGGAAGAAAAACAGATTTCAGTTCCAGACTTCCAGGGTAGAAATTCATTCCACTCTTTGTGATGACAAATCTGGAGCAGCCATTTCCAATGCAAGTAAGATGAAATACAATACCTCAGAAGCACAGATACTGCAATTTGAAAAAAAACCCCACAACACTTTTATTTAGGTACATCTAATTGAGACCTTGTGTCTCCTTGGTTCTGCATTTAGACGATCTACCTGCAAAAGAGAGCAGAATGTTACACTGAAGAGAGTGAGAACTAAAACTATTTATTTGCATATAAAAAAAAAATCACTCTCAGATTTCAGCAAAATCTCCTCCAAGCATGGTATAAGTGAGACCAGCTAACTGGTCAGGCCTCCTACAGATCCATAAAAAAAGCAGGAAGAGTGTAGTGTATCAGCCTGCATCATGCCTCTATCCATGCAACATCTGCTTGTTGGTAGACCAGTGCTAACTCAACAGGTCTTTAATTTGTCAACTCCCAGGTGTTTTGATAAACCATAAAAGCTGTCAACTTGGACCCCAAGGAAATCTTTTTTGCCCAGTGTTGTGCAAAGGTTTTATGTATGGGTACCAGCCCTCCTGCTCAGGAGGGTTGAAAGGATGCCCCAGAACTTCCCTTTCTTTGCTGGCAGAGTCAATCCATGTTGGTTAAGGGGTGAGAAAATTCCCAATTCCCATTCTCCCTCCCCACTACAGTATGATCTGGGGTTGTTTAGCCTGGAGAAGAGGAGGCTGAGGGGAGACCTTATATTGCTCTCTACAGCCACCTGAAGGGAGGTAGTGGAGAGGAGGGAGCTGGCCTCTTCTCCCAAGCGACAGGGGACAGAACAAGAGGGAATGGCCTCAAGCTCCACCAGGGGAGGTTCAGGCTTGACATAAGGAAAAAATTTTTCACAGAAAGGGTCATTGGGCACTGGAATGGGCTGCACAGGGAAGTGGTTGACTCGCCTTCCCTGGAGGTGTTTAAGGTGGGGGTGGAGGTACTGAGGGGCATGGTTTAGAGATTGGTAGGAATGGTTGGACTTGATGATCTGGTGGGTCTCTTCCAACCTGGTGATTCTATGATTCTATGAAATCCCTTAATGAAAGCTTCACCTCACATCCCTCTCCTCACTCAGCAATCACACGGCAAGGGGGTTGCTGTGCTACACTCTGAATCATGGTTTTATGTGCTTTGCCCATCTTCTTAGTTCAAATAGAGATGAAAAGGGAGAAGCACTTAAAAGGGCTCAGATAGTCTTAAGTAGCATGTCTGTGCCTGTGGGACATCAACCCTGTCATTTGCAACCCAAGCTGATGAGGTAAAAGAGGCCAGAACAGTAAGAATTATATTAGAATCAGATCTATGTAGATAAATGTGATAAAAAAGATAAACCACTTCAATTGATACTATGACAAACCTTACAAACATCACAAGGCAAGCTCATTTACTGCTTTGTAATTTAATAGAGACACCTGTTTTCCCTCTAAGCTCTCCAAACTTTTTCTGTGCCATCTCTTCCAGAACAAAATTCAAAATCACAAAAACTAGAAGCTGTTTTCCTCATTCCATCACTCTGGGTCAAATAAGCATGAGTGTGTTTGAATGGAGAAGGTGTATTACTTTTTATAGTGTGTCGGTTCTGCCAGTTGGCTGCCAACAAAAAGATACACAATTACTGCACTCCTATTTGCAAATTTCCTTTTGGAAAGGAGTTTGTAACTTCATTCCTTAAAACTAACTTTGAACCAAACTTGTCATGCAAGTCTGTGGTCTGGAAGATAAATGATTTTGCAACATTAGAACCAGAGTGGGTATTTCTGCTTGTTTAGAGGTGACAATAACAAATAACAGAAAAACGCATGCAAAGTTGAAGCTGCTTTTGCAATTCTCACCTTGCTTGCACTCCTCTCAGATTTTATGGCAGGTTATAACCCATCATGCTTTTCTTTTTTTCCGTGTATATTATCACTTAAGATCTTTGAGCTCTCTGGAATATAGTACCCAGCACACTGTTGGCAAGATATAAATAATAAAAGGATATAAAATTTTAAGATATAAACAATAAAAAATGGTACTTCCAGACAACCCACTCCTATACTCAGTGCTTCAGGGAAGTGAGTCTGTGGGAGAAAAATCACTGCAGACTTGCACAGTGAGATAAGCTGCATAACAAACCCATAGGCGCAAAGAGGAGACACTTTCTATTCTTTATTTTCTCTCTCGCTTCCCCCCCCACCCCACCCCCGCCCGGTAGAACAGAGTGCAGAGCTTAACTCCATAATAATGTGAATGTAATACTACCTTCCATCTGGCCACTAACAGTAGTGCATCTTTCAGCAAAGTGAGTCTACTGATGACTCATTTGCCTTGGTGCAAGAGCTGGAGGGGGAACTAACCACAAACGACAGATATCTTCATCTGTTTAAAACCTTCCGCAAAAAAAAAAAAAAAAAAAAAAAAAAAAAAAGCTTTCAGAGGGAAAGTACGAAGATGACAGCATAGCCTGACTCAGCTTCATTTGCTCTCTTCCACCAAACCCTAACCAGGACATGCCCTTTGCAGCAGCAGCTTGTGCACTGGGAAGGAGGCCGAAGAGAAAGGCAATCCATCCAGCACAAGAGACTGCAGCAGGTGGGTCTAGTCCAAGTGGGTGTCAAGATACTGTTCATACTCAGGGCAAAAAAAAATTATCCATTAAGGACAGCAATTAGCTGTAAACCAGCCTTTGAAAGGCTGTTCTTCCCACAGAACTCACACTCATCCCCAATGCCACTATTTTTATAAACATATATACATACATCTTGAGGAAAAAAAAAACTTGTCTCTCCTCCCTCCATTTCCTCTCACATTCTTTTGTATACACAGAAATAAGAGTTAACTTATAAACTATAATGACATACACTGGGCACGTATATATAAACTGATGTATCCCATGAGCTATGTCCTTAAGGCTCCTTGGCTATAACATACCTTCTACTGTAATCAATTTGTAAGTGCAAATTGTTCTGGATCTTATTATTTATTACTCTTCTAATGTCTGCCTTGCTGTATATTGAGTCTACTTCATTTGAGCAAGCTAAAATTGACACTTACTTCTCACAGTACGTGAGTTAATTCCCCTGGTTTGTGCACAGTTATGGTAGTTTGGCAAGTTATCTTTTTGTTCACATGTGCCTTGGAGATAAAGCCACTTACAAAGTGTTTGACATCATAAAGATACTTTTACATTAGATTAATGTCATTTGTCATTATCACTTACAAGTATCAGAGTCACTTTACCAGAGCAGACTAAAGATTTGCTAAACTTGGCATCCAATCCATGGCACTTAAAATGATCTAGTCCTTCAGAAGAAAACCTAAATCCTAGTAGTAAACCTAATTGTACCGCCCATGGAGATTTTTCCCAATTCAGCATCTAACGTAGAAAGTCTGTGTGTTAAGACTCTGCAATCTCATCTTTGTTTACTGCAAAGTCAGGAGCTAGCATTTATATAATTGCCTGACCACCCCACCTTTAAGCCAAGTTGTTTTCCACAGCAGCTAACAGTAAAGTCCCATCCCTTGTCTTTTGCAAAAGAAATACATACCTGGTTGTACCTGCTGTTTTTTCCCTCCCTGCACCACAGGATTGCTTTCTTGATTCCAGAGCCTTAAACCTCCCCTATGACCTTGAAAAAGGGGAGTTACAGAGCAGCTCCCAAGTGGATGGTGGCAGTGCCTCTTCTGCTGGTGTGAGCCTCAGCAGTTTTTGCTGCAGCTGAACTGGGATTACCCGGGCTGCTGGCAGCCATGTGGCTGCCTGACATGGGAGCCATGTGCAGCTCAGTGGCTGCGGGTTAGTCACTCAGGCAAGGCAAACCATTGAGTCACTGCATCACCCTACCTCCTCCTTACCCAAACCTTTACTTGTAAGGAAATGCCACCTTTGCCGCCAAACAGCACTAGTTTTTAGCTGCTTTTTCACCAAAACAGCAAAGGGAACACATGTAGTATTCATTGTGACACTGCACCATATCCATACTTTTTTTCCTAACGTTACTCATAGTCTGAATCAGCATCAATTTGTTTCTCGTGCAACATTTAAACGGGATTGCCTAAATCCAGACCAGAATTTACCAGGTCTTCAAAAGGAATGCTGTTGAAACTCCATTAGCTGCTTTTGTCTGAGGTTTTACCAGCACTCCCAAGCAAAGATTGCAATGCGGTTTTCAGCTGGTTGAGCACAAAGCAGAAGGCAGCCACACAGCAGAACAGGTTTTCCCCTCCTACCCTCACAAACAAAACTTTACTGTCCAGTACAAGGCATTGCATCTTTTTCACTACATTAGCTAAGATTAGTGAGCTGAAATGTTAGGAAACCAGGGCAATCCCTCTCCTTGTTCCCGACTTTTCCTGGCGGCTTCCCAAAGGGGGAGGGGAAGACAAGTTAAAAACACTACAGAGAGAACAAGCGTTGCCAAGTTAAAAAATCATGCAGCCTAACAAAGTTCTTCTTTACCCTAGAAGGGAAAAAGCCCTTCTAAAATACGTATTTCACAACACACATGTAGGCTGATTGTTTTAACTACACAGACATCTGCCAACTAGTCCCATGTTTACAGTGATCATGCTTTACTACAGTGTTCTAACAGTTGTGCTGAAAAACAAATGGCTACAGAGTATCTGAATTTAAGCAAAAACATCCTCAAAGCTGAGAGCAAAATTCTTCTGGTTTTAAAAGACAAAAGACCCCAACACCACACAAGCTCAAAACTGCATGGCAATAAAAAGGTGAAATATCAGTATAACTAGATGTCTACAAACTTAGCAATTCAGTGCCTGAGAAGAAAACTTCATACATTATGGAAGGACACATATATTTATTAAATGGTTATCCTCTGTGATATGCACACATCATATTGTAATCAGTAAGTACACTTTTAATATCAGAACATGATATAGACCCAATTCCAAGGCACGTTACTTCAGCAGATGAAAAAAAAGTAACACAGAGAGAAATCACTACAATTTGAATAACATAAACCAAATTAATTCCCAATATCCAAGGAAGGTTACACAGGAAAGAAACTAATGCAAGAGATGGGGAGGCAAGTATCCCAGGCCTGTTTGGAGGGAGGAAAAAGAGCTCCCTACAGTACGTTAAGATACTTCCCAAAAAAAAGCAAGTCATTCCTAGGCATTGCTCCAAGCTCCATGACTGGGTCTTCTCGGCTTTTGTTAAAGCGGCACTGACCTTCATGCCAGCATTCACACACAGCAACTGGACCATCTCGTCGGGAAGGTTTTACCAAAAAACTCAGGCCACATACGGTGCAGTGAATATAGCCATTCATCCACTTTAGACATGCAGAGTTATCATCACTATCTAATTGCTCCCTCTGGGAAAAAAAAAAAAAAAAAAAAAGGGCACGAAAAACCCTCTCTTGCACATGGAGAGATTTCTGTGTCTTGTAAGGCAGCTCTGGAAATAACTTAGCACAACAGAAGAATTCCAGATGTTAAAAGTATTGTTTAATTAAAGAAACGTATTTCATACCGAAAAGTTTTAAGTCACTTTTAGTTAATACATTTGCATTTATTTTAGAATATACTCTACATCTGAATAAAAAAAAAACTTTTAAATAAACTCCAGTACATGTACAACCGTGGGATCTGTCATCCGTCCCGCGACAGAGGCACGCTCCTTAGCCCACTTGGGTCCCCTCCCGGATAAGAGAAGCAATTTTATGCCAGTTTCGTTAAGTTCATCGGCTTGTGCTGAGCCTCCTTATTTATCTGTCAGCTCCGCCACCTCCTCGTACGGGCTCGGGCTCCCCGCTCGGGGGGAGGCACGGCAACCGTACAATACAAAATGAAAAAATAAAAGAAGGAGCGGGGGACAAAAAAAAAAAAATTAATAAACTAGTATCGATTAATTTACACCTCTCTCTCTCGCTTGTGCGTTGGCAGCAAAGCGGCCGCAGTCCCGAAGGGCGCAGGGAAGGGCCGGGCAGCGCCCCTCCTGCCCCGCTCCCCCGCAGCTCACTGCCCCCAGCTGCTGAAGCCGATCTCCTGCTTGTATCTGTTGGTGAGGACGTTGGCCTTGCGGGTGAGCTTGGAGAGCACCGAGTGGAGTCCGCTGAGGTGGTAGTGGAACTGCTTCTCCAGGTCCTCCTCCCCCTCGCCCTCCTCGGCGGCCCCGCCGCCCAGCTTGTCCTTCTTGCGGGCCGCCTCCTCGCCCGCGGCCGGCTGCACCACGCCCCACTCGATGTCGTTGCGGATGGACTTGAGCAGCATGTAGTGGCTGTACATGTCCCTGCGGGAGAAGAAGGCGCCGGGGTCGGCGGGCGGCAGGGCGGCGTCCCGCGGCGGGCACACGGCTCCGGCCGCGTCCAGCTCCTCCAGCAGCAGCGGCACGTCCCGCAGCAGGCTGGGCACCATCACCGTCTGGTCCATGTTGTTCACGGCGCCGATGAACCGGTTCATGGCGTTGAACAGCGAGTACTTCTGGCTGTACGAGTCGCAGATCTGCATCGTGCCGGCGGGGGAGAGCTCAGCCGGGGCGGGCTCGGTCCGCGGGGCTGCTCCTTCTCTTCCTCCTCCTCCTCGCACGCGGCCGCCCTCCGCCGCGGGATGGGCTCGGCGGCTGCTGGCGAGCAGAGTCCTGCCGGGAGCGGCGCCGGGTTAGGGGCTGCGTCCCTCCCTCCCTGCTCCCGGCCCATCCCGTCCCCTCCTCCCACAACGCCTTTATCCGCCGCTCCATCCCCTTTCTGCAGTATTCCCGTCCCTTCCCATCGCCTTCCCACTCACTATCCTGCCTTCCGCAGGCGCCGTCCCCTCCTCCCACACCGCGGCCACCTCCATCCGCGGCCCCGTCTCCTTTTTTTTTTTTTTTTTTTTTCCCCCCCAGGTTTCCCATCCATTCTCTTCGCCTTCCCACCCCATCCTTGCCTTCCGCCGGCTCCCGGGGCAGCCGCCGCGATCTGCTACGCCGCTTCCCTCCGTGTAAAAAGAGGCAGAATGCGTGCGCGCCCCCTCCTCCCCTGCACCTCCTCCCAGGCGCCGCGCAGGTAAATGGAAAATCCGAGCGGCTCCCAGCCCAGATCCAGACCCCGCCGAGAATGGGGAAAGGAGGCACCCACCGAGCTCCGGAGGCGCTCCCCGCAGCGCTGTCAACCGGCCGCCACCCGTGCCCGCGTTCCCATCCCCGGCGCCGTATTTATAGCGCCGATCTTCAAACAAGGTGTTCCCCAGTGCCACCCCCGGCGCCGCCGCGGCAGATAAAGCCGCGCCGGCTCCGCCTCTCGCCCCGCACCGGGGGAGGGCACGGCGGCGGGGAGGGCATCCTCCAGCATCCCCGCTCCCCGAGCATCTCCCGGCTCCTCCAGCATCCTTCCTCGCCGAGCCTCGCGCTCCCCGAGCATCACACTCCTCCAGCATCACACTCCTCCAGCATCGCAGCTCCCCGATGGGAGCATCCCCGCGTGGGACCCCGCGGCGCGGGTTTGGCCAGTTCGCGGTGCAAACTGCGGCCCGGGGGAACCGTCTTCTCCTCTGGCCACTCCCGAGCGGCAGCCCCCCCCAACCGCCCCCCCCCCCCCCCAATTCCAACCCTGCGAAAAGGGACCAGCGATTGCAGACACCCTCCCCCACCTCCCTTTTCCTCCTCCCTCCCGAGCGCCGGGTAACTCGAGGGCAGCGAGAGGCGCTCCCCCCACCCCCTCGCTCCCCCACTCCCTCCCCGTGTCCGTCCCCCCCCCAACTCGTGCAGCGCGTGGCCGGCGGGGGGCGGGGCTCCGCGCGCCGCGATTGGCGGGGCTGGGCGGCGGGGGACACGCGGGCCCCGCGTGCTGCCCGCGTTCGCCCGCGCCGCTCATTGGCTGCCGGGCGCGCGGGGCGCGTGGAGCCTGGCCCCGCCCCTCCGCGTGCCTCAGTGTGTGTGCGTGAGGGGGTGGGGGGGAAACCTCAGCCGGGCCAGGCTCCCACCGCCCCGAGGGGCAGCGGGCGCTTCCCCTTTGTGTGTGCGGGCGGCCTTTTGGCTACCGGCCAGCGCCGCGGAGGGGTCGCCTGGGCAGCGGCCATCACCCCACGGCCTCACCTCCGGGCTCAGCCAATCGGCTCCGCGCCCGCTTGCCAATCAGCGAGCCTCGGACGGCAGCCAATGGGAAACAACACTTTCCTCCCCCCACCCCCCACCAACTCCTCGCTTCTCTCCCTCCTTCTCCCTTGCTCCTTCCCCTCACCCACCGCCAGCCCCGGTAACAGGCCAGCCGGCTGCGACGGCGGCCGCGGGTCACGTGGGACAGCGCGGCTCGAGGAGGGGGCGTGGCGTGAGGAGCGCGTTGCCGCGGCAACGGATCAACCAACGGCGAGAGGCGGAAGGGGGAAGCCCGGGCTGGGGGGGGGCGGGGCTGCCGCGCGCCGGGATAGTGTTTCCGAGCAGTCCAGCGGATCGTAGGATGCGTTGGGTGGGAAGGTGGTTTAAACCTCATCTAGCTGCAACCCCCACCCTGCCATGGGCAGGGACACCTCCCACTAGACCAGGCTGCCCAAGGCCCCATCCAGCCTGGCCTTGAACGCCTCCAGGGATGGGGCAGCCACAGCTTCCCTGGGCAACCTGTGCCTCACCACCCTCATGGTGAAGAAATTCTTCCTTATGTCTAATTTAAATCTTCCTGCTCCAGTTTAAAACCATTCCCCCACGTCCTATCATTCCATGCCCTTGTAAAAAGTCCCTCCCCAGCTTTCCTGTAGCTTCCTTTAAGCACTGGAAGGCTGCTGTAAGGTCTCCCCAGAGCTTTCTCTTCTCCAAGCTAGACAACCCCAGCTCTCTCAGCCTGTTCTCATGGCAGAGGTGCTCAAGCCCTCAGATTGTCAGATGTGTGAGGTTAAGCAGCAGTGATAGACAGCACTGCTATTAAGTTCTGATCTACTCACAGATAATTCGCCACAGAAAAAAAAAAAAAAAAAAAAAAAAACAAACAAAAAAAACCAGTCTCACCAGGCCAGACAACCAACCACAACATATATTTGCATCTTTATATAGACACGGTGTGTCATTAATACACCATTAACTGTTCTGCTGTCTTACATGAAATACGGTGCATTCAGAACATTCAATAAATTGAAAAAAAGAGATAAATCTTTAGAGGAATTGCTTCATTGTGCTACTTTCCTGTCCAAGTTAAAACAAAACAATTAAGTGTCTGAACAAATTAAAACTGAAGGCTTTAGCTGTGGTTACAACGTATTGCCTGGGGAGGAGAAAAGGTTGACAGAAATAACCCAGTTTCAAGCTGCAAACAGGAAGAACGTAGTCCTAGAAAAAGTAGCAGACAGGGAACGCAGCGTCTTCAACGCAATGTTAAAGTGCAAATTATGACCCAAACACAACATTGTTTTCACCCTCGCTTGTCCTTTTTGTTTCCCAAAATGTATAGCAACACAGTCTGCTTCCACTGTAAATGGAGCCTCTATCTTTTGGCTCTAAGTGTTACCTCATTTTAGAACAGGATGAAATGCAGTGATGTAGCCTGCGCAGGCAAGTGTTGAACTCATTCAACTGCGATAGGTCATATGCATGTCAAACTTCACAGCATAAGGCAATTGACTTTTTTTTTTTTTTAACTTCCTTATGTTCTGATCAATTTTGATGTGCAGTGTAAACGTCTTTGGTACGTATAATGTATATCATTAACACAAGCCTGAGTGGGTTTGATTGCGCTGTGGTTAGAACAAAATAAGGGAACGCGCATTTCTAACTGTGGTGATATATAATTGCTACGGCAGTGCACACAACAGAAAAGGAAATGACACTTTTCTTCCCCCTCTCCTCCCCATTAAGAAAAGATGATCCATTTGTGGCACAAACTTTTATATGCAAGCAGCATTTGTTTAAAATATTTTCTCTTCAGAATGACCAGATTGTCGTCACCATGTAGCGCCTGGAAAGGGAATCATCTGGAAACCCCTTATGTCTTGTCCTGAGCAATGAGGAAGCTTGCACATACTATCTGGCAGTCCACAAAGGTGTAAACTCTTACCTTCACCCAACACAGGGTACTAGATAAGGAAACCAAAACGATGGCAGTCAAAGGTAGTCTCTATCAAGCTCCTCAAGTAGGTGGAGTGCTCCTGACGTATGAGCCTTGCTGTGTGGGGGTGAAAACACCTTTCCACTTAAATAGATTTCCTGCTTTTCAGGAAAGGAGGAGTCATATATAAGCTACTATATTAGCTAAAAAACTTTAATTTTCCCTGAAGTCAATTAGAGCTGGTGATGTCCAGCAATTTGTGGATGAGGGCCTTCTTTCTGTGGCTGACTCCTGAAGAAGAATAGGGATGAACTATTGCCGTTACTATTCAGCTATTACTGTTATCGAGCTATTACTAGTATTTACTAGTTAACTTAGCTGTACATCAGTATTTAGCCACAACAGCAGTAATGTCAGTGCTGCAAACACTAGCTGTAGGAACAATGCTGCTAGTGGCCTGTCTCCTCCGGTAACACTAGCAGCTGCGCAGTAATTTTCAAGAAAAGACAGATGATTCTGTCAGCTTGCATGGGTTTTCGTAACATTTGCAAGGCCTATCTAAATTCTCTCCTCAGAGGCAACAGAATAACAAACCACCTTTGTTAACAGTTTTCCCAGGATTGCATGCTGGCATGAATTAGGTGCCACTGGCACATTGCAGACCAGCAATAGCTACACTTTGGTTGTTAGGAAGTTGTTCTGCTGCACAGTGTTTGCAAAATAAGATGAGATCTTGTGTGGGTGAAAAGTGATAAATATGTGCAAATGTTTAGTGTTGCATACTGAAGCCTGGGAACACCATTAGGAACGGCCTTGGAAGAGCAACATCTCTTGAGAATTTCACTTCCTCTCGTAATTTGTTGTCAGTGTGGCATGGCAGATGATAGTTCAGCCTCAGAAACTGAGCCATTTCTTTTTATTCCTATTGGACATACATTTTTTTCTCAAACTTTTGAATGGCTTCCATCATTTGGGGTTGCAGTACAGATGCACACATTTAACACTTCTCTTTCCTCCTTTCTCTTTCTGAAACCAAGTCCAGTTCTACTAGACTCTGAACCGAGGAAACCCATCATTTCTCATCCAGAAGGAATGCATGTAAATTTATCGTCTTAATTGATTCCTCTCCATGAGTTTCATATAATGAGCCCTTGTAGCTTAATGTGGTAATGATCAGGGTAAGTAGAAATCTAATATGTTAAAGGAATGTAGACCAATTTGTCTGAGTCCTGCTGAGATCTGCGGTATAACTTTTGCAAAGATTTACTCATTGCTTTTTTATCTTTCACTTAGCTGCCTTTTATTCCTGCTTCTATTGGTTTTCTGCAAGTGGAGCGATTCTCCAAAGTGGATGGAGACCTCTGGGAAGGCGTGCAGAGAGGTCAGGAAGGGAACGTTTGGAGAAGGAAGCAGCGATCATAAATCCCCTTTCCCTCTGGCACACATGCAAATCTGAGCGAGACTGCCTGCTGCCAGAAGCAGTACAACAAGGGCTCCGTGGCGTCACATCTCTCCGCAGCTGAGCAGTGTTTTGTGTGCACAGTGAAAAGCATGGGAAAAGCAGGAGCTCTGCTGGAGGCAGGAGCAGGGAGCAGTGCTGGGTGGAGAGTCGGCCATCTCAGGCGGCTCCTGTGAAGCCCCTCTGAGTCACCCCTTCCTGCAAGGTTGCACCTGAGTCTCTCCAAGCCTGCCAAGTCCTTGCTTCCTCAGAAGCATTTCTGGAAATCGTCCCAAGTTCAGCTTCAATCTGTTCACCAGCCACTGTATATTTTAAGGGCCTAGGATTCCTCCTAAGCAGCGTTCAGCTAGCACCAGGGGGTCAGAACAGGCTGGAAACCTCCCCTGGAGGAACCAATGGGACAAATGCTGCCATGGCATTATGCACACAGCATTTGCATAGCATCCCGCTCCCCTGCCTTTTGCCAGCTTCATCTGTTTCCTCTGGAAGATGATCGGAGCAGACACTGCATTGTGCAGTGCCCAGGACAACGGTGACCCTTTTCAAATGGTTCCTTAGCGCTGCCATAATAAGCCTGATAAATAAAACATGGCTTGCAGACATGGATTTACTGGAGAGGGCTAAGGGGGCTGTAGCTCCCTCATTAGTATCTCCCGGTGCAATGTCTGTGCTTCTCATTATGTGGCACAGTGGCGGCTGTCTAGTCATCCACGGTGAGGCTGCAGCCGTTCCGAGGATGCACCAGGGATCCCAAGGATATTTTTTTCTCCGGTGTTAATAATAGGAATTTACAAGAAAAATAATAAAAAAACCCCAAACCTTGAATATGAAAACAATGAAGGAGGGGGAAAGACTGTGACTGAGTCTGATTTTCTCTCCCTTACATCTCTATAAGTCAGTAGCACATGCAGATAATTCCATATAGCTCTGGCAATATGGAATTTGCCTGAGTAGGATCAAGACCTCTGGACTGCATGAACTCCTGTTTTGAGGAGCTTTGTTTCCCTTTATTCTAAAATGCTGCATGTAAACTCGTGGCCAAAGTATAAACTTTATCTTCTCCCTCACATTTTTCTTCTTCTGTTCAAGGGAAAAGAATCAATTTGGTTTTTTTCAAGTCCCTCAAAGCTGGATACTCGGGAATCTGGGTTAATCTGAACAGGTTTTGCGAAGGTTTGATCCAGTTCTCCTTTCCAGCCATCATTTAAATCCCTCATACCTCCTGCGTACAAGCTGCAACTGCATCATTGTAGTAACCCTGTGACTGAGAGGCATGAGAGTCTCCTCTGAGACTGTAATCTCACTCTGAACAGCTCTCTGGCGGGTGCTCGTGAGTGGTGATACATCATGCAATTTTCTCCTTTAGAGGCTCGCGGTGTCATCTTCACCGTGATCCCTGCCCTGTCTGGCCAGTGCTGGTAAGCCAGAGCCTGGGGCTGGCCTGTGAGCGGGTTCCCACTGCAGCACCACATGGCTAGGGCACGTGTGGGGTCATAAATGGCATTAGCAAAATCCACCCCTTCCTCTCTGCAGCCCTGCCAGTGCTCTAACAGAAAAGATTTCTGTTTAGGATAGCAGGAGACCTTATTGGCATAGCAAAATAATTATCAGTAAACTTGTGCCTTTCTGTAACAGTATTTAATATGCAGATAGACAAACGAATGCCACTATGATAGATTTTTATGGACAAATATTACATATTAAGCCCTGATTTATACATTTGAGCATAATACCTGAGGCTCTAAGGAGAGCCTTTAATCTCTGTCAGCGAGGCAGCACGCATGCTAAAACGCCAAGTAAATCTGCACGGGAGCGGTGAACTGAGCGCAGCATATATCAGAGTTCTTCCGCCTGATAAAATTAAATACACAAGACCACCTTTCGGTGACATTAATGGTTTGATACACTGGGGCTGACATTGGGAAATACCAATCCGCTCTTCCCACTCTGACCATAACCTGCGGCATTCCTGCTGCTTCTGTTATCCACATCCCAACAAGCAGGAAGGGTGAAACCGTAAGCTCCCAGGAGAAATTCCATAGTGAGGGAAGATCTCTGCCTGCAGCCTGGCCTCTCACCTCCACTCACCCTGCAGCAGCTTCCCTTCATTGTTGACTTGGGTGCAGCAGGAGTGGGTGTCAGCGCCCTATTTTCACTTTGTCAGCACGTATAGTAAGGTGAGCATTGTCTCAGCATGGGGTTCTGCATTTAATAATCTCACCAGCTCAACTGTTTTTATCTGAATCTCCCTTCTGAACTGATAAATCTAAATTGCACATTTTCTAAACCGCTTAGCTTAGGGGTAAATCTTGCAGGTATCCTCAAATGACTAGCTTGGTGTCTTCTGCACCTCACTAGCACCATCTACTGTAGCTTTTTTTATACTGTTTTCGTTTCCCTTGACATCTGCAGGCTTGTGATTTCTGCAGGAGCTGCCTTCGTCCGAGGAGTTCGTAGAAGAACAGGAGCTCTGGTTTCGTTTGAAAGGCCTGGGGCTGGGGCGATGGTAAAACAAATATAACACACATCCATCCTACAGCTTATATTTCCTCCTTTTAAACCAGTGACCTGATTTTCAATGCCTAACTTGCTGTTGATAAATTTTACACACAGTGCTCGGAAAAAGGAGAAGATGGAGCACAACAAAGGTGGCCCACCTTCACTGAAGCTTTTTGTGCTAGTTGATGGGGAAAGAGTTGGGGATGTGGCAGGATAAGGGGTTGGAGCAGAGCTTTGTGCATGTAGAAAAGGGCCCACATGGCAACAAATCTTCCAGTTGCTGCCAGAAGATGCCCAAAGGGGAGCATCAGTTTGTATTTCTACTTTCTGATGGGAAGTTAGAGTGGGACTAAAGGCAGCAGGATTTTCCTGTGAACGTCCTATCTCTTCTTGTTACATTCAGCATTAAAAGGGAAACTGCTCTGAAAGAATATCCTACTTTTCCCAGCTCGGCAGTTCAGAGCTGACGTGGAGGCGTTACGTGTCCTTATTATATGCACTCCTATTACAATGTGGTTTTGACTGGAGGATGTATGCTTAAAGACAACTATTACAACCAAAAATAGAAGCAGAGCTTTTCAACTGCTATGACTATTATGGATTTCTATGATTAATATTTAGTTGCTTTACAAAAAGCACTGAAAGCTGGAAGGCAAAATCAGAACAAAGTTGTGCTAAGGATTACATACGGGTTTTGGTGAGGTTATTTTTAATTTTAATAAATCTGTTCATTATGAGTATTTCTGTAGGTGATAGATTAACATAAAAATACTGCCAGTCTGTTCCAGGATTGTAAAACACAAGACAAGGTACATAATACTTTTTTTTTTCTGTTACCGAAACTCAGATTATCTGCTTGAAACTGGAAATGAGGCAGATTTGGCAGCTTAGCCTGTGAAGTTCTGTGGCAAATCTGCAGACTGAAAGACCATAGGGTTTTGTCCTGACTTTGTTTCTTGATGAAGTTCTGAAAAGAGCTAAATTAAATCCATGCACTAGCCATATGTGTAATTTTGTTCGTTTGGAATAGCTTATAGCTGTCAGTGAATTTCTTCATGCTCCCAGCATTGTGCAGGGGATGATACAATAGCCTGAAGATTACTCTCTCCTGTAGTACCATGCATTTGCAAGCTTAAAGTTATTACAATAGCTTTTTTTCATTTGCATGGTTGGATAGAATCTGTTTTTGCAGTAAATTTGTGTTTCAAAGCATTCTATGTCCATCATTATTGGCGGTTTACAAGATTCCTTCCCCACCCCCATTTGGGGATGTGGGAGTAAATGAAATAAACCCATCATAAAAAATAATTTTGTCCAGGTGGAACATAAATCAGCCGAAAAAATATTATTCTACATGGCAAATAAAAAGCATATGCTGTATTATTTAAAGCACAGCCTCCATATTCACATACAAAATTAATGCTACAGTGGGAGGTAAAACTGGTGGAGGCAGACAATGAAAATATTAGGAGTAAAACATGATGCCAGGAACAATTCAAGCAGAGCCACTTGCAGGGTCATGGTCATATTCCATTTCAAATGGGCATGGAAATACACTGTGGGTTATTCTTCTCCAGAGATGCACAGATAATAAGCACCTGCTCCCCATGTCTACTCTTCCCTTTTAACTGTTGATTTATTGGACGTTTCTGAAAGCTATGGTCAGGCTCATGAGGGATATACAACGTGGTGCCTCCAGGAAGAAATGGGAGCGGGCAGATGAGCTGCCAGATTCCCCATCACTACCACTCTGAGCAGAGTTCAGAACAAAAGCTGTCTCCTCTTCAGCTTCCAAGTGAAAGGTAAATCAGCAGTCTCCTTGTACTCATCATGCCCGAGTCACACCTAAGGAAAGTTAGTAAAAAATCCTTAACTACATTCCTTGCCTCAAACTACAGTAAATGGTGATTTCAGAGGAGAGACAGACAGTGTTCAGTAGTTTAAGGCACCAAAAGGGATCTCTTCCATCAGTGAATTTTTGACTTCCCAGAACATCAAGGAAACTACAGTGATATATGTCAAAATATCAACAGATTATTGCATGTGTTTTAAGGTCATTTTCAAAACAGCATAGGCATACAATCTTCTTATGTGTGTAAGAAAATTCATACTACTCCATAGAACATTGCAGACAGTACTACCAGAATATTTTTTTATATATCATCCTAGTTCTTCCAGGTTCAGGGTGAGTTTCATTCTAATCACTCCCTAAAGTGACAAACAGCCTCATTAAGTAAGGGATGAACATAATCTTCAGACAATGTTGAAGCTGGGTCACTATGAAGAGACTTTGAATTGATACAATGTTTTGGCATGAAATTTGTATAAAACCATACCTGCACAGAGAGGTAGCTTGCTGTAAGTTATGCTCTTTCGCTGTTCTCTGATATTTTCTTCTTTGCAGCAAGAGTGGAGCTTTGAGATGTTTGAGATGTTCCAGCTGTAGAGGCCTGTGAGATTTAAACAGCACTGCATGCTCATTTAGAAACAGAAGAAAGAAAATGCGGTTTCATTAAAAATGTGATTCTGGAAATGTAGGGCTATTAAGAATCATTCTAAACTGCACATTTTACATACATGGGTAAGAAAAAGGTCCACTGTAGGACATGAAACAGTGCATGTTTTGGTTCCTTTATCATGATAATCAGTTCATTAGCCTAGAACTATAAAATTACTCAAAATTACTTTTGGTGATGCCAAACTTTTGACAAAAATACCCCAGTATAAGGAAACTTAGAGGGCAGCCTTACAGCCTCCCACTGAGTCCTGCTGTATCTTTAGACAGAGCAGAAGAGGTGAACCAGGGACCAGATGGGAAAGATAAAAGAGCAGTGTGGGAGCGAGAAACTCTTGCATTTTAACCCTGACTCTGACTCCTGCTATGGTCCTAAGTCCTCAATAACCTTGGGCATTAAGCAGTCACAGTGAAGGTGAGGGCTTAGACATATATCCTTGTGCTCATTCCTGAGACCCATAGGCCTAGGTTATGCTCCCAAAAGAGAACCAAAGTATTTAAAATTCAAGTCCTGATGGTGCATGCTGCTATCTTTTGAAATAGAATGCTTAAGATCTGATCTTGCAAGTTCACTATGGAGTTGTAAGCACACCTCACTTGCAACTCTATCCCTGCTACCTCTCAGGCAAGGCAAGGACTGACTCCTTATTTATTCTAGACTGCAAGGAAAAATGCACTGCATTTACTTCAAGGACTTGTAGGGGCCTTCTTGCAGGAGCAGGGTCTGCGGCACACACCTTCTTGGTTTGACTTGACATGTCACTGTGATGGAGAGCAGTCCAGCTGCATTGGTGTGGAGCTTTGCCCTCGGTGTAAGGATGGTACAAACTGCTGCTCTAGGAGGGCTTGACTGCTTTCAAGGTGTGTGTTCCTGTCTCTGTGGTGCTTCACTACACTGCACAGGGGTGCCAGCTTGCCTAGGAGTAGCACAAGGACCTCTGCACCACACACTCCATCCCATGCTTGTCAATGTGCCTCTCTCTCTATTTGGTATGCAGAGTTTTTTCAATACGAAGTTATGAAGAGTTTCAGGAAGTACGCCTGACAGTGCTGCCTCATGGTAGGTTTTACGGTCCAGCAGTTGTATTTCATTTCATGTAAAGCTCTGCCTTCTTTCTTTATCGGTGTCTCAGGAAATATATCCTTGACCATCATGTATGTACTAGACTTGAACCAAAGGTCTGCTCTGAACAACACAAAATTACTCATGGGAACAGAAAGGCAGAAAAAGATCACCTTGTCCCCCACAGGCTTTTTGACTTGGATTCTGATTTATCAGTGTAAATCCCACAGAGATGAACCTGCCCAAAGTGACATAACTGAGGGGCAACTCAGTCCTTCACCATTGCTATTTGCTGCAGCTCCTGGTAGCCAAAGGTCCTCAGCAGATTTTCAGGTGGGCTGCTGGTCAGATGGGTGCATGGGCTGAAAGGAAAATCAGATAGACCTTACTGCTTGCCTGGTAAAGAGGGTGATGATGACCTTACCTGGTCATCAGAGAATTTTTGTCTCCAAGTGAATCTTTTTCTTTGACAGACCAGTTTCAACAACACGTTTCTTACCCTGACCTGCAGGCATACATAATGTCTGCTTCACCATAGAACCAGAAAGGAGATTTGGGGCACACGTCTGGCAGAAAGCACTGCTAAAAGTACAAAGTAAACAGACATCCTCAAATGGGGGAAAGTAAATTTACTCTCTGATGTCTTTCATCCTTTGAAATCTCAACTATTCCCGTAATTTCAATGGGTATAAATAACACTGCAAATGTTCTCCAACAGAAGCAGCATCTTTTAGCTGATGGCATCCCTTTAAGTGTGCAGACACTGTTGTGCTGAGTTTTTTGCTGTAGCCAAACGGGACTAGATTGAAATCAATAGCCCCATTTCACCTGTCACTTACTTAAGCTTGATTGGAACCCATGTTTGTAAAGCTGAAAGGCTTTTCTAGTCCATGGTTATTGTGCCTCCCATGGCCATCCCGCCTGTGCAAATTTCACATTCCTCCATTTTGAAAAGAAATATGATGGACAATGAAAATAAATGTTTGTTTTGCTATAATGTGTTTGACTCAACACTTTTTCTGTTATTAAGGCTGGGCTAAAATGAGACTGCTTGGAAAGGAGACACATCTGCTCAGAGCAGGGACTTCCATAACTCATTCAGAGTTATTTGTCTTACATACAATATTAGTGATAAAAATTGATTATCCATTCCCACTTGCTTCACGATCCATAGCTGCTTTTTTCATTCATATTACAAGTTGTTTTATACAGAGTGAGACAGTGTTATTTAAATAGCCAGGGATGAACATAATACATCTTACTTGCCATAAGCCCACACTAGCAGAAAGCAGGATTTATTCATGTTAATACCTCTCCATTCCTAAAGGTAGAAATTATCTGGATTTGGCAACTACCATGACTCCTTTCAACTCTGAAGAGAAAACAACCTTCAGTTACCAGATGTACACTGCTCACTCAGACTTACTGCTGCCTTCTAATCCCCAAGTGAAAATTTTTATGGGAATCTATTTGGCCCCATCACTTGATGAACAGTTATGCTGAGCTTCCTAGGGGAATGTCATTCTTGGGACAGTCTCACCAACACCTCATTGAAGTCAGGGGAGAGAGACAAGGAGTGAATATTGTGAGAACAGAGAGAAAAATTAAAGGAAGGGACACAGCTGAAAGCTTCTGCAAAACTTTCTCAGTGAAAATCCACTTTGGAAATCACATTTCAGCAATATGGGCTTACCTACTCCCAAGGAAAGACGTTACACATAAGACATCTCGAGGGATGTCACGTCATGACCATTAGCATCCAGAGCCTTATACTCACACTGTCTTGAAGCAGTAGAGGAGAGGAGCAGTGCTTGTGCCATCAGCTCTCTTGAGTTCACTATTATTAAAAGAACAGAGCAGTTTGGATATTGCCTTCAGAAGAAAGCGTAAAAGCTGCAGTCTCCAAGTTAAATTGTTTCTTTGACTCCAACTCTTAGATATGGTGTAGGAGCAGAAGTTACCTCCAAACTGGGATAAACAATAGTACTGCAGTTGTGTGTTTATTGACATGACCATAACCGTAAGTCCCTTACAAAAATAATAAAGAGGTAACCTATATACCTGCCCAGAGACCAGTGTTTTCTTTGACTAAAGCCTAGAAGATTTTGGTTATCTGATCCAAAACTGGATCCTAGGCATTCCAACTTTTCCTCTGTAACTCCTTTTAATATAAACAGGTATTATCTGCACCCAAGGAAGAAGACAATGGGTTCCTAATAAAAATTCCTTGCAGCTTAACTGCATGGGTGGCAGCTTCCCTTTCATACTAAAACAAGCAATGCATAGCGGACATAAAATTGAAAGGAGAGGTGTTTCCATATGGGACTAGTAAATGTAAATCTCTTTTTGTTCAATAAGAAGATGAGACAAGATTTTCCACCCATTTGCTGGGTAATCTCTTTTGGACTGAGGACAGTTTGTCTTGCACAGGATCTAGAGCTCCTGAGGGCAACCGCAGAGCAAACAACTAATGCCTGCAGCAGTAATAAGAAAAAAAAAAAAAAAAAAAAAAAAAGCTACCTATACATCCAGACCGGCCTTTGTGGTGTCCTCACCTACGGTATCGAAGAGCCGCATCTCATCTTTAAGGTCATAGGGGACCCATGTGTTCTGAGGGCGGTCAGGCAGCAGGGCAGGGGGTGCTCAGCATCCCCTCCGCGGAGAGGATGCTCCGGGCAGGCTCCGGGAGCAGCAGCGCTGCCAAAAATGACGCTGGTTTGCCATCTAGTGCCTCGGGTCCAGATTGCAAGAGCCCATCGCCCTGCTCCCGCATGCCGCGCTCTCAACGAAATCCAGTTTTATGGCCCAGCTAGAATTACAACTACTTCAGCGTGTTTTTCCCTTCCTTCCTTCCTTCCTTCCTTCCTTCCTTCCTTCCTTCCTTCCTTCCTTCCTTCCTTCCTTCCTTCCTTCCTTCCTTCCTTCCTTCCTTCCTTCCTTCCTTCCTTCCTTCCTTCCTTCCTTCCTTCCTTCCTTCCTTCCTTCCTTCCTTCCTTCCTTCCTTCCTTCCTTCCTTCCTTCCTTCCTTCCTTCCTTCCTTCCTTCCTTCCTTCCTTCCTTCCTTCCTTCCTCCCTTCCTCCCTTCCTCCCTTCCTCCCTTCCTCCCTTCCTCCCTTCCTCCCTTCCTCCCTCCCTCCCTCCCTCCCTCCCTCCCTCCCTCCCTCCCTCCCTCCCTCCCTCCCTCCCTCCCTCCCTTCCTCCCTTCCTCCCTTCCTCCCTTCCTCCCTTCCTTCCTTCCTTCCTTCCTTCCTTCCTTCCTTCCTTCCTTCCTTCCTTCCTTCCTTCCTTCCTTCCTTCCTTCCTTCCTTCCTTCCTTCCTTCCTTCCTTCCTTCCTTCCTTCCTTCCTTCCTTCCTTCCTTCCTTCCTCCCTTCCTTCCTCCCTTCCTTCCTCCCTTCCTCCCTTCCTTCCTCCCTTCCTCCCTTCCTCCCTTCCTCCCTTCCTTCCTTCCTTCCTTCCTTCCTTCCTTCCTTCCTTCCTTCCTTCCTTCCTTCCTTCCTTCCTTCCTTCCTTCCTTCCTTCCTTCCTTCCTTCCTTCCTTCCTTCCTTCCTCCCTTCCTCCCTTCCTCCCTTCCTTCCTCCCTTCCTCCCTTCCTCCCTTCCTTCCTCCCTTCCTCCCTCCCTTCCTCCCTCCCTTCCTCCCTCCCTCCCTCCCTCCCTCCCTCCCTCCCTTCCTTCCTTCCTTCCTTCCTTCCTTCCTTCCTTCCTTCCTTCCTTCCTTCCTTCCTTCCTTCCTTCCTTCCTTCCTTCCTTCCTTCCTTCCTTCCTTCCTTCCTTCCTTCCTTCCTTCCTTCCTTCCTTCCTTCCTCCCTCCCTCCCTCCCTCCCTCCCTCCCTTCCTCCCTTCCTTCCTTCCTTCCTTCCTTCCTTCCTTCCTTCCTTCCTTCCTTCCTTCCTTCCTTCCTTCCTTCCTTCCTTCCTTCCTTCCTTCCTTCCTTCCTTCCTTCCTTCCTTCCTTCCTTCCTTCCTCCCTTCCTCCCTTCCTCCCTTCCTTCCTCCCTTCCTCCCTTCCTCCCTTCCTCCCTTCCTCCCTTCCTCCCTTCCTCCCTTCCTCCCTTCCTCCCTTCCTCCCTTCCTCTCTTCCTTCCTCTCTTCCTTCCTTCCTTCCTTCCTCTCTTCCTTCCTTCCTTCCTCTCTTCCTCTCTTCCTTCCTCTCTTCCTTCCTCTCTTCCTTCCTTTCTCTCTTCCTTCCTCTCTTCCTTTCTCCCTCCCTTTCTTCCTCTCTTCCTCTCTCTCTTTCTTTCTCTTTCTCTCCCTCTTTCTCTTTCTTTTTTTTTTAACATTAATTTGCATCAATATTTTATGTGCCACAATGGCTGGTTAGCCTCCGCTAACCAGAGAGGCTGTGTTTGTCTAGAGCAACAGGAAGGGGATAAATCGCTGGTGGCCACAGGAGCTGTCAGTGGCTCGCTGGGAAAACCTTCCCTTGCCGGTTAGCTGTTGCCTAGAAGTAGATCTTTAGTGTCATTCGGATCTCCTGATTTAGCGCTGAAACTGTGGCGGAGCCGAAGCCATTAGCTGAGCGCTGCTGCCGCGGCTCAACTTGTTTGGCAAATGAGGCTCCTTTGGGTTGCGAGGGATGTGATTTACGCAGGGAGGCTTGGGAGCTGAGCCAGGTGAATTGCTTTCAGTGACAGTGAGTAATGAATGTAATCAATTTTGCGAGCCCTCCCCCTCCTCTGGTAATTGTCCATGAGTAGGTCATGATTTTCTCACGTTTATTCATTCTTCTGAATTATTTGGTGCATAATTTCAGCAAGTGTAGGGCCTTCTTAAAGGATATGCGAGCAGTTTATTGGGGGAGCCTTGGAGTCAAAAGGATTTCAGCTGGTTGACTGGAAGTACAGAAACACTGTACTAAGCCTTTCAGTCAAGACACGCAGGGGTTACTCACGTGTGTGAATTTATGGTTTACTTTCTGAAATAATTCTCCCCGGTTCATTTAGAGCGTGCTGTGTCTACAAACTTTGGGGCTTTGACATTTTAAAAACTATATCTAGATATGAAAAAATGCCTGCAATGCAGTCCAACCTAATTTCCTACAAATACAAATTAATATTTGCTGAAGCTTTCTGTTCTAGTTTTAATTTCAGCAAATTCCAGTCACCTCCAAAATTGAGAGGGCAGAGATAAGTTAGTTTTGCTGCCCCACAATCTGTTCCAAGCACGTAGAGCTAAATCTCATGCTTCATGGACTGATGTTGGGCGGGTGGAACGAGGAACATGGGGGAGGGGCAGATTTCAGCTTTGAATACCATTTCTTTAGGAAAAAAATCTCTTTGTTGGTAAAAAACTTCCAGAGAAGCTTTAGAAATAATTTCTAGTTTTGTTATGCAACTATTCCGTCTCCAGCTAGACCCACACATCTGTCTTCACAGGCACAAGAACTTGCCATGGGGGTAGTCAGCTCTGCTTGGGTGAAGGAGAAGGGCATAAACCACATGCCAAGCACTTTAAAAAGCAGATGATGATGTGGCAAAGCGAAAAAGAAACTGACTTGAGCTGTGTAGTGAGAAGCAGCCAGAAAGAGTTAAAACAATGATAATAAACAATGAGATGTGTTCACAGTAGTTTTGCCACTGCACAGCAAAACAGAGCAACAGCCACGCCACCACCAGGAAAACTTGGCAGCTTTCAAGAAAAGTCATACCACACCCTGTAGGCTTGGTGAGCTATGAATAATACCGAAGTTTAATTTTACGTGCTAGCACAGGCTATATTGTCATCTACAATTCAAATCTTTATTTAAGAGGTTATTGGGTTCCCTATCAAGAGAGAATAACAAAGAAGTGTTTGAAGACAAGCTCCAGTGAGACCTGGTTTGCTACAGATTCATGGCTTGAGGCTGAGCACCTAAGAGGACTTTGTACTGTGTAACAGCAGTTACGCTCACGTTGTACAATTTCCCACAGCTGGGAATATTAATAAGGACTTTTCCATCCACCTTCCTGCTTTCATACAACCTACACAAAATTTCTATCTTTGGACATCTTTGGCCTTCTGTCACATTTGGTTATATTGACCAGGGAGTTTAAAAACTGTTGAAGTTACCTGGACTGAAAATCAACTAATTGATTAAATTAGTCCTGCTTCCTTAGAAAACTCAAAGTTAATCAAAACAGAGTTGGAGGGATTACAACTTCAGCTTACAAAATGGGATTGAATCACAGCAGAAAAGATTACCTTTTTGAAGTATTTTCATCATTATCAAAAAGAATGATGAACAAAGTAGTGGCGAGTAAAGTAATAATAACAGTCAACATTTTATGTAATAGTTTACATCTCAAAGTGCTTTTCAAGATTCTTTTTCTACTTTTAGAGTGATTTTCTCAAAATACACTACATTTTTGCACTGTTTTTGAAGTCCAGTTGTTTCTCAGATAGGACAAAGGCAATCACATTGGTTGCACCACACTGCTCATCAGTGGAGGGAAAGGAAATTTTAGACAAAAATGTTCAGATAGATACCAGCTCCAATATAAAATATCAAGGTTTCTTTCATATTAAAGCAAGGAAAACACAACTTGAATGGTAGACATCTAGTTCAGTATTTTCTTACCTAGACTAGGCAAACTGTGAGCATTATTGTAGATAAGACACTCCAAAGCCAATCTTCCATCAATACAAGGAGATCAGTGTGGTTTGGAGTTGTGCTGTGAATGCATAAGCACAGCTGAGCTGATTTTACGAAATGTGCAGTGATGTGCGATTGCACAGATCCTAAAAGATACAGAGCACGCACGAGATAATGCCTCAGACCCAGATGTAATTGTAAATGCCCCTCTTCCAAGGACTTCAGTGTCAAAGATATGTTCAAAGGCAGAGAAGTGGCCATCAAAAAGCCTTTGAAAGTATTGCTGCAGAGCTGCAATTCAGTTTAACTTTTGGGGCAGGATGGGTAATATTGGCTTGTATTCTTACAGAAATGTTATCTATGAAGTCTATGCATGTATGAGGATATATATGCAAAGAGGTAGAGAAAAAAAGATTACTGAATGCTTTATATATTACTCCTTACAGATTCTAAAGCTGGCAGTAGTTATCTGTTGAGAGGAGTTTGAGCTCTCATTACACACCTGCCATTAGCACACAGACATGAGTGCTTCCTCTGCAGTTTAGCGAAAGAAAGGGTACTGTAACACATACTAATTAGTTTGCCTTTACAGTATTTCATTAAAATATTATTATTGTCATTGTTGTTGTTATTGTTACTATTTTTCCCCTAGTGAGTGTGCACAGAGAATGACTAAATAATTTGGACAGACACAGTGGGATTGGGAAAGAAAAGGATTTCTAAGTACTTCATTTTCCCCCATCCCATTCCCTCTAGCAAGAAGAATAAAATCCTATGGTTTTCATGCAGAACCTTGTGCAGGAGGCAGAAAGAAAATAATTAAACATTCTCTTCTGGCAGCCTAGCTTAGGTCTTGCCTGCAAACATGCAGATAATGCCATTGCAGAAACAAGGCATTAGTGGCTGGGTTAGCATACCCGTGTGCTAGCAAGCGCAGAAAGGGGTGCATACAGCCAGTGCTTGCTCACTGACCTAATCTGTCTCAGGGGCTCAATGCCAAGCACACCTAAAGCCTGACAAAAATAGTAAAAATAGTAAATAGTAGTGGGCTTGTATACAGATCGACACCTGGGTAAACTCTACAAGGATTAGAGGGAAAGAATAAGTGGAGCTTCTTTAGCTTTCCTGGGGTTCATGGGCAATCAAGTTAATAACATAACCGATGTCCATCCTCCTGAGTTATATACAAGGATAGCTATGAGATTCTGAAACAACTTTAGATGCAGTAAGCTTACATCAGCTGCTGCTGTTAATGCCAGCTACAATGAGCTAAGTGTGAAGGTGATGGAGCAATGTGCATGGGATTCTGACTAGGCATCTCTCCCTTCAAATATTCCCTTCTTATAAAGGAAATTTGGATGGCTTCTTCAAGGCTCCTTAGAGCCTCCTCAGAAGCTTAGCTATTTTTTTGGAAGGGCACAGGATAAAATAATGGATTAGCTGGAGGTGGAATTGAGATAATAGGAGGAAAAACTAGACTCAGGTTTCCTTCTCTGTTTTGTTGATACCACAGATAGCTAAACTGAAGTGTAGGACTTCAGAGAGACAAAAACAGACAAAAAAAGAGCTGAAGCACTTTCAGAAGGGATGAAACACCTTTCAACGTCAGTAATGCTGCGTCAGGAATGCTCTTCCAATTAATTTTTTTCCCAAAATAACAATATGTTATAATGTATGAAGAATGCTTGATAGGAAATAATAATTTTGTGTAAAGCTACTTCTGGAAGTTTTATAAATTAGCTTGTCAGGCAACTTATAGGGGTGAGAGTTCAATTTTCATTGAATTTCAATGAGATTTGTGCATATGCTGTATCGCTGTCTTAACATTCTACAACTCTTGGTTTTCACAGCAGCAGCACTTCACTGCTTTCTTCATACTGTAGTAAAAAATACCAAATTCCTTAACCACAAATCAATATAATGTAATAAAATACAGTTGAAAATTGTAGGCTACAGTATTCATTCAAAGAAAACATTCTTAGTCCTGCTAATCCCTATTCAAATAAATCTAACTGTGACTTTTTAGAGACTTATAATGATTTAAGGGTAGTCATCCAGCTCTGTGTCTCCTTGAATAACTCAAACCAAACCCAAACCAAACTCCAACCCATTGTCAGATGGCACACCTTAGTAAATTAAAGTAAGATGGGGGATAGGTGGGGACCCTTTCAGAAGTCAGATTTTGGTAGTTAGAAAGGACTGTGATAGGCTGCAATGAAGGCTCAGATACCAATCACTCAGGGCAGACTGGATCTAAAAAAGCCATGGCTATCTAGGAGTCACAGTCTTACAATAAAAGTCTGTAACTAGTTCCATTGACCCTACAGCACTCCTGTGCTTGAGTTATTTTACCTGGGAACATTACTAGGGTACTTGAGCATGAGTATTGCAGGAGTATTTGAGATGCCACAAAGAGCAGCAGGGATCTGATCCCTGCAGTCAGCTGCCTCAAGGTGAAAAGCCCAGACCTGACTGCCTTTCAGGGTAAGAAAAGATGTCCAAGATGTCTCAATGTCCATCCTGGGACTTTTTTCTGTTTTCTCTGCATTTCAATGTTGGCTATTGGAGTAATTTCAATACACTTTTCCACAATCCCCCTTTCACACTTTCCTTTTCAGCATCTCAGGAACTACTGTATTCACACTTCTAATGGATATTCCCTAAATGATTGGATGACCGTGATGTCAATATGTAGAGGGATTGATTACACTGTCTTTTACTTTGAGTATTTGTTACTGGTTACGGTATTTCCTCTTTGGCCATGTTTCTTTCCTCACTCTCTCATTTTGTACAGGAGGCTTTATCTTATTCACATGGAAGACTTATGCCTTCTGCAAATCATTTGACTGTATCTCATCAAGCTGAACACACTGCCAGTTATCAGGTGGCAAACTGGCTGCTGCTTTGAATTGATGTTTTTCCAACCTTTCAACCTACACCCAAAGGTACTCACAGTTACCTGACAGGGTCCTACTCCCTGCCTTTTCTTTTTCTATGGCAATATGATAGTTCAGGAGCAATTTCTGCAAGGATGCTGAGAGTGAAGGGCTGACAATCAGAAAACTGCACAGTGGCCTACATGACCTGGTATGTCTTTCTAAACTGGTTCATTGTACTTGTGTGTCCTGCGAATATCACTACAGGATGCAGCGACTCGAGCCTGTATTCCTGGGATGACACACCACTTCTCCCTTCATTTGCTCTCCTTATGGACATCTTATTTTCTTTCAATTACCTTTTTTTCTGGTTTAGCAGCTTTCTAAAAGCAGAGACACTTGATCATCATCTCGGCTTTACCAAGCATGTTAAGTCCCTGCTGCACATCAACAAACATCACACTTTTTGAAAGATTACAGTTTAAGAGTGAAAACAAGGCCATCCTAATGAAATAGGCACTTGTGAAGATGTGAATCAGAGACCATGGAGCATTTTACAGTCGTAGTAGCTTGGCAAAGTTCTGTTATTCATTTACAGCTGCATTTGGGCTGTAGCATAAACATGTAGTGGCTGAAGGGGAAGGATTAGCAAATAGTGAAGGGTGATGCCGGTAAATGCTTCAGATACCGGCTATCACCCTTTTTTTTACATTCACTGCTCTAGCTGTCATACTTATTCTGTACCTGAGTAATGTATTTTCTTTAGTAAGTGATTTGAGTTGCATCGCTGGGTGTGAACACACTGACCTAATTCAACCTCCTTTGCAATTTCCAAATTTCTCTGTTTACCTCTTTCATTCTCAGCTTATTCACTGTTGCTTTTAATCAGCAGGCTTTACTGCCTTTGTGGTTAGTTTCTCCAAACATAATTAAATTGTCTGGGATTGACATCTGGCTCTGCTGAGGTTTGGGTTGTACCTTCTTGGCTGCCTCAATGTCCTCCTTGATTTGGGATTCTGATCACTCCCCGCCCCTACATGGCACATCATCAATGGATGTTTTAATTCCTGCAAGACTCTCTTGAGCCTACAATAATGCTGTGAAGTGTTTCTGGCTCTCAAAGCACTCCAGAAGGTTATTTCAGGACTTTTTCTCATCTGTGGTGCTTGTTGTTCATGCTGGAGTCTCCAGCAGAACTGCACCAAGCTACAGCACTTTACTGGAGTCCCTGTCCCCTTGCAGGAGGGCTGTGAGCTCTCCACGGCTGATGCCTTCACCTGCACACCCAACCAGAGCTCTGGTTTGGAGTGTCCCTTGGTCCTTTGGCATCTCATAAAATCCTGCTAAAATAGTTGATTTGTGAAGGAATTGAGGCACATCCTGTGGTGTGCGATCTTGCCTTAGGGTCAAAACAAGACCTGGTATGTCTTCTGCCCCTCTTTCTGTCCTCAACTGTTATGAAGCCTTCTCTTGTTTTGTATGCTACAACCTATGCTATCTGTCCTCTTCTGCAATGCTTCTTTTAGTTCCTTAATTTCAGGTCTGTGAAACATCACAGGTGGTAACAAGAACAGGACTTGTCTTTTCCGTTACATACCTTTATGACTCTAGGAAATAGCCCTGTGCCTTCCATGAGGACACAATTAGCTTCTCTTGCTCCTGGGAAGGCTTTTTGCCACTTATTGTTGTACCTTTTGGTGATGTGCACCCTCTTGGTCTCAGGTCTTATGTGTACCTGTGCTGTTATCTCGTGTTCTACTGTTTTTTAACTTGTCGAGTTCATTGACTTTAGGGAATTTAGTGACAAGTATCCAATCTAGAAATGTCCTCATTGGTAAGTTTGATATTACAGGTTTTTCTCATCATATTAAATTTCTTGAGCTTTCTGGTCCTATGCTTGCTTGTGTGGCCATGATCAGCTGTGGCCATCACGACACATTTTCACTAGCAAGAGCCTTAAAAGTTGACAGATTGTCTTCTCACTACACTTGAACTTCCTCCTACCTTTCCTGTAAAGGCTCTTCGCATTTTGTAAAGATTCTCCACATCTACAGATGAGAAGCTCAACATGAACTAGCAATGTGCACTTGGAGCCCAGAAAGCCAAACATATCCTGGGTTGCATCAAGAGAAGCATGAGCAGCAGGTCAAGGGAGGTGATTCTTCTCTTCTACTCTACTCTTATGAGACCTCACCTAGAGTACCACATTCAGTTCTGGAGTCCTTAGCAAAGGAAGTACATGAATCTTTTAGAGTGAGTCCAGAGGAGGGCCACAAAGATGATCAGAGGGCTGGAGCACCTTCTAAATGAGGAGAGGTTGAGAGAGTTGATCTTGTTTAGCCTAGACAAGAGAGGTCTTCAGGGAGACCTTATACTAGCCTTCCGGTACTTCAAGGTGGCCTACAGGAATGATGGAGAGGGACTCTTGATCAGGGAGTGCAGTGATGGTGTGAGAGGTAGTGACTTTAAGAGGGGAGAGTTAGATGAGATAATAGGAAGAAATACATTACTCTGAGGGTATTGAGGCACTGGAATAGGTTGCCCAGAGAAATCGTGGATGCCCCATCCCTGGAGGTGTTCAAGGCCAGGTTGGATGAGGCTTTAAGCGACCTGATCTTGTGGGAGGTATCCCTGCTCATGACCAGGGGATTGGAACTGGATGAGATTTAAGGTCCCTTCCAACCTAATCACATTTTATGATTCTACCTTCACCTCCCAGCTTTTCCCACTCTGAACATTTTGTGACTGTTTCCAGTTGAAAACTCTTTAAAGTATGCATCTAGTCTGTTTCGTTATCACTCCCTAGAGAAAAGTTTCCCCTTTTCTCTTGGATTTTGTGTGTACTTGATCTGCTTTACTCTGGCATTTCCAGCCACATGAGTTTTGACACTTTATAGACATCATGTTACAGTTTGGCATATTCATTTCTGTCACTGTCACCTTACTATACCCAATGTGATCTTTGCACCCACACAAAGGCTGCCATGTATTTTTATTTTCTGTAAGCTGAGCAAGGAGGCATTCTGCACACTCATAGAGTGCTAAATGAAGATGCATCAAGATCTAATCAGTTTGGAGTTATGGAGTTTCTTTAATATGCTAGATTGACAAGGCTAATTGTTTCTTTTAAGTCTGTTTTAAATATGTAGGATTTTTTGCTTTGTGAGTTTTTATGGAAAATGTTTATCTTTAGTGGATCATTTATGTTAATGTGTCATCTCTGAAGTCATGTTCTTCCCTTCTTAACCTCACTCTCAGCTCCACATGCACTAAAATCAATTCAAAAGTGCCACTGACTGCGCTGCTTCCCATTTTCCTACTAAGAGGCCTTTATCTGAATTCTTTTTGACACTACCCTTCCACATTCCCTATATTTATTCTTTCAAATCTGACAACAGATTTGTATGTAGTAAGTAAGATTTCTAAAGCAAGCAAAGCAACTCATACAGCAAGCAGCCCTCCAACTCCACTGTTCTCTAGTCTGGCTTTACTCTGGCGCTGCTCCCAGACTCCATGTTCGAGGAACTGTGAACGCTAGCTGGAAACTTTGTGTTGTACAGCAGCCCACTAGGAAATGTAGTTGCTTCAGGTTTGCTGGTGGGTTTCACTGGAGACTGCCTCTGTGTGCAGAGACTGAGCCTTGCACTATGCAGGCTCTCCTAACTTGTACTTAAAGAGATGTCCTTTATCTGTGACAAAGTGGGAAGTTGCATTATTAGCAAGATTAGTTGCTCTGATCTCAGGCAGGAGAGCAATCTATTAATTGTACTCTTCCCTGATTAGGTAGTCTTCTCCGAAGCACCTGAGCTGCATGAAAGTTCAGGTCCTGCAGAGAGAGCCCTTAAGATGCTGTGCAGTGCGATGTGCAGAGCTGGGAAAGGCTGGAGCTGCTCTGTGCTTCAGATACTGAAGAACAAGCTTGTTTAACAGGAGGAATATGAAAACCCCTGGTGTTGTGCCTATTGTCATCAGAATGTAATAAGACATTTTTTTCTTTAAACTTGTGGTTTTGGTGCTGAAATCTTGAGGTTGAATCCCCCAAAATGACCAGAGCACCAGTGTGTTTCAGCTGTACCTTATTTACACCTGGCCTCCTTAGTGAGAACAAGATTTACAGAAACAGCCACTGCCAGAGAGAAGGGACTCCTCTCTTCCTGCATTTACCATCCTGGCTCTTAACCGAAAGTGCTCCTGGGATAAAGTAAGTGGACCCACAAATATTTGGCATCCAGCATAACTTCTTTTCCCTCAGTGGAGTTGGCAGATCAATCAGCAGAAACCAAATTGAGACCAGTTTCAGGTGACTGCCCTTTGTTTCCCATCAGTTTCAGAGCTGCTTCTGTGACAGGCTAATGAGGGCTGCTGAGTGCCAGCTGCTGCTGGGGAATGCCACCGCACATCCTTCCCCATGACTGAACTGCCAGAGTATTGCAAAGCAGCGAGAACAACTTTGATACGCTCAGGAGGTGAAATGGCAAGTACAGCTGTGAAGCTTGAAAGGGAAGCGCCAGAAAGCAAGAGTACAAGCTACTACTTGTCATTCAGCAGAGAAAAACGTGAGTGCAACCAAAACAACAGCATTATCCGATTAGCAAGAACCTGCAACTCGACAGGAGCAGATCTGTGAAGGCAGGGGATCTGTCAGTTGTTGTTGCAACACTACCACAAGTGCCACAATACATTAAGTGGGAATAAAGAGTGGTGGTGTAACAGGTGTAATTGCAGTAATGCTGAAAGGGACACTGTCAGGGCTAGCAGACCTGCAATTACATCTCCTGATCTCCTGTGTGGGTGTGTGGGAGATGCAATGTTGTATTGCACTGAAGCTCTGCCTCATAGCTTCATTGTGGCATCCAAGGATGCAACAATTCTGCACCCAGGCACAGAGCTTGTGAAACTCAGCATCTTTTTTCCTTATGGTCCAGAATAAGTAGAGGGCTGCTGCAACTGGGGCTGCCTCAAAGAAAGTGCCAGGTATGCCCATGATTGGGACTGCTCTGCTGACCTACCAAATACCTCTCTGCCACCCTGGAAAGGTACCTCTCAGAAACTTTCTCATGATTTCTCTGAATCAGCTTTAAAAGCATCCGGTCACTTTTAACTTGTCCTTCCTCTGCTGCATACTCTCCCTTCCCATAAGGCAAAAGATGTGTTAAATTTCATTTGGAGTATAAGGTATACCGATACATTATACAATAATGATGATGACGATACATGGCAAAATAGCTGTCTTCTGCACATATACACAGATGTGAGTACCACCATACACATACTTTACAGAAAACACTCAATAGATGAAATGTCACCTAAGTATGGTTTATCTGATTGTATTTCCTCCCTAAAGGATAAGCAGTAAAAATGAAGAACATTGATAAATTGGAAAGTCCATACAGGGTTTTTCACAACTAGAGATTCTTCTGCTCATAAACCTGCACAAAACACAGAAGATAGGGTTCACATGACGGGCATGTGTATCATATGCATCTTCCAGTTTAAAGATTTTACAGGACATCTCATTAACTTACTACTAATATGCTCAGTTTAGTCAAACAGCCCCTTGGTTGGGCACTCCATAACATTGCCGGGTGAAGTGCCACTCTCCACCAGCTGGTGAGGAGACTCCTTCAGGGCAAACGGGAACCTTCCCTGGCCATTTATCAGTAGCTCCTTGGTGTGCCAGTGCCAGAGTACAGCACAGCACAGCCCAGGCTGAGGTGAGGGCACTGCACCCTGAGCCACACACACTGTTCCTTTAGCACAGCTGGATGATGTGGCTTTGACAGAGGATGAATGAGACTCTACAGATGGAACGGCCTCCTTATTCACCTGCCAAATCTATCTTCCCCTCCTCTGGGCAGCAACAAGGCGCTACATACAGTGCCGTGTTATAATCTCTGTTGTTAAAAGCAGCTTATTTTTCCCCAGAGAGATATAAGAGAGTTCGCTGTGAGTTTGTGGATACCTGCGCACAAAGCATGCCTCACACACCCACAAAGAGAGGACTAACATGGCCTTGGAACACATTCTACTTATAAAGAAAAGATACTCTAATTATTCCTAAATAGAAGACACTTGTTTGCAGGAGAGTAGTAGGGAGGCTAATAGTAACAGCCATAGCTTGTCCTGTATGGGAATAAGCCAATGGCAGAGAAAACAGCTCATTTGTGCCTCAGCTGAAAATTGCCTCCTGACTCTTGTAACTGTGTGGAGTGTCCATCACTGAAACTCTCCTGGGACAAGCAGTTGTGTGCAACCACCTTCAATGCTACAGGCAAGTTTATTGCAGGCAGTAATGTGGCAAGAACATTGGTGATTATTTGACTGCTGGTTGGACAGACTGAGCTTAACCTTCTGATGGGCTGTCACACTGCTGTCACTTCAGGCCTAGAGACATAGTTCATGCCATAGTTCAGCATTCATTTTTAACACAACTCTCCCCTGAGTGTCCAGACATAGGCTGCTTAGGGTGAAAGCAAGAGTTTGGCCACTCGGGACCAGGGACTGGAACCCACAGCTTAGCCAGTAGCATTTCTGCTGCAGCCACTGCCTTCATCTGAACCAGTTGGCTGGAATTTCAGTGCCTTTGCAGAAACACGATCTGACTTCAGAAAAGGAATATTATTGATCACCTCAGTTATCCAAAGAGACACACACTTGCCATTATTTAAACAAGCATCAGTTGATCCACTAGGAAATAATGAAAGGAAAAACAGCAGCAGAACAGCTCAGGTTCAGAAGTCACTCTAATTTGGGGGGTTTTGTTGGTTTTTTTTTCCTTTTTTTTTATGTAGGCTGCACTTCTGTAGCTGGAAGGAGCTGAGCTCCTTACTCCAGTGGCCCAAGAGCAGCCTTCATTTCTATGCATCTCCCACTCTACCTCACTACATCCTTTTCTAAAAGGAAAATTTAGGCACATTGTATTCAATTGAAGGAAGCTATCAAAAGACTCAGGACAGAATGCAAAAAAATAGTAAAGCTCTCTATCATCTTCTCCTGTTAGACTGTGCTCTTGAGTTGCTGTCATACATGGCTTCCTTTGGAAATCCAGCAAACCTGTCCAGATGGGGAGCCAAGGGGAAGAGGAGGTTCTGGACATGCTACTCCATGGTGGTGGCAGCATTCTGGGAAGGACCATGACTACCCTGTTGGCTGGCAGGGGCTGACAGACCTGGTGCAGGACCTGGTGTGGGGCAGCTTTTAGGTAATAGCCACCAAGGCTTTACAACTGCTGTATCTACCTAGGACAGGTTCATTAAGTTCTATATTAATGGGAGTTTTGCAGGGTAGGTAATTTAGAGGGAGTGTTTATGAGCATCTTCCACTTCATTAAGTGCACCTATGTACAGGGTCACATCTCCTATTGAAACCAAAGCATACTCACCCTATAACTCCTGTGTGTCTCCACTGCTCATGTGTCACCTTCAGGACTTGCAGCACCATGTCTTAGGAGTCCTTGTCCCTACCATGATGTGGATGATCTCTGCTCCAGAAGTGCAAGGGGAGGACAGGAAAGGAGGAAAGGCTGCAGGCCTTGAGGTGGGAATAAGCTCCATAGCAAACAAGCACAAGATGGCAGGTGGAGAAATGGCCAAGGAAGAACTTACCTGCAAAATGTAAATTTACTACTGCTTAATTAGACCTCCCATTGCCTATTGCCTTCCTATGGGGAAAGCCCTGGGGGTCAATCTCCCCATTATCATGCTGGACCACTTCTTCCTAATCTGGCAGCACAGCTTGGAGGTGAGGATTCAGCTCTTCATTTGAATCCTCAGGATTGTAAATGTAATGGGGAAGCTTCTAAAGCTTGTCAGCAGGAAGCTATGCCAGCAGCCCCCCACCCCACACCTTCCACATCATCAGCAGCAGCCTGGGTCCCCATTGGACCTAGGCTGAGCTGGAGCTATGTGGGACACATGAGCTGGAGAGCCGCGCTGCCCCAGGTAGTGGCAAGGATGCCCCCAGGGCAGGGGAAGGGAAATTGTCATTCATCTGTTTGCTTTTTGAGGGCTTTCCTCTGACAGGGAACATCTGCCTTTGCCATGCCTTAACATCTTCAGAAGAACCAGGCAACTGTGATAGCTATGGATGTGCTGTCAAAGCAGGACAGCCCCTGAATTGAGAAGTCCATGCAGTTTTTGCATTTGCACCAGTGCATATTTCACTGAAAATGGCAACACTTCAATAGGAGCAATGGGGAACAGAAAAGAGGAGACAGCAGGGATGCACAACCCTCTGCCACTCATCTGCTAAACACCTCTTAGGCAGTAAAATTATCATATCCAGACAACTGTGCAGCCAAGTCATCTTCCACCCTGTCAAGCTCTGCAGACACGTTCAGCAAAAGGCAGTAGCCAGCATCAGTGCATTTCCACTGGCTGCCTGAGATTTGCACCCAGGGATAAATGAGGCACTGGTCTTTTTCTATGCATTGCTTCATCTCCTTAATGAGTAAGAAGTTACCATATTGCACTAATCCAAGGAATTATTAATGGCTTTCCATTTCAAAGCAACCCACTCCAGTGTTCACCAGAGTAGTATTGCCTCCTGTTTGTGACTGTCCTTCTGCCTGCATTGTCTAACAGTGTTGTTTTAGAACAACATTCATCTGAAGTGGATTATTATTGGGTTGACTACCCCCTGGGGTGTAATGAAAAGCCTTCATTAATTCTCAGGGCAGGAGGGCTAATTACTTTTTTATAAAAAACTGTGCTAATTGCCAATAACGTTTTTATTGGATGAGTCTCATAGAGGTGATTTTGATTGGCTTTTTGATTTCCCTTTCACACTGTAGCACTTAAAATAGATAGTCCAAACAAATAGGAAGCACCTAGGTTATCTGCATAAGCACTGGGAAGAAACCCCTTCCATTACAAAGACCAGTGGACTACACTAGGCTATGCTCAGTGTTCAAGGTTGCTGTGGTACCACCCAGGGGTTTCCCAATGTCCTACCTTGAAGCTGCCTCATGCTTCCACACAGCAGACAGAAGTCAGGTTTCCATATCCCCCCACCGAGGCCTGGCATTGATTTCGGCCAGCTGTCAGTGGCAGTGTGGCACAGGGAGCTCAGTTCCCTACAGGGCTAAACCCTCCCTGCCCCGCAGTGAGCAGCCATCCCCAGCCCTGCAAGTACCAGGATTGCAAGAAAGTAAACGGACTAGCACACAGCAATTACCCATAGACACGATGTCCCTGGGAGAAGGACTTGCTCATCTGACATTTGTGTCACAGTGAACTCCAGGGTGAAGAAAATTCTGGGCAATTTTCTGTTTGCTTTTAATTACAAATAAGAGCAGGGCTGAGGATACTGAATAATCAGAATAAGCTGTTTTGAACAAGTAATAACTTGCAAACATGACATTAAAGATAAATCCCACAGATGCATAATAAACCTGTGGGAGCCAGAGCAGGAAACTACCAGCATCAAACTGCTCCTATACAGCTCAGGTAGTGCCACAGATTGATTTCATTGCATATGCACCATGGTATTTTCTAGCAGGGCAATGCCTGCAGGTTCCCACAGAAGGTTGCTCTCACCATCAGGAGGACAGAAGGGGTGTCCTGGAAGGCAACAATCCCCTCTGGACCTTACTGTCAGCCTGAAAAGCCGAGCCTTGCCCAGCTGGAGAACTCTGCACCATCACGTTGGACACACAATCAAATTGATGCATGTTCTGTTCCAAAGCCTTTTGACTGAAAAGAGGAGAGTTATGTATTTTTTGCTTTTGTCTCTCCACCTATCCAGCTCTTCTTTTCCCAAGTCATATTTTCTGATTCTCTGCTCGTGTAGATAAAGCGCACAACCACGGCTTCCAAGTTTCTGCAAGCTAGAAAGTTGTCTTTACCTCCCCTCTGGAAATAATTGCAATTTTAAAAAAAAATGTTTTTTTACCTGGATGAATAGTCTCCATTTTAAGAAGAGATAGGACTTTCAAAAATGACTTTTCACTTCTGAGTGCCCTGAGAGGTTTCGAAAGAGCCGGATTCCCAAAGAGTAGGTCACTCAGCACTTTCTGAAAGCTAAAGCATTTTAAAAATACCTCTAGGGGTTGCCCAAAATCTAGTACTTCTGAAAATCTTGGCCAAGATGCTGTGTTATATGAGCACAGTGAATAAAAAATAGCAGTCTGGTGATTCAGCAGTTGCATTGGGAATGTACGTCACATTACGAGTTACACTTGTATAGCGCTCCAGGGATGTTATATATGCGTGTGTATATTTATATGCTGTGTGTATATATACAACTCAGTTATTGATTACAAGGAAGGACTGCAATCTAGAATAAGTACTCGGTGTCTCCTATAGAGAGCTTCAGCACATAACAAAAATAGCCACACTACAGTTATTGAGAGGCAGAACAAGACTCCAGAGATTGCGGAGTTGCTGCTTCTGCACATCTTGCTTTTAAAAAGCTCACGCCGACCAAATATCTCTGATCACATCGGGCAAAAATGAACCTCTCTTTGAATAAAACTCTTCCTAGCTGCAAGAAGAACAGGTGCAGTGACAAGCAAAAGGCAAAAGCAACAGCTTTTTTCTTCAAAATTAGGCCAGGCAGCTATAAGAAGCGTGCAGAAGGTTGACCAGATTTTTCACACATTTGGCGGGCAAAACACTTTCATTTACAAAAAAAGTAGGAGTGTCATTTACATGTTGAATCATCAAGATTTCTAATTTTATTATACAGGTTCATACTAAAGCAGCCCTAAATCAGCTGTGGTAGAAGACTGATATTCTAATAATCCTGCCCCTCCAGTGGGATGCCAGTTATTTTCTACAGCATTAACTAAATCATGCATGGGGCTTGGCTGGCAGCAAGTTAATATGCTGATCTTAAAATGATCTTAAATGGTAATAAGCCATTAAAGTCAAGGGGCAGAGTCACAGAAGATAAAATTACATTCACCCCTGCATTGGGTCCTCCAAGGAGGAACAGGCTGAAATCCCATAAACAGTCCTGCAAAGTCAGTCTCTTCCACAGCAATGCTCACCCAAGGCTGGAGGCAGCCAGCACAGCCCTCCAGCACAGCCGCCTGCTCCCAGAGCTGCAGTTTGATGCTAGTATGAAAAATCACTTTCATGGCAATGCATTATGCTCTTGGCAGTGCTTCTGGATGTTCTCAGCAGAAGCAAGCCCTGGGAGGCAGCTCAGGATGGAATGCACATGCCAGCTAAGGTTGCTGGTCCACCTTGCAGCCAAACCAAGCCAGCAGCTTATTGAGGAGAAAAGAAGATATCCTTAATGCCCCTTCTTCCTCCTCCCACAATCCGCCTCCATCTTACATTCTCCTTGTCCCCCAGCTATGCCCTATTACTCCTGCTGCTCCTGGGATTCATCCAGTCATCCCATCACCTGCTTCAACTCCCAAACCTGTCCACCCTTCTTTTTCCCAGCTTAGGTCTGGTGACTGTAGTGAATGCAGTTTGCTTTGGAAGGGATCAGGCAGCTAGGGCCAGCCCAGCCCAGCAGGAACCAGTCCTCCTCTGCCACTGATCTGGTTCATGCCAGAGCATGGACCTCAGCCCCTGAGGCAAACCCGACCTGGCAACCCATGGCAGGTTCACCTCTGGAGAGAAAATCTCTTCCATCTACAACAAGCTGAAATAAACCCACATTCAGCAGCTCTGTTGGGTTTTTTTTTGTTTTTGTTTTTTTTTTTCTTTCTACTGCCTTGCTTCTCCCTCCAGGAGGGAGTTGTGGGAGCCCATCAGTGCTGTGTGCAGGGCAAGGGATGCCACGGTGCCAGCTAGCACAACCCTCCCTGCTGGAGCTGCTGTGTGGCCTCAGCCTGAGCCAGGGGAATTTCTCTGGAGAAGCCCTTGACGGGTCCTTCAGCAGCCTGATCCTCTCCACAGAAGCTGTAGAGAGCCGGATTAACACACCTACCCCATACAAGCAAGAGTGCTGCTGGGCTGAGGGAAACAATTGAGCACACACTCAAGGGCTTTGCTGAATGGATTTAATTCATCGCTTATGCCTTAAAGCTGAACACATACTTTACTGAATGTGGATGGGCAAACTGGAGCAGTCTAGGGCCTGCTGACCTGTCAACCAACATCACCATCTTCAAAAGAAGCAGTTCTTGGCACAAACAACTCTTTCTTTCAAGAAAAAGGAAAAAAAAAAAAAGCAGACTGAGAAGCTGGTGCTTTTCCACTCCGGAAGGTTGCTGGTGGCTCCTGAGGGAAGACCTGCCCAGGGATGAATAAGGGAGGCAAACTGGGGCAGCTTGTGGACCAGTTCGTTCCGGTGTGTAAAAACATTCCCTCGTGAGCTTCCTGTGGGAGAAGGGCATCATGTAGCCCCAGCAACCAAGCAATTGGCTGCAACTGCTTTTAGCCCTTCAGAAGAAACTGCAAATATGAGTGCTGTGACTGCCGCCGAGCAGCTTTGTCCCCAGGAAAGTACATGCACACTGCCCAGCATTTATGCTTCCTTGTGTCAGCGTTCTCCACATTTAAAGGCGTCTCACTTCTTCACAGTAGATTCTTTATTGAGGGCAGATTTAAATTTGTGCATCAGCTTCCATTTCTCTTATTTACAAACTTCTATTTCAAATTAGTTTTGAATCTCTACGACATGGACCACTTCATTTGTGAGTGACTTTGTGACTTGCTCTGAGTCAGTAATTTGCTTGGTAGGGGAAAAAAAAATCAGTTAATTGACCTCCACCCTTCCATAGGACGAGGGCTACAACTTCACAACATCTAATCTATTAATTTACAGTGGTAAGGGAATATCTCAGATACAGAAGACCTTGGTCTTTGAAGACAGGTCTTCAACTAGAAGTCAGTACATCCCCAACCATAACAGCATCCTTCCACAAAATGCACCTCAGACTCCGTAAGAACTTAATGACCCTCTCACACAAAAATACTAAGCCTTTTTGTCCCTATTGCCAACAACTTGTAACAGGAAAATGTATGTAATGAAGAAATTACGAGTTGCTTGTGTTTTTCATGGAACACAATAGATCTGTGGAACAGCACTGCAGTGTGCCTGGTCACCAGCACAGGCAGAGTTTTGGCTCCTAGGCACCACAGGAACACAACCTGCCGAACACCGTATATAGTGGGGCTGAACATTTCAGAGCTGGGCTGAAAAATGTGAACTGCGACAGGAGCTAAATGTGAGGCTGTAAGCTGCAATCAAATACAGAAGCAGAGACTGAGCACCAAATTGCAACTTTTAGGTTTGGCAGTGGATCAAATCTGTTAAAAAACATTACCTGTGTTTGAAGAGCAATACATAGTATGGTTTTTCCATCTTCCCCTGGCAAAACATCCAGGGTCCCACCCCTCCCTGTTCTGGAAGTGCTCTCTGAATAAAGCCAAATATGCCACTGGGTTTTTTAAGATATACTGCCTCAGCATAAGCTGACTAGTTTTGTCTGTGCAGCTGCAAGCCATTTGAGTTGTGAGTGAGAGCACACTAACCATGCCAGCATCACTCAGAGGTTCACTGGGAGCTGACACTGGAGGCACCATGCAGGGCAACACTGCCTTGGGTGGAGGATTGAAGTAACTGGGTGAGTGGCACTGATGGATGGACAGATGGATAGAGGATGGGCTGGGACTCCAGCAGCTGTACAAGCTGTGAGGACATAGGTGCTGCACAGTTCCTCCACCGCTGGAAGGCTGCAGGTCTTCCCTCCTCAAGTCTTCTTCCACATTGCCAGTGTAAAGCCATTGTCCAAAACTTACAGGCTGAACTTTTCAAGGGCTTTCTATCAGATCTTAAACACTTAACATACTAATACGACAGAGGTAAGTACCTGCCTTTCCACAAATGCAGCAAAGATGGCTATTACCCACCCCTCTCAACCTCAAATTCCTCTGCTCCCCACCCTCACTAAAATCAGACAAAAATGCTTAATGACAAAACCACGTGCAGCGCTAAGGATGGGATAATTAAACACTGCAGTTCGTTACCAGTCACAAGAAGGAAAATTTGCAAAATGCAAAGAGTATGTATTTGTCATGTAGTGAATCCAGCTGTGAAAGGTTTTTCTAGAATATCTGACACAATTCCAGCTCTTTCTCTTTTTTTCCCAAAGTAGTAACATTTTTCTGTCACAAGCAAGTTAGTTGTTAAAATATGCATAAAGACGTGTCACTCCAAGCTGTGCACTTGTGTTTCATGTTCACTTTCCTCCCTGAAAGAGTTTTGTTATGAATAAAGAATGAAAAGGAAGCAGCTAGAAATCTGTAATGGTTCCATTTATTAATACGTATATCACAAATACTCACAATATCAATGCATTCTCATTGGCATGCTAGACAGAGGCATTATTAAAAAAGTCCTATTTTTTAAAAAGGTTTTAAACTTTTGCTTTCCCCCAAAAATATTTCATATGCGTGTTTTTTGTGATTTTTTTTTTGTGTGTGTTTTATTTCTATTTGATTCAACAATGTATTTGGTGGCTGCAACCTCAATGCAAAAATAAAGAAAAAGAAAGAACAGGAAAAAAGTATGAAGGCCGCAGTACAGCACGGTTCAATTAGTTCATAACTACCTGATAAAAATAAAGGAAACAAAATTCCTGCCTTCACAGTAAGCAACAACACAGCTTAATAACAGTATTACACAGGATCAGGTTGAGAGGCAAAATGCACTAGACAAAGCCTACCGGGATACGCACTAGGCATACAACACTGAGTAAGATTTAAAGATGTAGAAGAACATCAGGAATAACAGTTCCCTTCAAGCACAACATTTTAAGATCATTTTCAAGTATCTTTATGTTATGTTACTGATTCCTTTGCTTTTTTGTTTTCTTTTTTTTTTGGGGGGGGCAGGCGCAGGGAAGGGGGAAAGGATGAAAACCTTAGTAAAGCAATAAACAAAACAAGAAATTAAGATAAACCCAAAAGAATATATATTTCATATACCGGTTTATATGAACGTGTGCGACACTTATTAACCATGGTGAAAGGCTAATTACGCCCTCCAGTCACTACATGCACAGCCCGATCAATGCTGTTAATGAATTACCTTTGTTAACTTACGATGCAACTACTGTGTGACCAAGAACATACATACAGCGCCATCCTACACCCAGCCACAGGGACGGGGTCTAGGTCCGGAGGCTGAGGGCACTTGGCTGCTCTCGGTGGCACCGCGGTACTTCACAGAATGGTACACTACGCATGGGACAGAGTTCGGGAGGTGGGGTGCGAGTGTGCGCGCGCACGTGCTTGCTTGTGGGGGTGTGGGTGTGCGTGCGTGCGAGAGACAATGTGTGCTATAACATTCGTTTCAGTCTTTCTCCAATTCTGCAGCTCCTGATCTTCAGACAGGCTCTGGACTTCACATTTCTGAAAGACTAGAGGGCAGGGGTGATTATAAAAAGATAGAAGTGGGTCGCTTTGGTTGCTAACAGCATTCATGGAAGGTATTTTGCCTTCTCTTTTCAAGAAGAAAACTGAAATGACAAAATATTCAACAGTACATTTCCCCCATTTTTTCCCCTACCGGACAGAATATTGGGATGAAAATCCCACAGCAAAGACTTAATTCTCAATGGACATCTAAAACTTGCCCACTGTCTTCAGTGGAAGCAGCACAGACATGACAATATAGTGGGGCATACATAGCACGCTACAAGGAAAGCAGGGCAAGCTCACCTTGTTACACCATCTCATACTGGTTAGCAGTAATAAACCGGGACAGACAGCATGCCAGCAGCATCCCAATCAACTGTTTGGACAAGAATAGAAGTTTAATTAAATGAATGCACAGCAAAGGGGAGATCATGGCGAACAAAGATTTCATGTTCTGGAGTTATTATGCACTATGGTTTTATTGCCCTATTTTAAGGACTACTCTAATCGATAAAACAGCATTAAGATCTCCTGTCTCTCTATGTTAGATCTTCCTCTTGACTGCTATTAGACTGCATTTTTTCTGACAGGGAGCACGCCTTTTCACTACTTTTCAATCCTGTTGTCACTGCCTGGCCAAGTCAGACGTGGATGGGTAAACTGGCAGGGTTATCACCACACTACTGGCTGCATTTCACTCACAAGTTCCACCTGGGTCCCTTGCTACCACCCACTGCCTCTAAGAAATGACAGCGCCCTTAATTTTGTTAACAGTGTGCTGGGAAAAAACGTCTTAATGCCCCAGAGTGGTTATGCTTTCTTTACAAATGATGCAGCACCGGAGAAATGAGCGTTATAAATCTCGAAATAAATTTTAAAAACGCCTTTCAATATTCCCTTGGCTGTCACTCAGATTATTGAAAACAGATCCCTGGCTTCCACTGGTCAATAAGCACTCAGTCATTTCAAGGTTTTGCCTACTGCAGTTTGTTAGCATTTCCTGCATATGCCAAGAGTGTTAATATACTATAAATAATTTAACCTTGCTTTTCTCATTTGGACCGGTCAATTAATTCACTCACGAGCGTATCTAGATTGTTATAGCTTATCCCTGGCTAGGGAGGTGAGGCCAGAGAGCTGTCTCTGCAGCTGGACCAGCCTTCCCTGGGCCAGGCTCCAAGCAAGGGCTGTCACAGCTGCTCCAGTTGACTCGCCTGTGCCTGCGGTGCACCACCTCTGCCCATCTCCTTCTGCTGGGGGCAGAGAGCACCGCAAAGGAGCGGTGTTTAAGAAGAGGGATCATACCCTTTCAGCAGCAGTGGAGCTCCCTCAGACCCTGCAGAACATGCATAGATAATGCCTGCGTGACTGACTGCTCATCCAAACTGGCTCCTTCTATTTCATGCTTGGGATTGCATATCCTTTCCCTTAGATTGTCAGTGCTTCCTGTTAAAACGATCATCATCAAAATATACATCATCTCTACCAGCCAATTGCTTGATCTGGGATGACATCAGCCCTGAGCAAAACAAGCCAGAGTGCCTCAAATCTGGATAAACTGTTTTCTGCCCGTAAGATGACACATTTCTGGTCAGGTCATGCTTCATTTGCCATAAATTTTCTCCCTCTCCTGTTTCAATGTCCACCAGAATGGTTCTGGGCATCTCAAAATGGCACAGATCCACCTATAAAAGAAGGTTGAACCCTCCTGTCCTCTACATGCACCCCTTGATTTTGGCACCAGATATCAAGGATGACATTGCCCGGGGACACAAATAATACCTCCTGACCAAACCCCAGTAAGAACCTAAGCTACCAGGGTTTGGGGACTGCATATTCATAGCTGCCAAAAGAGATGTGGGTGCTGAAAACCTTCCTCGGCTTTTCAAAATCTTGCTCGATACTGTTTTAGTTATCCAGTTGCCTGTCCCACTGAATTTCTCTAGCTCATCCAGTAGTCCCTAGACTGACAATGATGAGCACATTATGGCTGGGTTTTAGATTGCCAAGCTCAAATATTCTGGTCACTGGCAGGACGATTTTATCAATATGGCCATTTGAAAAGTGTTGCTGAAAACCCACCACATTTTGAGGTTTTACTAGAGAGGGCTTGACACTTCTCTGCTTACTCATGTGATGTTTCTTTAGCTCAGTTCAGTTTTGGAGAATGAGACAGATGTCCCATAGCATATCTGTAGTATGTATTTCTCTATGCTATAACAGACAGAACAGAGTGCCTCTGGGTGGCCCCATCCCACCCACTTTGCTATCCCTTTTCTGTGTTTGTGGTATCTTTCAGCCATCCCTTGCCTTCCTCAGCTGTTCTCAGAGGTTACTGCACTTTTTACTAAGAGGAACTCCACAGTATATTTTATTCTATTTATTTTCATTGAGCAAATTCCATCCCAGACCTAAATGATCCCAGACCTTCCCGATCCTACATTCAAGTCCACTTTTTTTTTAAATGTTTCTACCTATTACATCCCAGCAACAGCACCCAGATTATGGATCATCATTGTTCCCAGCCCTAATCTGCTGCTTATATTAGATTTACAAGGGGAAAGATCCTGCAGCTTGAACAAATAGGTAAACATGGGCTTTCCTTTCCCTCTTCAGCTGTAACAAACCTCCCCACTACCTTTAATTAGGGATTTTTCTGTTTTACACAGCTGTAATTCTTGTAATCGCTGTGTCTAACCTTTGTAGCATTTGCAGGCAGGTGACAATGTTTTGATTTACTCAAGCCATTCTTAAGACAAATGGTAGGTTACACAAGTGTATCTATCTGATCTTTGGCCCACTTACTAATTCTTGGCTCTGACCATATGCTGGTTTATGCACTGAAGTGGTTATATTACCATAGCATTAAACTTTTATATTTCTATATTTTAGAAATAATGGCATGCATATTGAGCCATTGCATATGCATTTTATATAGCATTTCTAGCTGTACAGGATATACCAGGACACAGCAGAACTCCAATTACCTCAGAAGCACTCCAAACACATATAAATGCATGTATTTTCCAAGGTGTGTAGACTTCTACGTTTAACCATAAGAGTATTGTTCCTTCTGTAGCCCAGAAGAGGTGGTACTGTATTAAATTGCTAAATTTTCCTCACAGTGCTCTTTCATTACAGTCAAAACTGCAGCCCTCTGTATTTAAATCAGGCTAGAGGGTTCTAGTCTGCAAACCACAAATGAGTGCTCTCCACCCTGCCCTGCTCTCTGCGTTTGCTTGATCACTTGCAACCTCTGCTCTTCAGGCAGGAGGAAGCCCCTTATCCTATTGTGCAGCAGGTCCCCACAGCTCCTTTGAAACACCAGAGGAATCAGCATAAAAGGATTCTGGCAAAGAAACTAGCTGCTAGAAGATGCATTCATTTTCCTCTTCTTCCATTGTCTCTCAAATGCCCCATCTCAACTTTTATCCACTTATTAATATTTTATATTTTATTTTATAGTTACAGGTTTTTTAAGCACTAAGATGCTAGATTTGGTTCTGTATTTGTATTCACTCACACTCTCCCCTCTTCCTCCCTTCTTTATAAGATCATATTAATCTTTTAAACTATTATATAGAAAATTGAGAGTCTGCCTTGGAACCTCTGGTCTTGGCACAGCAAACTGGAAAATGTTCACAATCTTTTTAATTTAGAGCCCTGAGAAACCCACATCCCTTAGGTGCATCTCCTTTACTACCATTCTATTGGCTAAAGTTCATTCCAGGGAGCACAATGGAGTGTGTGTGTTCTTCATCTCTCCATGGTTTCTAGTAGTCTTCTTGGGCATGCCTCAGATCTGACCATCGAAATTTAGCCATAGTAGCTTCCTAGCGATCTCATTTCCCACCTCAAACAGACTTTTTAATATGGCTGTTTTGCAGGAGATGACATTGACTGGAAGCGGTCTTGCATGACATCTTTATTACATCTTATTATACTGAAGAGAAACTGAAGTGCAATTTGAATTTCCATTTTATTTTGGGTCTTGGTATCTTCACCATGTTGCATTGAGAGAATTTCTACAAATGGAAATATGTCGAACTAATTCGGAATTCATCAGTAGATCAAGTAAGCTCAAATCGTTTTTTTAATCCATCAGGAGTAATTGTTTACTTGAATTATTTACTTTGCTATATTCTCAATATGCAAAGCTTCAATAATCCAGGTCCCCTGGCTCTATTTTAGAAGACACGGAATTTTTCCATGTCATATGTCACTTACCTGAGTCAGCCTCCTGTGCCCTGGCACAGGTCCTATCTCCATTCTGAATCCACAGTGACTAATATTTAGAAGCAACTCAGCCTTAAATTGCAATATCAGATACGAATATGGATCCCAAACCTTAACCCTGGTTCAAGGGGTGACTGAGGTATAACGCTGTGCTAGAGCCAAGACTCAGCCTCGCTATATTCTTACAGGAGTTGCAGTGGACTAGGTAGATGGTATCTGCACCAGAACTGCTTTCACAGTCAGGCAGAGCTACTCACATTAACAGTAAAGAGGGCAGGTAGATGTTGCACTGTGAAGAAGGACTACAGTCACGTGAGAACATATCTTCAAATGAAAGAAACTGTGCATGCTCAACATACATTGAGCACACAGAGAGCACCTGAATTCAATACAGAGGGAACTATTTGGTCTTAACACTGAGACTTCCCTACTCAGGGAATCTACTGAGACCACAGCCTATAACCTCCCCCAAAACTCTGCCTCTTGCACCCCCTTAAGCCATCACCTGCTGTGTAGTTTTATCCAGGCAAAACTTTTCATCATCTGTGCTACTTGCATAATTTTATTCTCTGTTGGGCACAACACAGTGATCATTTTGCTGCTCTGAAGAGCACCTGCTAAACTGCAATTATTCCAGCTGGAAGTCAGCATTATCATCCAATTCCAAAACCAATCACATTATCTTTTATTATTATTATTATTTCAAACCTGAGGAGTACTGTCTGCTTCTCAAAGTGCAGACAATGTCAGCAACACAGTAGTTTCTTTAAAACTCTGCCCCTTATTAGGAGGTCTATGCCAGGCCTGTAAGATATGCAAGGCCATTACATCAACTTTCCATATTTCTGGGACTCAGCACATTCCCCATGCTAGCAAACACCTAACAAATCATGTGAAGGAAAGGCCCTTGAGCATGCTTTAGTGTAGAAGAGCAACAAGATCTAATTTGTCTTTTATTTAGATTAAAACTATTCTCAGTAGGAACAGAAAACCTTGCCTCCAGCTGGAGCAGTGCCTGGCATTACTGCCAGCCATGGTTAACCTGAAATCAATTTGTAAACACCGTCTCCCTAATTGGGTCCAGCAAAACAGATTAGGCAGTAAATGATAACTGGCTGCCTGCATATTCTTCACACCCCAGGAGAGCTGCATTTTTCTCCCCTGCACTCCCTCTCTTCTTTTTGCACATTTGAAAATACCCCAAGCAGCTGGGTATCTGCTCAGAGTGCCAGAGCTTTGTGCTTCCACGGGGAAGCAACATCCCCAGCTGGCAGCAGGGTGCACACGGCCATCAGGCAGCACAAGCTGCCAATGCCACATCAAAAGAGACTTTGGTTTTCACTCAGAGCCGCAGCGGCAAAGTGCCTTCCCACCCATGCTGCCTGGAGCCTGTCACGCTAATCTCGCCTTGTGCTGATGGGACTCCCATTCCAGGGACCACACTCTACATGCACCGTCTGCTTGCCTTTCTGTGTTAAGCACACAAAGAACTGATGACCTAGAGCGAATATCCAGACATGTGCCAGAATATTAACAGTCTGGCTGCACCCTCCCTGCAGTTTCCCTCCCAGCTGCAAACAACTTTCAGGCAAGAAAAGATGATACTTCGCCTATCACACATATGATACACTGATTAAAAGGCTTTCAAGTAGCATTGGTTCTGACAGAGGCATCTGCCCCAGCAGCATATGAACTGTAAAATTCTACTCATCTCATTTTTATTTTGGATAGTTTTACACGAAGCATTGTAAAATATGCTTTATAGCCTTCTGGCTGTCTAGAAACCAAACTGAAATAAGAGCTCAGAGTCCTATAGCAGTAATTGAATTATAATCAAGTTTGGCGAAGGCTATCGAGACAGCTGTGACCATTTAACAAGAACTACAATAGCCTATTAAAAATAAACAACAACAAAACAGAACTCCCTCCTGCTCTACACACCAACAGCTCCAGACTGGTGGTTTCACCACTTCTGGATCCTGAAGACCAGGCTTGCTAACTAAAATAATGAGTTTTTATCTATTTTCCCAGCAATTGGATAAACATAGGTCATCCATCAGATATATTAATATTTTCAGTGTTGCCTCAGGACCCAGAGTTTTAATATTGTGTGAATGAAGCAAATTAAAGTTGCTCAGCTTTTGAATACAACATTTGCAGTTGCACTATGTAATCTCCACACAGAGAAGACACATCTCTCAGGTTGGGGTGGTTCAGGCATCACCACACATTGCTGTGCATTTTGCTGAAGTATTTTGCCCGCACTTTCGCATTCCCCATGTGTTCCTTTCTCTCATTTTTCCATGTTTCTGGGAAAGTCCTTGTAATCATGTGTGAAGTGACTAGTATAAAGGAGCATATTATTGAAAGATACAGGTGTTTTCCTGACCCTTCCTATTCAGAAGATTCTGACCACACCTTTAGTTTTCCCAGGGCCTGTCTAGGCAAAGGCAGTTTGACTATCAGGAAGTAGTAACCACCTTCCTAGCTCTTCCCTTGTCCCTCCCATGCCAAAGTCCTTTTGGTGCAGGCAAGGAGTTGGTTTAATAATCTCATTTGGGCAGAGCTCTGCTCAGTATTCAGTACTAAAAGGAAAATAAATAAATAAAATGGGTCACCAGAACTAGGTGCCCCCTCCAGGCTCCAGGTCTAGGATGGGGAGGCCTGAAGCCATACTTTTATTTGAAATTTTTCTCGACTCCTTTAAGAAAATAAGAGAATGCTTAGAAGATAGCAGCCTATCCAAACAATGGATAAGCTATTTGTCTTCTCAGCTGTTTATGCTCCATTTAAGCCAATGTTTTATTGGGTTAACCTCTATTTGACCCAATGGAGGGACAAGCTGTTTTCCTTGAGCTAGTCATTAGCTCAACTGTAACTGATATTCCCAAGGAGAACCTTCATTTAAGTTGAAGAAAAGAAAATCAATGAACAGATGACCTCAGGACTAACGAGTGTGCTGAGTTCAGTCCCTTTCCATAATCCTTCCTTCCTTGAAGTCTGGGTAAAGAAAAAGAGAGAGGGGAAAAAAGGAGGGGAGGGGAAGCGTTTACACACTTACCTGTGAGAATGCAATCCCAAAAGCCACTCCAGCTATTATTCCCATATTTGTCTCCATAAAACTGGTCACCAAGTCATAACAACCCTGGAAAACAAACATAATCATTCCTTGTATCAACCTTCCCTGCCACAAATGCATGCATTCTAATCTCTCATTTAAAATAGACTTGGGATAGACAAGTTATTTCCAACAACGTTGTCTTTCTATTTAATACTAATTCTGCATGAATGATGGAAAGTAGTGGCAAAACCAGTTTTTCAGAAACAAACATATTTCTGTACTTTTAAAAGCTGAATGTGATGTTGCACTCATTTTTACAGGAACTTTCTTTAAAGAAAGTCAGTTTGCATTGTTTTAGAACACAGTAATATAGCTTTGACCTGGAACCAAACCTGTTACAATATAAGGTAATGTTATAATACAATATAGGTCTCATAAATTATGATGATCTCCTAATACTTCAGATACTTCATACAGACATGCCTCAGGCATACAGTAAGGCAGTCTGCACTCCCTCATCTGTCAAAGGACACCAGGCAAGGTACTGAGTAGTATGTAACTTTAAACTGTATAACAAAGTTATCAAGGAGTTTCTTGATTCATTCACTCCTGGAAATAGAATTCCCTGTCCTGCTCCCCAAACCCAGTTTCTCTTTCTTCTCTCATTCCTGGACTCCATCAGCCAACTTGCTGCCTCATGCCTCAATTCACAGCCCACAATGGGGACAGAAGATTCATACACATCTCTGTCCTTCTCTTGGATAGGCTTTTTGTGAGCTGCCCCTCTCAGTATGACAATTTTCACAACTTTCCTCCCCTCAACTGCTCTACCTCTCAAAGAAGTCTTGGAAATAATTAGCTTTCCTAGTTTGTGGTGTCTAAATGAATCTAAACAAGTGACTCAAAATTTGAAGAAAAAAAAAAAGGAAGATGACACCTATTTTTTATTTTCATTACTAACCCATTTGCTCACACAATCCAAAGCCACCTCTCAGCCCCTTTTGCCACACTCCCTCAAATGACCAACACCACTCTCAGCTTAAGGCCAGTCCCAAGGCATTTTGTTTCATGTTACAACTTCATATATTTTTATGATGAATCGGGAAAAACCAGAAATAACTGTGCATTCCCTTTCTGAGTTTGGACTCCCATCCCATAAGAGAAGTGTCTCCACATTTCATTTCCATCCACAACTCCATCACATCATTAACTAAACTGTATAATTTCTTTAACCTCTTATATAATATCAGAATACAGTTTATTTAATCCTGAGAGAAATGAAATGGTGAACCTAACAGTAGCTGAGGGCCAGCACAGCTGTAACTCATTTCTGAAATGTTTATGCTCTTAATTACGTATTATAACAGTGTACAGTATGTACACTTCTATCTTGTTAATTCAACACATCAAGCAACTGTAGTCGTGTGTCTTGCATGTTATGAAATGAGATTAGACTTCTCAAGCAGTGCTTTAATTCTGTCTGACATGGCTTAATGCTCTCCCAGTTCTTCTGAAATCTGTTCTATTCAACATCCTTCAAGAGATGCAACATCTAACAGCAATGGTAATTTAAGGAAGACAGATTTTGTTAAAAAACATGCAAGTGAGAGAGTTTTGATTGCTCTCCTCAGCTGAAGACTGTGTTTTCCCAAATCACAATCATGTTTCCTGAAGTACACTGCATAAATACAGCCTGATTGTTCAGTCTTTACCACGCATGGAATGAGAGCGCAAGAAACACCAAAGAATTGCATATATAGCACAGAAGTACGTGAAACACTGTGTTCACACATCTAGGGACTGACTCAGAGGACAGAAGTGATAATTTAGCAAGCATCTGATCATTCCTGACTCCAAACATGTTCCTTTATTAAGATTTTGAAAAGAAGTAGTTCTTGAGGTTTGTTGGTCATGAGCTCCAAAGATTAAAAGCCCTACATGAGCATTAAATAGCTAACCCTAATGACAGCTCTTAAAGTTAGGTATTGGCCCCATCGAAGATGAAGAAAGACAGAGACTACACGATTTACCCAAGGTCACTAAGTAAGTCAGTGGCAGATTTCACAAAGAAAATCCAGGAACGTTGCCTTTCATTCCTGCAATTAGATAGTTAGATTAATCTTCTTTGGATAATTAATCATTAGTCTGCATAAACTGCTAGTTATTTGATTAGCTCATTGAGAACTTCTCTCACTGATAGTTTTGCAAGATCCACCAAAAAGAGGTGTTCCAAATATACTATCCACTGAAACATAACAAAGGTCTTGCACCACACAGATAATAAATATTTTCCCCAACACGCACACAGACCAAAGTGCTTATTTCCAAGATGAGCAAGATGCTTGGGCCTCAGGCAATGACATTTGCTTCCTGTCTGAAGTGAAAGTATAGGACTACACAATATTTCCCCGTTTGCTTTTTATTCTCATATCCCTTTATGAAACTTCTTATCTTGCTCAAACCTTTGGGACAACTCACGACTGCTAAACAGAAATCTTTACAATCTTTGATTACAAATGACTGTCTCAGAAAATGAGACACAATTTTGCAGATGTCACAGGACATTCAAACTACCCCTACGTAATTAAATTAAGTAGTTAAGTCAACTGCTTTCTGTGGAGTTAGCATTCCTCTTCTGTCAAGCAAGCTTTGCATTTGCAGGAGAGGTGCTTAGAAACAAGCAAGAGAAGAACTTATACCTTCCAGTATTTAAAGAGGGCCTACAGGAAAGATGGGGAGGAACTCTTTATCAGGGAGTGCAACGATAGGACAAGGGGTAATGGTTTTAAGCTGAAAGAGGGGAGATTTAGATGAGATAATAGGAAGAAATACATTACTGTGAGGGTGTTGAGACACTGGAATAGGTTGCCCAGAGAAATCGTGGATGCCCCAACCCTGGAGATGTTCAAGGCCAGGTTGGATGAGGCTTTGGTCGACCTGATCTTTTGGGAGGCGTCCCTGCTCATGACCAGGGGATTGGAACTGGATGAGATTTAAGGTCCCTTCCGACCCAAACCATTCTATGATTCTGTGACTAGCACAAGCTCATCCATCCCTGAGCTGCTTCCTGCAATTTTGCAGGCATCCTTTGCTGAGGAACTCGCAAGTGCACATTTGATTTCTGTGCACATGCAGAGCAAGTCCTGCACTTTCAGGAAACACCAGATCACTGCTGGGAATACAAGTGGCACCTGCTCAGCCATGCAGCCAGAGAAGGTTCAGAGTGCATCCTGAACTGAAAAGGTGGGACTTGCTGCCAGAGCAGAAGTCACACTAGAAAGCTTTCCTGCTAGGAAGGTGGGCAGAAGCAAATGGGCTGACCATCAATCAGTCTGTCTGCAGCAGATGCTGGCTGCACTGCACTTCCCCTAGATCCACCCTGTCCTGCCTCTCCCCTTCTTTCCACTTCTACAAAAACAGAAAGCTTTTGTACAAGTTCACAAAGTGCAACTGAATGGAGTGGCTTATCCTTCATACTCAAGCAACCAGCAAGATTTACTTTGCTGGTGGTGACTGTGAGTTTTGTAACAGATGGATGTCATTAATGTTCCACCTATGCCTGCAACACATGGCTTTCATTAAACTATTCCAGAAAAAAAAGGCTTAGTGGAAAATAATCCTCTAGTATCTTTTTTTTTTTTTTTTTTAAATACACATGATGCATTTTCAAAAGAAAGATGTTTCAGGCTGTGCTCAGCCACCATCCCAACCTTCTGATTCACAGGTGACTGAGGTGAAAAAGACAGAAGTCAGATAAGCATTTTCTTATTTTCCCTGTTATCTACTTAGGACTTTTATTTATTTTTTTAAATTTAATTCTGAAAAAAAAACCCAAGAAAGAAAATAATACTTATACTTAAGTCTGACTAAACTATGCTGCAACTTATGATTAGGCCACAACATTCCTTTTACCAACAAACTGTCTGCTGCCTCTTGCAAACCTCCAGTGAGAAAGAAAGAATTGATGACGCACTAGCACTTAAAGCAATAACTTGAGTTGTATTTCTGCAGTGCAGTGTCTGTTGTATGTACTGCATTAATTTCTCTAGTCCTCCCTTTCTTTTCCGTGTTTTTATTCTCCAACTATTCTTTTTCTTCCTCTTTTCCCAATCTGCTTTCCCAACCCTATTCCATCTTCTGAACCTGCTCCTTCAGGGAAGGGGTCACTTTGGCTGCACTATACTTGCTACAGCACACGTTCAAAGGTCTTAAGAGTCACTGTAAATGTATCAGTCAACCACAATGCTTGTTGTCCATCTTCCACGTTTTCTCTGTTTGGGATGGCAGTTAGGCTTCAGCACTGAAATTACTGTTTTAATAAGCAAAAGTAAAACCTGTCTTTCCCTCCAGCTTGCTATGACTTTGTCCTCAACCAAGATCCACTGCATTCAGCAGGAATGAGAAGCAGGGAAGTGCTGATCAACATAACTTTCAAGGACACTGGGAGCACGTGCTGCTCATAGTTGTGTGTCTGGCCAACACTGCCCCTGTGTGCAATGCTGAACCTCAGCCTCTGCTGTAAGGAAGTGGAAGAAATCCCCTCTTCATCAGAAATGTCCCTGTACCTGGTTAACTGAGAAAGGTCACATTAAAGAATTTGAGAGCAAGTGGGGGGCAAAGCCTATCCTTACCATTACTCCAGCCCAATACATGTTATCAACCAACCATTTGAAATGAAATACAATTGTAAGCAGCCATATGCTTCGCTGGTGTACTGGAGAGTTTCATAACAACTGCCGCTGGCACAACGTTACTGGTACCTTCTGGTTTACTTTAGTGGCAGCCACAGTCATGTTGCGCAGATCCTGAGTATTACAGTCACTGGAGTTCATGCAACAGCTTGTAGGGATGCCGTGTTTGAAGAAGTAAGGGCTGGTGCTCCAGTTGGTGTAGCTCTGAATGCCGCAGCAGCTCAGCTACGAGGAATAAGAGGCAGATTTAAAACAAACCATAATTAAAATTAGTACAGAACGATCACTGCCTTCTTAATAAGCTCATAATCAAAATAGAGACAGGTTACCTCCAGTTTTGAAAAGTAGATACTCCAACTTGTATATCACAAAAGTATACAGAATGTCACTTACAGAAGATGGGAGCAGGTGGACTATTAAAAATACCCAGATTTTGCAAGCAAAGCTATTATTTGTACCATTTCTCAAATGGTACAGCCATAAAGTCACTTTTTTAGTTGAAGGTCTGGGTTTTTTTTTTTCATTTGCCTGTTTTCTTTGCTTATTTGTTTAGTAAAGATGATCCTAGAAATTCCAAACAGAGCCTCAGAATGCAGTAAAAAAGTGGCCTTAAAATACCCAGAGCATTACATAGATTTACATGTAACACACAGAGGGTCGAACTAGTACAAATTGCTAAGGCAAAGTAAGGCTCACTAACTTACCAAAATAATTTCTAGGAAAATTCACTGAGCCATGAACAGGACAACACCATATGTTCATAGAGTGTGTCTACGAAATCAGCTGCAAGTCTGGAAGGATATTCTGCTCTAGATGCTAAGCTAGAAGACAGCCATTCAAAGATATGGAGTATGTGTTGAATTTTCTACAGGAAAAAAGTCTTATAAATAGAGTTCCTGTAAAAACAGAGCTACAAATGAATTTACATTTTGCTGCAACAGAAACATTGAACAGATACTCAAAAATATTTAGTTTAGTCAACTCCAAGGGAATCAGAAGTTCAAAATACAGGTTAACATTAGGCAAACAGACAATTTGATGGTAGAATACACTCGGTTTAGAGCAGTGCAGTAATCTGCTAGCCTGGAGAAGCAAAGTTAGAGGCACAGTTTCAAACACGCTGAGGGGTCCCCAACATAATAGTTGTAACTTCTAAAAAAAGAACTAATAGTCATTAATACAAGTACATTAAAATTTTAGTCATCCAACAAGTTATAATCATATGAAAACCAAACTGGCTCACAGAGTATACTGTGAATTGAAAGGATAGTTTCTTGTTACAGTACAATTTCCAGCAGGAATTTAAATGTGACTTCTATCACTCTGTGTTGCAGCTGGAGTACTTCGTCCTTTGTGGCTGGCATCTCCAATAGTCTGGCTGTGCTAAGACATTTGCTCACACCCTGTGCCCTGGTGGAAGGCAAGGAAACCTCCCATTGCCCTGTTATCACACCCTGTGGGTCAGAAAGGTTATCCTACCAATCACCTAATTCATCCTCCCAGCATGGCCAGAGAACAGCTTTCACCACTGACCTCAGCAGCACATTTGTCCATCCCTTTTTCCTCTGGAGAAAATACACTGTTTCTTCCCTTAACTGACTAGGCCTCCTTTGCCACCCTCTCATTGTGTCTGTGAGGAGAATTACTGCAGTTTATCAGGTACACAGGATGCTACATTATAAAAACCTGACTCATCCAGCTCAAATGTACAACATTGCTCTTAAGGGATAAAACTGGCTCCTATTCAAGATCTAGGACCAACAATAAGCAAGTGGGACAAGACCTGTCTTTATCAGACAGCTTATTCATTAAAACTTAAGCAACTTGGATGAGGATATCAGTTGAAAAACTTCTTCATATCATCTTTGCTAGCCTATAATTTTGCTTGCAATATACAGCTTGCCAGATTGAGCTGTCCGCACTTCATGCTCTGTGATCAAATTTGAATGTATGCTTTGTCTCTCTTTATTTATTCATTTTTAATATCCAATATTAGACTTACACTTTCCTGTACATTATCCACTGCATGGCTCCTCTCATCATCCTTGTTGTAATTCTGGATTGCTTCAGTATATGTCCTAAGGAAAGTATCCTTGATCTGTGGGGACAAGAAAATAAACAGCCTACGTGAGCAACAGAAAATATAAGATGAAACAATATTCACAGGAAGCAAATATACTTCCAAACCTAACAAGGCACCCAAGCTAGCCCTTCTCACTCATTTTTAAATGTGTTTTCAGAGCTGGCAGAGCTTCCTTTTAACTACTGAAGTCACGCGTGCCATTTTTCAAGTGGAGTCTATTTGGCATAGGAAAAAAACTATCCCAGCAAACTGCTTAATTTTAAGAAATACAAAACTACTTAAGCTGTAAAAAAGATATCCTTTGATGCTTTTTCCCTGAACAGTTTGATCCAACACTAAGTCCAAAGGAGGCTGTGTTCTTCTCTCTGCTTATGGATGCCTAGTGGGAGCCAAAGCCCGTGTAGATCCCTTGGTGACAGAAACCGGTGACATCAAAAGAAAACATGAATCCCCTTACCAGGCAGCAGCCCTTGTCCCCAGCACCAAACGTGTTTGTGTAAAGACCCAGAGATCTCTCAGCTGGAGAAGGTTAGCCTCATCACTAAAAAAAAATCTCACTTTAAATGGGTGGTAAAAGGGCTGGGTAGCAGATAATCTGCGCAACCCACAAGGCTGTGACCTTCACAAGGGACTGTGTTGCCTAAAAGGGAGCATTGACCTGACACTGAGGCCGCTGCAGGTCAGGCCAGGTGCAATGGCAATCCTCAGCAGATAGACAGGTATTTCAGGATCAAATTAAAATGTATCCACCACTTGCAAGGGCAGACACCAGAAAAACCTACAGCAAAGAAAATTTCATGTCAAATCGCAAACTAGAAAAAACAGTTCATACAAAAGGAAGTGACAAGGAGGGTCTCTAGGGTTGTCCTGGTTTGGCACTAATGGACTTAAAGCCAGAGACAGATCTGACAGTGGATAAAGCAGAAGTGCTACTATGTATCTGGACTACCATGCTTTTATAAAGCTTCTTCCTGCCCCAATTTCCTACCTCACTCTATTTCTAATCTCTCCTTATTCTCAAGATAGAAACAAAATCCCATCCCACTCCTTCCCCTGCAAAAAAAGAACAATATTTACAAATCTGTCCTCAAGTAGAAATGCTCTCTGCCTTAAATGAACAAGCGCTTGCCTGGCTGAAGAAACTGTGTTTAAGAATTTAATCTATATTGCAGCCCACAGCATATGTAAAAGAGTAAAGAAGATCTTACATGATGGACACACAAAACTTGATAGCTCCAGAGGAAATTATCAAGCAGCTGAGGCCAAGAGCTTTGGCTAAATCCCTTCATTCGTATTCACTTCAGTTTTTAAAAGCTGTACATGTTATTGTTGCACATCAGTCACATCCCTGGAGATGCATTTGGAGCTGCCAAGCTCAGTGACCAACACATTCTCCACACTCCAAAGAACTTCTCAGCAGCCCTTGCCCAGGGAGGCACTGCCATATGCAAACTCAGCACATTTCTACTTACCTCATGGCGAAACACAAACCCTGAAATGCCAGCCACTAGCTCAGCCAGGAACACCAGGGACAAGAACATGGCATACTGAAAAGGAAGGCAGCAAGAGAAGTCAGAACGTGACAGGCTATTGTCTCACCACAGATATTGCTTAGTTATCACATAAAATTTAACTTTCTACTCTAGACATCCTCTAAAGATGTCAATAAACTAAAGATCTTTTGTAGGCAATGCATAGGTTAGTGCCTGAATACCTGTTTATACAACTCACAAATATATCTCTTGCTTAATTGCTGTTTTTTTCTGACATTTCTGTTCCCACATTTCTTAATGTTCTCACGTAAATTAAAACACACTCACATGACAGAGATGGATCTAAGTCACTTAGGTTTTGATCTTGAAATACAGAATACAAACAGCCCCTTTATGGCTGCATGGTGCTCTGCTAAAGCAAACAGGTTTCTCCAGGTGTTTTGGTTTGTGTTTATCTGTCTCACTGCTAGACTGGGATTTGCTGCCTGATTCCTGAAGCTTCTCCAGTGAATGATCTGAGCCACTGACTTCACTGGAAATATTCTCACAGTAATATTAAACAGATGCCTCAAACACTTCACTGAGCCAAGGCTGGTGTTTGGCTTGAGGACCATCATTTGGATCCGGAGCTAAATAAAACAGTGCTTTGAGTGTAGAAACTCACAAATTATTAAAAATACATCTAGACAGAAATAAAGAAGGTTAAGAAAACATATGCAAAGTAGGATGGTAAAATGTGAAGTTGGGGTTTCATCTTCTTGAGGGAAAACTACTTTTTTTTCTCCATGTGCTAAATAACAGTTAATTATAAAAGGTAACACTTTAAATTCAGTCCTTGCATGATTTAGTAGAAAGAGGGATATTTATTTTTAATGGACATAGTGAATGCAGAAGTAGAAAAATCATTGCATACAATTAATACAGCTGTCAATTCACTGCCTGTATTTTGTTCATGACACAAAGAAAGTTTAGAAATATTTGTTACGCGTAAAACGAACGTAAAAAATTGTGCTTGGAACGGCACATGACAGTCTAAATGGCATAACTTTAGAAAAGTTACATGACTTACGGAGTGACTAGCAGGGCCTGAATTCCTATGGATTTAGGTCTTCCTCCTTTACCCCTCACCCATCTGGACTAGAGCTACCCTGACAAGCCTCTGTATATGCTGTGACAGCACATCACCAGCAAGAGACAGCAGTGGTGCACCTAAGACAGCATGAGGCACATGCCAACTGGCCACCAGCAAATACCTGCTGACAAACCTGCAGCTGCGACCTCTCTCCTACCATGTCATCAACTGAGGAAGTTAACTCTGTTTAAGATGTCTTTTTAAAAAAATGCAGCTCAAGCTGGAGAAGAATCTTCCCATCTCCGTAGAAAAATCGGCCCCAAATTATCATAGCAGAAGATACATTGCCAAGTCCCTTCCCACTATCTCAGAGCATTACAAGTACTATTCCCACCCTTGAAAGCATTGTACATGTAGGATTTTTTTCCTGGCTATTCCTAGAAATACACTTCATCATATAGGTTTGCTTAAGCTACATCTACTTCGCATTTTAAGGTGAGCTGGAAAACTCAGAACAGAGAAACATATAGGAAAAGAGTTTAAAAGGGCTGAGAGACAGTTGCTTAGTATACCTCAAGTCCATGCTGCTTTTGAGATAAGGACAAACATACCATACAGAGCTTTGTTTTCTGGGGTTTATTTGTTTTGTTCTAGTGAATGTTAGGAGAAAAAGAAATGCTGATATGTGTTTGGAAGGTAACAACTATTTTTTCAATAGATTTCACATCAGGGTATTAAAAGAACTCCTTTAAAATACACTTCAAATGAATTTCACATTTATGATGCTTTGGACATTTTTTAGACTGTAATTATACCTATGTATCTGTCTGACAGAAAACAGAACAATTGTAGAGTTACTCACAGACTAATTCATCAGCAGCATTTTACACTGCCCCCAACCACACATGAGCCTGTACATTCTGTGGTAGCAAAATTCATTCATACTCAATCAACAACTGGTTTTGGCAAATTTTTTTCCCCTGTTTTTGTCCAAAAGACACACGTGTTGAACATTAAGATCAATAAAATGTAGTTTATGTGCCTAAAAAACCCACATCAACATCTGGTGAAGCTTGGCAGGGGCTGGGGGAATCCCAGCACATCAACAAACACTTTTCACCTCTTGCTTAAGGCACTTTGGCATTCTTACCAGTTTCAGCATCCATGGGCTGCCACGACAAGTGGCAAAACAGCCAAAAAGCCCAAAGACGATGATTGTGGTACCCGTTCCGATGAGCACATAGGGGGCATTGGTGGAGTTCTCAGCAATGAGAGAGATATATGTGCCAAGGGTGAGCTTGCCCCAGACACCAACTGCAAGAAGGATAACGCCTGTGATCTGCAAAGCAAGAGGAGAAAGCCGTCAGGACCTGCCAGGGAAGGCATCTAATGTTAATGCACAGTGATCCTGAAGAGATCCATTGGTGCTGCTGTGTTGGCAGAAGGAAACCTCATTAACTCCAGAGGGATGGACAGAGAAAATGAATTTCCAGCATCTGCAAGTGTTATGTTTAAATTGTCACTGGAGGACAAATATCTTGGACTCATGACCACAAAGCTGGTGATTGCCAAGAGATGATACAGTGTACTGCCTGCAGGAACCATCCTTCTGCTACTGCACACAGAGAGGTGGACAACTCCATCACTCTTACCAATAGCTAACAACAACTGCAGCAACCTCTCCTGAATTTCGCCACAAAAACTACTTGAACCACAAAAAAACTCCTGCTTGATGTCCCATCCTTCTTAATGCCAGTTTCAGGAACATTCCCCAGGCTACACTACAAGCAAATCTCTGGCTGGGCAGGAGCTTCTTCCCCCCAACATGGGGCTGGAGGACACCAGTGGGACCTGGGAGTGCCTAGCCTCTTGCTCGAGACACTCAAGTGGAGGTCAACATGGGGCAGGGCATCTGGGGTACACAGGCTCCCCACCGCCAGCAAGGATGTAGGGGAAGCCCAAGGTGTGCCATACATCGACATCAAGCAGTGGTCACAACAGGGATGATGCCTACACTATCTGCTGATCATCATCTGACGCTCATCATCATCTCCCTCAAGGCCGTAAAGACATAACTCATTCCCATGGCACGGCCAAAGGTGGGACATGAAGAGCCAGTCCTGACTGCCAGTTCTGCAAACGCTTTCTGGATTCCCCCAGAATTACTTACTAGCTCCTCCAGCCCACTGTTGAGGGGCAGGAGCAGAAGAAATGTCCTGACAAGATTCTTCTGTCTGCTCCCCATTTTTTTCTTGTGAGAATCTTTATATTACTGTGAAATCTTGAAATTCAACACTGTAACACCAAGTTTGCCCTGTTGTTGCTTGTGGAGGGGATCCCTGCTCACAGTTATGTTGCCCCTAAAAAATCCCCGCTGAGGTATGTTGTAAGTCTTTTCATCTGCTTCTCGTACAGGTTGATGTGAATTAATTCAGGTAAAGCCTTCCTGAAGGAAAAAAGGAGAGCAGCTTTTTGACTTTTTTTACCTAGGCTGGCTTAGAAAGTACTATGCAGGGTGCACCCCCATAACTGCTTTCCCACTGTGCCCTTTCCATCACTCTGCTGCTCAACACAAGCAGTGAAAGGAGTCCGTCCTCTGCTTGACCTATATCTGCGGCAGCAAGTGCAGCATTTCTCCCTCTCCGGAGAGGGAACTGCATCCAGCAGAACTGCTGAATAATCAGAGCCACCTAAGGAAAATATCAGGAGAAGGGAGGATACAAAACAGATGCACGGGTGAGAGATGCGGTGAAAGAAAAGAAACCACAAAAACAGAGAATAAAGAGAGGAGACCAGAAAGACAAAAGCAAATCAATGTGTTTTCAGAGGCAGGAGATCCTGGTAATTTTGACACTTCCTAGCTCGTTTCCTTTCTTCCCATACACCTCCCAGAGCTGTAGGGAAGAAATGCCCCCATGAGGCTCCCATTCAGAGCATATCAGAGTACAGCACTGCCAGAGAAACCCATCGCATCTCTGTCTCCCTAAGCCTCCCTTGCTCACCCTTACCAGTTCCGACAGGGGCTGGCACCTCTGTCACACCTTCAGAACAGGATTAGCAGAGATTTCTGCTCTCCTGCCCACAGTGGCAACATGAATAAATCCAGTCCCTGTCCATCTTTCAGTGCAACTGCGAGAAAATTGCTGATTCCTTGCTCTTGTGCCCCACCAACAGCTGCATGCAGCTCACCCACAGGCATCCACTGAGTTCAGTCCCATCCACATACAACACTATCTTCACCTCTTTCCTTCTTCTTTCTTAACAAAATCTTTTCAGGGGGAGTAGTTTTATCAGCTAAATCTAAAAGTGAGTTGTGGGAGACTCTGAAATCTGCAGAACAACTGTTGGTTTCTCACTTCCAGTTTGACAAAAGGCTGGTTTCTGTGCCTGAGCTGCTGAAAGTTTAACACTGTCCCCAGGGAGAGGTAAAAGCAGCATTCACTGCCAAAATGAACAAGTAACTTCACATTTGAAAGAGAACTCAAGCCTTGTAATAAAAAGCATTTTTAGTCCGCTGTTTGAAACAATTACTAACCCTTTACTAGGCTTTTTAAGTGTGTGGTTCCTCCAGTGCCCTTGGGGGGGGCCTATCCAATTTATGGCACATATAGACTTTGGGGAAAAGGAGTAAAGCGTCTTGGTGGCTCATTCCTATTCTGTTCCTTAATAGAGCTCTGATTTACATGGGTTTAAGGAAATCCTGCAGCTTGTGGTGAGGTCTGAAAGTCCAGCAAGCCTGGCACTGTGCAGATGGGATGGGATGTTTTCACAAAGACAGGCTGCAGTTGTGTGGCTTGGGTTGCAGCACTGCCTGCTGGAATTTTGCTCACGAAGAGGAAAGAACAGAGGACTTCCCTGCAAACCTTTTCATGACCTTTATTTAAGAGAACATGCTGCTTTATTTAAGCAGCATGACTAATGCCTACCTGAAGGCAAAACTTGTTTCCTTATTTTCAAGATGCATTTTTTATCCCTCTCTCTCTGCTCCATCACGCAATCAAGGGGACAACAAATGTACTGACTTCTTGCTTGGTTTGTTTTTTAGGTTGGTTCTCTTTAAAAGTAAGATGGACAAGGGCAGATAGAATAGGATAGTGCTGGCCTGAAAACTTGGCAGCAGGAATACACTTGGCTCCTGCCATCCACCATCACTACATACATCTTCTACTCTTCCTCTCACCCCCACTGGCTGTGGAAATGAGCTGTATGGTGGTAGCTGATTGACAAAGCAATTCCTTCATTTGACTAGAAACCACCACACCAGCCTAATTCTACGTCCAGTGTGACCTGTGGCTTGGGCCCAATACTCAATGTGGGTCCATTCACATCTGAAAGGTCTAAAAGGAAACTGCGCACCTCCTGCAACGCAGACTCTCTTCAGTCTTCACCACTCCTTTCCCACTGTAACATTTCCCTTCAGACGCTGATCGAATAGTTAGCTGGCAGAATGGAAAATTATTAGGGAAATAATGGGCTGGAACTCTATTCCCCCCACAGTCCCTGGGGAGCAGAAGGGTCAGAGCAGCCTCTCTGAGACTCAGCCCCATTTTATGAAACACCAGCTGCAACAAGCGTGATGTGATGAAGGCAACCCTGGCTTTTGTCACCTCCCTTAAGCATCTCTGACTTCAAGGACTGTTTTTAGGGCTTTTTTTTCAGGTTTGTTTTTTTTTTTTTTAATGTTTTCAAGCTCAGAGTCTAAATACGTACAGAGTCAGTCAGTTGGAGAAAGGATGCACAGGGAAGAGCTGCCTAGACAACTCAGCCATTTTCAATAATTACCAGTAGTCATGAACCTCAGCATCCCATTGCTACACAGCTAATGTTTGTGTCCATGAAAGGGCTTGCTGTTTGTGCTGGTTTTTGTCAGTGGCTTTTCATTCTTGCAAACCGTCTCACCTCTCACAATATTTTGATGGATGCTCCCCTTCTGCATGGGTTCCTAGGCCAAAGGATTTCACTTTCCTCTCACTTTTTCTCCTCCCAGCCTTGCATATGGCTGCTGTCAGGAGAACTCTCAGAGTCCACCTAGCAAGGAAGTGTCCCAGTCCTAAAAGTCTCATGCTCTGGGTGAAGTACTACCCATCCTCAGCACCTTCCACAGCACCTCCTGTTAGAAGCCACCACCAAAGCAGCCCTGCCATCCTGGGTACTGCAACTCTTTTTTCCTGCTTGCCCCTAGGTGGGAGAAGTCACTGTCAGTGGCAGCAGAGTGCAGGTTTGCCAGTTACTGATACCTGCTCCATGCTCATGGGCTAAGACATGCCAAAAAGGGAAGCCAAAAAAATTAAGAGACCCTTTGATACACCATTACTACACCCACCTTTCAAGACCAGCAACCTCAAATCACTATCTCTTTTGGGGACGAGGAAAAGAAACCCCCACTCTGCAATTTCTGGTTCTTTTCTGTGCACTTTCTCCAGCCTTCAATGTTATTAAAAAGCTATTTCATCCTGGATTTCATCAAAGGTAGATCATGTCTTCCTTACAGAAATTCACTGTTGTGGAAGCCCCTAGATTCACGTTTCCTCATCTCAGAAACCTGAGATGTAGCATTCAATAAAACACTATTAGGCTTGCCCTTCACTTAGGTCAAAAGTGTAAAAGGTTAGAAGAACCCCAACACAGGGGATATCTAAGTAGGGCAAGGATTGTAAAGGCTACACACAATCAGAAATTGCATTGTTTAGTGCTAGCAGGTATCACATTTCATTGTGTCTGAACTCAGGCTCAGTAAACACAGTCCAGAAACCCTTCACCGGCAGGAAATTAAGCAAGCAAGCCACCTGGTCATTTTCTAAGAAAAACTACACTGAAAACAAGTCATGGAGCGTTTTAATCTAGATGAATCAGCATGTTCTGCTTTCAAAAATACATAAAGAATCTGGAAAGAAATCCAACCAGCACCACCCCTTATTTTGGCCGTGTGCACCATGACCAAACCCCAAGGACACCAAGACTGCACATGGACCTTTCAATCATGTCTCCTTGTTTTGTCCCGCCTCTCCTCAAGTGAGGTGTCACAGACACATCCCACCGATAACTATTCCAGTCCAAGGCAGGCTTTACAGCTCTTCTGTGTTCCTTCAGCATTAGTACAGTTATTTCCAATGTTATCTGAAGTATTGCCTCAATTCTGGAGCTGATTAGATGTGGTGAAAAAGTTAGCATGCTACAGAGAGGCAGAAATACACCTGAACTGAATGTTAGGTCCAACTTCACTTGTCCAATAAACCATCTGCTTTTAAGAGACACACAAAGATGTGGCCAACAACATTAAAACAAGAGTATAAAGCTACAGCTTACAAAGGCAGGAGTGGGATATTCTGATAGTGATGGGCATTGCTGAAATCAGAAGTAATGCTAAACATACAGTTTCTCAATACGAGGCAACAGAAAAATGTCTAAGAATTACTTCTTTTAATAGTGCCATGTCAAAGATTAAACTATCAACCCTCTCCTTCTGGGTAACAGTGACAAAATATGTAAATAAGAGAAGAAGATTCAGAGAACAATTTTTGAAAATGCACTATCTTTAATGGTGTCAGAATTAGTCAGGGAAAAACTATATATTCCTCTAAAGTGAATGCATGCTATATCCTAATTGAGTCCATTGTCCTCATATCTCAAATCTCACAGAGCATTGGTAACATGGCATAAAGGGAGCTGCTACCTTAAAACTAAGATAGGAATATGAAAGCTACTACATCTCACATCCACAGAAATTCAAGAAGCCCAAATGCCAAGAAACTAATTTATACACAAGGCTTCCATATGGAACATTCATCATTTGCAGAGGTGAAGATAAAGGTGTAGCAGGAATTGATATTTTATTTGTCTACATAATTCATGTCCTCCTGTTCATTACAGATGTCAGCTATTTTGATTCCTAAGCTCTGGTGAAATAAAAATTGGAACCCAAACCCAATTGATATGGAGCACACAGCAATCCCTACTGCTTCCAAAAGCAGTGGGAAGAGCTCAGTATTTCCCTGGACAGGTTCTTTATTCACAGAATTGAAAAGCAGGAGGGCAGTTTCATTAATCAGGGCCTCATTGTAGGCATCACTTTTCTATTTCATTTCATATTCACAACACTACTTACAAGAATGTAAAACATGTGCAACTTAATAAGAGATCCAAGGTGGCAGCAAAGAGTCAGATCCGAGGAAAACACCCATGCTGCTAATATTTTCAGCTCCTCAATTTCAAGACTTTATTTTCCAAACACCACCCCCCCTGCATTATGGTGAAGGTACACTATTTCTGCACAGCTACACTGCAATGTTCCGCTCAAATAGTCTATAGAAAGCCTGCACATAAAATGGATGAAGCCAGGGGAAGGCAGACAAGAACCACTGCAATCCATCTTGGCTGAAGCTGAAAGGTCTAGTGATGGATTTAGCAGGCTGTGAGGAAACGAGAGAGGACCAAGGCACACAGCTAATTAGATCTCCCAGATATTTCCCCAAAGGAGGGAAACTTTTCCACAAAGCAAACAGTTGACCTTGACAGCATCCGGAACAACTCCTGCATTAAAAGCATGTCCAGAGAATCTTAAAAATAACTGGCCTACCTCTGAAAATTTTATAAGTTTCCCAAAATAGGCAAGGGATCACATTCAAAATGTTCTTGCTTTACAGCCTGCCAAGCAATAGGAGTGAATGCCTTTGACTCTTCCCTTGCCGAAGCCTCTGGGCTCTCATCAGACAGACAGGTGACTAAAACAAACATAAATCTTCCTTTGAGTTCTTCACAAGTAGGAGCAAATCAATAAGAAAAGATATGCTATAACATGGAGATGCATGTAAGCCAACACCACAGCTGGACTCTCTGTTCTCACGTTTGATGATCATGACTACACCTATGAAGCCAACCAACATGGAGATGCACGTAAGCCAGCAATACAGTGGAATTCTGTTCTCACATCTGATGATCATGACTACAGCAACCTAGGTTACCTCTAGCACAGGATCGACCTCTGCCAGAGCTGGTAAGAAATGAAGATGTCATGAGCTTTATCTTCAGAAGAAAGCAACACTCTCATGTTCTTCTCTCCTCTTTGGAAAATCTAAAAAGGATGTACATTGACAGAAAAAAGTAAAACACAAAATCACCACCAAAGGTGTAGTTACTAAGTCACTGCCCGCTATTTCTTTCTTTTTTTTAAATCCACTATAAGTATATTACACTCAGGGAAGATTCTACTCAAGAAAATGCTGTGTTAGGAGAACAGTAGCCATTCTGGTACATAGCTACTCTAAGATACTCCAGTCCCTGACTTTATCATCCTCTCAAGAAATCCCTCAGTACCTGACACGACAACTTTTTGTCTCCCTACTGTTCTTACTCAGGCCTGTCCCTACCCTTCCTCTCCTTTCCTGCCAGAGTTCACCATCTAAATAATCCCTTCCCAAGAAACACCAGCCAAAAAGATTTAAAGAAAAAATGACGTAAGATGAATTTGTAGATTACATTTCTTTCCGTGATCCACTGCCTGTCTCACCTGGGTAAGCTGCAACAATTTGGGCTCAGGTTTGTGCTTTCCTATTGCACATGTACGATGCTCAGCACAAACGGTCTTGCTTCATCCCAGCAATCTATTTGAGTTATGATCCGTGCTGCTCAGCATCCATTTTGTACTAGTTGCTATCACAAAATTCATTATCCACCACAGCTCTTGCCATTTCCATCCAAAGCTGCAATTACCATGTATGAAAATTATTTGCCCGTGCCCTCCCTGCAGAGAGGGACTATCATCAGAGATGCCAACACATGCAAACTAAGGGAATAGGGATGTTGCCTCTGCTTTCGCGTTGCCACCAGGTCAGACCTGAGTATGCAGTGTACCCAGGTCAGGGAATAGCCACCAGACTGGTCCTGAAATACAGTGGAGATTTGATTAAGACACATTGATGTCAAGCCTAACAACCTGTCCTCACACAGCTACTTTCTGTAAGTGGGACTGCTATCCTATTTCTTTTCCAAAAATCTCTTTAAGGTTCAGTGGTTTTCCTTGCAGGGTCACTATTACAAGTATATTGATAGCTTCGCTGAGGAAACTGTCAACAAAATAATGTCCTCAGAGGTCAAACTGTAGCGCTACTAAAAAAAAAATTACAAAAAGAAAAAAAAATCAACTCTCAGATGGATGTCAAAGTTATGATGGAGGTGATCTGGCTACTCACCACCAACTTCTCAGGCAACAGAATGTGTACTTATACCTACCCTTAACAGTGCCTCCATCAAGGGAGTACAACTAAATGCCCTCCGATAGGAAAATGCAAATTGCACATACAACCCAGCTGTTTTCTAGCACCCTCACCCATCCATACTCTAACAAGACACTCACTTCCCATGCAGGTTAGGGCAGAAATTACAACCAGCCAGGGCTGTGTCACTCATTCTGTAAGGAAAGCAGGTTAAAAATTACAGACTAGAAGAGGCCAATGACCATTTAATGAAAAGTATGGAAGAAAGCATCAGAGTTACTTTGTGTGCTGCAGGATGAAGAATTGGATATGGCCCAAGAAATCCGAAAAGCACAAACAAAGGGTGTGGGTGTGGGACACACAGGTACACAAATAACACAAGAGCTTGAAAATGCCTTTGCAGTGTGGCTCAAAACTAATGATTTCTTGCTAATACAGTAGCAAATAACTATTCTTACAGAATTTTCCTGTAAGGTAATAATTAATTACATGCCACTTATAGGAAGATTCGGGAAGAATAATGAGATTGAGGACCTCGTCTCCATACAAGGCCATGAATATCATGAATGGTTATAACAGAGAGTCATTAGTCTTATGGTGAAATCTCAACTTTATTACACATTGCACTTGTAGGAAAAATACTTGGAAATCTTAGTAAAATTAAATTCCTCATCATGAAGCTTATGCTTATTTTTATGCAAGACACTTCATTAAATGAGAGAAAATATTCTGATTTACAGTTTAGTCACCAGTGGCTCTATTAATTGATGCGTCTTTTAAGTCTGCTGGAGCCAAAAATGTGGTCATCTCTGGATAAAAATAAAATGCAAAAATACATTTCTGCTGGGAATTTTCAGACCTAATTTAATGAAATGTTGCTTTAAATATGCATGGCTGAATGTCTAAGGAAAAAGAACTTATAGTTTGGAGACATCAAAAGCAGCATCCCAGTCTGCAAACTAAAGCACATAATTAGAGAAAGGAAGTGCCTTCAGCACCCATCAATAGCTTGTGGAGCACAGCTTAGAGCCCCTTGGCTGTTCATGCTTCCCGAATACTGATGGATCAGGCATGCCACAGCTCCTACATATGTCAGTTGTCATTTGTGAAGAAGCTGCATGGTGGTCTGTGGCCACCAGAACAAAAAGCAGTCTGGTGGGGGTAAGTCTGCTTTGGACAAAGGGGGCACAATTTTTTTCTGGAGAGTGGCTGGATGGCTTCAGCTCTGACCTGCTCAGCAGCTGCAGAGCTGCAGCCTGAATCAGGCAGGACCACGTGTCTCAGGGCAGTGGCCAGATGCAAGTCATCTGTTTGACAAAGCCATGATGGAAGTAGGACTTGTTCTCGCCTCACCTGCACCTCTTCTGTTGAGCTGTGATTAGAGAGGGAAGGCAGCCGTTGCCTGATTTGTCACTAACCGGGCTCACAGAGCTCAGTTTTCAAGGGCCCGCAGCTGGACAAAGGCTGAGGCACAAAGCCAGGACCAAGAAGGCTGCCTGAGCTTGACACTGCATTGATGGCTATTTCACATTCCCTGCCTCCATCCCCTTACAAAAGATACATAAGGATAGCAAAGGCTAACTACGAAGACCTGATGCAGCAGTGAGGCAGTATCTTTGCAGCATGCATCTGCTCAACACATGTCCAGGATGCTCAGCAAATGCTACCACCTGCACCACTGAAAACTTATCTGTAGCTAAGTTGCTCTTTCCTCAGGTTTGTTTTTTTTTTTTTTTTTTTTTTTTTTTTTTAATGAATATCCTTCTTCCTCTTATTATGTATGTGCTCTGAAGAGGGCCTAGTCTGTTTGGTATCTGGCCAGAGACCTGCCCTACCAAAGTCTGGATATGGTTCATCCATGAATGTGATCCAAACTCACAGCATTCAAGGACAGTTCACCACACTGCAACTGACTTTCAGCACAACAGACAGGAAGGCAGGGATAGTGGTCCAATACGTGACAAAAGGAAAAGCAAATCTTCTGGCACTCAGATTAAACCTAATTAAACCCAGTCTTAATGGTTCAGGCAGCCTTTGGGATGGGAGGAATCAATGAGAGGCAATGAGGTCACCATCTACATTTGACAGTGGGCAGAGTATGTACAGGGAAATCCAGCCCTGTGACCCTAGGTATGGATGAACACAGAAAGGAGAGCATCTCACATCATCAACCATTCCCAGATAATGTCTGTTTCACCAGAGATTTTTACATCTGCTGCTCTCAAAGATGACAATGCTTACCTCTCTTTCTACTCCTCTTGGGCAATGCTGTTACTGGTGGATGAGAACATTGCCACAGAGCTTGAGAGTCACTGTCACGTCTGACGTCCAGCAAACTACCATTTTATGCTATAGGATGACTCTTCCACAGGAGCCACATCACAGGAGAGTAGCAGGCTTCTTCAAGCTCTGTCTCTTTGCCATTCATTGATGGGCTTCACAAGCTGGAACAATTTCCTATGGTGGCCTCTCAGCCTCAGCACTGGATTTCCAGGTGAAAAATCGGAGCCCCACCCCTTTGAAGATTTTGATAATCAGACAAAGCATCCCTGTAACAGTGGGTCCTTTAAATGAGTGAAAAATTTTGTCCATCAGCAACCTGAGAGCTGCTGGCACAGCTCCACTCCAACACCAGCTTGGAGAGTAGAGTACAGCATTGCCTGCAGCCTGAGACTGCTGTGCTGCACTGCTGCTCTTGAACCTGGGACCACACTCCGGGAGCTCATGGGGCTGCACAGGCAGCACTGCCCTGCCCTGCCTGTGAGCACATGGGATGGCACTGGTGGGGCAGCACCACAAGTCAGCAGCTCGTCAAGCTGGATACAGATCAATGCATGCCCTTCCATATTTTTTAATTTTCCACACCTGCCTGATTAAACAAACCAGCAGGTCCTCCACAAAGTTATGAGTTTACTTTCACATCTGTAATTTGTGGCCAATGTGTTGGGGTGTTTTTTCATATTTACTTGCTTGTTTAACAAATATTTAGGGCAGACTAGGTTTACTTTCTTCCATTTGTCCATCTCTTCTAGAGATATCCTTCCCTCCTTGCCAAGTCTTCAACAAGTATAACTCTAAACATGTATGTATGTATATATGTATGTATGTAGTTCAATTCCAATGAGAAAGCACGCTTCTAACCAAAGTGGTTGTTCTGAAGGTCTAGTACTGTATATGGCACAACAGAAGAAACTAACTGATCATCACCAAAGTGATCATCACCAAAGTGGTACGACCAGAGAACATTTATATGGTGGAGTAGAAAGGTTTTGGAAGCTTAAATGCAGCTGCTGTCTCTCATTTTCGCACTTTCAGATCCCTGCAGTGACAATATACAAAGATAACAGAAACGTGGCTTACACAGAATAATACAGTTTGACCTCAAACTTTAAAATAGTTCTCCAATTTTACTGAGATATAAGACCTGAAAAGATAAAAATGCAAGATAGTCATGACTGAATGTTTTGAAACAGGAATACCCCCTATTTCTATCCTTTATTGTCTCTTAAATGCTCTTGTTGATTGTTTCCCTCCTAATAAATCCATGCAAAAATCTAAACTTCTATAATCCCTATGTGAAGAAAGTAAAGGAAGAAGTTTAAACACCCCAAAAAGCAGCCTCTAGTGCTATCTATGGCCATCATACTAGCTCTATGTTCAAAGCCTAAGCTGGCACAAGAATGATCTAGACCTCAGTGGAAAGACACTCTTGTACTTCAACACTGACCAGGGTAGAGAAGACTTTGAGAGAGTCTCCAATGAAGGAGTTTTGGTAGTTTCAGCAAATCAGTCCTCATAGGAATTCCTCCCTCCATGCTTAATAGACTTCATACACGTAGCTACAACCTACAGCACAGTACTACACAATCTTAAGCGCAAGTAAATCATCAAAACTTCTTAATCTCTCAATAGGAACAAAACAAAAATCAGAACACACTTAGCCAGTGACCACATGTCACAGTTCATCCAGCTTGAGATAGGAAGAAACTATAATGTGTGCATTCTGAGTCAAATGTTCAGAAAAAAATATACTCTTTCACACTAGTACACATGTAGGATGACAGCAGACACCATAAAAGTTGTCAGAATAGATACAGTCAGCAAAGACTCTGCAAAACACTTCTGCAGGAGAGTTCCTGCAATGCATGTTAGGAGAGAAAACTCCTCCAGGGAATTATTGCACCCATCTAACATGCACACATAGCCAGCACAGGGAGGAAAGATTTGCCACTGCACCACTACCAGCAAGGTGCCCAAGGGTAAAGGACATGCTCAGGGACTTGGTTTAGGAATGGTAGGACTCAATGATCCAAGAGGTCTTTTCCAACCTGGTGATTCTATGATTCTATTAAAGGTAGCAACCAGGTGTGCTAGGTGCACAAAAGCTCTTAGGCAGATACAGAACAGTATCAGTCCAATTCCATCCTTAACTAGGCACTAGTCTGCCACTGTCCATATGGCTGTTATACTTCTGTAATTATGACTCCACTGATCTTACACAGCTTCCTTTTGAATATAATGAGAGGCAGTAATGACATTCACAGCAGCATAAGACCCAAAGTGATTTCTCACTTCGCTGGCTGTGGGAACTGGAAGAAATGCAGAGCTATCAGTTTGTTTATCTGCTGGTCTTACAAAGGTAAGATTTAGCAACAAGAAAACTTGAAAAGAATTTAAAAGTGATTTACAAGCTCATTAGTCACCGCACACAACTGCAGTAGTGTGAAACTCTCTCAGAACCACTTTGTATTCAATCATCTATGCTCCTAATAACCTTCAGAAATAGCAGAATACAGCACTGAAATGTGCAATAATAGATCTGTGATAAAATTCAATAGTAGCAAATTCAAGGTCATGCTTCTGGGACAAATGCCAGAACTTTCCCAAATTTGCAAATAATAGTGGAGGAATAGAACTTCTGAATGCCAGTTGACCATGGGTTTACGTAGAACCACTCACACGAGACACACAGAGAAAAAGGCACACATAAAACATGGGTGCATTTCCAGAAGAGGCTGTGCACAGGCTGCAGTAGCAGAAGGCACTGGTGGATTGCTGCATGCAATCCACAATGGGTGTTTAGTCTATTTATCTCCACCTAAGAAAGGTGAGCTGATAGTGCTACAGGTGCCAAGAAAGACTCCCACAATGAGGAGGCAATGGGGAGTCTCTAGCAGGAGGCGAGATGCGTGTCTTGAAAAGCCTTACGTGAAGTGGGATAAAGAGGGTAAGGGGATATGAACCTGCCTGCTAAAGGGATTACACAACAAGGACAGAGAGAGCTAGTTAAGCCAAAGGACAAATATGCTTGGAACAAAGCACGCACGCACTGGCAACAAGTGCATTTAGGGTGGAAATGAGAGTAATGAGGCTGTGAGCAGCCTCCTCCTCTTGCAAAAGTGAGGTGGGAGGGAAAGAGGTGAAGCCGGCAATGCAACCACTGTCTGCAAAAGATGACATCTGGGCAGCTTTCATCCCTTCACCCATAGGAGAGAGTCTGCTAAGCAGCAGCACAAGTGGAGAGCAGGAGGGCTCTGCTAAAATCCCTAATTGGCTGCAGCCCGTGAAAAGGAAGCCTCAGGGCCTGGGGTTCGTAGCCTCCTCCTGTGCAGTGCCAGGCCACTTCTGCCAAGAAAGTCATCAGGTGCAGTGTTCACTGCAGTTCAATCCATGCAAAAATCTGCTCGGAAGCACATGTAACAGTCTCATAGCAGCTTTGTTTAAAGTTTAAAAAGGATGTTATTATTGGAACTAAAGCCCTAATGTACTGATCCCATTTTATGGAAAATGGTTATTTACATCCTCCTAACCATACTCAGAATGAGCCGAGAACTGCCATTCTGATTGCTTTTTTCCTCAAAAGAACACATTCCTTTCATAATTGAAACTTCTGGGTCTTGTCTTTTCTCCTTTCACATGTGCCAAGGTTTCCTTTCCATCTCAGGCACCATACGATAGCGAATTTCTCTGGTGCATACAGATCTGCTTTTGGCAAGCAGTGCAAATATGGTAGTTCCCAAATATATTGCTGCATATGGGCCATCACGGCAAAGCAAGCATTCTCATTTCAGCATGCCCAAGTCAGTCCTTCAAAACCAGTGATGCTCTCTGTAACTAACCGTATTTGCGCTCACCCACACCTTTGCCACTGCTCCTCCTCCCAAACACGGGAAGCAATGCAACCAAGGAAGAGAAAAACATAACAAAAAAAGGCTAAGGAGCTCAAAGCCATGGTTTCTTCCACTCTAAAATATCCCATTTTTGTCCCAGTCAAGGTCTAGCGCTCTGGCTCTGTGTCTACACAAATTTTTCATCCTGCTCTGTTTTTTATTTGTGTGCGTCTGCTTTTCATGTCCTGCTCCTACTAAAGAAGCCAAAGTCAAAGCCAGAAGTCCCTTTTAATACTTAAATGCTTTTTTTAGAGAGAGGAAGGAAATAACTGCCCTGAAGCCCAACAGGAAGGCATTCCTATGGACTATGGTGTACAGATGCTCTATGCACTCTTCTGCACTGCTGGGAGATGGATTTAATAATCATGTTTTTTTCTCTCAACTCCTATCCTCCTAACAGTTAAAAGAAGGGGAAAGAAGACTGATGAAATTTAAATTTGTCAGTCCCTCCAGACCCCACACAATAAACAGACACCATGTGCAGCCTGTTCCTAGCTTCTAAAAGTTTCGTGAAATGTGCAAGTGTGCCTTTTTTAGAATGCACATTCCTTAAAATCAGCAACTGCCTGCAGATAAATCTGACACATACACCCCTGAAACAATTATTTGTGTGTCAGGGACCTTCTAGGTGAAAACAGCTGCCAGCCAGAGTGACCATCACCTCCCTTGTTTGCAGGTTTATCAGGGATATAATTTCTTTATCTGCAAGCAAGTAAGATATTCAAGGAGGTGATGCTCAGCTGTGCGTGTGAAGCTATGTGATCAGAATATCCTTATCCTCACCAGAAAAAAGATAACTGCTGCACAGGCCATGCTGGTATAGAGGGGCAAATGACAAGACAGCTTTGAAGACTGCAGAGGAGAAGCTACAATTCCATATTATGTTTCTAGCATTTAGTACAAGACTGCAGAGAACTGGCCTACTACAGGTCACCATATTATTAACAGAAAAATATTTCCACAAATCAAAATTAAAAATTATCACCTCCCCCAGCCAAATTGCAACATAGTTTATAAATATTATCTTAAGATAGTTTATGACATGTAATTTTTCTCCAAAAGTCCTTGGATTACACTGAAAGAAGCTACTGAATTGTGGTTTATATCTCTATACACATAACACATACTGTTTCTTAAATAGTTGAGGTGCCTGCCTGCATTTGTGGGTATTGCATATATGCACCGGTCTGAAAATAAAGGTATATCCCTCACATGTCAGTTGTTTTTTGCTACATCGCCTAATGAAAAAAATTACGCTTTAGAATGTGTCTGTACAACTGTGTGTGTTCTCATGTCAACAAAACCTTGCGGTTTTTTATCTAGCTTTGCACTCAAACTGCTAAATTCCGGTTAAAACAAATCCAAAATAAGTCAGCCAGAGCAGGACGAAAACTTTAAACACAGATGTTTGAGGTGGTGAAATTGCGTTGTGTTATTAAAAAAAGAAAAAAAAAGAAAATATCAGATAATCATAATACCAGGTGACATTACTAGATAGCTCATAAGACACATGTAACTGTACTGTCCCTACTACACTACTCTTTTGAGACACAAACTAACCTGCAATACATCATAAGGATGGTCAGGCCACCAGAAAAGCTCTTTAACCATAGGTTTCCCACCATCTAAACTCAGTTTATGTTCTGGTGTGGATCCAGAAGCTGTGGGACACATGAGGGATTCACTCATCCCACCTTGAAGCTTTGGTACAACTCCTTTAGAAGCATAGGGACTAACACTCTCATTTTTTGCAGCTGAACTGCTGAGAGTCCCTTCAGAAGAGCCTGAGAGGCAATGGCTCACTGATACACCGCCATCTGGCTTGCAAATCATCTTTTGTCAAAAGCAGTGAAATACTTCAAAACTTCTGAGGAGGAATGCACCTGCTATTTGAGATGTAGTGAAAGATTTACAGATGTCTGACTTGCTCCTCTCTCCTTCATTTTTATTTTACTTAAAACAACTACAGTGATATCCTAAATGACAGAAGGACCAAATTGTACTAGACTTTGTGTATCTTACTGCTATGAAAGATGATTCATTTTTAAATAGTTTAAGACTTCTTTATTTCAATTCATCTCATCAGCTCTAACCAGATTTTGATCTACCATTAACATATTTACTAACCAAATCTACAATCAAGGCAAATAAATGAAGTAGGGGGATTGTTTAAACAAAAGGAGAGAGGACGAGTTTATCATGATTGCCAGTTCCTGTACACACAATTTCAAAACCTTGCTAAGCCACCCAGAGCAGCCACTGGAAAGACATCCGAGCAGCCATCCCACTGACTCTTGGTGCTGCTCTTCAATTGTCTAAACACAAGCTAAGTCACCCACAATAAGAGGAAGAGATAAGGTTTGTTCTTCGTGGCAGCTTTTCCGAGTTTCCTTTAAAGCGCCTGTAACTAAGATAACTGGTGAAAGCCATTCTGTGCATTAGGCACTAGTGCATTTTCAGCTTCACTGGAAACAGAGCTAATAAAAAATGTCCATGTTTACATACAGCAGAAAAGAAATACGATGAGGAAGTAATTTCATTTTCAAGCTTGAATGGAAGTACTGCAATTAATGGGAAGTAAAAAGATAAATATAGAAAATAGGCATTAAAAAGCAGTTATATGCTTTAGAACAGCAATTAAATGAAATGATTCAGTGTAGAGTGCCTGTTGAAAAGATTAAAGAAAACTATTGCCTCTTTCTCAAGAAGAATTACAGTTTGAATGAAGGTTTCAGGCTAGTATAATGATCGTTTATTTACAGATATTCAATATTTATCTTACTAGCATTCATATTAACAGTAAGGCAAGCTAATGTTACTATCATTATATACACCATTCTGTTTTATTTAATTTTACAGAATCACAAAATGCCAGGTTGGAAAGCACCTCAGGGAGCATCTAGTCCAACCTCTTAGGTAACACATAGTTTAAATGAGATGGTCCAGAGTATTTGACTGGTTGTTATAAAATTCATGTTTCTGCTGGTGCCAGTCAGTCTTGTTCAAGCCTCATCTATGATCTTTAAAGGCTCCAGTCTGAGGAGCCACCTGCTAATGAGAGAAGATACAAGGTATGACTATAAGCTATATAACTTCCATGCATTTACCAATCCTTCCTATTTTACTTTACCAGCTTTTACTACAAACTTCCAGCAGTTGTCACCAGGACCATACCGCGACTGGCTCAAGGCAGAGATGTAGCTTCCAAATTTGCCATCCTGTCTGCCTGTAGCTGATGCTCACTGTTAATCCAGGACAACACAATGGAGACAGAGTAGTTTACCAAACGGACTATACAGAGCATACATATTGGAGCTTGTCAGTCCAGGAACAAAATAATAGCAGTATCAGCTAGGAAGGCAACAGCAAATAAAGTTGCTACATTCACCCACATATAATGAAAGAAATAAAAACCTTGACACAAAACACTATGGGAAAAGACCAGACATCACTAACCACATTAACACACAGTACAGTGCTTTCACTTCGTCACAACTACGTTGCCCCCATTATACATAAATATTATTGCCAGCACCTTCAAGGCCTGGCTATTAGCTATTTTGTGCTACAGTTGACAGCCCAGCAGAACACCCTGTTACTGAGAGAGTAAGAATGGAAAGAAGATAAATAAAGAAGGAATACAGAAAAATATAAATAGAGACAAAACCCATAATTAAATGTAAACAAAGCAAATCTTCAAAAGGTAATGTGTTCTCCTGAAGGAAATTAGCTGAAGTTAGTTCTCTGGCAAGAATACTTTTTGTACATATCTTAATCTACCACTGAATAAATAAACAAAAGAGTTTTAAGAAGGCTCTGCCAACTTTCTCTCATCCTTTTTCATCTTTGGCTGCTATTTTGCTCTATCTCCATGTTTTATACTCCTCATAGATACCTAGGCATCCCTTTCTAGGAATACCTGCCAGGTATTTGGGCTCTACAGCCCAGAGGTAGGGTTTGCTTTCTTCTAAATGCCAGCTCAACATAAAGGGAAGCCAACAACAACAGTGGGGAATCTTCCAAGCATTTCAGTGGCTGTAGATCTCCTCTCTTCATGGAGGGGTATTCAAAAGCCACTCATGACCTGCTGGGTACAGAAAAGTAAAATCATAGAATCATAGAACAACCAGGTTGGAAGGGACCCATTGGATCATCAAGTCCAACCATTCCTATCAAACACTAAACCAAGTCCCTCAAGACCTCATCCACCCATCCCTTAAACACCTCCAGGGAAGGTGACTCAACCACCTCCCTGGGCAGCCTATTCCAATGTCCAATGATCCTCTGTGTGAAGAACTTCCTCCTAATCTCCAGCCTAAAAAGGCTCTTTCCTCCCTGTGTAATGGGTACTCAAGTCCTCTTAACATGCCTGCTGCTGTTAGCAGAACTGACTCATTTTTAGTGTGCTGGGTGGAGCTTTGACTGCAGGAAGTCAGTGATGGAACACTAAGTATGGCATGTGAGCTAAAAAGAGGGATAAAGGTGCCTTTTCACAGCAAGATCAGAGCATCTTTAGTTCTTGTCAACCAGTAACAGGGTCCTCCCACAGAGCCAGAAGCACAAAAACCACTGAGATGATGGATAAGAGAGTACACCTGCAGAGCTGGAGAGAAACTAGCTTAATAAACATAGGTAGGACCAAGACAGCAAGCACAGAGGCAGAGTTCACTGCAGGAAGAGTTCTGCTGAGCACCGGGCTCATCTGAACTAACTGCAGCTGTTACACCTACACTGTAGGTCCTTTTCCATTACATTCTTTATTTACTTTCTTACATCATACAAAGAACACATAAGATTTTCCTTCAAAAGTAGTGCCTAAACTGCAGTGAAAAAATTGTCCTTTCTACATTCTTTGCCCTCCTTCCCAACAGGACTGCTTAAACACAGCCAAATTCCCATTTGTGCCAACCTGACAAAGTAAGCTGAACGTACTTAGATTGAATTTGATAATAAATTCAGATCTGTAAGGGGTTCTGAAATACTTTTACACAAGCTGAAGATGCATTGAAGAAAACATTTTCTCATTCAAATGGATATTTTAATACCAGCGCAAGTAAATACGCCCCTGCTGCATCATTCCAGGAATTTATTGTTTAAGAAAGCAAATACAAGAAAGTAAAATCTATTAGAAGATGTTGATGTTCTTTTCATTGTCCAAGCTGATTAAGTGCCAACAGAAATGGAAAACCAAGCCCCACCTATTGGGGAAAAAAAATAATTCTTGCACCATCTACCGTAATGCATCCCACTGGGTATGAGTTATTTGCCTCCTTCTTTTGAAATGGCTGAGACCTCAAAGCAAACCATCAGCAAGGTATCACCTTCACTGTTATTTCTTAAACTCATAATGTCCCATTAAAATGCAAAAATATTATAAAAATATTCCTTTCAAAACTTAAAAACAGCATTAATTTCAAATCAAGATCACCAGTGTACATCTTTACCAAAAGATTGTTGCGCTAACTTAAACAGATGTCCTCTTCAAACATAAAAATACTGTTTTCTGGTTTGCCTCACTTGCTTTATTGAATGAAGGCACAGAGGAAAGTAGAAAGTGGGATATAGTCACGCAACATGGCTTACTGAAGCTCAGATATTGCAAATAAGCCCAAATAACTCTCTGAAAAGCTGACTCATGTTTTATACCACAGGAACACCAGTGGAACCATCTGCATTCCCTTCAGGAAACCTGCTGACAGAGCACCACATGGAAAACAAGAAAAAGCCTGTATGGGAACAGTCTGATGATAAAGGAGCTGGCAAAATAGGGAAAGTTACAAGAGTTATTGAAGAAATTCTGCAAACATTGGAGTGGACTTGTTTTTTCGAGTGTCACAAAAAATTAGGTATATCCTAAGGAAAGTTTACTGGTGATGAAACTGGCCAGCGCTGTCACACAGAGGAATACGGTCACATGGAGGACACTACAGGAAATTGTGGCATTTCACAACAAAACACAAGAAACATAATTAGCTGTTAATGTCTTCCGAATATGAACACAGCTTTTTGTATACACTGATCTCAGTCATCAGGAATTGCATATGAAAGACTTGTACCAGATGCTCAGAAGGTGCATATTAGCTACCGTTTCAACGCAGGTGTGAAAAATGCTGGTGCATATGATGTATTCCCAGTAGGCACATGGAAACATGGGTGCTACAGAACAAAGCATGCTCCACTGAAGTACAGTATAATTCTGGCTGTAGATGTTCGACATAACAGTGTAGAAGACCTAGAGAAGAAATAGTCAACCTTTGCATCCCTGATCAGCCTACTGTATGAGGGAACAATGGAAGAATGTGGCATGTTCCATTGAATGCAACAATACCTGACTCTCTTTGACCTCAGCTGGCTTCCCCTATTTACTCCTAGGGAACTGCATGGGTACAATAAAACAACTGTATTGTCTAGGGATAAAATTAGGTGTTGAACCCCTCTACAAATGAATATCTGACAGCCTTTCAGAGAGACTTTTGGAGACAACAGTCTCTGTGAGAGAGCTTCATTAATACATGCACATATCAGACAAAGTAGCTATCAGTGGTTAGTAGTCAGGTTATATTCATGCTAGGTTAAACCAATAATCAGTCTCTTAACCTGTCTGGCTGCCCCCAAATCCCATCTCTCTGCAAGAGACTTCTGCTCTCCCTGACCTGTGCTTAGCAAAGAGAAGAACCTGAGCCCTGAAACAGACTAAAGCTTGACATGGTCCATACTGCCTAGGACCTCTGGTAATTCTGCATTCAAGAGGCACAGCAATGAATGCCCACAATGCTGTTTGGATGCCAAGTCTAACACATGCAATTCCTGGTGGCAAAACCTACAAAGGGAATAGAGGTGGCATGAGAAAGCAAGCTCTTATCTTTCTTCTTTAAAGTCTTCATCAGAAGACTGAAGCTTCTCAAGCTCCAGTGACTCCCCATTAGGGTCACCAGTGCCTGCAGGGAGCCTTCACCAACACCATGACTGCTGCAGAAACCACAGTTTCCCAAGCTGCCTAGTGGATTCCTCATCTTTCTCCAGCAACATCACAAGTTATTCATGTACAAGTGTTACGACTACAGGCTTTATACTCCAACTTGACAATGCTTGCTAAACTTTCAGTCCCCTGCTCTGAAGCATCAAACATACGGCTTCCTAAGTAAATCTATCCAGTGTTACTTGAACCGAGATTTCAGATCTTACTCTTCCACTTTCAACATGCAAGTAAGTGTTCAGCTCCCCCAGGCACCAACAGCACCCATGGACACATAGTAACGCCTGCATAACTCTGCAGGAACACTGAAATAAAGGCCCAGAAGCCTCCATCCACAAAGGAGCTTGGTAGCTTCTTATTTTAACAGATTTTGGTATCTAAACACTAAGCCAGAGCTGTGAGCTCCTATGTCATCTATTTCATTTGTCAGTCTCTCAGTTTAAAACCCCAGCATTGATGGTTGGCTGTCGACACTACTAAATCATGAATATTGCGCCTAAGAATGGGCATCACAGGGCACAAGATAAAATACAGAGGTAGCATGTTTCATAACTACTACAAACAAGATTATCAGTGATTGTAAGAAGCTCAGCATGTAAACAGAGAAATTTTCAAAAGTACTAAGACATTCAGAAGTGATAACGCGCTAGAAAATAGGCATCCAGTTTCCAAAGGCTGTCTTTCACTCCACAGAGGTCCAGAAAACAGACCACCTGAAGACTCCATCTGCACCTTTAGGTACCTAAGCATCTTTAGAAACCTGTCTCTACATAAATATCACCTTTTCTAATCACTAATCTGCCTGCATTAATCTGCCCCTTCTACATTTCTTGATATGTGGTGGGGTTTTTTCCTATTGTAAATTTTTTTCCATTGTAAAATAATGTACCAAAATACTCTAATTTTAGCTTCCTACCCTTAGCTTTCTAATACAGACACAACATAGTTACAGTGGGTTTTTAATATAGATATGTTACTAGAAACACCAGTGGTTCTTGTAAGGAAAAGGTCATATTAAATGTACTCTGCGAAGAACATAAAATCAGTGACATTTTGACCATCAGGCCTTGAGGAATGATCTGTACTCTCTGCTCAGTGTGCTAACTGGTGCTGGGCTGATGCTGAGCAGATGGCTGCAGTGTTTTATGCTGGCACTGAGCCACCATATTGTATTTTCTTGCCTATGAAGGTTGGGTTATTTATTTATTTATTACATGGCCTTAGACACTTGTGACTGGGGCAGGATGGAAATGCAAACACGTGAACAATAAGATGATGATGCAGTTCTGAGAAGCTATTCATGATCAGACTTTGAGTTTCTGCTGCCAATTTTCAATTTACCACCTCTTGCCTAATAAGGCCTTCCCTATTGTCTCTTCAGCTTACAACTGCTAATGAAATGCTTGAGTGTTTCTATGGGAGATGATATTAATGTGGTTTTCCTAGTAGTTCTCTTTCTTTACAAACAGAACTGAGGATGTCAGCAGAGCTCCCTCAACGACTTTTGTTAAACACAAAGGTTAAGATCTCAAACTAATTGGCACAAAGACAAAAGAGACTTTAATTAAAAATCTGTAACAGTAACAGGGATTAAATACAGATGCGGCATTATTAGATGCTAATTTTCATACAATTATTCAGAAGATGCATTTTTAGTAACTAATAAGATGCCCATTTTTCCTTTCTACATTAGTTCCTCTAGAAATTGTCACTGTTTCTATCTCAAACTCCGTCCTATCCTTTAGCTTCTCACAGATGCTCGTTTTGACATTATTTTCGGGAATGAGCAAAACAAGAACCAAATAACATGAACTAAAGTAGAAATAAAACTGACTCCAAACTAAGATCCACATAAATTATGCTGCGAAGAATCAATAACTGTTCTGCTTTTTTGCATACATATTTAAACAGACCTAATCTGAAACATAAAGGCAGCACGTTTAACAGTTACAAGATAATCATCAGATAGGCTTTAGATCAGCCAGATGTCCAGAAATATACAGTTAATCTCAACTGTAGTTTTACCTCCAAAATTACACTGTACTCTATCTTCTGCCCCTCATGTCTCATTTTTAAATCCTTCCATTATTCACTCCATAGTTTTTTTATTACCATCCCCTTAACTCAGTGTGATCAGTTAAGTTCCAGCAGATGAATACATTTTCCATATGAATAGGAAATCCAACATTGCCACATTGCTGCCTGGTATTTACATGTAAAGTGGTAAATCTCATAAGAAGAAAATTAAAATGACATCAATTTATACTTTACATTAAGTGGATCAGACATATCCCCTCTCCCCTCTCCTGCTCCCTCCCACCCCCCGAAGCTTAAATGACGACAACAGCACTTAATCTTTTTTCGCTGAAAGATGTTAACATCACCAGGCTATGTGTACTGTTCCTCTGAGTTTCCCGGTTGTTAAATATTTTTTTCTGCTTGGTTGCTTTCAGGCTTAGAGTCAAGTTAAAAATAAATGAAGTTAAAAATAAATGAATACAATGCCATTGTTAATACTCAGTTCTGAACCAATTTTAAGTGCTTAAGAAGTAGCGAGAGAGCACAGTTTGTGCAGAAGTTCCGATGAAAGTTATTTATTTCGTTTTAAAGGTGAAAAATCACAAAAATGCAAGATTTCCAGTGAAAGACTGATGTCACATAGCAGGGCAATGAAAACTCGGGAATATTCTACAGCAATTGACTTGCTTCTAAAACTATTTTTATCAAAACGAAACATGAAGCCACTCCCTTCACCCCACACAAACTCACAACTAAATCTTGCAAGTTTTGCTCAAATGGTTTTCCTTTACAAAATCTGAGACGAGTATATTCAAGCAGCTTAAGCTTCTGCCTCAATTCTGGACTGTGGTCTGATAAACAAGAGGGTGCTTCCCATCCTCCATTCCCAGGCCAGCTCCCAAGGGGATTGTGTTTGTCCCACAAATAATCTCTGGGTGGCTCCCCACCAAAAACTGCCCATTCTTTTGACAATGCCATGGACAGCCCCTCAGTCTGCTTTTTCTACTCTCTGCCTCTTCAGCTCCTCTCTCTCCTGTGTCCTGGAAAGGAGAAACCAAGACAAAACCAGCACATTTGCTAATGCACAAGCCTGACTTCCTGACAATCTGTGTCTCACTTGACAATGATGAGGCAGAAAGAAATAGGGCAACAGGAGAGAGGTTGCAACTGTACCAGGCAACACCTGCAAAGGAGCACACCTACTGCTCCAGCACATCTCATCATCCCCAACACCAACGGCCACTAGGACAGCAAAACAAAGCACAGAGCTGCCCAGGGAAGCAGAGGTGGGACCTAGGTGAGGACTAAAACCACTGAGCGAGCACATGATGGACCTCACAGGTCTGAGTTTGCAGCCTTGACTGGATCATGGAGTGCACTGTGTAACATTGTGAGGCTTCAGTGCCACAATCTCTCAGCCAAACATTGCTCCCACACCTCCCACATCAACACCTGCATGGGGAGAAGAATCTGAAGAAGCCAAGGAAAGCAGGATTACTCCTCTCACCCCTCATTCCCCTCCCCCTAATACAAACCAAAACAGTACAATATCAGGGCAGCAAAAGCTGAGCCAACAGCCAATGCCACGCAAGAGTTCCTGGGCATTTCTGCTAAAAGTCAGAATGTAAAGTATGCCTCCCCAATCCAGAGGCCCCAGCCACCCAGGCATACTGGATCACAGTCATGTCTCCAAAACCACGCAATCGTCCACCTCACAACAACCACTGGTACCTGCTGGCTCCCTGGAAAAGAAAGCAATATGGGTCACATTCTCCTGAATAAATTCCTCATTTACTTTTCCAGCTATCTCAAGAAGCAGTCATTACTCTTATCACAGCAAAGCACATTAGGAGAATGAAAATTACCCAAGGCAACCATGTTAATTTTTTTAGAGGAGGAGCTTGCATCAGAGTAGTTGGCATGAGGCATGCCCTCAAGAGAATATAAAATAGCTCCAGGGATGGCCAAGAGGAACCTGATGACTAAGGGAGTGCCCTCGAGAAGGCTTTGGGTTATTCCATGAAGCATAGCCCGTGGCAGGAGAAAAGCAAAGAGCATATAGCTTTGAATGAAGAAGGCAGGTCAGCATATGTTGAAGTGACACATACCTGGGCAGTCAGCTGTGCCGCTACTAATCAATCATTACCTGTCACTCTCTTTCAGATGCTGCTTTACATTAAATGTTAGTTATAAGCCTTTTACATTGTGGCAAAGCACGCTGATGAAGACAGAAATGACAGTAATCTGTACCTTACCACACACTGCTATCACTCCAGCATGGGATTTGGGCTGAGTCTATCAGCTCCAAGCTCTGACTTTCCAGTCAGCGTACAGGTCACACATCACAGTTCCCATGGCTGACAGTCACCAAAAAAATCTTACATTTAGCAGGAATGTTCAATGCAGCATAGACTTGTCAAAATAAAGATGGGTGAAATTCAGTTCTTATAGGACCAAAATACATCTTTTCAGACAATGTGTAGTAAGCATGTTTTGGCATTCATACCAGAGACAGGTCAGCACACCATGGTGTTCCTGCATGGATTTTTATAGCTACAGTCATGTTTTGGTTTTCTTCTTCAGGGATGTGGAGTAATTCAAGCCTTCTCCACAGCATCTCTTTCATGCCTGGGCTGAATTTTCTGAAGTCTACACCCATGCAGCAGTTCTTCAGCTTTGGTAACTTAAGAAAGATGTCTTTTTCATATTCCTCCTCCTCTCTGTAAGGGAAAGCCTAGACCACTGCTCTAGCAGGTCAACACATGCTGACCAGAGCCTCCCCTTTCCATGCCACATTGTCATCCTAAATCTGTTTCCTGACATATGATTAGTAATTAAAATGCTTTTTTTTCTGGAGGCCTTTCCCTCTCTGTGTTCCCTTATACTCTGCTTCCTCCCACTAGCATCTAAGTGTCCTGAATATACCACTGGAAAAGGATCCATCATTATGATAACGGCAAAGTAAATTCTATCTTCGGGCTTACCACCCCTTGTCCTTCTGTGGACTGCATTTTCTGCAGCTCCTGTATAGCCAACCTCACCAAAACTATAGGCCACTGGCAGATGGGGCACTACTGCATGAACATCAACATGCTGCCAGCCAGATCCACTTGGAAATAACTTTGCCAACAAGGAACAGAGGAAATAGAGACTGATACAACAAAAACTGAAGAGCAGTAACGTAAGACAGCCAAAGAAAAGACAGAAGGAAATGAAACAGCAAATGCCACCACAGTGTTTTTATTGATATTTTACAGCCCATCTGTGAAGCCCTACATACTTTACTAGTACATCTCTTTTGTAAGAACAGATGTAAAGAAAATAATCATCAGTATGCAAATACTTAGTGCTGTAACTACAACTGGTTAAGATCCTTGTTATGCCCTTAGCCTGCCCCTGTTGCACTGTGAACCAACCCTCCCTCTCCACAACAATATAGCCAGCTATTTAACAGAAAAAAAAAAGATCAAGCAGGTGAGACCACAAGTAAGACAGGTAAGACAGCCCTTTGCCAAAAATTACACAAAATCTATTACCCTCTAAAGACAGAACCAGCAATCTGGTTTGTGGCCTTAAATGCCTAGGAGATTACAGATAAAGTTGATAATCCACCTTTAAGATGGCTAAGTGATCGTTTTGCCCTCAGACATTTGCATATGATGTAGGACATGGTCCTGTGGTTGTTGACATTTTCTATGCAAAGGTTTGTGTTCCAAACACCAACAGACAACATAACTATTTGACTGCTAGACTTAGGCCAGATTTCTAGCAGTCAGCTGTAGATGCACAGCAACCTGCAAGCTAGTCTTGCTGAAGAAGACTTTCCCAGGGCAGGCTCATCACCAATACAGGCAGCTTCTCCTGCCAGATGTAGGGTGCACCTCATGGCAGGGATGGTGTCCCCCTCCATTTCACCCAGCTGGGAGGAGACCTTCAGAGGCAGCATGCTGGGTGGTTCACTGGGGTAGAAAAGCCTCCCTCTGCCCATCCATTTAGCTCTCAGACCCTGCTGTAATGGGAGGTTGCACAGAGCCATGAGACAACTAAAGCAACAGCATTTCATCTGCCTATGTTCAAAGTGCTGTGCAAACAGAGGAATTAATTAATCCCCACAACAGCAGGGCAAGGTAAGCACTATTCTCCAGATGGAGAAAAATATGACAGAAACAGTGCAGAAAAGCTAAGAATAAAACCTAGATCTGTGTGCCTCGTCAGACTTGAATTCAGTCCCTCAGGAAGCACACGAAAACATTTGCTTTTAAGGAGGGAGTGATTTACGATGATTTGCATCTCAGCCTCAACCTATTTTAACAATTATAACTGGACAGGAAAAAACTCTCAAATGTTAAACGAAGCTTTTAAATAAAAATAATCTATTCCAATGCAGAGGCATTTTCTGTACGAAAGAAAGAAACTACAAAACCCTTCTAGCTCTGTGGTGGCACATTCCTGAACTCATTTTCTCCAGAGGAACGCTAAAAGCAAGCACTGCTGAGCTATTCTTAAAAATAGGTTGTCCAACTGGCTCTCCAGTCATATGCCACTTACAACAGCAAGCAGAGTTCTGTCACTACTTAGACCCAATTGCTAAATGGTAGTAAGCGTAACTAAGATACAAGAAATGAGTACTTGAAGTGAGTGGTGTAACTACTCCAGGGGTTCTATGTGATACCGAAGCCCCAGGAAGCAACTTGGAGTCATTGCACTACATGAAACCCAACACATCAGGTTTATTTCCCATCCACACAAATGCCAGCTGTCAGGAAAGAGAACAGAAACTACTCTTTGCCATGCAGAGTAGATAGTAGCTGACATGAAGGCGACATCATCCTCCAAGGCAGGAGGTAGACCAAAAGGATTGAGCAAACTTTCATATGACGATCACTTATTCACTGCTTGGCAGGAAATTATTGCTATGTAGGTTAAATCATCTAGAAGACAAAAAAATTGCAGAGCGAAGTTTAATTGGGAGGCCTTGCAGAAGTTCTAAGGCTCATATTGTCCTTCCTGCTGCCTCTGCAACCAACCAAAAGCCTCCTCTTGCATCCTCATTCAAAACATCTGAGGATTTAAATATCTAATCAAGTCTAGCTGTCTGCCATGGTGGGAAAAACATATGGTAAATATCTGAACCCATAAGCTATAATGAATTTGGATATCATTCAGACTACTAACCATCCTTGTAAAATGCAGGTTATATATATATTTTACACACACACACACACACACACACACACACACACACACACACACACACACACACACACACACACATATATTAGCACTGAGTCTCCTCCAGTGGAATTCAGGCTTTCACAAAACTGTCCCATTTGCTGAACATGGACAGTATTTCCTAAAGTCTCTTCCATGCAGAGTTCAACACCACGATGCTGACAGATATAAACCTTGACACTTGCCTTAAGTTTTTTTCCAGGGCAACCAGCAGGGCTGTTTAAAGAGCCATGCCTGTTCATACTCCATCCTGCTTCCAGGGTGGCTAGCACCAAACATCAAGAACTAGGATAGGTAGCCAAATATTTTGCCTGGAAAGTCATGGCGATGAATAAATTGCAACTGTGCCAGAGAAGTAAAGCTGGGCAATCTCTTAGACAAAACCCAGTATGGAGGAGGCTTTAAAATAAGCAAACAAACAAAGGAAGAGAAAAAAAATAAGATACTTATAGTCATTAGTTCATTTGATTGCCAGGGACACATGGGACAGGCTGGCAAGATGGCACCAAGTACGAAAGCAGGAGACACGGCAGAAAGAAACCTTCTTGAATACAGCACTTCTTGCTGCACAGCGAAGAAGCTGTGGGAATTATGCTTCCCCGTATTAGCTGGCTGGTTTATTATCTTGGCACTGGAGATCAGGGAGGAAAAGAAACATCAGTTTTCAAGCACTCTGCCTAAAATTGGAGTAGGATTGCAGCCTGCAGTATGCCGCACAAAATTAATCACTATCACTTTCCATCTCCACCGAGGTCTCACTACTCTTAGCAGTAAGAAGGTATTACAAGGGAAACCGTGTAAATAGGAAACAAACCAGTACAATAAAAGCCACCCTTCCTGTTAACAACACTTTACCTATCCCTGCTGCTGGTCTTTACAGAGAAACCACATTATGTGTTGGAGACACAATTCTTCAGTATCAAAGGGAGGTTCACTGACACTTTCCCAGCAGACACACACAGACCTCAAGCCCCTGTGCTGACACTGCAGTGAGCTCATAGCCTGCTTCACCTGCCACACACATATGTGCATCTACTGCTCATTTTGAGTGTTTTATCCTCATTTCTGTCCCTATTCAGCACTTAAGAAGGGGAGGAAAGAAAAGGAGCAGAAAGGACTCAATCATTTCTAGCAAAAGTAAAATAAGTCTCTGTTCAGCTGAGAATGACAGTATAATTTTGTTTCTGCACCTGACCACTTTCTCAGAGCTAACCAGCAAGAACCAGCCAACGGCCTTCACCTCTTCTGCAGCACTGCTACCACCAATCTTATGCTCCCTAAGCACCAAAGCAGTTTTTAGGGAAATTTCACTGGCAACATTTTAAATCAAGATGCACCATGCTAATGCAAGTTTACCATTTCATTTCTAATTATATATACATATATTCATATATACATATAAACCCACCATTTATTGAAGGGTCTGGCCTGCTCAGATCTCATTCCACCCATGGGGGAAACTCACTCCAAAATACAATACCAAAAGCCAAGTAGTTTCTTTTCCAGTAAAGCTACTAAAGCTTCAAAATCTAACCTCTGAGGGATCCTTTCGGCAAGATTCGAAGCAAAAAAAAAAAATAAATAAAATTCTGCATTACCTGATGCTGCCACCAGATGTCAGAGAACAATAGAGAAAAATTAGATATCCTAAGTCAAAAAGCTGGTATTATAAAGGAGAGGTAATGAAGTCAGCTTAACCATGACAGTGATGTCCACATGATTCTAGCCCTATTTACTGCAACATGTCTTATCACACCATGATATCTTATATGCAGTGAGTTTTCTTTCAAATAAACACCCACTGGTTTTGAAAGTGCCATCAAGGGAAAAAAGCTAAAAAAAAAAAAAAAGCTAGCTTGGTTTTCTGGAGCTGGAAATTCAAAAGAAAAACCCTAAGGTAATGCAGGAGCATTATGTAGGTCTTAAAGGCACGTAGCTCAGAAATACCCAACTTCCAACATTAAGATCAGCCGTGCTTTGTGCATATATAACAATATTATTACATATACTGTTATCTTTTCTCTTTTAATTATCATGCTGTTGGCAGCAAATTTTACACCCTTTATTCATATCTCCACCTTCTCCAAATCCCCTCTCAGTGATGAATAAAATACAGAAGGATGCATTGCAGACTCTATAGCAGCCAAATTTGTAGAGTCCCTTTAAATCACACTGTAGCGGAGCCTGAGAGAATGAATTGAAATATATTGCAGAGAAGGAGGGCATACAAGGTGATCACAGCATGAATTTGAAATCGTGGATTGTACACAAGTGGTAAAACCACACTTCAGTTTTGATGGCAAGATAGAAATGCTAAAAAAAGCTATCCTTACGCTCCATTGCCCTGCATCCTCCATATGCCACCTTTCTGGAAATGCATCAGGCAGCTTTTCAAACCATACAAACCATACATATTTTGTATTCTTTCAACAGGATGGATAAAAGACTTGGAGGACGCTGAAGTGTCTTACATGATGTAAAATACTTACACTTTATTGTAAAGAGAGTAAGAATTTTAAAAACTGGTATCTTGGGGCCCTTCTGAGGTAAGATTTAAGTTCTACAAGTCCCAAGGGAAAGCAAAAACTTCCACTTCTCTTGCAGTACAAATCTTTTACAGGAGCAGTCCAAGAACATAAATAAAGCTATGGCTGTTTAAATTGCACTTTTGACTAGCTTCAAGCAAAGGATGTCCAGAGAAGAAAAAAAACTCTACAGCAGGTTGAATGACTGAAAAACAGGTCTAACACTTGAAGACATTCAAGGACTGTAACAGGGCTGAGAGTGCACATCAGGTAAGGAGAGAGAAACCTGGCAAAGCAGTCAATAACATATGGCAAATTAATCATTTTTCTAAAAATTCCCCATGTATGATTTTATACATTGCATTAGATGAATACACATACACACCTACATCCACATGTTAAATATCTAAGAAGCCACATTTTGAAATGATAATTTGCCAGTCCTTAGGATGAAGATACTGGGCAATTTCTCATGAAGCCCATCCCAGGACCTGAGTGATACATGAGAGGACCAGCAGCTGGGAACACAGCTGATGCCCTGGAAGCCTGTGAGCAGATGGAAACTGGAACGATGGATGTCAGCAGGGGAACGGCGCAGGGAGCACTTTGTTCCGGATGCTTCGTGCTGAATATAGGAGATTATCGGTTATGTGAGCAGAAGATATATGGGCAACAGCTCCAGCTACTGTGGATGCTCTGCCTCCCATCCTAATCCCCCTTCGAGGCACTGAGGGCAGCAGATGCAATGCTTTGCTATCTGAAACACAGCACGGTATGGAGTACAAGGTAAACAGAGTGTCAACAAATTGGTTTGTGCCAGACTCGGCATAAAACACACAGTATGTGAGGCACATGGTACAGTCTAATGAAGATTGCTTCGGAGGGCCTGAGTACCAAATGCATCAGTGAGGAGATGGCCCTATCCTTCTGTTAAGCCATAACACTAGGGAATTCCCAGGACACAGAAGAGCAGTTCTGCTTGTTGCAGTGCATCTGTCTGTTGCATGCTATAAATACAGCCACTAAGGGTGTACATTAGTTCCACCGTATGTCAGGCAGCAGACACTTCTAGTATCATACATTGCAAGCAGTACTTCCTCATAAAATTTCCTGATCTGGTCCTTAGGGTTACAGCAACCTGGGAGTGAAGCAGGTGCTTAGATTATAGAGTTGTTATCTGATGCCAATTGCTTTTTAGGGCTTTATTTTGTACTGAACAATTTTTTCTATAAACAACATTTGCAAAATCTCCAAAAATGTACTTGCATGCTTATTTATTTATGAAATGGTGAATAATTCATGAAAGAGGGCAGACAAAGGGAAGAGATGGGGACAAACAAGGTGCTCAGGTCTGTAACATATGTACAGATTTGAAGAAAAAAACATTTGACTTTGAAAGATAACACTGTGAAGTTATCTAACAGCATTGACTCTAAAGCCTTGAGATGTCATATCATGCTTCCAAATGTGCATCAGCAACCACGGGAGAGATTAATGGTTCAGAGCTGCACCACAGAGATCCAGGCACAGACCTGCTGAGCTGTGTGTTTTTTCATAGAAATGGCCTTACTCTTGTGTAAGGGAGCCATGGTCTGCATGAAGCACACAGGCATTAGATGAGACTGCACACAGACTGCTAACTTGAAGTAAAGGTAAAGTCTGGAGAGCTGTGCTCTAAGGACTGATCACAGCTGCCATAAAAGAGGGCAGTCAGGGCACAACCCAAATTCCACAATAAATGATCAATTTATATGACAGACAGGAAAAGAAACCAAACAAACTGTAAAAAGCCCCTAAAGGTGAGCTTCCTCACATTGTTTGTCCTGGTCTAACCAAATACAAGGCAGGTTGATCACATCCTGGAACTGCAGACACCAAAAGGCGTTCAAGTTCCTATTGTTGGCATTTGAGTTTGATAGATTCAGGTCAAAATCAGGCCTGATCATTCTGATATGACGCAGACTTCTGGATCCTATCCTGCTCACCAAGAAGATGCGAGACCTCACTCTCCTTTCCTAGAGTCAAGTTGTTAAAAATTGTCAGAGAAGTGCTAGTGACATATCAGCAACAACAAAAAAAATGGTCCTGAAGTACAGTGAGCATTTTCAGAGAGAAGAGTTAGGTCAGCTCTTGGCCTCTGCCTTGCAAATAGAAAACTCCACCTCCTAGCTTTCACCACGAAGATAAACAAAACAGCTGGGAACATTAAATAAATTGTTAAGACTGAGATGGCATGACTTAAGACAACTTGTTCAACACTATATCCAAACTTTTGCTTCCCAGTTTCAAAGCGAAGCTGTTCTTCTATTCTTAAACAAGCAATACATGATTGAATATGTACAGAAATCAGTATTGACATCTTTGACATATAGATGAAAATATCAGCAGCTGTATTTTAAATTAAAGAAATATTACAAGGAATCTCAAAGATGATACAGTCATTTGTAAGGGTAAAAAAAAAAATCTCACAATAATATTGTAGTTTTGAATCTATCCTTTTCCATTTGATGGAATTTCCCATGGTTTTCTTTTGCTTTTAAAGACTGAAAGCTTTTGATGCAAGACAAAGTGGATGACATTTAATGCTAAGAACTTTCAGTGAAGCCACCAACTGCATCCCATTGAGTTCTACCCTGAAGCACATTTCCTACTACCACATTAAAAAAAAAAATAAAGGAAATTGATAACTTGCCAGGTGAGGCAAGTATTAAGCCATTTAAGTTAATTGATGTATTAAAAAGCCAGAATAAATCCTGATATACTAGCCTATCATGCTGTTAATGAAAAGAAAAACAGAGTAGACAGGATGCAGTATCCTACTCCGCTGGTTTCAGCACCTGCAAAAGCAATTTTTGGCAGCGTACACTGTCACAATCCCTTCTCCATGAGACAGGCACAAGTAAATGGTGCAAGAACAGGAGAACAAGCCTTATGACAGCTGAGAGAGCTGGGGTTGTTTAGCCTGGAGAAGAAGAGGCTGAGAGGAGACCTCATTACTCTCTACAACTACCTGGAAGGAGGTTGTGGAGAGAAGGGAGCTGGCCTCTTCTCCCAAGTGGCAGGGGACAGGACAAGAGGAAATGGGCTCAAACTCCACCAGGGGAGGTTCAGGCTGGACATTAGGAAAAAGTATTTCACGGAAAGGGTCACTGGGCACTGGAATGGTCTGCCCAGGTTGGTGGTTGAGTCGCCTTTCCCTAGAGGTGTTTAAGGCACGGATGGATGAGGTGCTGAAGGGCATGTTTTAGAGATTGATAGGAATGGTTGGACTTGATGATCCAGTGGGTCTTATCCAGCCTGGTGATTCTATTACTCTAAGTCAGGGAGTGGGGCATACATAATTTTGTCTCTCCATCACTGGTGAAAGCAATCTTTGATAAATTGACCCAGGATCTTGCCACATTAAGCAAAGAAAATGCCTTCACTGAAAAGACCCTTTAGACCTTGTAAGGGCTCAAGTATGCCCAACTGGTTCAGGCAGAGAGGAATAAGCAAGGACATGGGTTAAAAAGGTGCACTGAGACCATCTCCAGAAAGGGCTCTGCAAGTATTCCAATCAGTGAGGTCTTTTAATTAGATGAAAACTAAACTGAAGGGGTTGTACAGAAATGTCAATAAGGCCTCTTAATGCTTCAACACATCCCCTACAATTTACTCAGGGAAAGCAAAGATCAACTTACTGCTGAATTACAAGGAAAAAAACCACAAATTATTCTGAAATCCAGGTTAACGAAGCCAGTTGGTTTTGTCACTGGGAAGATACTTACAGTCCTTGAAGCAAAACCCCACCAAACCTCTGCATGTTTACCATTTCAGACAGTCTGGATCCCTGCGACAGAAGCAAGTGGCTGCGGATTGCCACCAGCTAATTATAGCACCGATCTTGCAAAGGGGCTGCTGCTGCCAGTGCGGTGTGAAGGCAGGCAGCTCCTCGACACATTCACCATCAGCACTCCAAAAATGAACTGCTCCTGCCCACCTCCATTTCACAGTCACTATTTAATTGCAGACCACCACACATGAAAAGACTTGGAAGGAGCACTCTGCTCCTCCGGGCTTACATTCTGGCAGTCTCTCTTGGCTGACAGCAGGTAGCACAGGTGACACTTGGTCCTTCTCCATGTAAGAAAACTCAAGGCAAGATGTTACGGTGGTAAAAAAGGTTATCTATTTCAACTCCTTACAGATCTGGGTGATTGGAGAATGCTGAGCCAGAGCTGTCAGAGCCTGCAGGACACTTGCTGCCTGCAGTGGTTCCTCCTTGCAGTTTCCATAGGAAGGCAGGTGACAGCAAGCAGAACAGCTACCAGGTTCATACCCACTTGCCTGGGGCAATGGCCATGAAACAATAACTGCTGCCCATTTATTCTTCCACCCCAATGTTTAACAGGAATGAAAAGCAAAATAAAGCAGAGGGAGACTACTAAAATGTTTTCCTTGACCTGAGTCAGCAACAGCCTGCTACAGACAGACCTCCTGCTGGACTACCCTCCGTCAGAACAACCAAGAGGATTGCTGCACATATTTCCATCTCAGAGTTGTTTACAGTGTTTTGTCCTTCCTGTGATTAGCAGCGATGTGTGAAGATACTTCGGTATCACTACCTTTTTCATGGAAGTGTTGTAGTCCACCATCCCCTTAATGATTGTTGTGAAGTGCAGTATTAGCCCCAACCACTGCCATTTCTCATCCTGAACAGGTCCCTCAGGTTTCTTCAAACGCAGTCAGAAGCAGTTGATGAGGCAAACATGGTTTGCAGCAAAATCTTTCCAGGCAAAGTATTTAGCTGCATACCCTAGTTCTCAGTCTTTCGCACTAGCCACCCTGGAGGCAGGGCAGAGCAGGAACAGGGATGGCTCTTTGAACCGACATGCTAGTTGCCCCCCAAAAGTCCCTGAGGCATGTGTCAAGGTTTATGTCCATCAGCATCACAGGGCCGAACTCTGCATGGAACAGACTTTAGGAAATACTGTCTATGTTCAGCAGATGGGACAGACAACTGCTTTCCCTATAATTCTGCTAATGCAACCAAAATGATGCCACATAACACTAAAGACTGCACAACAAGTCTAAGGAGATACTTCACATAAAATTAGCGCTAAGTAGATGGGGAAACAGAGATGGTGAAGGAATGAAAAACAGCCAGCATGATATTATATCCAGTCATATCACATCTTAGTTACATTTCACTCCTCATAAGCTGCCTCTCTTGGAATCAATTCCAGTTGCACCTAAACCAAATCTGATTAAAGTTGCTGTGATTACTTGTATCTCTAAAGTATCGACTCATCAGTAAGAATGAAACAGAGTCTGCTCATCAAATGCTTCTCATTATTACAGCTTTCACAGCAGGAGCCTGCATCTTCCATCACTAAAGACATCTGGTATTATCATCAGAAACTCGAAGACAAAGTGGCACGATAACTTTCTCAGGATTACTGCAATTTGGGCATTTGTCAGTGCCATGCATGCTGTCTCCATTTCCACCAGTTGTCAAATCTACGGTGCACAAAAACAAGTGCAAAAGTATTATGAAAAGTACCTAATGTAAAATTCTCACACTGGTCAGAGATTTGAGGATGCATATTGTACTTGAACCTCCATTTGTCTTCAGTCTGTGAACGATATTAGCTTTCAAGTCTATGGGGCCATTAACATGCAGGCTCTTAATGCCAATGTTCTTGAATGCCAGCATCTAGTTGCATGTTGTTGCACATTTATTTGAAGTCAGGAATGTGGCCATACCAATATTTGCTACTTACCAGCTTCCAAAATCCCTATGCTTATGACTGATTTACATTTCCCTGCAAGATTTCCATCTGAAATTAAGATTTTCAAGTGAGTAGCCTGCACTTACACCACTACCGTTTTAGACGATTATTCACTGCTGCAACTTGACTATAGTCAAACTGAAGAAAAGGTTAGTATATTAGCATCCCATGAGTTTTCACTTCTGCAGGAAACCTCCAGATCCCTGTGTATAAACATATTTTTATGATTTCTTCCTGCCTATATAATCACACTGCTTTGGGTGCTGCATCCACAGATGTTCCTGTAAGCAATCAAGGAAGCATAGTCTGGATAAAAGCAGCAATGAATGGGAGACACATAAAACTGTCATTAATTGATCACTGTAGAAGCAAAAAGGGATGTCAGGTAGGTTGCCTTATTTTTTTCTTGTGCTTAGTTCTGTTCCACACTGACATTAAGGAGAGGAAGAACTAGAGGAGATGCTTATTAAAATTTGCAATGCACAAGTCTGGAGGGAATGCAATTATACTGGAGGACAAGATTATATGAGATTATTTCATCGTTTGAAGACATGCTTTGAAATTCAACATGGCTAGGAGTACAGTATTACATATACCCAGAAACAACCAAGAAATACAGGCTAGGGAAAACAGTTCAGACAACAGCTCTTCAGAGACAGATTAGGGGAGGAGCAGACAATAAGGTGAACGTGACTCAGTGAAGTCATACTGTTATGAAAAATGAACACACTGGGGTATATAAACAGGAGCACATAAAACATACAGTATAGGTCACCCTTCCATTCTGCTCAGCTTCATAAGGCCCCAGATGGAGTATTATCTCCTGCTCTGAGCACTTTAAAAAAAAAGTAATTATGAGGACCAAAGGAAGAGATCAAAGAACAAGAAAGATATATAGAAAATATGACTTATGAGGAGAGATTAAATAAAATCTTGTTGTTTTCATCTAGAGATGAGAATGCTATTGGCAGGGTGATGATGGACTACTAAATACACAGAAACATGCTACAAAAGTCAACAGAACAATCTGTTCTCCATAACTACAGCAGATAAGGAATGATGTGCTGAAACTGGAACAAGAATAACAGATCAAACATTATAAAACCCACATATAATGACAGCAAAGCACGGGAATAGATTTTATGCAGAGTTCTTCAAACACAGTACAGATTGATGCCAGTGATGAATGACTCAAGTATTGCTGACCATACCCAGAAGCAGAGCGAAGGACTTGATAACCTTCTGACATTCCCCCTCCAACTCATTTTTTCATAGTTTTCAAGGAACCTCAACTTTACAACTGAGCACCAAGATAAGCACCAAGAGTTACAACAATATTATAACCATAGGAGCCACAGAAAAATGTACATGCAATAAATACCTAATTAATACTGAAAATCAAGCCACAAATGAATCGTTCTGTCTGGGTCAGTGTGATTGCAGGGAAGCGACTTCTACAAACAACAGGATTCAACTAACGTTAAGTTTAGCAGAACTAGAGAAATTTCAACCACATATCACTCTCATCTGCCAGCAGAGTTAAGGGAGAAAAACACGCATCCTCAGTGCCTACTTTGGGACAAAGCAGGCTCTGCCAGGGGTGCACTCTGTGCTGGCTGGGCCGGCAGTCTCAAGGGTAGCTCAGGACTTGGCTGGAATCCCAAGATTTATTGTACAAATAACACAGTAAGACTTGTACATGTACGCCGTAATGCTTACCTGTGTGCACTCCATGCTTACAGATCCAGCTGTTTCCATATCAATGAAGACAGCTACAAAAAGGAGATGCTCTACAGCACTGACATATGAGGTCTCAGGTGGACTTTAGGTTTCTCTTCTTAAAGGATTTTTGGCTACACCCTTTATAACATAAAAGAGAAAAGCTTCCCAATGTGCTTCAGGGCTGTCACTGATATTAATCTGTATGGGACGTCAGTATATTTTGAGTAACACTTCTTTGAAAACTGTATCATTAGCCCTTTTATTTTCAAAAAACAACTTAGGAAGCTATTGGAAAGGAACACCCTTACTGAAACATTCAACCTAACTTCTTTCACGTAAGAAAAGCAGAACTCTCCAGATTATCTTTCACGTTTGGGAATTTTCTCTTGGTGGGGCTTAGCCTTTCCAGAAAACATTACAGAGCAAGGGAAGTGCTGTTCCACAGTTCACGGGCCCTTTGCATGGTACAGGAGCTCAGCAGTTGCTTTCTTACAATGTAGCGTTCTTTTCAGCCCCCTTGGGGCTTAGAGGGCAAGGAAGGCACACACAATTCCCCTACTGTGGAGCAGAAAGATAATGTCTTCCAATTTGAGATATCTAAATATTTGGAAGTCAGCATCCATTATTATTTTGGAAACTTCATAAGGCACTTGAAGATGGGCTGACTCTGGTAAATATTATTCATAACAGAAGAACATTATCAGGAAAGCACAGAGGCTGTTTTTCAGCCTAATAATGCCAACATGTATATTACAGCAGGATTTCTGCAGCGAGGCAAACACCAGCTAGCTCTAAAGTAGAAGAAGGACGAACTTTTAAACGCTAACATCCCAAACAAATTTCATTCAGAGATTCCCTCCACTTCCTGTAGTTGAGCCTTAGAAAAAGAGTTCTGCCAAAAATGGCACAGAACATCAACTGAAAAATAACAGTGAATTTATATTCAACTGTGCCTTTCTGATGCCAACGGAAGATATCTGACTTCTCTTCCCTGAAATGGTTTTGGGAGAAAGGACTAGAGAAATGAGAAAAAAGAAAAGAAATAAAAAAAAATGTACTGGAATTGACTTTGGGACCAAATGCAATGTCAGCTGAAAGAAAAACATACTGGGGTTGAAACAGCACTTTACTATATTCAACTGTACAAATTTGTCTGACTGGAGATGCCTGCGCTCAAGGACATTGCCATAATAATAATTGGGAACATGCTGACATCTGCATCAGAGGCTCAATCTAGTCAGGAGTCAAAGTATTAGAAAGAGGCAGTGAGGTCACCCTTAAGTGTCTTGAAAACTTTTAGTCAGGAGCCTATTTAATTCCAAGATGTCTTCCTAAGCCTGCTGAAAATGTTGGAAAGTGGAGACCAGATCCTTTACTTAAACTCTTCTTTCAGACACACCCCAACCAGCACTTAACTTAATTAAAATGTAATTAATTCATAGACTTTGCTTAGCCAGTTCTATAGACTACATCCATCAGCCTATTGCTGGGACTCATAAGCAGGGTTTATCAATTATCTGCTTATCAATTTTGCACATGCCTAGTTATGGTTGAAACATTAGCTTTGAAATAGCAAAATTCCTACATAAGAGAAAACCAGAAGGCCTAACAAATAACAATCTGAGTCACGATCTTCTCTTGCCATCAATTTGCATGGCACTGGGGAAAGCAGAAGAGGAAGACACAACACAGATGATGCAGAGATTTGTGAGAAATTGCTCATCAACCTAGCTCAATATGCAGAAGGGCTGAGAGGACTTTAATTTCAAGTGAAACTTTCAAATTAAAATTGTCCAATCACTAGAACATAAGATTACTTTTAAAAAAAAGTGATATTTGCAGTTGCAGACTGTTGCTGAACCAGGATACTGAAGCACCCATCATATCAAATGCTGATAAAACTCAAGATTAAAAAAACAAGCTTTGCTTCCAATACATAGCAAAAGAAGCAGAAAAGTGAGACTGATAAAACAGTTTCCTTTAGGAATATATATCTCCAAGCATTTTTACTGACCTTGACTCAACCTGTGATTATCTAAGTCTAGAATTAGATCCTTTTCTTCCAAGACAAGCAGGCAGACTATTAATGCCTCAGAGGAAATTAATAGTATGATACAAGAAATAGGCATCTTTGTTCATGTTATACACACTCCCTGGGATACCGAGGTAGGAACAGCTTTGTCTTTTTCTTAATTTGCCTCACACAAATGGCCAGGCACTTGCTTTGGCCAGTGTCCAGCAACCTCCTAATGATCTTCATTTTCCTCACTTGAAAGAGTATGGCACAACACGACTTTAAGTGCAGAGAGGGTTTGTAGGTATCCATGCAGATGATTCTGAAGCAATCAAAATCAGCCATAGTCCTTTCCTCAGCAAACTGTGTTTCCTCTTGCAATGTTACATTTTTTTTGCTGACTGCGCTGGGGACTTATTTGACCTGGTGTATGACCTGCAATCATTACCAGAATTGCCTTTTCTCTGTTCTGCATTTTCCTTCTAGGATGACTCTTTGATCTGGCCTTTACACAGGAGGGCAAAAGAGCTGCAAAAAGGATGGAAGAGAGAAAAACCACACCAGCATGTGAACAGCAGCACAGTCTGAAGCCAATATCAAAACAGTTAGACCTTTCTCTTGCTGGTGGGGATGACTTGCATGGCAGAAGCTGAAAGTAGGTGCTGTTGAACTTTACATTAATCGTAGTCTGCTGGGAGATGAGCAGCAGTTGCCTGGTCCCTGTCGGTGCGGTGCACAAGGATATCTATCACTCAAGGGCAGCTAGTCTCTCCTGCAATGATGTTATGCTGCATCTGCAGCCCTGAAAATGGGACCGTCATTTAACAGACTTGGAAACTGCTACAGTTAAAGCAAGTGAAGATGACAGCATGTGAACCAGCACACTTCACTTTCCAGAAAACCACAGAATAAAACAAGGAGACTTTTAATAAGAAAGTACTCAAGAATTTGGGGAGCAAGATCATCTCATATTGTTAAAATTACTTTCCCTCTCTCTGAAGGCTATCACTATCTCAAGCAGCATAGCAAGCGAGAACACTTTGTCTACATTTCACCTCATCACTGAGCATGTATCACTGCATCTTTTTAGGATAAACACAGTGTATTTAGCAAGTCATCCCAAAAATGCATCCTCTTAGACCAAAAGCAAAATTAGCTCTTTTAATTTAAAACAAGAGCAGCTTCCCATTCATGAGTTTCCAAGTGCACATGCCATTTCCTGAAAAACTGAACTAGCTATTGCTTCAGAAGCAGCTCTGCATGGGTCATGGTCCCACAATTTACTTCCCATTTCTCTGCCCACACAAATCCCCCTGCATAGCCAGGAAGAGAGCAGGCACCAGATGCTCTCAATGCAGTTTTCTGTTTCCTAATGCTTCATTTCACAGTCAAAAATCAAACAGACCAAACCAACCCATGCGTTTATAGGTACCATGCATCCTAGCTGTTTATCGTCTAAAGCCAAGCTCCATGCTGCAGAAATAGCAACACCTTGAAAAACAAACATTCACCAAGGTAAAGTAGTGCAAGGGAAAATTGAAGAGGGCAGAGGCTTTCATAAGGCAAGCATTCTGGCACGTCTCTTCCTCAGCGGCTTGGCCCCCTGAGCAGAATACAAATGAAGAGCATCACTGACAAGCCAGTGTAACATCTCAGTCCCCTTTTACAAGTCATCCATTCAGCTCACAGCACAGAGACAGTGCAGGCATTGTCAGAAATACACTGGTCACAAACAGAATAAGAGGAAGGCCCACAGACAAACATCACCCTATTGAGCCTGAACACAGCCTTAAAAATACACTAGCAGATACAGTTATTAACATGCATGCACAAAATGGAACATCAGCAGAGCACTCAAAAATGCTTGTTCATTCATTTTCCTCCATTTCGAGCTATAATGTCACACCCACAATTAACTGAAATAATCTCTACTGATGAGAAGCTTACAAGGAGCATGCATTGTCAGGAAAGGTTTAAAAATACACCAAAATTTTACAGCAACTGCAAGAGAAATAAGGCACTTATTTTTCTATGTGCTTTTTTTTTTTTAACCTTGTGAGTGCTGATTACCAGGGGTGTCACGTGTTAGGCTATGCCAAGTAGTATGTAAAATTGTAAGTGGGAATAGAATTTTCCTAAACAGGAATAATCTTTTCCAAAGCTTCAATTCTAAGACAACAGGGCCATTTCATTGCTAAGCAAGATCTGGGTATCTCATTCTTAAAAAAAGGTACATGGTCAACTCAAGAAATGCCTAGCTCTAAACCAGATCAAAGACAGAAAGACAACACACAAGAATTAACATAGCAGAATTTACATAAGAAATATAAAATTGAGAATACCATATATTTTATTGGCTGATCATTCTTGCAGACAGGCATATATGGGAACAAATTGTGGACAAATAAGAGAGCCTTTCATTCTAAATAGCATATTATTCACAATTTCCCCCCCACCACCACCTTATTACTCAGTGAATATCTCATTCACTGGGCCTCTTGTGTTTTTTCTTTAATTAAACATTTCAAACCATTCACCACATCTAACTAATGAACTCTGCATATTTTATTCTTGTTTTGTGTGCAGATGGGTTGTACAATGAAGTGTGAGCATTGTGGTCTATGAAGCATGAAAACAAATGTAGATTTAAAGAGTAAGAAACCCCCTCCACTCTAATGCAATTTTAGAAACTTGAGAGAAAACTGTACTCTGAGTGTTGGGGAAGCTCCGGCTGTCAGAATGCCAGGAGAATCTCTAAGAGTCACGTATGAAGTTGCAAAAGATAAATATACTGAGAAAACCAAATAATTATATGCAGGATTTTTTTAGGTAAAGAAAATGATGGACTGCACAGGAACAGTAAACTCTCAAGCCCGATTCATGTTCTTTAGGAGGCACATTTATACAGCCTGTAATGAGAAGGGCATGCTTAATTAAGCTTTTTATTTAAAGAAAGCGCTGATAAAACATAAAAAAAACCCCATCCTACACCTCGGGTACACATTTCCCCTTCCCTTAGCTTTGCTTGCTCAAAAATCAAACACGGAGCACATTAATTTATTGGCTGGAACATAAAACCAATTAAATAAATAAACAGCCTGTCATTATGGCTTCAGATTGAAACTAGTGGAAAATTTTTTACTATGGAGTCTATTTTGGGAAAGTAATAAACCACTGAGAAGGGCAAAGGCTAAAGAAAAGGCTACAGACATTAAAAAAAACCACCTGGAGACGCTGCTATTTCTGACATTATTGAGGATTTTTGCTTGGTTGCTTCATCATGCAGGTGTCAACTGGTAATGTTGATTCTCAAACAGTACTTTTCACACAGAGCAGCCAAAGCTGGATTATCTGTCACAGAGAAACTGCAGTGGAGGCAAAAGGAATTGCCCTAACCATACAGTAGCAGAGTGGGTGACACCACCCACGTGTCCAACAGTCCAGTGCAAAGATTTGGCCCACTGCAGGCTGCTCATGGCCAGTGTCTCGTAGCCAGAGCTTCCTCACCAGTAGCACTGCTGGAAAAGGATGAAGGAGTTACACATCTCACTTTAAGCAGCCCTGCAGTGCTTTATGGTACCTTGTCCCTTAAGATCCGAGATGCTGAGGATGTGGCACAGTCTCCTGCAGAGATGTATAGCAGGTACTTGTCAGGGGACAGCCCCCGTCGCAGCCACCAGCTGAGTTGCCTGTGGCAGAGACACGCAGAGAGGTCTTTCCCTCTGTTTTTTTCCCCATCCAGCTACCCATCATCTATGGCATTTTGCTTCGGCAAGAACTGTTTCCTATGTTATTTAGCTCCTGTTCTATAAGGTTATGGAAAGCCAGTGGATTTCTCTGCAAAGATACTGACCAACTGAGCTGTACTTAGACTTGATTGAAGAAAAACACTTGTGAAGAGACCCTTATGTCTCCCTTAAGTTCAAGCTGCACCTTTATGAATCACCCCTGTGAAAAGGGAAGAAACAGCTCTCTTCTGCTGCCAGCAGAGACAGCAAAGTGGAGAAAATTATTATACGCAGTGTAGGAAATGCTTCCTTTGGCAGCAGTTAAGAAAATGCTCTTTATCCTGTATACAGCCTGCATGCTCCTGCATAATAAAGAGAGCAATTGAATAGCCTTTTAACAAGTTTACTGGGTCACATTTCTCCTGGACTAAGGCCAGTGCTCCCACTATTCCCCAGTGCCAGGTACACAAATACTTTACTGGTCTCTGTCCTCATTTCTTACTGATGCTGGCAGTGCCTGAAAACAGAACAAAGAATCTTGAAATTAAAGTATGTAATACATTCTTCTAAAGGTTGTTTAGGGTAAATTAACAAACCTACTATCCTTGCTTCTTAGGTGGCTGAATGGCCAGAAGAAGTGGAGCCTGTGCAATTCAGCATCAACCAACATGTTTTTTAACCAGTATATGCAGGACACACTGTTCCTCAGAGGCTTGGATGAGAATGATAAGCAAAGTAAAATATAGTGAAGGGTAGGATAATGTGAGAACTTGATTATGGAATCCATTAAAGTTAATGGCACTAGTCATATGAGGACGAATTATGCCAGTGAGTGTGGTTTTGCAGAAAAGTGCACTGAGGATAATTTGTACTTTCCAGCTAGACATTTTTGTAGCTTTCTAAGGCAGTCAATCCTCCCCCCATCACAATCAAGGAACCACATTTTCCAAAAGGCATGTGATGCTGTGGGCAAGGGCCTGTGCAGTGGGACTGCAAATGAGTTCAATGCCTTGAGACAATCATCTACCGCATTTAGTGCTTCTCCAAAGAACCAACAAAGCATGGAGACATCGGTAGTTGTGCAATCAGTGTCCAGTGCTCTCTAGGTCAAAGGAACTGCTAGGAAGCAATTTCTTATAGAAGAAGGTGTCAGGACAGAAAATCCCTCCAAGCAAAGACTGTCCTCCCTCCCCTCATTTTAAAAAAAAAAAAATAGAAAGCAGGGGCATGAAGGAGAGAGAAATATAGACTGAGCTGGAGGGAATGGCAAAGGGATATCCAGCTTTTGGAGTCCCTTTTGAAAAGCCTTGTTTGCTACCCTGGCTGTGATAACCCCAGCAGCAGCTCCTCAGCTCTCTGGCTCCTGGCACAGCAACCAGCATGGGACCCTGCCACAGAGCCAGCCTTGTCAAGCAACAAAGCCAGAAGTTACCTGTCACAGTCTCTTCCACCACATCCAGAGAAGAAAGCAGAGGTACAGGAAGGATGCTGGGCAGCCAAACATACTAGTCCATATCTGAACACTCAAGAACTACATGAAGGACATAAAATTAAAAATTAAAACAACATAACAAAACTGTTAGCTACCTGTTTAACCAACAGATCTTCTAGAAAAGTTATCTTCTCTGTTTTTCTTTAATGATTCAAAAATTATTTAAAAAATAAATCAATATTTTAATGCTTTAGGTATTTTAGCAAAGCTCATCAGGAGTTACATTTCAACAAGCATTTCCATAAACTGAGGGTAATAAAGCTATATTGAATATGCTGAGCACAGAAAGAAGAAAGGAGCTGCACAATTAGGAATCAGCAGCAGTTGTGCATCCAGAGAATACAGGAAAGAAAAAAAAGCTATAAAACCCAGTCTCTAATTCAGCCATGGAAAATCAGTCTTCCCCTGGTTCACTCTGGCCATTGTGGGTTAAGAGGGGTCACTGAGAGAAGGTGCTCCAAAGCAGCACACTCAGGAAGAGATATGAAAACATACATTTATCCAGGTAAGAGATGCCATGAGAGGCACTTCATTGATTTTCTTTGCTCTGAGTTACACTTTTGAGTCTCCCAAAAGCCTTGATGGGATCCTCACCAAAAACTTGGATGTGAAGAGCCTGCAGTTACACAGGAATGCATCAATGTCTGACAACGCCCTCCAACTCCAGAATAAGGATGCAAAAAACAAAAGGAAAAGTACACACTGAACTATAGATGCTCACAATGTGCCATCTCTCTGCTTCACATAGCAGTAGTTTAGTTCTCTAGTGATCTTATAACCACACCAAACTATGTCGACACTCTCCTTTTCTGCAAATCCATCAGTACAACCCAACAGCATTTCTGTATTACCATCAGCAGTGCTACAGTTGTTCCAGGAGAAAATCTGAGACAGTTCAACTATTCCGACATGTTTCCCACAACAAAGGTCATTTTAAGCCGTGTGGGGTATGCTGCAGACAACATTTACATTTGAAAAGGTTTAAATGAGCAGACTTCAGTTTCCATTATATGTAGATCAAGCTCTGGTAAAAATTTAAGCCTGAGATACTTGTAGGAAGGTAGACTGGGCTGATAAGTGGTGACTCAGACAAGCTGGTGATGAGGAGCAAGCTAACAGAACATTTAATTAACAAATTAACTTACTACTCTCTTAAATAAGCATGATAGTCCTGCAAATATTCAAGAACATAGCATTCAGTTTTTACCCAGTAGGCTATGTCTGACATTTTTCCAAGCCTCACTTTCCAGTTTCCGTTAAGAACAAGTTTACCTAGTGCACCATCAGATGTTCTGCTGACAATAACATTTTACTCTGTACTCTTCTTTATAGCTTCAGGACAATTCCTCTGAGTTACTTCTAGCAGTGTCTCACTCTATCAGCAGCACCGATTTGTGTGAGTGCCTGTTTGCCTGGCTGTCCTCCAAGCAAATCAGCTTTTCTGATTGAATCTCCTGGTCCCTTTCTGAGCAAGTAAGAGTCAGAAGGCTTGCAAAAATTGTTCTTCCCGCTGGGAGAGGGACTCAACAATAAAATCTTGGAAACTCTTTTCAGAACTAAGTTGGAAGAAGGAAAGGAAAATGCACAGGAACAGCAGAGATCCATATATCTCATCCTTGTCACCTTTACAAAAATCATAAACCTCCAAATCAGGGAGAGAAAAGTCAACCAGTGCCAATACTGACTGTTGAAGGCAATTTCCAGAAAACGTATTACTTTGAAATGAAGAGGCTAAAGCTACAAAAAGGCATCTTCATGTGCTGCTCCAATCCATTAAGACACTGGATCAAACATCCGCCCAGAAGATTTGAACACCTGCTCTGCTTTTTGGTCACTGTGTTTTCCCCGTTCGCTCAAACAGTCCCTGCTTCCTGTGTTGGAAAAAAAAGATTAACTATTAGCAAATTTTAAGAGCTTTTAAAACAAATTTGGTTCACGCTTCCTGAACTAAGTTCAGGCAGACCAGAACATCCATCTTTGGTTTTGACCATCTGCTCTTACAATGGCCAGTCCAGACACAATGGCTCTGATCACTCCAGTAGCCAACATTCAGGTAAAATAATAAGTGTCAACCACTCAACAAGCAGATGGGAGCAACGGCTCCAAACACCATCCAGACAGGTCCCTTGGGCTGGGACCCTTCCTTAGCCCTTGCAAAAGCAAGCTGCCTATTACACACTTATAGCAGGAACCAGTAACAGACATTTAATTTTAATTAACAGTTTGGTGAAGGAAAGGCAGAGGCAGCAGGGCCAGAACACAAAGGATAAAGACACTTCCTCTCTCTACTGAGACAGGGAATAAGAAGCAAAGATCTCCAGTGACTTGAAAAAGCAAGTGGCATCCAGCTGAAGCACCTCAGAGAGTCCTAGTATTATGGCGAAAAAGCTTCCTGGCCAGTAAACACAACTTTCCATCAAATAATGTTAATCCCAAAAGCCCTGATGGATGCACAGTAAGGAAAGTAGAAAGAAATGCTGTCTCTCCTCTGTTTTCCCCAGGACATTCTTTCCATCCTCCACGTCTCAGTCAACTCTCCCTGAAGCAATGGATTTGCCTACTGCATTACCATCAGCAGGAAAATCTGGGTTGTTTATTGTCCCTCTCAGGGAGGGCGATCCCGTATTAGGAAGATTAAGGTCAGCCTGTAAGCGCATGACACAATAATCTCCTGCAAGGCACCAAAGGGGCTGTGGCAGAGATGTGACACATCCTTCCTCTGCTCCACACCCACAGATAGCCACTGATCCAGATAGCCTCCACAGAGCTCCCACGCACTCAGGTTACTCCTCCAGTGCTGGTGGCCAGGATGTACCCCAACAGTCACCAGTCATTATCAACACGACAGTGCCAAAGCTTGCAGCCCCCATCCAGAGTCCCGCAGCTCAGTTGCTCCACCACTCAGCACAATATCGTGGGGTCTACATTACCCCCGTGGGCTGCTGGACTTGTCTGCTGCATAACCTCCCCACCTTCCCCACCAAGACACAATATTTTGGCCAAAACACACCAGTGTTGCTTTGGCATCCCCTATATCTTCCCAGAAGCATGTAATTTGCTCTCCGATACCTTCTGAACAGCTTGTAAGCCAAGATCCTTTTTTTTAAATGTTAAGCAAATTACACTGGGAAAGTCATGAATTATTCCAGTGAAATGCAGGGGGGAAAAAATCTTTACTTTCTGAGAACAGCAGCTGTTATTTCTCTCCTGAAGGAATAAACAATGTCTCTGTACATTTTGGGAGAGCAAGATTGGGACTTTTAAAAACTATTATTCACCAACAAAACTAGAAGTGTAATTTAATTTCACCCTGGATACAGTAACTAATCCTGAGCTGTGGTTTAAAGCACAGCGGTATCAACAGAAAAACTCCATCTGCCCCCAAACCCAAAACTTATTTCTTGCCCAGAATATCACCTTACTGCTGACTTAGGAGAGACATATTAAGCAATTTCGAACAAGTCTGGTCAGAATGATTTTCTTCAACATCAAAGCATAATTCAAGTTTCTGGATGCTCGACCAACACAGCTCACATCATTTCTAGTATTTTGCAAGCAAAGCCACAGACTTCCAATTGCACACTGCTCCAATGGAAGGCAAAACTGCCTGACAGGCAAACCAAACGCGTCGTAGGAAGACAACACAGCGTCCAGTTACCCATCCACTATGTGAAACCCCTCAACGCTTGTGGTTGCTTTATTTCTTTGTTAACTGATGGTCCCCGCCCTACTTAGATCAACCTCTCTGTTATCCCTTCCCCTGCTGCCCCCATTTGCAGGGGAGACTCCAGCCCGTAGCTCTCATGCACCCAGGGGACTGCAGCACTGATTTTTAGCAAGCATTATTGCTCTCGCTCTCGTTTCACGGGTGAACAACAGCTTTGAATGCCTGTATTCCCTTCAAACACTTAATTGTTTGATGTATTGAGAAACTACCTTTCAAAATTATTAAGCAGCTCTGTATCACCAGACCTCCATCTCCCAGCATTAAAACCCGTCACGCACAATCAACCCAAAGGAATCTTTCATTGTGGCATCCCAAGGAAAGCAGTAAGATCCCTATGGATTAAGAAAACTGTTCTTATGCAGTGAGTTCAGAATGGCTGTACATTTTGACTTGGTTTTTTTTATTTAGATCCAAAAGCATTTTTTCCAGACCTGCCTGGTACTGATTTTCCACCAGCCCCTCAGGTGAGGAAACCACTATATTCTTTTTCAAAAGCCCAGCCTTACCACAGATTTTGTAACTAATATAGAGAAGGAAGAAAATAGCCCACACTGTGGTTTTGAAATCAGAGCAAAAGCAGTTAATATTTAAATAAGAAACCATTCTTAAGCAGACCTTTACGTAAAATAATCCAACTTCTTGATTCTCTTCCAATCCCCTTTCCTGTTTCCCCTCTAAACTCAAAAAGCCAACTAGAAAAATCAGTCCATGCGATGGAGCACAATAGTTGGTATTGGGCTTACAAAGTAGTCCCTCCACCTCAAAAACCACTCCTGTTTCTAGGGCTGCACTAAGATGCTGGGTATACCAGCTACCAGCTTAGCACCTATCTCAAGGTAAAATTTCCTTTAAAGATCCACTTCCTCCAGAAAGAGGAGTTTGCTCTGCCAAGGGTAACTCAATGTCCAAGAATCTTTGCTACACACAAAAATATAGGGGTGTCAAGTGAGAAAAAGAACAGAACCCCCTTGGAGAGAATCACAGCGACTGCTGAAATATTAATGAAGCTCTTTATTTGACAGAATCTAAAAAGGACTTTGAATAATGCATTGCAAGCAACGGTACATCAGCAGTGGCTTTTTTATGTGAGAGGCAGCTGGCATTTTAAAAATAGACAACTTTCAACTTGATGGGGGTAGCTTACCAGTGGAGGAAATTATCCACAAATGTGCCATCATTTAAGGGAACAAAGCTGATAAACAAGCAGAGCACAAAGAAAGTTTATTAGTACAAATGTTCTGAAACAGCCTTCTGCTGTCAGCACAGGCTTGCCCATCATAAGCACAACTTCACTATTATTGGCCATCTCAACATACTGTATACCTTACTGTTACAAGAAAAGCCTCTTTAAACTATGGTCTGGCAAAGATCTAACAATTTACTTCTGTAAACAAAGGAGATGTTCTGTCCTCCCCAGGCAGCTCATGAATTTCTATAACTTTTTTTTTTTTAAAATAGGATTCTTAGTAATGCTGGCTTTTTAATGCAACAGAATCACAGAATCACAGAACAACCAGGTTGGAAGGGACCCATCGGATCTTCTAGTCCAACCATTCCTATCTAACACTACACCAAGTCCCTCAATACCTCATCCACCCGTGCCTTAAACACCTCCAGGGAAGGTGAATCAACCACCTCCCTGGGCAGCCTATTCCAGAAAAACAGAAAAAAAAAGTGAGAGAATATGTCATTGTAATAGGAATGAGGTGGAAACTAAGACCCTCAGAGCCTACTCGGCTCTGAAGCCAAGTGGACACGTGGGGTCCGTTGGCTTTAGAATCTCTCTAAACACCCCATTCCCACAGCACAAACACCTTTAGCAGCAGCATATTAAACAGCCACATGCAATGCACCTAGTGAACTCCTTGGCACATTAGGGGTTTCAGTACCTACACTTACTAATGTTAATTTGACTGAAGGACACAAATGTTTCTGTATCTGGTTTTGTGGCAAGTGCCCCAGAAGGCAATGTAAGTCTTTGCAACCAGAGATGTTTTCTAAGTATCTTGCATATGCACTCCCTTTTTGTACAGAGCCAGGATATAAAATGCAGCTTTAAAATACAGTTGCACAGGCATATCCAAAGGTGTGGGGCTTGACTCAAGGCACAGGTTCTTTCCTATCCAGCTCTCCTGTACATCTGCACTGCAAATGGCCAGTGCCCTCGGCACTTTTCCAGTGAAAGTATTGTGAATCTCAATGACACTAAAATCCATGCCATTACAGAACTATTTTAGAAAGGGGCTGACAGGAGTTTTGCAGACACCCAACCAGAGAATTCCCTCTTCTGTCCCAATACAATCCCCTCTGCTACACACTTATCCCACAGACCAGCCTGCTTTCCCTCTTTGCACATCCTCAAAGAGTGGGATTATTGAACCATCAGCTCCCCATCCCAAAGGATGGGAAACTGAAGGGGAAGTACAGAGGGGCATGAATTGACTTCATAGTGAAGGCTACATGTCAAGTGCTACGGTGTTTTAGAGCTACCTGGCATCATGCAGATTTAGAACAACAGTATTCCCATAGTACCAATATACTGGCCACCACATATAGGCATGTCACTCCTGAGGCAGGAATCCTTAGCAAAAGTGAAAGGTCCCAGAAGGTAAGCATATGGCACAATACAACAGGATCCCCTGCCGATTCCATTTCTTCTTCCACCTACCCACTTTTTTCTATCTAGCCACTCCTTTACTGGTCATCAAATGACTGGTTGGTCACCTCAAGCATCAGTTTCTTTCTGCACTTCTCATCTGTACTGACTTTTACCTTCCTTTTCCACATGTTCCCCTCCTCTCTTTTCACTAACCCTCTATTTCTATTCTTTCATCTTAGCCTGAACAAATACACTCCATGAGTCTTCAGTGTCCCCATTTCACAGGACCAGAAACAGGCAGCTGACAGCACTAGCATCCACACTCACTCCAGGTGGGTGAACTCATCTGACGGAAGAAAATCCCAGAGGAAAGAAAGGACAAACTCCAGCCCATTGACATTACAAGATATTATGGCCTTAGAGGAACTCCCCAAATGGCATTAGGTAGTGAGAGGGAGCAACCTCCAATGCAGTCAGTTTCCTTGTTCCCACTTCACACTTGCAGGAGGTAACAAAGGACTACTGTCCCACTGCAGCCACCTGATAGGTCTAGATCAGCAGGAAAGGGTCAACTCTTTACAGCCAAATCTCCACAACCAACTCTCTGCGATGATCAGCTCTCCAGAGCCAACAATTCGCAGCCAATTTTCCAGGGCATCCAACTCTCCTCAGGACAACTCTCCATGAGACACCTGTGGACAGCCAACTCTCAGTTCAGACGACTCTACACAGGTAGCTGTGAGTGCCTGGCAGTAAACAGTCCAGCAGATGCCACTGGTCCTTCCACCTGGTGCATACCAAGCTCTGCAAAGCCCTTGAACGTTGGCAGGGGCTGCGTGCAGCACCACAGGGAGCCCTGAGCATTCAGGGCTCCCCTGCATAGACTGGTCCCTGCAGAGAGTCAGCAATGTAGAGGTGTCTCATAGAGAGCTGGCCACGGAGACTTGGTTGTGAACAGCTGTCCAGAGAGCTGTCCTAGACCTAAACCCACAGGTTTGTTGTCTAGTTGTCCTAGACCCAAACCCTGGGCATGCAAGGAGACATTTTGCCACCACTTGCCTGCCTGCATCACCACCTCTGAAGAATACCTGCCAATATTCACATTGCAAATGATGGTTCATCTATTCACAAAGACCATACATTCCAGGGTAGGGTTTACTGAAAATGAGATGACGAGAAAGCTTTTTAGGGCTTACAGCACAACTTGTACTCCTGACACCTCTGCACATGCCAGTGCCTTGTTTGATGCCATTCCCTCCTGCATCAGCATGCACTGCACCAAAGTTTTCCCTTTCACATTCTCCTTTGCACTTTTATTTACCATTTTTTTCACCTCTTTTCTTATTGCAGTGCAGGCTTTCCCCCACCCCCACCCCCAATTGTATGCTGCTGAACATAGGCGGAAAATACAACCAAAAAACAAGGCATCTCAAGGGTAGAACAGGAACTTGAGTGAGAGGGTGAGTAATGTCACCCAGGGTGCCAAGAAGGAGCTCAGCCTGGGTGCCCAGAAGGGCAAACAGTTGTCCTGCAGCTGCAGGTGCTGAGGAGGTGGCTGTACCGAGTGCACACAGTGAGTAACGATGGTCTCATTAGAAAAGCATTAGAAATTCATGATACAGCTGGCACAGGACAGATTCAGTGTGGTTGTACTATTCAGCATTGGCATAAACTGTCCTTGCCCCATGGTTGTGTTAGCAGTGATCAAGAGGCAGACTGCCTGCAACACGTAACTCTTAAAAAATGTTGAACAAGGGTAAAATCACAGGGAAAACAGCCTACGGTGAGCACTTGAACCCCTGATTGCTGAATGTACCACAACCTAAAAGTCCCAGCAGCATTTGGTCTCTTGAATAGCTGAGTACAGTTTCAGATAAAGGGAACCCGCAGAGGGAAGGGCAGGTTCAACTCAAACCAGATGTTAAACCTTTAAACTGAGTGGGGGAAAATAAAAATAAAAAGAGAGAGAAATTATTTCACCAGGAGTTTTTAAACCAAAGGCAACAGGGAAGTCCAAAAGATCACAGTACTTAGGATGATGCACATCCTGCAGATCAGGCCATAAAACCTCTGCAGCCTCAAGCTGGGGACATACAGGAGCTGCTAAAACATAGAAGGGAAAGACAAAAGAGAAATCTGAATAAATTGTCCCATTTAAAAAGGGCATGAGAAAATAAGGAAGTAGATCATAAGTATAGACTTGTACAGAGTATGGTGAAGTCAAAAACAGATGATGCAGACTATGGGGAGAGGAGGGCTGAAGAGTTTGATTTTAAATAAGGATGCCAACAATCATCAAGAACCTTGTGAAAAGAAGGTAGTAATGAGGTTTCTTTAAAAACAAGCTACTTATTACCTAGAAAAGACAGACTTGGTCATATTGATGGGGAAATAGCACATTGCCTTAGCATGTGATGACCAAAGATAGCAGAGGCCATTACAAAAGCCAAAGATATTCACTGCCATTCTTCAAACAAATGACCCCAAAGCATGGGAGCCTGTCTGAACTGATATTAAAGAGAACAAGCAGCACTAAAGGTATACTTTTGAGGGATGTAGGAAGATTGTTTAAACATAACCACCTGGAAGAACATGGCAAACAGTGCTTGCCAGAGAAGGCATCAGAAAGTCACAAAGCAAGCTGCTGCCATTAAAGTGGTATGAGGACCACTGATGAGCATTTTTTACTACCCTTACAACAAAAGACAAATGCTGCAGATCAGTCCTTCACACCCCACTGGCACAAGGGCAAGCTTCACAGCAGCTGTCTGGGAAGGGACCACCAATGGAACAGAGGAAACCTGCTGGTTAGCCAAAGAGAAGTGTAATACTAAGAATGGGATAAATGTTTTGCTGCTTTATTCTACCAGAGCCTAAGCTAGAGATGCTGGATGCAGAACGAATTTTGAACTTCAAGATCTCTTCCAGAATGATCGATATTATTGTTGTTGTTGTGACTATTACTATTTAATTTAGGTATATATAAGAATACTATTTAATCGCTAGCTGTTTCAAGACAAATGGTTCACTGTTCGCCTTCTCATTCCTTAAACTGACAGCCTTGAAGATGCAGCCCAGGTGTGCTGTAGAAACACTGGCAGGTATATCAGGAATGAAGACATCTAAAGCTTCATTAGTACGGCACTTGTCAGTAACTATAGCAAAACAAGCAATGCTTGCTCTTCATCTTAATATGCCATCAGAGATCAAGTTACCTAAGTTCTTTGCATTTTTCTAGATAAACAATCTTTCACATATAGTTTGCTGGAATATAAAGTGTAGTAAAATCTTTGGTCTTTACATGCATCTTCACTTCCTCTGCCCAAACTCAGGCCTAATTTGAAATATACATTAGTAACGTGAAAATCCACAATGTCTTCCTACAACAGGAACTAAATACAAATCTTTACACTTCACATTTATCTGTGGTTTTCCTGCCAGTTTCATGGTCAGGTAAAAAGTTCTTTAGTTCATTGTAACAGACCTCACCAGTGAGCTAAAGAAAAAGATAGCAACGGATAGTGTTATGACATAGATATTCTCCTTCCTAAATAGGTAATGAACTGTCTTTTCCTCTAGCAGTGCCTGCCAAGACAATTCAAAAGGAAGCTTCCAACTTCTATCTCCCTGGAAGGCTGACTTATGAGGTCAAAGTATTATTGTAAAGATCTTTTTTCTTGGCAGCTTGTGACATACACAGACATCTTTGTTTGGAAAGTTACTACCTTTAAACTCTAGTATGAAGTTTTGGGAGGAAGGTGGCAGTTAAATCAGGAATCTGTGTAACCTATGTAACCTTTACCATAATATTTACATACTTTCTCGTGTCCCTCAATAATATGTTATAGAATCAGAGAATCACTAGCTTGGAAAAGACCTCTTAGATCATCAAGTCCAACCATTCCTATCTGCCACTAAACTATGTCCCTAAGTGCCTCATCTACCCATCGTTTAAACACCTCCAGGGATGGTGACTCAACTACCTCCCTGGGCAGCCTCTGCCAGTGCCCGATGACCCTTTCTGTGAAAAAAAAATTTCCTGATATCCAGTATGAACCTCCCCTAGTGGAGCTTGAGGCCATTCTCTCTTGTCCTGTCCCCTGTCACTTGGGAGAAGAGGTCAGCACCCTCCTCTCTACAATCTCCTTTCAGGTAGTTGTAGAGAGCAACTACCTGACTGCTATGGGGAGATCAGACCTGGACAAAATTAATTTGTTATCAGCCCTCTGCCAATTCCTTCCTTACCAGACTGCTAGCAAATTAATGAGCTACTTCTCAAGAGCAGAGCTTAGAGAGGGAAGCACAAGGGAGAGTTAGCATTAAATATGTTGATCCCCTCAACAGCTTAGGTACAAAAGCAGTGCACCCTCCTTTGCTGTTCTTCAGAAAGGTGTCCCACGACACTCCATCACAGAGCTAAGAGAGAATAAGAGAGACATAAAAAACTCAGTTGTCACCTCTACAAAGCCTAAGTGCATTTGACCACTTTGCAAAGTCACATATACTGTGACATCTGCAATAATCTCATCTTTTCTTCCCCTGAAATACCAACAATGTAATTCTAGTCCCAACTCCTCAAATGACACCAGTGGTGAAAAAGCAGGGCATAGGACTGTGGCAGTCATTTACATCCCCTACTCTGAAATATCCTGCTGCATTCCAAGTTCACACAGGAGAGGAAGCTCATCCAAATTCTTTTAGCCACCATGAGCAGGGCCCCTCTAACTTTCTAATGCCAAACATGTAGAGAAGAGTCTTGGCTACTGCAAGTAGGCAGCTTTGGGAAGAAAGTTGATAGAACAAGAGGCCTTTGTGGCAGAATGTAGTAACCACCTGGAAGAGAAATTTCTGAAATATCTCAGCCCTTCCTGGGAAACTCAGCAGAAAGAATACGGTCACTAGAGTCCTGAAAGCTATTCCCTTGTATAAGCTGAAGCAACTGCCTCAAGGAAAATGACCTTCTGTCAAAGAAAACAAGTTCACAAACACAAAATAACACATAGGTGGTTTTAATTGCCTTGGAGATTACTTTAATAACAAATGAGTCAAAAGTTCCTTTAATGAAAAGAAGGCTGTTTCCAAAATAAAAAGTTTCACATTAATTTGGGAAGAGTCTCCAGATGTACCATTTGTATCTCTCTATTTCTTGAATGACCAGAAAATCTTCTAAGTGAGCCTACACAAAATGTGGCTTTACCCTAAACTCAAGTTAGTGTGCATACATGAGGTGGTGAGGAGAGGAGTCTTCACTGCCTTACTTGCTTTCCTCTCGCAGGACAATTCAGAGACAGTCCTCATGGGTTTTCTTCATAATGCATTGCCAACCTTTTCTGCTTATGCTCAAAAGGCAGATAATGTGATAGGAAAAACTGTTGCCACTCCACTGATGCAGCACTATGAAAGTTCAACCACGTTATAAGACAGGAATGCTTCTAGGCCAGGCTGAAGTGAAGTGTCTTCCCCCTGCTCAGCAGCCCAAAGATAAGGTCTGAGCCTGACAGCATCACCTTAGGTCATCTTCAGCATCATTCTCTGGGGTCACCTAATGTGTCTTGCCTAGCAAAGGGTTATCATCCTACTGTAGAAAAAAGAAGTCAAAACGTTACATCATCACATGGTTGACATAAGCTCTAGTTACCCTACATGAAGGAAGGACTGCTTAACTTCCATCCATCTAGGAAGAAAGAAAAAGATTTAAACTTAGAACTGTGGCAGAGAGAGAACTAAATAAAATGTGATCTTCTAAACTGGATTTGGATGAGAAGTTCCTAGGACAACAACATCAAAAACAAAAAAACCCCACAAAGCAGATATTTTCTCATGTCTGACAGGGCTTTTTCAGTAAGAAATTTCTTCCATTTTTATTCATGTGAAAAAAACCCAGTTTCCTGCTTCCCAGACATCTGTTTTTTTAATGCCAAGAGGAGAGAGATACCAATATATACTGTTAAGAGCTCACTGAAAAGCCTGATCTACCAAATCACAATCACATGGTCATATCTAGGATCTCCTGGCCTTTGCCTGCTGATGCCTTGACAAGCACCCAACAGTACAGAAAGCAAGCTATAATATCAGTTTTTATGGCAAAGACTTAGCCACCTTAGCAGAACGAAAGATTTTCCTCAACAGACTGTGTTTAAGGCCACAGCTTTCTTCATCCACAAATGCTTTTTCCCTGCTCCCTCAGAGATATGCCTACTGCTCCAGATTAAAACCAAACCAGAGTGTGGAGGATGTTGCCAGTCCAGCATTAAGAAGAGACATTTGTATCTACTGTTTGGCCTTTTGCCCAAAATGATACCTAAGCACTTTGGTGCAGGAGCAAAGCTATCAGGGGACCAACTCGTCTAAAATGTCTGCAACTAACTCTATTTTTCCTGCTTCAGCTTTGCATTAGTTACTATATTTTAAGGCTATTCTGTGGTGCAGCATACATGGAACCACAACTACATAACGGAACTGGCTGCTATCTTCTGTATACTTTCTCAGACAGTAGTTTTGATTACAGGATAAGAGAAAAAAAAAGAGTGGAAACCAGCAAGCATAGCAATTTTATCCAATAAGGGGTATAATTTCAATATTATTGACACAGCCTAACATGAACCACATATGTTAATTTTTAAATATGCCAAGATTTGGAATAAAGAATACCAAAAATCAGGTTTCCACAGTTCCAGTGCCAGCTATTCTCCCTCCTGGGGAACATTCATGATGTAATGCAAAATACTTATGTAGATAACACTGGCTCCTACCCCAATGATTCTCCCTGTCCTAACTAGCTAGTATGGGCCATCTGTTACTGCTTAGCACACAGCACCACTAGACACTAGATTGGTACTACTTGCAGGAAAAGGATGAAATAAACTGTCGGCAAAATAGCATTAAGTCTTTCCTAAGCAAGTCATAATTCACCATTGGAAAAGCGTAATTTAAACTGCGCCAAATCAGGTGATAAAGGACACCAAAGCATGAACTAAGCCACAGGCCAGTCTGTCTCTACGTGGTACTACTTACAGAGAAAGTGAAATGGGAAACAGAAATCATGTTGTATCTTACCTGAAAATTCTCTTTTTTTTAGGTAGCAAGACAAAGGCATGCCAGAGAAATTAATGACCTTTTCTGAGTCCCTGCTGAACCCTCTTCCCTCTTGTTCACCAGACCATACAAGAGGATAAGAACAAAACAGTGACTGCTCTAAACTATTTTGCTCTGCTCTCAACCTGGCCAGTGAAGCAATACCCATTACAAGAGATGTTAGAATAAAACTGTACAGGGAACATCAGCCTGCCATTTACAGAAAAGTACTCAGTTTCAAGATGCACACTAGGATGAATAGTCACTTTTTTTCCATGAGCTGTTCCCGCCTACACGCACCAAACAATAAATACACCTTAATCAATGGATAGTGGAAAAGATGAATTTAACTCTGGCACAAAACCAAGGTCAGATTGCATTAGCTTCTTCCAGAGGGGCCTCACTGGGGTGTGGAAGAACGCAAAGACCTACACGGTGGGCTAAGAATTGGCTCTCAGCATGAACACACTCTCTTCTTGAAGAAATCCTCGAACTAAATGTTTCCACCGAGCACTAAATTACCTGAAACTCTTATCCTCACAACCTGTTCTAGCTTTAAAAGGCAGCTCGAAAAGCCCACTCTGTCCTTCCTGATATAACTCAGGTGGAGCCCTGGTAGTTGCTATAACACTTTTCCTGTGCTAAAGCAAACTCCTGAGAGCTGCCAGCCCCACGCAGGCTGTACTTGGTAGCTGTCTGATTAAAATTTAGCTAAGAAAACTGCTAGTAAGTCTTTACAGCTGTCACAGCATCCACTACATGGGTAAATTAGAGAAAAATCCTTCTTTAGCTAAGAAGTCTGTCCAATTGCTAGGAGCACTTGACAATCTCACTCAGAAAATCTCGCAGAATCCACAAATGACAAAATTCTGCACACCAGCCCTTAATCAGAGCTCTGTGTTAGCAAAATCCTTCTCTGCATTTTCATGTCCACAGCAGGGTAAAAGTAAGTGCCGGCTTTTCTGGAGGTCAACATTTAAACTTGATCCTGTTTGTCACACTTGGTACATACCATGGAGATAATAGATAACTGACACTTAGCAAGAGGAGGATGAAGACATTCTTATGCAGGCACACAGAGCTTCCTTCCTTTGCAGTAAGAGTGTCAACATGTTTACTCCACAGCCAAATGATCTCTCAAAATATCGTTGTTTATCCATCTACTGAAATGTGCATTGATTTCCTTGAAGGAAAACTATCCCACATATGCTCTGCATAAGGGAAATTACTTTCTTCCCCACAAAAGGGCTTTCCTGATCAATGAAGTCAGGAAAGTTGCCTGGATCATTCCCATCTATGGAAACCCGCTGATATGGTGGCCTGCTCTCATGTACTGGGAGCTCTGGCCTCACTGTCCAAGATACTGGACAACCTGAAATGTTTTTTTCGAGTGCATTGTGTATGCAACTTCAGAATAAAGAAGCGTCACAGTCTACCAATTTCATAGTTCAGACGCAGCCAGCTGCTCCATCCAGTCTTTTTCCACAAGCAGTATTCATCAGACTTCTCAGAAATATTCTGATACTCTACAAGCTACCCTAACACCAGGTAATATGCAATTTTTATTTCAGCTTTCTATTATTGCAGTTTAAACAAGATGTCAAAGTGAGTTGCTAAAATGTAATAATTATCAGTCAGAGACTTAAGATAACCGATTCACAGCTGTGCTGAATTTGACCAAACTGTTCCTTACACATATTGCTTGACTTGCATCCATGCCTCCATCTATAAAATAGATGTGCCAACTACTACATTTTAAGAACAACCACTAGTGATTACCTCATGTTTCTTCAGAAAAACAGTATCTGAAGAAGAAAAAAAAAAAAAGGTAGTACCCAGCTCTCAGCATTGTAAAACCCACCACCTTGTCAATATACTGGAAGCAGCCATGCTCTGTTTTTTTCCTGAATTTAATCCTAACAATGTGCACTCTGCCATGCCCTCTGATGCTAATCATAATACTCAGCATTTATTCATCCACCAGCTGACTAATGTGTGATCTCGCAGTACACTATCTCATCAACACATCTACAGATCAAGTCTTTTACTCTCACATTTTTTAGCTTAGGCTTTGTTTTCATAGAAGCTGCAAAATGTTAAACAGGATCCATCTAAGCTTCAGCAGAATCACCACGCTGGAGGAGTGCACATCTTCTTGTTAAGTTACGTTGTGCTGCAAAATCAAAGGGCAACCAAAGCAAGTCTACAGACAGCATGCAGAACATAACAAGTTTGTCTCGACAGAGGAAGGGAAAAAAGGTTTATCCTGCTCAGATATCCAGCACAAGAATGAGTGATAACCACCCCCCACCCCAAATCATGACAATTCTGTGGGATACAACTGAGAAGAATCTTCTGTTTCAACAAACCTGAATATTAAGCATGGGTGAGCCTCAGAACCAGTCAGGTCACTGCATAAGACAGTCTGGTCATTTATGGTTCCAATGATTTTAAGCAAAGCAAGGTGACTTTGCAAGATATTTTATGTTTCATATGGACAAAGCTGTACACCCACTTGCATTCATTAACCTCAGCTGACTGCATTCTTCTTAAAATGTATGTTTCTATCATATCCTTTTGCTTCCTAGTACTGCACTAATGTGATATACAGTAAATACACTTACAAAAGGCAAATGTTACTGCCACACAGACAGACTTGAGTGCACAACTGATCAGCTGGTGAATAGTACTAGAAGAAACACTAGTTAACTGTTTCTCATTGATGAGGTGGCTCTTGCTTTTATGTCATTAATAGCTTGACTGATCACCTAAGAGCAAAGATTTAGCATGGAATTATACTCAGTTTCCTTCAGATTCAGAGGTCTACAATCCTACATATTATACATGTTCAATGGTCCTGGAAAAAGTAGGAAATCACTTTGGTCTAACACCTGGCATGAAACTGCAAAGCCAAGCACTTCACAAAATTAAAAGAATAAATCACCTAAGAGGTTGTGGTTTGGTTACATTCTCAGTCATTTGGGGTATTGCAATGCTCTAGGAAACAGCCCAGCTCCTTGCTTTAATACTGGATATTCTTCAGGGTACAGGGATTAATCCTGTCTGGTCCCTTGGCAATCTAAGGTCAGCAACTGAAGGGGGAGGGAACACTTTAAATCTGATACTTCTGTTAAAAAAATAGCTAGGCTGCAACATGATCAGGTTTCCCTCTGATAGGGACTGCATTTGTTTTGTGTTTAACTGCACCTGTTTCTCTGCATAAGCGTTACATGGATACCATGCTAGCTCACAGAAACTGAGGCGACTTTTCCACATCATTTTGAACAATTGTCTCCCCCAGAGATGTACCTATTTTAAGTACAACCAACTAGCTGTTGCTTATAAAACACAAAACTCCTGAAAGTGGGAGGTTTTACTTTTGTTGCTGTTTTCAGTTGAAAAATAACACCATTACTGGTTGAAGCACTCGGTTTATTGCTACACTGGTAGGTTCAGCACTTCTCCTGCAGCTTGTAATTTCACAGGCTGGTGAGCACAGTGGGACAGACCACATCATGCCTGCCCACTCCAGTGCAGACCCTAGCAGTGCTCTTGGCCCAGCTCTGGGGCTGCTTGCTAACCTCTGGTTGCAGCAGGGATCACCTTGGATGGGGCAAGAACCAGTGGTTCTGTCTTGCATGCCTCTCTGGTGAGCACACCAGTAAATACGGCCAAAGGCAGGCGAGCTCAGTGCCACGTAGTGGGGGACACAGGGCAGTGAGCTACCCTTTCCATGTTAGGAGGGTGCTTAGCAGATGCATCACTTTGAAGTAGGGAGACCAAAGCAGAAAGATTTAAAATGTAGTATTTTTCCATAAGAAAGAGGCCATGGGGAAGGTAACAGTTGTACCATACTGCCAGAAAGAGTTCTGCACACACACTCTGAAAGCTGCACAAAGATACTGCATATAATCAGTATATACAGTAAGGCTCTGCCACTTCCTAGAAAGGCTGTATGGGGCCCCAGTCTTACCTATCATGACAAAAATACAGCCCTAATGCCATACCCACAAACTACATCTTTTTTTCTTGTAGGAAAGTGTGACCTTCCATTAGTAAATCCTGATCCAATTCCTTTTCAGCATCCCCTGTTTTATGAGAACAGGCAGCAAGGAATGCACTGGGGTTGGGCTTGTATGTTCCAGGAAGTAATACGGAAATACTCCTGAGAGCCAGCTCCAAAACGTCCTGAGGTCCTGGTTCTTTCTTCAGGAGTCTATAAACTGGACTTGCATGACAAAAAACTTTGAAGTCTGCAAGTAATGTAGATGGTCTGTAAGTTTCTCTGGGAGAAGAAAGATCAATTTAAGCCTCTAGGCCATTTGACCTGCAGAATTTAATTCTGTATTTTTTCCCGAAGTATACTAGGAGAAGAAACTTGGTCCCATATAACATACAAGCTGATCTCAACATTAGCTAGCAACCGCAAACTGGGTCTGCTTCAAATGACTCAAAGACGTAGTTGTAAAAAAAAGTGGTTCTACCGTAGTATCAGTGACCTGTAAACCAAGAGGAAATCAAAACAAATCTCTAAGCATGCAATCATATTAGGTGCTGGATTCAGTGATCCTGTGGGTCTTTTCCAACCTAGTGACTCTGTGATTATTTCACAGGTAAACTGAATCATGCTCTGTCTGCAATCAGTGCATGCCACAGAGCATTAAGTCCTACATCCAGAGCAGAGCAGCTGTACCAGTAAAAATAATCCCAGTGATAAGATGCAGCCATCAGGGAAAGCATGAAGGTAATGAAGGTAACCTATCTGTATTTCTGTTTCCTCTTCATTTTCAAAGGGAGACTGAAGTGACTTGCACTTAATTACGTTATCTTTCCAAGGCTAATTAGAGCCAGTTAGATATTAAGCACTACTGAGGCAAACTGCATGGGGGAGGACTGAGCTTCTATCTTTTTGTCTGTTAATGCATACCTGAAAGTTTCCACACTTCTATCTTAACCTATTATTTCAAGAGTAAAAGCCACAACTTTCCTGACAGATTTCTTGTGTTTTGATTGGCTTTTGATGCAGTGGTAGCAATAGGAAGTTGTAATGAAAATGCTTTGGCCATAAATCTATAAGGGAACACAACAGAAATAATCAGATCTTCCACCCTGTCCTTCACCATAGGATATTTGCAGCAATCCTCCATCTCAAATAGATTTTGCAATTGATCTGCACATGTTTCCATAAACTATATACAATGTCTTTCACATTTTCTTTGGTGAGGCCAGAGTAGACCATCTGGGCAGCCCCAGACAAGCTGCCCACTGTCATGCACCTCTGTGTTATCTTCTAACATGAACAAAAATCTCAATCCAGGCATACATCCTTGCAGACTGCATGGGCTCATGACCCTAGGTTCCCCGTCTCTGCCTCAGACTTTCAACTCTGGTTGGACCCCAAGCGTTATAGACAACTTTGAAGCCAACACATCCTGTAGATCTTCAAGAGGGCAAGCCTTGGTTCTGCCTAACTGGACTTACTTAACACATGCCATGACACAACCCATGATGCCATAAACTGGCCTAAGTTTCAATTCCAGTTAGAAAAAAAATAATGTTTCTGCTACCTGGCACATCCAGGATATTCTTGTTTCTTAAAAACTTCATTTTTTTTTAGGATTTCCCAAATCGCCAGCAGTGTCCACCCCTGAGAGGACTACCTCCATTAAAAAGTTCAGGTTTTGATATAGCTCCCACTTATTTTTAAAAACATATGAAATGAGCACTTTTTCATATTCTGTTGCCAAAAATGCTGAAAGGAATTTTCTACACATTCAACAATGTTGCCAGATGGAAGCCAACCCATGGAAATCTCATCCAAATTACAAATATTTTAAAAGCTATCAAAGGATTAAGTCTGCATGATCTATTTGAAACTTCGTTTGCAGGGAATGTACATCAGTCCTTGCATGGCAACTCAAGAAGGTGGGGAAAGCAAGAAACAGAGAGGGAAGATGGGTTGCTTGTTTCTTTTAAGGATGTTAGAACTGCCCCAAGACCATTAAAAGGAAAAAAAAGAACATCTGGAAAACATCTTGCAAAACACTATGTGGAAATTACAGCAAAATTAATATTAACAGCATCTCTTTAATTCTTTTATTACAGCTCCTAAAAAGTCCCATGGTCTACTCCCAGAGCTCAGAGAACCAGATAAGCTATGAAATAATGATAATCCAATAAGAAACAAGCATGCCAAGTTTCATAGTCCCTTTAGTACAACAGAAATTTAAATGCTTCCCTTTCATAACCCAGAACTGTTATAAATGCACTCTCTCCTGAACACCTAAGCCATCTTCCTACCACAGTGAAAGAGCTACGATAGAAAGAGTTCTGCTCTATACATGTGAAGGATCTATTCTCTGAGAGATGATTAAATGCTAAGTAACAGCGATGAGCCTAAAGAAATAGCATTATGCAAGTAAAAAAGCCCTTAAGATAACTTGTCATCTGTTCCCTGTAGTCACCTCTAGAGTCCTGTATTTTCTTCTACAGATTCAACCACCTAGGAATGCAAGACACTGAGGTCAACAAGATTTTCAGTCACAGATTTGGTGGAGGCAGACAGACTCAGTATTACACTGAAGTTAGTATCTCTGTAATTAATATTATTGAACTTAAAAGGCACATGAAAGATTGAAGTATACGTTTCTGCAAGCTCACATACACAGAGAGTCTTTCCAGATATTCACCTATCAACTCATACAAATTCGTAGGACAGTTGCTGCAACCAAAGAAACAATGATAAAAATCCAGAGATGGAGACAACTAACAGTACCAGGCAACTTAATTTACCTCCCGGAAAGTACAGGGAACTGATTAATAGTCATATGATCAGATAGATTCTTGGATCCATTTTAAATTCCCTTGGTTCACCTACAACAATTGCCTACGTTTTCTTGACAACCAGGGTTTGTATGAACCAGCATCCAAGAAAAAGACTCTACAGTCTTTCTGATGGAAAAGTGCTCCCCAGCACCCTTCTCTAGAATTTGTATTTACACTGTTTAGGCCACACGACAGTTGTTTAGAGCAGGAGTGAACACCAAACAACCAAAGTGTTTACTACACATACAGCAGGACTCCACCACAGCCCTCTCTCACCACCTGTCAAAGAACAAGGACTCCTGCCACTGCTTGCTTATGAATGCATCCTATATTTTCCTAAATGTAGCTAAAACACTTCGAGTCATCCATTATCTCTCTTCACCAGTCCAAACTGGTTCATACGGAAAAGCTACCATTCCCAAACTAGAGAACTGTCCAGATGCAAACTAAGGTCAAGATGTAGTAGGTAACTCATCAAGATGCAATAAGCATAGTTACACAAACAGCAAGAAAAGAAAGGAGCATTTTACCAAAAGCAAAGTCAATAATTCACTTAAATGAGGTGTACAATGCTAATTTGTACCACACACAAACAATTTTCACAACATAAACTGGGCATCAGCAATGGTAAAATGACACCAATTTGCCAACTCCTCAGCTTCAAAATACACATGCCAACTGCACTCATAAAACCAATTCCATACCAAGGAGGAGAACAGCATGACATCCTCATGATGTTTGAAGGCAAAACTCACGCCACATTGAAGCTTTACTCCTGTGCTGTCCCACCTAGGGGTGACCCCGGAGACAGGTGGGGACTACCCCCGGCCCTCCTCCCAACACACCTGCAAGAACAGCACAAGTGGATGGCTTCATCTTCTCTGAGTACTTGCAGCTACCAGAGCTTTCATGCTGGCATGGTTCTCCTCTATTAGGACTGTCATTAAGTGGGTTTTACACTGCAGCTGTGATAAAAACAAAAGATCCCAACAAAAAAAAAAAAAAAAAAAAAAAAAGCAAAACTAAGATAAGCTGGTTAAGTACCCAAACAGGGAACTTAGAAAGTTGACTCCAGAGCTGTGCCTTTAAACACCATCTAGCTTTTTTCTTTTTTTTTCTCCCTAAATCCAGTTATGTATTTAGCCAACAGAATTCACCTTGGGCTACACTCACAAGAAAACACCATTATCTTTAACGCTTCATGTATGTCGCTCTAAGAACAGAATAGTAAACAACTGACTTAAGGAAGCGATTGCATGAGGTTTGTGTCTAAGCAATGGAGTGCTTCAAATCCATCATGACAGGGATACTATGCATTTTTGAGAGTGTAATTTTTCAGGATTTCCGCTAACTTAGGTACAAACAATAACATTCCTTTGCAAAGATACAGCTATGATGACTTTGCAGTTAATAGAGTCACCAAAAAAAGTGAGAGCAATGTAAGCCATGTGGGAAAGCTAAATCTTTTCTCAAAATATTTCCTTTAAACCTGTATTCTTACAGATAGTAACAAAATTTAGAAGAAAAAATACAAACATGCTAAGTAGAAGATATTAAAAAGACCAGACACGCGCAGAAACCAACGTGGAAGCACTGTAAAAAGTTCTGAGGCAAAAAACAGTAATTTCAGCAACCCAGTTGGACATTCATAGTGAAGATGACTAATGCCGCTAGTAACTCAAAGGGACAAGCAAATTTAATCCCATATTATAATGCACGGCTCAAACGGCTGCATTTAAAGATAGGTCAGCAGTTCAGCCATAAATTTGTGTTACAGAGCAGGGCATCACACTTGCTCTTTCTCTCACGCATTTCCCAGAAAATGGCTTTCATAGAATCATAGAATAACCAGGTTGGAAGAGACCTACTGGATCATCAAGTCCAACCATTCCTATCAAACACTAAACCATGCCCCTTAGTACCTCGTCCACCCGCGAGGTCCTGAAATGGTGGGGAAATGCCACCTCTGCCCCAGTGCTTCAGCCACTCACGCCACCCTGCCACCAGCCTTCTTTTCAGGGATGCCCGAAAGAAGGAGATGCAGGACCTGCCTCTGGCTTCGCAGCCAAGCGACACTTACCTGCCTCACCAGACTGCAGACCACAGCAATCCTGTCACCTGCCACGGGGCTGGACCAGGATGCACAAGCCCATTTTCCAAGCGACAAAAACTTGAAACACTACACTTCTACTATTGCAAATCCGTATCTTAGTTCTGATTTTATCACATGGCAGAAGACAAGCCAAGAATCTAACTTAGTATCCAAAACACGGATCCTGATCAGTATCATAGAATCAAAGAATCATAGAACAATCAGGTTGGAAGAGACCCACCGGATCATCAAGTCCAACTGTTTCTATCAAACACTAAAGCATGCCCCTCAGCACCTTGTCCACCCATGCTTTAAACACTGCTCTTCAGCTCAATGATCCACCTTCAAAAAAATATGTGAATGGAAACTCCAGTTATATTCTTTTATTACATTAATATACAGCAAGAAATACCCATACCAGGAGGACAGCACACACAAAGCACCAATTTAAGTGCCAAGCATCTCACAAGGTCTAAAATCAGAACCTAACCACTTTGCTACGGTGCCTGTTTGGGGAAACAAGCTCTGAAGGGAAGATTAAATCCATTTTCTGCAGCTCTACAACTTTAAGGACCAATGCTCTTAAAGCTCCCTCCCAAAACACACTGAGCAGGCTGTTAATTTGATAACAACTTATATTTCAAGGCCTAAAATGAAATATTAAGTATACATACATTTTAAGACATAAGATGACTTAAGAACTAGACAAATGCATGGTACTGAGGGGTCCTTAAAGGTTTCACTCCCCCACAGAAAAATTCACTTTGAATCCTAACCCAAAATTCACCTTCCCTTGAAAACAAGGCAGGTTATATCTTGGATTTCTATGCAAGCAATATATGATTCACAAAAAGAAAAAAAAATAAACCAGCTAACAGCCAAGCAGTGTTTTTATTGCCTTTTTTTTCTTTTTTATCTACTAGTTCCAAACCAGATGTATTCAGTACAGAATTCTGATTAGGAAAAAAAACATGGCTGTTGAATTTTTATTATTATGTCCCTTAACAACCAAAAGCGGTAACTCTAGGCATTTAAAGTGTACTATGAATAACAATACATATGAAAGCATAAAAAGCTTGTTATCTCTGTTTCTGGATTTTTTTTTTACCTTGTTGATACATTTATGGAAAGAAGTTGGGAAATATGGTGAGGAGAGGAAGCTATCAAAATAACAAATACTAGCAAATAAAACCTATTTTGAAAGGAACACACTACGCAGTATGAAATTTGAATGAACCATGTCTCTTCATTACTACCCTGCAACTCTCATGTAGTCAGCGGAGCCTCATTTAAGCTTATACTAAAAGCCTTCATATACATACAACTCACACATGGATACAAGTACAATTTGTATTTAACTCTGACAAATAACCACTCATGACAGCAACGTTCTGCATACATAGATTTTCTTCTTTTATAAACAATATAAACACAGATAAGTCCTTCTGGATGTTTCAAAACAGCTCACTGGATTCACAGGTGCATCTTCTCCCCCACCCCCTCACATCACAACTTATAAACACCTGGCAGATATTCAAAAGGTTTCCACCATATATCTCCCTGCTACAGGGCCACTTTCTTCCCTGTGTTACACTGCAGCTTCATCCCCACTGGAGGAAAACCCCCGTACAAACTGCAGCTAAGTGATGCAGGGCTTTCTCCTTCAGAAACTGGCTTACAGCCTCTCCAAAAAAATGTAGGGAAGTTGTTAGAATAAAATTCTACAAACCAGCCATTTGTGACACTGGCATGATTTCCTTCTGTTATTTAGGTAGGTCTGAGAAATAATTTTTTTCAGTACTTCTACTGAATCCTTCCCATATTTTCAGCTTTGAGAATTCACAACTACCAAATTGGAGTTACACTGACTCTAGAGTCAGCAGACTATAAGAGTACAAAGAAAATAATGGAGGGAAGGTGAGACAACTCTGTGCATCCCTCAATTTCCAAACTTGCCTGTAAAAAGAAAATGAGGATATAGCCTAAACACAGCATGTTTCTGCTCTACTCATGGCAATATGTGCAGCCTCCTCCAATCTAAACTAGACGGTTTGATTCAAAGCCCAGAAAGGGGGCCAAAAATGTGAATTAGTTTTTGTTCTTTTATGCTAAAAGGAAGAACAGCTGATGAAGACTTAGGGTCTGTTGTCAACTACTCTGTGGACATTTACAAGGCCTTTTGTTGTCTTCTCCAATTGAGATCTAAGTTTCCCCAGGTTGGTGCCTTGGGAAACCAGATGCAGCATTAAGCATTACGGAAAAGAGAAATTTGTTCTCTCCTGCTCACTGTTGCAGGATTCTTTTTCCAAGTGTATATTTTCTTCCCTGTTTTCCAGGCTCAAGGAAGAGGATAAACAGACAAACACCTGACTGTCAGGCTGTCAGGTGTTAAGTAACTGGAAGAGCCACATCAGTGGGCTGTGCCCTTGGATAAAGACTGGAACACATGGGAGCCTGACAGACAGTATAGAGGAAAAGAATTTGCATTAGAGCGTCCCACCAGCACAGACGCATTGCTGTAGCCTAAGCCAGAGCTCAGCTGTGTTATTTACCCTATGAGGTCCCAGCTGTCAACCTGGCCTGGCAGCACGACAGCCTACAGCGCAAATGCCCTTAGCCAGCTGCTTGGCTTGATGTACAATTCTCTCTTTTTTAATGAGATTAGCGTTCACAAAATGTGCTAGCTTGACAGGGATGACAATTTAAGTCCTCTGTTTATTCAGGCTACAGCTGATACAGCGGTCACTTTTAAAAAAAAAACACAATTTGAAAAGATAACATGAATTCAACAGAGCTCCTGCAGTTGCTGATTAATTACAGGAGGAAGAGGAGTTTCATATAGATCCATTAGGAAAGGAGGACTGCAAAGGATTAATCTTGAAACCATGGTAAGTGCCTCAACTTAGCAACCTACCTCCTTGAGACTACTTGCCAACAAAAAAAGAAACCAACAGAAGATTCCAGTCCCCTGTCCATTTCAGTCATCAGACATATCTGCTGCAATTGCCACCAAAATTGTTAAAAAAAGAAAAGGGAGTTATGTTAAATGCTGGGAGGATGGGAGGGTTCAATAACACAGAGGTACCGCTATTAAGTATGGATTAGTAAAATAATTTTTGGTTAAGCTTTTTTTTTTTGTTAAAAAAAAGAAGCCTGTGAAGTTAAAGTCATATGTTCACTATAAAGATGTGAAACATTACTGTCACGAATAATCAGTTCTTTGTTTCAAATGCATTTTTAAGCAGAATGATGAAAATTTGAGCACTTTTCACAGCACAAAGCAATTAAAACAATGATACACAAATCAGCTTCCCTTGCAAAGAAAATGACAGATTCTCTTCAGTGTATCATATCAATGATTACGTGCCAATTACGGTCTCTAACAGGACACAGCGGGGCCATTATCATATGCTGTCACCGTGTACCATTAAAAGGTCCTTAATCTGCAGGTTGCCACCACAATATGCTGCTCATGCCAGGGATCTGCTGAGTAACAGGCCAGGACGCTGCGAAAACCTCCAGCCTCCAGGGTCGCCTGAAAAACCCGTCTCCCCGTCAGTCAATCACTGCAACTCAATTAATGTATCTGGGTCATAAAAATGGTTTATGGGAGCCTGAGCCGAGTTACGAAACACAGCGCAGAGGATCTACAGGGAGGTGGTAGGATCCAGGTAGGAGCCAAATAGAGGAGGGGTCGGGGAGGGGGGCACAAAAGTGGGATGGGGATGTGGCAGGGACCGGGGGGGGGGACACACACAGGCAGAGGGGAGCCCTGCAGCCCCCCACCCCGGTCCAGCAGGTCACAGGAGTGGCAGGGGCATCGCCGCAGCTGGGGACACCCCTGCAACTTTCCCTGCTGAGGTTCAGGGGCATTTGCTGTCTGCAAGAAGAGGCAAAACCATATGTTATATAGATATTTGTGTGCACAGATATGAGTATGCATGGACATATGTGTGCATGAATATATATATATGTATGTGCTCAGATATGCATGTGCACGGGTATATGTGTACATACATATATGTGTGCGCAGATAGGTGCGTGCATGGGTATATGTGTGTATAGATACGTGTGCGCATGGATACATGTGTGCATAGGTGTATGTGTGCGTGGATATGTGTGTGCACAGATATATTTGTGCATGGATATGTGTGTGCATATGTATATGTGTGCACAGGTATATGTGTGCATAGATGTGCATAGATGTGTGTGCACGGATATGTGCATGCATGGATATATTTGTGCAGATATGCATGTGCGTGGATACATGTGTGAATGGATATACGTGCGTATGGATATACGTGTGCATGGAAATATTCGTGCAGATATACATGTGCATGGATATATTTGCATGTGGATATACATGTGTATGGATATACGTGTGCATGGCTATAGTTGTGCACAGATATGTGTGTGCATGGATATAGTTGTGCACAGATATGTGTGTGCATGGATATAGTTGTGCACAGATATGTGTGTGCATGGATATAGTTGTGCGTGGATATACATGTGTATGGATATACGTGTGCATGGATATATTTGTGCACAGATATATGTGTGCATGGATATACGTGCGCATGAATATATTTGTACGTGGATATATTTGTGCGTGGATATATTTGTGTGTGGATGTTATCTGTGCATGGCTGTATTTGTGCACGGATACGCGTGTGCATGGGCATATTTATGCACAAATACGCGTGTGCATGGATACCCGTGTGCACAGACACACGCGTGCACAGCTGCCTGTGTGCGTGGATACCGGCGTGCACAGATAAGAGGCGTGCACCGCTGCGTGAGCCCCTCTGGGTGCGTGCAGGGCTCGATCCCCGTGTGCGTGCCCATCAGTATTCCAGCACCGGCAGAGCCGCGTCCCCGCATCCCGCACCCCCCGCACCCCCCGCACCCCCCGCACCCCCCGCGCCCCGCGCCCCGCAGGCGGCTCCGGGGGTCTCCGCTCCCCGCCCGCCGCTCCCCGCACGGCCGCGCCGCGCCGCGCTCACCCAGAAGACGAAGGAGTAGATGATGAGGAGGGTTTTCAGACACGTTATCACGGGTTTGGTCTCCATTCTCCTCGATGCCATAATACTGAGATCCCGGCTGCGGGCTGGGCGCGGGAGGGAGGAGGAGGAGGAGGAGCGAGGGGCGGGCGCAGGGAGGGGAGCGGGCGCTGGGGATCCCGGGGTCGCCGCGCCGCCTGCCGCCCGACCTCCTCGGCCACCGGGGGCTGCCCCCGGGATGGGAATATCTTTGGGGAAGGTGGGGGGGAAAGAGCTGGAGGTTTTGAAAACCGAAGTGAAGGCCGTTCCCCCGGCCCCGCCCCCTTTGCTTGCAGAGATGCTCCCAGGCGTTGTGTGGCCTGCCCGGGGCTGGGGAGCCGGAGATCATAGAATCATAGAATCACCATGTTGGAGGAGACCCACTGGATCATGGAGTCCAACCATCAATCACTAAACGATGCCCTCAGCACCGCGTCCACCCGTCCCTTAAAACCCTCCAGGGAAGGAAAATCAACCACTTCCTTGGGCAGCCTCTGCCAGTGCCCAATGACCCGTTCTGTGAAAAAAATTTTTCCTAATGTTTCCTAAACCTCCCCTGGCAGATCTTGAGGCCATTCCCTCTTGTCCTGTTCCTTGGGAGAAGAGGCCAGCTCCCTCCTTTCTGCAACCTCCTTTCAGCGTCATGATGAAAATTTCTGTTCGTATTCAGGCTGAGAGGATTCGGAGAGTGTGGCGAGGGCAAGCAGCACGGCCTTAGCGGTGCTCGGCTTGCAGCTTTATAATATGGGTGAGCCGAGCTGTATCTTAAAAATAAGAGCTCTGCGCTGAATCCGTTTGAGGGGCCAGGGCTCCTCCGGCTCTGCGGCTCTGACATAAGCTCTCGTTTGGCAACCCTTAGCAAGTTTGCAGATGACACAAAGCTGTGTGCAAGTGTCGATCTGCTGGAGGGTAGGGAGGCTCTGCAAAGGGACCTAAACAGGCTAGACCGCTGGGCTGTGTCCAATGGCATGAGGTTTAACACGGCCAAATGCCGGGTCCTGCACTTGGGGCACAACAACCCTATGCAGAACTACAGACTGGGAGAACCCTGGCTGGAAAACTGCCAGGAGGAGAGGGACCTGGGGGTGTTGGTCGACAGCCGACTGAACATGAGCCAGCAGTGTGCCCAGGTGGCCAAGAAGGCCAATGGCATCCTGGCTTGTATCAGAAACTGCATGACCAGCAGGTCCAGGGAGGTGATTCTCCCTCTGTATTCAGCACTGGTGAGGCCGCTCCTTGAATCCTGTGTTCAGTTCTGGGCCCCTCAGCACAAGAAGGATGTTGAGGCTCTGGAGCAAGTCCAGAGGAGAGCGACAAAGCTGGTGAAGGGGCTGGAGAACAGACCCTATGAGGAGCGGCTGAGAGAGCTGGGGTTGTTTAGCCTGGAGAAGAGGAGGCTGAGAGGAGACCTCATTACTCTCTACAAGTATCTGAAAGGAGGTTGTAGAGAGGAGGGAGCTGGCCTCTTCTCCCAAGTGCCAAGGGACAGGACAAGAGGGAATGGCCTCAAGCTCCGCCAGGGGGGATTTAGGCTGGAGATTAGGAGGAGGTTTTTCACACAGAGGGTCATTGGGCATTGGAATAGGCTGCCCAGGGAGGTGGTTGAGTCACCTTCCCTGGAGGTTTTTTAAGGCACGGGTGGATGAGGTCTTGAGGGACTTGGTTTAGTGTTAGATAGGAATGGTTGGACTAGAAGATCCGATGGGTCCCTTCCAACCTGGTTGTTCTGTGATTCTGTGATTCTGCTGCATATGATTGCATTGAGACTGTACGATTTATGAATGCAACCTCACAAGAGCAAGTCATGAAGCTGGGATACTGCTCAAGTGTTATCCCTGACCTTGGCTTTGCCTCAGCCTAGAATCTGAACTCTATGCTAAAACTAATCTCGTCATTGAACCCCAGCCTATACTGATCAGAAACCGTGTACTACTGTGTGTCTTTGAGACCCTTAGCTTCAGCTGGAACAGACCTGGTTTGTCTCTCCTGGACCACGATGAGCCTTCAGTGGCAACACTCCCTGGAGAGACAACAACTTCCAGAGAGAGCCTGCTTCTCATTATTGTCACTGCAGATACCAGTCCACCACAAAATCCAGCAAGGGATGGACAGCAGGTAAATAACCATATTAGCCTAGAGATGGAAAGACAGCTGATCCTGTAGAATCTTGGCAGCAGGGCAGTGGTGTGGGTCCCACTGGCATCCCCTGGATGAAGATAGAATCATAGAATCACTAGGTTGGAAAAGACCCACTGGATCATTGATACCAACCATTCCTATCAGTCACTAAAACATGTCCCTCAGTGCTTCGTCCACCCGTGCCTTAAACACCTCCAGGGTAGGTGACTCAACCACCTCCCTAGGCAGCCAGTTCCAGTGCCCAATGATCCTTTCTGTGAATTTTTTTTTCCTAATGTCCAACCTGAACCTCCCCCAGTGGAGCTTGAGGCCATTCCCTTTCATCCTGTCCCCTGTCACTTGGGAGAAGCAGCCAGCCCCCTCCTCTCTACAACCTCCTTTCAGGTAGTTGTAAAGAGCAATGTGGTCTCCCCTCAGCCTCTTCCAGAAGATAGAAGAGGTCTGTGATGGCTGTCTTCAAGAAGAGCATGGCCAGAATGAGTGTGCCTGTGTACCTCAATAGCTGGAACTGCTGCACCAAGACCACAGGAAGGGGTGGAGAGAATGCTCTCAGCTTTTCCTTTTCTGTAGTTCACATTTTGGAGGAGGATATGTGTGCACGGGAGTTAATGCTGGAACATAGCGTGTCCCTTCTAAATGGTGCATCTGCATGGTCTCAAAAGCAGTTCTCCAAACTATAGTTTTTACCACATTAAAATAAAAACCAGATCAGTTCTAAGAACCATTAGCTCCTCAAGAGACAAAACCAATGTCATTTTTGTAGCTGAGACATATTACCATTCAAGGAAAAGTGTTTAAAAACAAAGAATTAAAAAATGGTTCCCAAGCAAGTGCTTTTGCAATATACACAAGTTTTCCCATGAAGACTGCCTCAAAATGTTGTTGACTTTGATTTACGATTTTAAAATTTGATTATTTTAATGGATAGCCTACAGTTTCCTCCAAATTTGAAGACATTTAAAGGATGCTTGAGGGGGAGTATTCTGCAGGAAATAGGATGTTTTTTAAGCGTTCACCACTTTTGTGGAAAATTCAGATGACAGGTGCATAAATCTTTATTGACTTGGCCATTAAAATGTAAATAAATGCAGTAATGGCAAAAATTATATCAATACTAACAGCAGTTATAAATATTCAGTATACAAAAACTACAGTAATATTTTTGTCAGAAAATAGCTAAGCAAGAGTAGACTTATCTTACTGCCCCTCACACATTGGCTGTAGAAAAGATAAATACTTCTGTCATAGGCCAGGGGAGGTAGCCATTTACGTCAGTACCTATGGATGTAACTCCCCTCCACTTCAACTGCTTTTAAGAAAGTGTAAAACAAAATATAATATCAACCAGAATTTGGATTTGCTGATTTTGACAAAAGTCATGGGGTTTTTGCCAATAATGTATGATTTTGGGTTGGTCCATTTTGTAGTGCCTGGCTTGAGACAGCTAAGATGTCTCAGCTTAACTTTAGACACACAGAGAAGTGTTCACCTCTAAAACATTGGCTTGCATTGCTTGGCAGACTATGGTGCAGACAGTTCAGCCCCACAGAGCTCCCAGTTCAGCCCCAGAGAGACCCCAGTTCAGCTCCACAGACTATATGACTGGTTTTCTAAAGAGGATGCTGTTATCTTCAGCTTCTAGTTGTGTCTTCTGTTTCACTATTCCAGGGGCAAAGTTATAGCAGTGGGACTTAGGAGAAGGTCAAGCTCCTTTTGCAATAGAGGTCAGCCCCTGAGTCTCTCATAAAGATGATGTCTTGAGAACTGAAAACCATATACTCCATGTTATTTCCACTTGAACCTACAGTCTCCTGTGGGGACTGTCTTTGGGAGGAATGCTGCGTTGCTTTTCAACTTACAGTCAAGCACCATATATTTCATGGGATGTAGATGCAAATTTTGGATTAAAAACGTAAATGCCTCAGCAGAGCTGGACATAAATCTGCCTGTTTATGTCAAATACTATTAAAATATGACAAGAGCACCAAGTCATCAAACATTTTAGGCTTAAAAGGAATTACTGAACAATTGCTAGCCTTCATGTATGCATTGGAAGTACATTTACCTTTTAAAATCACATTATCATATTTTTGGGACTGCAGATTTTCAAGTACATTCCTTGAACACAATCAAAGCAAGTCTTTCTAAAGCAAAATACATTTTCAGTCCTGCAATCTGTGTGCGCAAAGTTGCTTTTCACATCTCCCCACAGAGAGAACATTCTTGTAGTTATTCAAAACAGGACATTTTTGCCTAGCTGTGTCATTTTCAAAATATTTATTTAAAACACTAGCACTTTGCAGGGATTCTTCTGACAGTTGGTGTTCATGAGGTCCTTCTTTTCTTCATAATGCATGAGGAATATCCTCTTTCTTAATAAGTCTGTCTACAACACACAGGTTGGATGTTGGTCCTTAATACCTCAACAGGAGACCATCACATTGTAGAAAGTAAAAACAAGGGCTTCTGTCCTTACCTGAAGCTGCCATTGGTTGATTGATGGTTAAACAGAAACTTTCTCAGGAAACTGATGGAAAGATGTAAACAGAAATTGTGTCAAACGTGACAAGGCTTTGCATCCTTCTGGAGTTACAGCCATTGTAATGAAATGTGGTGCTTTCTTCCCTTCATGCCCACTCTGGCCTTCCCCAGATGCTCACGGTGCTGTTGAAGTCAACAGCCTTTGCTGTCTTTCATGGACTATTCTGGCTTATCAACCGTATTCACTTCAGCCTACCTGGAGAGCAGAGGTTTGAGATTTTTTTTTTTCTCCTTCTCTTATACCCTCTCTTCCCATGTTGCCTGCCAGTGACTGTCCTCCCCTAGCAGTGCCTACAGCCTGCGTCAGTCCATTGCAGAGTAAAGGCAGTCTTTTTGGCAAAAGGCAGAAAGCAGAGGAAAAAATCAGTGTCTGATAATTATGCTGCACTCTTATGTCCCAGGTGAGTTCAGGCAGCTCCATACAGGTCCTACCAATGCCTCTAAATGGTAAATTTGCTCTTAGAAAGCAGAGCTCTTGCATGGCAGCCAATTCTTTACGTGGCTGGTAGCTACATGCTTTTGGCAGGCACATCCATGGGACCAAGCTCTCAGGTCCAAGCATTTCCAAAGGAAGCCTCAGGCTTTATTTGCCCCCAGGCAACCTGTGGGGGGATATACAGCCAATCTCAGAGAATGATGTATCAGAAGAATCCCTGTAAGGAGGCACATGCAGTGTTGATGATGTCAGCTAAGATATGCCCATTTATAACAACTAATGAAGATCATTTAGTCTACTGCAAGCACAGACATAAGGGAACAAATACAGACATCAGCTTTAGTAATTTATCAACAAGTATTAAACACATATTGAGCACCAATTCAGGGGAAAGGGCTTGTGGGATGGATCTGCAGTATTCAGAACAGAGTGGCACTTCAACATGATGAAGAAGCAGTACATATTTACAGAGGAAGAAGTAGTAATCTTAAGATGCTTTCTTAGACCTTTTAAGAAAGTCTTAGGAGGCTTTATAGGAATGTACATCATGCTTTATGAATTATGCTTGGTAAATTAAGACTTTTGTCTTATTTTAGGCCAAGAAAAGAGGTCAAGGGAATAAGAATAAAAATATGCAGTTTTAAGAGGGGAAAGTGGTAAAAGCAATTGAACTTTGTAACACAAACTAACCAGTTACAAGATCAAAAATGGCACGGACATTAACAAAACTGCAATTAAGCTCACTCACTCAACTGCCTGGAAGCTAGATGGCCACTAGGTATATCCACTTGCCATGTTTGGGGTTTAGTGTTCTTTTATATTAATTATTAGATGATAAAATAAGGGCTCTGCTGTGATGTGATCTTCCTTTAGCTCTGTGTTGTTCCTTGCAATAGGAACACTGAAATTCTTGATTTTTTGCATCTTTGTCCCAAAATCCAACTAGCTGTGTGGAGGCAGGAGGAAGCGTGTGGTGGAAAGATGTTTATTGTCTCGTTTCCTTTCAGAGCAGGCATATCATACCTGGCTTTTATCAGTAATGTTGATGTGAATATGCCTTTTCATAACTTTTCCAATTTCTCAGCAAATACCTTGATTTAAAAGTGAAATTTTTGTCTGTTGTGCATGGAGGCACTTCTGATGGTATGCGGTGACTTTCTTGATTACTCTAAAGCTATGCAAAGTGTCCTTTCTTAAGGGAGTGGAACAGAAATACATGTGTGACTAAGTATAACTACCATAACAGAATAAATTGAAATTGACAGCACTTACAGAGAAAGGGTAGAGGACCTGAAAAAGATAAGAGGTCAAAAAGCATAAAACCACGCAAAGAACATATCTATATTATTTCATGAGAAACATTATTACATCTCCAGATGATATGAGTTTTGACACACAGCAAGAAAAATGAAGCCTACAATTTTATAATCTTCATCTTTAGCAATAAAGTGGCAATTAACCCTGCATGTTTGCCAAGTCACTCAGATTGGTTTGTCACACTCGGTGCTTCTCTTCTTTAAATTGTTTTCTTTTTCTTGTAGTTCTCAATACCAGCATCAGTTTCTGTCCTGGAGTCCTTGGAATATTTAGACATATTCTTAAGGTCAGTAGGTAATTTACAATTACCTTGGGAGGTATTAGATCATTTCTTCATCTACAAAGATCAATGCAAGGGGTTAAGAAGCTTCTCCCCTTGCCCATGATTTTAGTTAATTAGCTTTTGTCAAGAAGTGTGGTAGTGCTGCACCTTAAAATTTGAACACCACATTTGATACTTTTTCCATTTTCCCCTTTTTCCTTTCTTGATGATGTTGTGATTTGTTTTCCCTAGATTTCTTCTAAGTCTGTCCTGAAACATGTGCACACAAAACTCTGGATCCTGGCCTATTCTCTAGAACTAGCAGAAGTTACCTTTTGTTATCATCGGTTTGTAAGTGTTCACACAAGAAGTAGGGGCAAGCGAATTATGTCTTGCCACAGTCAACCCAAGAGCTCTTCAATAAATAGCCATGCTTGAGGTGTCAAAATGAGACTATGCACACAGCGAAAGGAACTTTGAGGTACACTGCATGAATTTTGAGCCAATGTATTTTCTCTTTATCTGGTGTCTAGGTTTTACTTCTCTAAACAATGACTCCTCTTCATGTATTCAGAATTTTAAAAGATTGTTAAAGTAGCCACTTATTTTACAATAGTATACTAGTGATAAAAATAGAAAAGAATACAATATAATAGTCAAGTCTTTTTTGGCAAATAGAACCAAGCTGCATGAAGTAATAACATTTAAAAAGTAATTCATTACAGATAAACTGTGACAACAGTAAATCTTCAAACAACCAAAGAAACAAAACTGATACTTAGAATCATAGAATCATAGAACAACCAGGTTGGAAGTGACCCACCGGATCATCGAGTCCAACCATTCCTATCAAAGTCCAACTATTCCTATCAAGCACACCTTGTGTCCGCCTCAGTGCCAGTATAGGCAGAGACCTTGATTTTCAAGGACAGCTTGTTGTATGCCACATACAGGTATCTGTTACATGAGCATGTAGAATATCTAGCTCTATCTTAGAGGATCAGCTGTTGTTTCTGAAGCAGATTCCTTTCCTGTGATACTATGGAATGGAGCAAATGTGAGCTGCTCACTCAGACACTGCTTGCTTCTTGGATGAGCTGAGAGAGGTGGATAAGAGCAGCTTTTTTTCCCCTTGTGGAGGATTTTTTGCATTCCAGTGCCCATGTCCTTTCCTTCTAGAAGAGCAATCTCAGCACTATGTCCTGGAGGCACCCTTTCTTTATCCTTCTCAGGTTCCTTCAGAGAGCAGCCTCATCTCATCCACAACCATATGACAATTTTCTAAGCGATTATGTGAGGAGCTCTGATTCTCCTAATGAAGGAGCAGCAAACAAGTGGGAACTCAATCCATGTCAGTCTTACCAGCCATAACAAGCACTGCGTCTCAGGCCCCTAGCACACCCTTCTACCCTTCCTAGGGTCTCGACTGCTTGGGCTCAATACCAGCTTAGTTAATGGGTGGGAGGCATCAGGTCTTGAATCGAAGAGGTATTTGAGAAAAAGCTGTGCAAAACCTTGGTGGAAAAGGCTGACCTCTCAGGAGGGGCTTTTTAGCTGGGCAGTCTACCCATGCTCTCTGTCTGAGCTACACTGTCACTACACTTTAGCCATGCCCATGCCCACTCCTGTGCTCCAAGTTCACCACCCACTGTAGGTACACTCAGGTCAAGGATTGCAAGAAGCATACGCAGCTTGTTCACAGAGTCTCCCTGGCATTGGAAACAAAGCACCATATGTTCGAGCAGCAGGAGCAAAAGGACAAGCTCAAGGCAAAGGGAGCTGAGAGCAGAAGGGCAAGGAAGTGCACAGGAAAGGTGCCAAGACATCATGCTTCATGCTCCCCCCATTCCTCTTTATGGGGCACTGGTGGATAATGCACAACTACCTCCTGCCTGTGCAACCCAAAGCTTCTCCCACTTCACTTCCTGATATTCTGCTCCCAAGGTGGCTACTGTGTACAGGCATCTTTGCATCTCTCTTACCATTTCTGGGCATCATCTCCTCCGTTTGTCTTTGTCTTACAGTCTTTCCTAGACCCTTGCTGCGTTAGCTGCCTGCTCAGTCCACTGTGCAGGCAACACTAATAGTAGTATTAGCAACAAGCACCACAGGAAGGAGATCGAGTCCTGTATATATGCCCTTGTCCCCAGCACAGAGCTTGGCAGGCAAGCACTGGTGCCACTGTTACTGACGCATAAGGCACGAAGGTTGCCTGCATCGCTGGCCCTTCACAATGGGTCTGCTGGAACTGGATTCAGACTGTACATACTCTAGATTTTTATTTAGCACTCCATCAACAAGGGCTCTCCTTTTTTAACATGCATAGTCGAGACTGATAGTGTTTCGCAACAGCTGATTGCCTTTGAAAATGTATGGTTCTTTTATGTGTTTGTTCTGATTTGGGTACATTTGTTATTGTCTCTGGGTTTTTTTGTTGGTTTTTTTTTTTGTTTGTTTTTTTTTTTTTTACTGGCAACCAACAGAAATATACATGTGTTTGCAACTGAGATAAAAGGTTTATTGAGTCATTTGAAAGAACTTTTAATGATGTAAAAGTCACTTGTATTCAATGCTCAGTCTCACATGGTAAAACACAAAAAAGGGGGCTACGTAAACATCAGCACTACAACACACTGTGGAAATGATCCCTGAAGATCTCCCTATGCTTTCTAGATTATCCTGGGACTTCTGATATGGTGCTCAAGAGTTACCGAGCAGCACCAGAACATCCCATGTCTTCTTGCCATCATGCTGTCTTCATGGATGAGGGAAGCAAAGTGTGCTATTAGTCCCTGGGATCTCAGTGACACTCATATGAATGTCCCCCATGGGAAAGAATAGCTCAGCAAGTCTCTTGTTCATCACTCTGGTGCCTTGAAAACCTACAGGCTTTAGAAAATGAACTCACTCTGTCTCTTTTTTTCCATTCCAGGGAAGCAATCTACTTATTTTCCTCCCAACTTGCATTTTCTCTTCAAGACCAAGCCCAGCCTGCAGATATGTGCAGGATCTTTTATCCCACAGGCCACCTTTTGGAAGGTCGTCACATGGCATTTGCTCAATGTATGTAAGTGAAGAAACCACATGGGCCACACAAGTCACACAAATCTAAACTAAATTATATACTGTTTTGACTAGGTTCTGGTGATTCCAGAAGGACAGTAGAGGCCTTTGTAATATTTTTTATTACTGACAGGATATTATTACCGTGCACAAGTGGGACAAAAAGACACAGAATGGATGCATCACAGGGGTGGTACCATAAGGAAAGTATGTCACCATTTCCATGCAAGGATGAGAGAAACAGGTGTACCTTTCAGGGTCATATTTTGATACAGATTTCAGCTTTTAGCACCTGGATAACACTGCTGACATCCAGAGCATTGCTGTAATCGGTGAAGTAGTACCAAATAAAACAGTGTTCTACATTTACTTTCTCCTGGAGATTTTTCTAACAAATTGGGTCAACTTCTAAGTAAAGAAAGAGAACATTTTAATTTGTTGACGCTGCAAACCTAGCTTAGAAATGCTGTGTACTCTATATTTAGCAAACACTATTATTGGTGAATAAGGTATAATGATATACACTCTAAAACCCTATCATTTCTGCTTTGCTTAGCTTGCCATTATTTTAGCAAATGTTTTACTTTGTTAGGGTGATTGGAGCAAATAAAAGATCCATAACAATACTTTTGCCAACATTAAAATAAAAATACATCAACATACCACCAGGTGTTTAAGCAGTAGCATGTGTCACCTTTATAAAGATACTCTCTATTATAGATATGAATGCATATCATAAAATTATTCTGACCAGATCTGCAGAGGAATCAAACAGATGGCAGATCCCAGTGCAGTTTGGGTGAAGATTTCATAGCTAGATATGCATGAGAATACTAAGGTGTTTTCAAGGTCACCAATGAGGTGAAAATTGTGGCCAGATTCCTTTGTTTGGACGATGTGCAGCCTTTCTCACACATCTAAAGGAAATACACCAAACTCAGGAATTCCTTCACTATCCAGAGCAAATACCCTCAGTGCAAGATGATATTGCAACAGTGGGAGAATTCATTTGCTTAACTTAGATTTTTAAAATGTAGATTCTACATTAAATGTCTTTCAAATAGTTGTTCATGAGTATATATGTGTGTGTGCATTTTTTAAGTTAGTCAGATTTGTAGATAGTCATACAACAGTTTGTAAATAATTTTAGTCGTGAATTTTGGCAACAAAAATGATTTGCATATAACGTTTATTGTTATTCAATTAGTTCTGGGCCCAACATGCATCTAGCACTGTTGGTAGCTGATTTTTCCTCTATGCTTCTGTCTTTTATACCCCCACAAATCTCTAAATCAGTAGTTATAGCTTTAAATGGAAAATTACCTCCCTGGTTTGTTTTGTTCCTTTAAAAATAAAAATCAATCTAACTTGTGGTATCCATCAGGCTCAGCTACACAAATCTGGGGGCCGTATTTCTTTCTTGTTTATGTCATTAGTCTTGTTTTAGTTAATTTTCACTCCAGATGTCTCTTGTGCCTGCTTTTTTCGGGTTTGGGGTTTTTTTTTTCCTGGTTAACAGGATATAAATAACCTTGATAGGCCAGAGCTGTTTGCTCTGTTTTACGTATTTAATTTCTGAATACATTTATGAGAGCCTGATCCTTCATCATCACAAAATAGCTTTAACTGCCTTACAACATGGATTTCACTGTGGTTAATCAGTTGCATGAAATATTCACAACCGACTGAAAAATCAGGCTTGTATTCTGAGTGCTCATTCTCCTCTTTCACGAAAGGCTGAAGACCTGCCCTGGCAGGGGTTGAGTTCTGGACCCATGAGAATTACAAAGACTCTGGGTCAGTGTGGCTGAAAGAGTGGATGTGTGTGACTCCTACTTGCTAGATTAAGATGTTATCTTCATCAAGCGATGCTAAGCTACATCATGCTTAGTATCTCCCTTCCATGACAGGCGGAGGTTTCAGCTTTACGCATTATCAGTGAAAGAGGTGTTGTACAACAGCATTAGTAGACCTGCAGTGAGGTGGCTGCCAAACAAATCAGTGCTGTGCTGTATCATCTTCTGCTGAATCACTTCTAAACCCAAGGTTTCCCTTTGAGGGGGTGGAGGTCAAGCTAGCTTCTCCATTTTCTTTCCTGAAAAGGGTTAGTTTGGGTGCAGTGGTGTCAATCATACCTCAGTGGGCTTGAACAGATCCCCATAACATTTCTTCAGTTATTGGTGGGCTAGATTCCTTAGCACATGGACATGTAGCTGCTGGATTATGTAAAGCACTGCAGCAATCAAACACTTCCTGCTGCTTTTCCAAAGAACTGCTGCAAGAACATTGACATATTGCACACAAGGATCTCAGGGAAGCTTGTACTTTTCTCTAGAGGTGTTGAGAACTTAAAGAGGTGAAATCCTAACAAAAAAAAGGCCTAAAAAATACTAAAATTGAGTGGCACAGGTAGTTCCTGTCCAGTTCTGTTCCCCATTGGTAGCCCAGAGCTAATTGACATTCAAGTACAAGCAGTCAAAAAGAATAGAAATGCTTCTAAAATTTTCCAAAGTTTACAAAAATATGCAGAATCATTCCTACTTATTCTCTAATCAAAAAGGTGCTGATTCAGGGGCCTGCTCTGTGTAGTTGTCATTGCCAGACGGTTCTTGTTGGCACAAGTCACTCACAATAGCAACATTTGTTTCATATAGGGATCAGCCGCACGTCATAGAATCATAGAATAATCAGATTGGAAGAGACCCACCAGATCATCGAGTCCAACCATTCTTATCAAACACTAAACCATGCCCCTCAGTGCCTCATCTACCTGTGCCTTAAACACCTCCAGGGAAGGTGAATCAACCACCTCCCTGGGCAGCCTGTTCAAGTGCCCAATGACCCTTTCTGTGAAATTTTTTAACTAATGTCCAGCCTAAACCTCCCCTGGTGGAGCTTGAGGCCATTCCCTCTTGTCCTGTCCCCTGTCACCTGAGAGAAAAGGCCAGCTCCCTCCTCTCTACAACCTCCCCTTAGATAGTTATAGAGAGCAATGAAGTCTCCCCTCAGCCTCTTCTTCTCCAGGCTAAACACCCCCAGCTCTCTCAGCCGTTCCTCACAGGGCCTGTTCTCTAGCCCCTTCACCAACTTTGTTGCTCTTCTCTGGACTCGCTCCAGAGCCTCAACATCATTCTTGTGGTGAGGGGCCCAGAACAGAACAGAGGATCCAAGGAGTGGTCTCACCAGTGCCTTCCTGGGCACCTTCTTCTTGCTGACCAACTCAACTGAACAGGGGTTGAGAAAAGCAGTCACAGAACAGCTGATGCATGTATTGACTGTTATCCCTGAGGCTGCATATTAATTGTTATTCAGCCTTGCATTGTCAAATGCACTATTTTAGGTTTTATGCTACTCAGCCGAGGTCTTGAGCTCATGCTGATCAAGGATCATGAAGGAGACTGTGCAGCAAGTCAGTGAGATTTGTATGCTGAAAGTCACTCGTGCTTTGAGAGCCTGCCAAAAATAATGTTTCAGAGGGCATGTATAACACTGCCAAATCAAGCTGATGAATGTCTGTATCATTGCATTTGGATGCAGAATGAGGGTCAAGTTCAGAACAGCCTAGCAGTAGGTTATTCCCACAACCTAAGCGGAATGAGACCAGGGCATTTTGTAACCAATGTTTATTAAAAAGAAGTTGTTCAGCTTTGTTTTATTCTAAAGTGAAGTAAAGGAAGAGCGGAGAGAAGGTAGATGACAAGGCAAGTTTAGGGTCATGCAGTGCCAGACCTATCTGAGCATTTGGAATTTTTCTCTAATTAGGCATAATAATATAAGCAGGGGAAATGCCGATGGTCTCTGCTGGAATCTGTACCTGTCTAGGCATTGGTTCTGCAACACTGATGTTCACTCTCTTCTTCCAGTAATATAGATGTTTACATTTAATATTAATTTTAAAAATGGAAATAAAACGTCTGTAGATAAAGTACTGCATGCTATTTTTCCCAAAGATGAGAGAGGTTTAAATTTAACTAATGAGGCTTAATTCTGAAAGCATACAGCCTTGTATTTCTTTTTTTTATTGAAGAATTTTTTTCTCTCTGGATACAGGCCGGTGATACAGCAAGAAGTGTATCACTTGCTTCTATCTGGAGAAAAACAATGAAGAAAAACACAGATCAGGTACAGAAGGTGTCAGGTCTTAGCTGAATATCCTCCCCTCTCAGATTTTGCTTTTCAGTTCCATTTACACTCTTCTTGTTAGTCACTGGATGCTTTTCCACTGCTTTTAACTGGAAGAACTTTTTTATGGCAAGTCACTTCTAGGCTCAAGCCAGTTTTAACCATTTTTTTAGTCAAAGACCCATGTGACTGGGAGAGATATCACAATAACTCAAGTCCACCATGGTGACTGCTAATGAGAAAATGGAGAGCTTACCTAAGAGATAATATTGCCTAAAGTAACTGTCAAGCATGATATTGCTAATTGCTATTAACTGATGAGAAATGCAATATAATTTCTGACACTCACAAAGGACAGTGTGTGGAGGTGTATTGGGAATGTCATGGTTAATTTAATTAAAATATCTGAATATTTAGTAATTGTGGCTGCATCCTACCATGTTTTTTGTGATCTCAATGGTATCTTTTCTTATAAAACACCCATAAGCTCTCAGAGTGATGACTAGCCAGTCCAAATTCACACAAAAAAGGCCGGTCCTTGGTGTGGCGGTGTGGCAGCATGTCCTGGTAATGACATAACAAACAGAGGAGTGAAAAAAACCCCACTTAATGTATATGAATTGTTTGTAAACAAGAAACTCATATGAGATCTAATGATGTACATGGCTCAATGGAAAACATACAAAAAGAGAACAGCAAATGTAATTAAATGGAGTTTACAACTGAGGCTATCTATCCAAATTCATCTATATAGTGTTGCCATAATATCTAGTGATGGGCAAACCCACCCCATTGGGTCTAGTTAGACTGGTTTAATAGATTTTAGCTGGTTCTACATCTGTGCTTAGATTACAAATTCACATGTACAAGTTATATTAAACCTCATGGCAGAATATTACATTAGGAACATTGGCTATTCTTTACAGACTCAAATGATTGTGGAGCTACTCTAATTCACCAGTGATGATTTATACCAATGTTTTTATTAATTTATTGCCTGCCCCTAAATCAGGGAGTTGCTCTTTAGGTAAAATGTCTCAGCTGAAAGAAGAACTAAACTCAAGGAAGACAGAGGACCTTGGTTCAACGTAGCAAGGAAGGTAATAAGGATGGAAGAATTTGTGAATTATGTATTAGTTTGCAGTTTGGATTCAGCTGCAGCAGAAATCTTGCCCAAGTGTTCTCTTTCCACACTTACCTCTCACCAGAAGATCTGGTACCTGTCCATACCTGTCAGTCTGATTTTGAACCATGTGCTAAATATTTATCAGTTTTTCCCCTCTTCCACCCAAACAAACATCTTTAACTTGTTTTTAAGAGCAGAGCTAGAGCAAGGCTGCACACATAAGGAGTTTGTTTCCCGCTCAGACACCTCATTCTGTGCTCCAGAGCTGGACCAAACCCACTTCCTCTCTGATCAAAGATTTTACTATGTCTCAAAGATTCCTTCTTTACTGCCACCAACCACCGGTCACGTAGGTCTGGAGTAAAAACATTAGCTGCTTTATTCTCTCTTCTCTTCATGCTTCCTCATGTCCTCCAAACACCCTCTGGCAGCACAGTGAGGGTTAAACCTGACTGGTACCAGTTCCTGCATTATGTGTTTGTCTGTGTGCAAGCACTGAACTAAGGTCCTGCTCTCCTTGCAAACAAACAGTGGTAATTCAAATGTTTGCTGAAAAACGAAGGGAAGTGATGAAAGCCTGAATGAGAGGGACCATTTGCCTGCTTAGGCACAAATATTTGAGGGGAACTTTCTCCACTATTTTCTCAGCTGATTTCCAGTGAAATACTTAGCTACTTACCTAATTGATCCCTCACTGTTGCTGTTTATGATCAAAAAATACTAACAACCTACACAGAGAAGTATGTTTCGTTCTCCTGGACAAAATTGAAGGTGACAAGGCTGTGAAGTCTGAAGGGTCAAGATGGGCTTCACAGGAGGGAGGAAGAGGTGGCTATACTTTCATCAGACAAAGAGGTGACATTTTTAAATATCAGGTCTTTCATTTTTCAATTTCTAGGTATGGTCCAACCGGTTCTTTGAAGTGCGTCGCTGCTTTAGCTGTAAATAAAGAAATTTAATTTTAGGCCAGTTTGTGAAGCAGCACTCAGCACTATAGCTCACGTGGCATCTCCTCTTTTGAGAATCATAAAAGGTGAATTTATATGAAGAGGTGTTGCCTTACAACGGGTACCAGATTCTTATAGAATCAGAGATCATAAATTAACATCTCAGCAATGGTTAAGAGTGCTTTGTGCCCAGAGAACGGAAAGTTAAATGGCTAACCTGCATCAATTTTTTTCTGTGTAGTAGTGCTAAAACCAGACAAAACTACCAACAGTTTGCCTGCTTTTATGAATTCAGGTTGACCTGGTTCATATGGATGTGCGTGCATGTGTATATGTGTGTGCAGTTACTCCGGGTGAATGGAAAGAATAGTTCCACCTAGAAAAACTGTCGTGTATTTCAGGGCTGTTACAGACTTAGAGAGATGCTGGCAATGGCTGGTTAATGCAACTGCAAAAACCGTGGCTCACAAATCAGCGAAAAGATCTGTGATGCATCTGGAATAGCCAGTTGTACTTTATGAACAGAGTACCCTGGGTGAGTAAGTAGGGCTGCTGGACATGGAGTACAGCTGTATACATGTATGGATGGTGTAAAAGAAGATCTACATGGCTAGCCTTGCCTTAGCCATATTACACAGGTGCCCTTTGGTGTGGTCAAAAAGAATAAGCCAGTGACCTTTTTATAAAATTTATCAAAATGAATAAACAAGCAAATATAAACTGAAATAAGCATGCTACTTATTTACAAAACTAATAAAAATTCAAAAAACACGGTAATCAAATTATGTTCTCACATAAGAATGAATCAATGGATTAATAGATTCAAAGTGCTTCCATATGAAATGAACACAATGAGCAATCAATTTAAATTATGAGGTTGCTACTTTCACTCTCAGTTGTTGTCACTAATGAAGTTGTGCTGAGTGAGTCAGAGGAAGAGTTATTTGCTTTCAGACCGAAAGTATTCAGCATCCATACCAAAAGACTCTTCAATTAGCTGAGGAACCACAGGCCACACCCCATGTTTGGTTTGGACTTAGACCCTTACCAAACAACAATGACAGACGTGAAGGATATTCCTCTTTCAACCTAAACTATGTGTGGCTATCCAGGTACAAACAATAACTCTTCACGTAACATTTCTCAGTCTTGTGGCTGTTCCAGGGTGATGGATCTCATTACCAGTTCCCCTGCCCGTACACACCATTTGTAGGTTAGCAGATCTACCTGCTTAGCATAGGCAGGATCAGTAAATACTTCATGATGGCAGCTTTAGAACAGCTTTTGACCTCACCAGACCTTCCCGACTAACTCATTGGCAGGCTGACATTTATTTTTATGAAACTATGACAGGTGTTTCTCCCTGAGTTGTACACAAATACTCATTTGCAACCTGGAGAGAAGGGTGGAAGGAGGAAGAGAGAAAATAAATAGACTTAAGTCAACTTGGCCAAATAATGATTTAGTGAGGAGCCAGTGACTGAATCTGCAAGCCAGACAAGTGCCTACTGACCAGGGCTGGGTGATGCCCAGGAGCCAGGCAAATGCCTGCTGGGCTAGGCTGCACCATGCTGAGATCCTGGAGCAAAGCTGCTCAGGAACCACTTGATTCAGTACTGGTGGCACAATAATTATTGGGAGGCAGTTTGGGGAAAACAAGGAAGGGATGGAAAATGTACTGCTCAACAATTCCCCAGAAAATATACACTCGGCAAGGCTGAGAGTTCTGATGACTGTAATTCTTCCTTTTTGAAAAAAAGCTGAATCCCAGTGAGTGCCAGGGGAAAGACGGGCTGGATTTATCCTGCATAGAGATATGCTGAGAAAAAAGTCTCTGGATATTTCTCCCACTAAAGATTCTCACTAGGAGAGTTCAAAGGCAGATACTAGTAGACTTTATCAAAAGAAAGAGCTTTCAATCCGTCAGAGAGAGAGCAACAATATGCTGCCCAAGGAATATAAAGATAAGTTACTATCATTTCATGCTGTGTTATTTTATTCTGTAAGACAAACTATTACTTGCTTTCACAAATTTATAACAGTGACCATGCAAATTATGATTTGATGTCTCAGTCAGTCTTAAGGTTTTGCCAGTAGGGGAGAGAAAAAGGTAATTGCAAAATGTGCAATGACAGTAAACCAGCAAAGCTAGGTGGTTATGTTAGCAATTATCCCTGATGTGTGAATGATTCTACTATACGTAAATTCAAGAGGAAAATTTCTTTTAAAGAAAAAATCCTTCCTACAGTTCTAATAACGGCCACAGGAAATGGATGGTGAACCTTATGGTGAGTTGGGTAAGTAACATGAATGGGAGGAAGCACAGAAGTCAGATGAGATATCCCTTGTTGCTTCCTGACAACTTCAGGGAGAGGTTGTCAGTCAAGGATTGTCTCTGAAGAGAGCAGACATCAAATTGTCTGTCTTTACTGGGAAGTAAGTGGAGTGTTACAAACTCTGAATATGCAGTAAACAGGCAATGCAAGGAAGCACTTCAATGTCACTTCTCTAAGGAGATCCCCATAAGCAATAACCAGAAATTTCTAGTGGGTGGTGAGAGGAAAACCCCCACAGCAAGTCTGTGTAGGTGGCTGGCAGGAGCACAGCGATCAACCTCTTTTCTGATACTGTTCTAAAAGCTGAGGGGACACTGATAACAAACTCCTTGGGACAATGACAATGACTTTAGTGACCCATTTAAGCAAGGATGAATCAACAGAAAGTGGGTTGTGGGACAGGATTAAACACTTTAAGGCATTCTGACTATTGCAGTAGGTGTTTAACATGGCTAGGAATAGTGTTATTAAAATAAATATTTGTTGCTAAGGTACCCTATTAGTTCGATAGTCTTAAAATCTAGTTTGTGTCATTAGACTGGGGGTGCAGATATTTTATAAATGTGTCATTATAGCCATTGCAGACAGACCTAGGAGGCAAAGAGGGAACTCCTCAAACACTAACAAGAAACAAAGCAGTTACTAGTAGCAGCTCTGACCTGGAGGGCTAAACTATCCTTGAGAGAAAAGCAGCTTGCTGAGTGGGAGTAGGATGGAAAAGCAAGCAGGAAAACAGGAGAGATAAGAACAGCAGGATGAGACACAAGGGAAGGGAGTGGATTGCCTGATAAATGCCACCACAGCTGCAGTGCTACTCACAGCAGCTAGTGAGGAGGAGCAACAGTGTCAGACTTGGCAAGGCAAGGGATCATCCTCTAACAACAAGGATCTATCCTCCTTACGATTTGAATTTCAGAGTTTTTACTTGAGTCTCACTCCAGACATGTCCCATGAGCTCAATCCCAGTCAGTGACCAGAGTACCGTAGATGGACTACTATGATATGTCTCCTGACTTTATGTTGTCCAAGCACAAAGAAACACCCAAAGACATCTAATTTAGGTCAGCATAAGCCTACTTTTTAGGCCTTAATCCCATGATGTAGAAACATTTCATCCAGCCTTCCTAAAGTAAATTCTCTGTGCAATTAAGAGAGGAAAAGAGGTGCCCCTAGAAACTTGCAGATACAAATTCAGCATATTTGATTGAGTATCTATGTCTCTCCTTCCATTGATAGTTTAAGAATGAATAGGAAATGCTGGATGATTCATTCCACCAGAGGTGCTGCTTTTTTGAAGAGGATCAGCAGCTTTTTAAAGAAAAGGCAGCAGCAATAGCACATCTTTTTCTTCATCTGCCTCTCTCTGCCATCTCACGATGTAATAAAACCAAGGGGTGGAAAGTATGACTTGATTGTGAGCAGCCTTGGCTCCATGTTTTCCTCAACCTAAGAAGATCTGGTTTTGTCTGCTATGAGAGTATGCCAACCCCAGCATGGAGGGGAGCCAGGAAGGGAACACAAGGCACCCTCTGTCTCTCCTGTTGATAAGGGACACCTCTGCAATCATTAATGGGGCTTAGCTCTGAAGCTTCAGGGGGCTCAGCAGGAGACTTAGCAAGAGGAAATCTAAGTCTCATTTAAGAAGTGGCAGAAGGTTCTGCTCCTTGCAATCTGTTAGTAATAATACAAGTGATCACTGAGTAAGATCCAAGTTGTTTCAGCAGAAAATGACAACTGCCTCTTCTTAAATGCTAGCTGGAGCCATTTTCCTCTTGCCTCACCTTCTGGCTCAATCACCCTCAACTTCCAGTCAGAGGAGAAGTCAAGGTAAGCAAGGGGATTCTTCGTGTGTTTAGGTATCTATCAGCACAGATCCCAGCTGTGTATTTGCTCCCTGTCCACACATGTAGGCACCAGAAATGTCCAATCTGCAGACCTCCTTATCAGTAAGCATGAGAAAGTTTGAAAAACATCACCACTCACTTGCTAGAGTCTGAGTCAAAAGGGAAAACATCAAGCTTTGATCCTGGTTTCAGACACAGAAATCCTGGCACAAGGCTGGCACACAAAAGATGTTTATGTATATTATCTCTTTTCCTTGGGGCTTTAGCAGCTGATATGTTACTGACATTTATACTTCTCAATTCTGTTTATACGATTTCATTACAAAGGGCTTTCCTAGACGGTAGCGCTTGCTGTAGGAGTTTAAGATGTTGTTACCTCCAGCTGCCCACTCTGTCCCTCTATTCAAAGTTATGATGTTCTAAGAGTCAGCAGAAGGGGATATACATTCACAGTCCAGCACATTAACTCCTTCAAATAATGCTGTGGACCATAATTTGGAGCAACCCAGGAAAAGGTAGCATTTCCTTCTTTTCACATTGCTAAGGGGATGATAACCTTTGCAACTGGGAGTGAGTGACAACTGGAGTTGGCAGAAGCTCAAGTTGCTCAAAGTTCATGTCTGGCAGTCATAAACTGTTCTGGTCCTAGAAGGACTTTACATATATAGTATTGTAAGCATAATGCTTTAAACAAAATGGTTCACACTTGGGTGTGTAGCTGTATCACTCTTTCTGCTCTTTGTGCTCCTAAAGAAAGCAAAGCTGTATTTTATGAGCAAACGAAACTATCTCAGAAAACATGAACTCTTGCCAGTATAGCTGGATCTGCACCAGAGGCTCCTGCTGACACAGCTAAGAAAGTCATGGATTATTCTTTGCCCTTCTATCAACACACTAGGCTGGAAAACATCTGTTGTAGGGACTGGAATAAAAGCAATCACAATAGTTTGTCTTTTCTGCAGTTCTCCAGTTTAAACAGGGTCATACAGGCAGCATCTGTGGGTGCTGCTTTACTGCTGAGATCAGTTTCAGTGCCCTGTAGAATTCGACTAGTGGTAATGTTGTACAGCTGTAAAATTAGAAAGTACAATGATGACCAGACTCTCTCTGCACAACTCTCAGCTTTGACAGTTGAAGTCACCAGTATGTTCATGTAAGAGCAGAAATCTGCCAGCACTGCCCCTCAGCCAGCCTCTGAAAACAAAATTCTGAGGGTCCATATGAAGAAAAGGAGCTCACTGTTACATCTAGCTGCTGTGTTGTCTGCTTGAATAACCATTTTTCACTTATAGCAAAGTAATTCTAGGTGAGTATAAATATTGTCAAATAGCTTTGAGAACAATGTTGAAGGATAAATGTGGATTAGCAGGGATGGCTGGTGAAACACTCATGTCTGCTCTTTGAAGGGTGATGGAGATATTTTATTATTACTAACCTATCCTAGGAAATGAAAGTCCTCCATCTTTTAATTTGTTCTGATTTAACAACAAGAGAGGTGACCCATATGGTATCCCCTACAGTTTTCAGAGGAAGAACCCATGGACAAATGAAGGTCATTAAAGCCACGAAGGTAAAATCTTAATCCTGGATTCAGTGGAACATGGGATTTATTTCATGTGCATAAATTTGCCCATGTGTATAAAGTCCTTTTATGCTGCATTCTCCTGTTGTGTAATAGTTAAATTATTTATCACCATTAATGTTTAACATGGCGGGGGGTTCTGTTTTTAAGTTAAAGTTGATTGCTTCCAATTCTGCCCTGGTATCTGAACCACAATTCCTTTACGGAAGACTTACGTATGATGACATTATCTGAACCTGGGACCGAGAGACAGAGAACCCAATGTGTCATTGTCTACCACTTGTTCAGCTGTTTAAAGCAGCCAGCAGTATGTATAATGCTCCCGCATTCTCCATCAGTGATAATCTGTGCTCACTTTTCATTGGTATGAAGTATAATCCATTTTGCTGACCAGTGGAGGATGAGGTCCACAGATACTCACTTTCTCATCTTGCCTCTCCTAGTAACTCCTTAGTAGCTCTGGGCATGTCACTGATGGTCCCTCCCCTTTTTGTCATGTTTATAAATGAGGGATAATATTTATACACTCTCTTGGCTGAGATGATGCCTATTAATTACTGTTCATGCACTGCTCTGGAAATTAATGCATTGTGCAAGTGCTAAGTGTAATTTAATTATTCAATATTCAGAATTATTTGACTCTAGAGGCTATTTTTAGCTCTCATTTCTCCATCGGTAGAGAATACATAGTTATTTCTTCCAGTCCACAGAAGACTGTGTTAATGGCAAAAGGTATATATGCCCTTGAGATGGCTACTACAGAAACAGGAGACCCTGTAAATGCCTAT